>JAGPNK010000017.1:0-600000 GCA_020746835.1 Stachybotrys elegans
CTCCAAGAGCAAAATCTAAGGCATCAGTCTCCAATTCTACTTCTTTATTAGGGTTAAACATCTTAAGTACTGGCTCACTAAGAATAAGTCTCTTAATACATTCAAATGCCTTCTATTATAGTTTATTCTAATATTAGGTAAAGTTATTATTAGTAACTTCCTTCTTTATTAGGTTTATAAGGGATACAGTAATTTTACTAAAATCTTTAAAAAACTTTCAGTAGTAGTTAACAAATCCAAGAAAGGCTTATATTTCTTTAACATTAGTGGGTTCCTTCCATTTAGCAACTACTATAATTTTCTTAAAGTCCATGCAAATTTCATTATAAAATATAACATATCCTAGAAATTCTACTTCTTCTACATAGAACTTACTCTTTTCTAGTTCTACTAGTAGGTTTATATCTTTAAGTAGTTTAAGTACTATATATATATATTCCTCATATTCTTTTTTATTATCCAAGAAGATAAAAATATTATTAAAGTAATATATCACAAAGTAGTCAAGGTACTCCCTTAGGATATTATTGATTATTTTCTAAAATAAGGCTAGTATATTAATAAGCCTAAAGGGCATTACTAGATACTCGAATAGTCCATACTTTATTTAAAACACTATCTTCTATTTATTTTCTTCTTTAATTTAGATAAGATTATAGGCTCCTTTAAGGTCTAGGGCTGTAAATATTCTTTTACTATATAGCTAGTCCTTTATCTTACTAATCAGTAGGAGTAATATACAGTCTTTTAGCATAATTTCATTAAGTTGTCTATAGTTAACCACTAGTTATAATTTGCCATTCTTCTTTAGCACAAACATAACAGAATAGCCTGCTAAGAATTAGGATATCTATATATAACCTTTATATAGGTTTTCCTTTAGGTATTCTCTTAGTACATTACTTTCCTTATTATTAAGGTTATAAATAGGGTAGAAACCTAGTTCTATCCCATCTTTAAGGTATATAACGTAGTCCTATTATAAGTATTAGAGTAATCCAGTTTCTAGTTCTTCCTTAAAGAGCTTTTTATACTTCCAGTACTATTATAGAATATTCTTTAGTCTATCTTCTTAACTATTAGTTTATATCTTCAAGTCTTTATTAAGTTATATAAACTAGTATTTAAAGAGTCTAATTGTCCTTTAATATTGTTTTACACACCCTTTCTATTATTTATATCATATTTCTTTTAAAGGGTTATCTCCCCTTCTATCTTTAACATCCTTATCACTCAAAGTTTAAAATCTCTTATTGTAATATTATTAATTATTAGCTATATTACCTTAAAAAGCTTACACCTGGCCAGTACACTAATAAATCAGTAGATTATATTATTTAAGCCATAAGTATCCCAGGACCATATTATAGTTTCCAATTAGTATAATATCAAAGGTAATGTCTTGTTTTTATCCTACCATAAAGATTTTAAGTTAATTGATCTCTTGTTTTATATAGCCTCTATCATAGTTAAATGTCCTTTCTTAGAGATCTCCCATTAGGTATGATTTCTATTTATCCTTCTATAGTAGCCAGAATTAATTAATAATACTTAGTCTAATTAGATTCTCTTCAGCTCTACTATCCATAAGGGCAGTAAACTAATTCTTTTCTATCCATACTTAGGTTATTATTTTTAACTATTATATCATTTTCATTAGGCTTATCATTACACATAGAGCCTTTTATCATTTCTTCCTTAGTTATTGCTTCACCTATAGTCCCTTTACAGGTAGTATTATTTATTTTTTACATAGTGCCATTAGTTAATCTTGGCTTCCTTATATACTTTACATTTAGGGTACTAATATCTATCCAGTTCTTCCCTCAATATACATTCTCTATTATATATATATAGTACTGGTTGCATAACTACAATATTATAGATGGTTTATTCTACCACTCAGTGCTCTATAAGCTCTATCACACTATACCATCCTTAGAGTAATCTAGTTATTACTTATATAGAAAAGCAGTTATTTTATACTTTCTTATACTAGTACTTCTTACAATTATAGTAGTAGTATAAAGCCCATAAGATAGTATGGTGTTATTAGTGGTATTAGTATAGGATTGGATTATCTACAGGGTTTCCCATCCAAACGTCCGTTAGCACTCATACTATAGGGATCCTATATAGGTAGAATATTCCGTTAGTATTCTACTGTTGAGTTACAGTACCCATCCTTTCTACTATAATCTATACTTTTTCTTATTCTTTAGTTACTGCTATTTCTTCTAGTATTAGTATTATTTCTAATGTCTACTCTAGGTATTATAGATTAATATATTGCTCCAGTAAGTTTTTATTTATCCTATTCTACTATCCTTTATAGTCTCCTTCTATTTTTTTAAAGGTAAAGTTAAGGTAGAGATCTATTAGAGTCTAGGCAGCCCTTTCCTCTTTATTACTTATTATTTATTGTATCACTACGATTATTCACTATCCTTCTGTAGGGTCTTTTTATTTAATTTCTAGTATTAGTAGCCACTCCGCTTGCTCCCTAAGGTATACTATATAGGCTTCTTTCTATTCTTTTTCCTACTTGGTTTCTTACTTAGCAAATTCACATTACTACTTCCTTCACTGTTTCCTAATTAACTTAGGTTCATTTATTCTGCACTGGCTCCTATATACATTCTATCTAGTATATACAATCTATCTTAGCTTCTTTTATCTATATTACTTTTATTAACCTTAAACTTTAAGTACTATATAACTTTATATTCCCTTTTTATTAGCTATCTAGTCATTAGTATTCTAGTATAATCCTTAACTCTAGTAACTACTTTAGCAAGGTTATATATATAGTTCTATAGATCCTTGTTATAGGGGGTAAACATATATTGGATTGTCCTTGTGTCATATATATATCAGTAACAGTCATTGTTATCCAGGGGTATAACTTCATTCTTTCAATAGGGATATCTTGCCTATCTCTCTAGGTTAAAGTTATCTCTCTACACATTATTATAGACATTCTAGTGTATAGGTAGGAGAATGTTATAATAGGTATTATATAGTCCTTCTTCTTAGTATTGTTATGCCTTCATATAGTGTGTATTTTGTCATGGGTAGAACCTATTGTTCTTTCTGTCTTTATACACTTAGCACTAGTTATTATAACATACAGTCCAGTGTATTACTTTGTATAGGGTTACTCTGGTTACTATTGCAATTGTTCTGATTCTAGTTTGTTTTTCTATGTTAGTAGCGGTAATTTACCTTTCCTTGAGTATCTTAAAGTGTATCTTCTTGCTTGTCTTAGAGCTTTAGTATTTATATGTAAAGTGTCCCTTCTTACTATAGTTATAGTATTTAATAGTCTTCTTATTATGCTTCTTTCTCTCTATATTGCCAATCTCTATGGGTCCTATATGTATTCCCCATAAAGTAGTGTTATATTTCTTTCCCTAATTGGTGTTATTATACAGATAGGTAAATACATTGTGGTATTTCTTCTTAAGCTTTTTCTAGTAGAGATGTTTATTAATGTAGATTGCCATTGTGGTATATTCCAGTACTATATTAGGCAGCTTGTTTACCTTTACAAGTTTATTCTTAACTTTATCTTTTAGTCTAATATAGATAAAGTTAATAATAACCTCTTCATCCCACTTTAGAATAGCTCCTAATTATTATACTTCTCTAATATAGTAGACAATAGACTTTATTTATTATAGACTTCTAAGTTTAGCAGCTACTTATTGTTTTTTATTAATAATACTAAATGTATTCTCTACCCATTCCTTAAAGTCTTTAAAACTCTTATAGACTTATTTAGTCTTATAGCTGCGTTTGTCTTTTTTATCTAGCTTCTTGCTAAGGAATTCTTATTGTTCCTTAAGGACTAGAGTAAATATTTTTTTAGTATTCCCTTTAAGGTATGTAATAGCAAAATTAACCTTAGCTTCTTCTTCTTTAAGTATTTTTGAAAAGTAAGCAAAGTAGGTCTTAAGCTATATAAAGAAGTTCTTAATCTTTAGAGGGTTTCCATTAAACTTATTGGGCTTATTAATCTTAAGGATATACCCTTCCTCGCATACTCCCTGGTTTTTTTACTCATATCTAGCGTTAGCAATTATTTAAGCTATAATGTTTATAGTATTAGCAGTAGCATTATAGGCATCAATATATTCCAGCAGAATATTATTCTACTACTGCAGGGTATTATTTTATTTATTAAGTATATTAATTGCATTTTATATAGCCATAATATTATCCAAGTATTCCTAGGTTAGTTCTCTACTATTGCCTATAGTACCAAGGTGGTTTCTAAGCATCTAGAGCTTGGCTTGGATTTCTACATTGCTAGGGGTATATTAGCCATTATAGTGTCTTCACTGACCTGAGGTGCCATATAGCGTTTTTGAGATATTGCATAGGTAGTATATAAGAACTGTCTAGACAAGAGCTATTAATATATAATAATCTGGCCTATCCTGGTCTAGGGTAGGTAAAGGTAGATTAGTAACTGAGGTCCCAAAGGGCTAAGTTAGGTTTATATTATAGTATTAATTATAGCATTACATTTAGTAATGTACTGTCTACTAAAGGTAGGAGTATAATTAAGTTATATTAATAGCTAGCAAGTACTTTAAGGGAATTTATAGTACTTGCCTTACTCTACTTATACTAGGCCATTTAGTAGGATCACTATATAGATTATAGTGTACTAAATATAGAATCATTGTGATCTATTCCTAGATTACTATAATCCTTTAGGCGCTCTATTACATACTAGGTCCCATGACCGCGGCGGGGCTACAGCTCATATTAGTCGTAATAATATATAGTATATTTATATTATAACTAGTAAAAAAAATAAATTCTATAAGCGTTTAGGTTTTATAATATTTATAAACACTATATAATATAGTTAGCTTTAAATATAAAAAGAATAAAGAAATAAAGCACTAATAAAATAGAGATAAATAGGCTTTTTATATAGTTTTAAAATAAAAGACTACTATAGAGGGGTATTATATTATAATATAATAAACTATATAAGTTATATAATGAATTATATAACCTATAGAGAATTAAAAACCTACTAGACTAATTAGTTTAAAGTGAGTTTTAGTTTTAAACTAGTGGTTTTACTAAATAACTAGTCTATATAGTATATAAATAGAAGAATTCTATAGAAATATATTTAATTAAAAACCTACTAGCTATTAATATAACTTAATTATTTTAATTACTATATATACTAAGTATTTAACTATTACTAAATATAATATATATTTAATAGTATATATACTCTAATTACTCTACTAATAACTAACCCTAATATAATTAGACTTAGTTATAGTTAGGAACCTAACTATTATAATTCTAAGAAAGGTTTAAAAGTTAAAAAAAGCTCTCTATAGACTAAAATAAACTCTAAGAATTTAAAATAAAACCCTTATAAACTATTTTATTATAATAGGTTTCTATTAAATTAATATAGATATAAGTCTATTTATATAAAATAATATAATCCTTACTATTTATATTAATAATATTCTCCTTATTAAACTAAATAAAAATAAAATCTATTAAGTAAAATAGAATCTATATTATTATTTTTATATAAATAATTTAAAAACCTATTACTTTTACTTAAAGATATATATAAAAAGGAAAAGATTTTAATAAATACTAACTCTATTATAAAAAGTATATATTAGAGAAGTTCTATAGAAAATAGATATAGAAAACTATAAATTAATAATAATACTAATAAATATAAAGCCACTTAAAGAGACTTTAAAAAGCTTTAAAGTATTATAAAATAAGAAATTATAGTATATATTAGTAGTAAAAGCCTTAATATATATTATATTAGAAACTAAACTAAATATTATTTTTATAGTTTTAGTCTATAGTAGATTTATATTAAATCTAATAAAAGAATATAAAAAAGCTATTAAATATCTTTTTTTATATTTAAAAGGAATACTAGCCTTAGGGCTAATCTACTAAAAGAATTTAAAGAGTCTATTTAAATACTTAAATATAAACTAAAAAGAAAATAAAATAATATAAAGATTAATAATAAAATATACCTTTAATTTTAGCAATAGAATAATTAATTAGTAATTAAAATAATAATTAACTATATTACTCTTTTTATATAAGGTAGAATATATAGAATAAATATAAATAATAAAGAAAATAGTTTAACTAAGAATATTATTAAAAGAAATTAATCCTATTAATAACTAGATTAAAATAATCATTCTTTTTAAAGATAATTAAAAAGCTATTATAATAATAAAAAACCCTAAATTTTATATAAGAATAAAGTATATTAATATTTAATATTACTAGATTAAAGAATAAATTGAAAAAGAAAAAGTAAATTAGCAATATATTAGTATATAAAAATAAGTTATAAATAGACTTATAAAAGCTCTAATAAAACTAGCTTTTATTAAGTTTAAAGAAGCTTTAGGAATTAAAAATATCACTAAGGCTATTTAATAAAGAGAGGTACTAAGAATAATAATATATATATAAAGAGAAACAGTCCCCTATCTCTTTTATTACTAAATAACAATCTATTCTATCACTTTCGATAGATACTGCATCTTTATACAAAATCAAGGTTCAACAGGAGCAGCTGGAATCGCTGTAAGTACAGAAGCGCACATTGAATATCTGTTCTGCAGTCTGCTAAACGCATCTCCGTTCTTCAGTGTAAACGAGGCACTTGGACATCCTGGGGACATTGAGAGGCATCATTGGATGTACGAATTAGATGGAGCTGACAACCCATAAGCCGACGGGAGAAGAAGTAATTTCTCAAGATTAAGAAGACAGATATTAGTTACTGTGAAAGATAGGCATTTCGCCCCTAATTATGCATACTTGAGAGACACAGATCTGACCATTACGATCTAATGTACACAACCGAATGGAATTTCGGTCCTTTCTGTGGCACCTGCTGTTAGGTCGTATCCAAGTGCTCCTTTCTATGGCGTAGTGCTTGCTTCTATGTCGGACTGCCGAGCCTTGACAGTCCTCCACTCCAAAAAGCAAGAGGCAATGAATGCAAAGGCGGATAGTGCCATGGCGCAGTAGAAAACATTTACCAGACCCGCGTTGTAGGCGTTGATGAAGAGTGGACGCTGTTCTGGCGTAACGGAGCCGGAAAGAGAAGTTGCTCCATTTCGTAGGATGGAAGCCACGTCCAAGTCCGGGACGTTGCGCCTCAGCTCGTCCGTTAGCGTGTGTGTCAGAATCGATTGGCATACACCGACGAATACAGTCCCTCCCACAAAGTTCATGAAATTGATAACGGTGAGTCCAGTGGGTATATCTTCGCGGGACAGGACTGTCTGACCTGCGTTGATGGGCTGAATTAGGGCCAGCCCCATGCCGACACCGAACAGAACCTGGAACCTGTTAGCAGCAAGCCGGATTGGGGAATGCGGAAGCACTACGTGCCTGAAACCCAACAACCTCAGCGTCAGGTGAATTGACCCTCACAGTCGAGAGAAGACCACATCCAACAATCATGATGGCGGTCCCAAGAATCATCAGTGGAGTGTAGTAGCCGAGTTTCGACACCAAAGCACCAGACCCGATGACAAAGAAGACGGTGGACAGGAAGTATGCCAACAGTCGAATGCCAGCGTCTACCGCAGATAGTCCTTGAATGGCCTGGTACCATATGGGAAGGTAGAAAGTGATGATGATCAGGGCAGAACCGAAGCCAAGTGATGCTGCGGACGCTGCAGCTATGCTTCGCTGACTTATGATCCTTGGTGGGATTGTGCCATTTTCTCCAATCCAGATCTGTGAAACAGCAAAAATAACCAGCAGGAAGATGCCGGGAATTATGGTGCCCAATACTCGTGGACTGCTCCAGGAGCCGTTTTCTGGACCCCATTGCAATGCTAGGAGCAGCAAGATTATGCCAGGTACCAAGAGCAAGGTCCCGATTGGATCGAACTGACTGATGCTCTCAATGAGAGACCCTCGGACCATCTGCCTGGGTGGTGCCTTGACAGGCAGCAGAATCAGTAAGATGACGAGAGCAATACCACCGATGGGCAAGTTCAGCCAAAAGCACCACCTCCACGTTGCGCCGCTAGCAAAGGCACCACCCAAAAGGGGACCAGCAATAGCTGCGAGACCAAACGTAGCGCCAAGGAGCCCTTGGTACTTGGGTCGTTTCTCAAGCGGCAGGAGGTCAACAAACAGAACCTGACTGCCAGCGGTAACGCCAGCGCATCCGATGCCTGAGACGGCTCGGCCAATAATGAAGACGACCGAGCTTGGGGCAGCAGCCGAAATGATAGATCCGATTTCAAAGATGAATACGAAGAAGATGTAAATCCATTTGGAGGAAAAGAAGGTCTATCATTGTTGGGATTGGTTCCGTAGAAACAATCGCTGCCCGAGGCCGGTTACTTACATAAATCTTGCCCATGGGGAGTTGAAGAGTGGCAAAGGTGAGCAAGTAGGCCGACTCGTACCAGGATATATCGCTAAAGGCCTTGAACTCGTTTGAGATTGCCGGGACTGCGACGCCAACTATTGTTCGGTCCTGGTGATGTTGTTAACGCTCCTGGGCATCGATGGCTGGGTAGACCTTGACTGACCAAGGAGACAAGGAAAGAAGCCATGCATATAGAGAACAAAATTGGAAAGAGGACCTTCTTCGTCGGATATTGCTCTGTTTTGGTCTCGGCATCATTGGAAAGACGTTGTTTCTCGTCTAGGTGGATGGGCGCAATGCCATTGTGCTCGGTAGTATTGGGCGGCCGTATGTCGGGCATTTTGGTGAACCCTTGGCTCGATATTCGAAGGTATTCAGGATCTGAAGTCCAAGGAAAGAAATAGAACGACGTGGTTCGATAATGGTGATGCCATGATATATATATTGCCAATATTGTCGAGGCCGCTCAGCGAGTTTGTGGGGCAAAGAAAGAGCTGAATGACAAGATCGGGACTCGGGATTCGGGACTCGGTACCGAACTTCGCACATCCACTTTTCTCCCGAACATACTTTCCTCCTAGTGCCACTGACGAGTAGAGTCATGGACTGTCGCCCTCCCGATCGAAGCAGCGCTCGGCATTTAATCGCGAAGCTTACCTCGGACCAGACGCGATACCCGAGGAGTCAAGATCCGTACCCTACTAGCCATGCGTCCCGGCAAGGCTCCCGTCAGCTGTGTTCCGTGCGCCAAACGAAAGGTTCGCTGCGACAAGCAACGGCCCTGCTGCCACTGTAAGCGGCGCCCACAGGACTCTTGCGTCTACCCCGTCGCAGCCCCAGAGAATGCCACCCACGAGTCTCTCAGCTTGGCCAGGCGCATTACCGAGCTGGACCGGCAAATCAGAAATCTGGGTGGCGATCCTGATAAGAACCCTCAGCGCACCGAAGCGCCCCCCGAACAGGGTCTCGGAAACGAAACAGACATTGGGCTTGAATACAATTCCAGCCTAGAGGCCACCGAGACTGATGATACGTATATTGAAGGGTTAGTACATGCATCTGTTTAAGGCACAGCAGATACAGCAGCTAATGTACCGCAGGCCCATGTGGTTTAGCTGGCAAGGTATAGATGACGCGGAAGAGAGTATCCCCACGGCCTATGCCTCTGGAGACAGCCCTCTTTCATCGACAACAACCACCAACTATGTCTCAACCATCTTGGACCCCATATCACTCTCGAATCACAGTCCTACTGATGGTCTTGCAATGACAAAGGATCTTATCCAAGTCCTATGGCGAACCTTTCTCCGAAACGTCCATCCGTTTCTCAAGATATTCTTTGCCTGGGAAATAGAGCCTTTGATACAAAAGGCTCGCCAAGATCCTATCACCATGCTCAACACTGAGCGAGCACTGGTCACGGGGATTCTGTTCATGGCTGCAACAAGTCTGCCTGAAGATGAACTCCACGCCATGACAGACGAGGACAGGACCGCTCTCATTGATCGACTACAAAGGACATTGGAGCACGCTTTACACAGCATTCGGTATGCCACAACACGGAGCAGGCTCGCCATACAGGCTTTTATACTATACATCGTAAGTATCATATAACTATTTCCACCCGACCACTAATATCGACACATGAACTTCACCTAGACGGGCATAATGGACCGTGCCGACCCTGCTGCCGTCCACTCCCTACTGGGCATTGCTGATCGGATTGCGGAACGGATGGGCCTCCATCATGACGGCGATAAGCTGGGGCTAACACCTCTGAGAAGTGAGGAGCGACGGCGTATCTGGTGGCAGCTGAAGTACATGGGGATCCGAAATGCGAGCCGTGTCGGCAACTTCTCCGCGACACTCTCTGCCAAGTGGGACACCAAGATGCCTGCCAATCTCGAGGACGACGACATTACTGCCGAAATGACAAGCCTCCCTTCCGAGCGGACCAACCTAACCGAGACGTCTCACGCTCTTTGGAGCTATTGCGTACTGAAGCACTTTCGCCACGAGGTGCATGAGCCGAGCGTCAAACGATCCATATTGTGGATTCTCTCTCAACCTACAGATATACAAGAGAAACAAAAGGTTATTGATGAGATGGACCACATGCTGAGAAGCAAATTTCTTCAGTACTGCGAGCCTCTAGATCCTCTTCACATCAACCTACAGTTTTCTATTTTGCAGTACCTGGTTGCCCTGCAGAGGGCCATCATGCAGCCCGCACCCGTCAAGGTCAAAATCACCGACCTTCCAAATGCAAAGCGCGATAGGTTTATGAGGATATGTGTCAAGAATCTTGACTATTGCAACAAGTTCTCTACCAGACCTGAGCTCAGGGGGTTCTTGTGGCACAATGGCTGGTATTTTCCATGGGTGGCCTGTAAGTCTTGACATTCATACTGATCCCGCAGCTTGCCTTCAATGATACTTACCGAAGCCAGTCATCTATATCCTTCTAGAAGCCTACTATCGCTTTGATCAGGAGGACTTCTCTGCACTCTGGGGGCTCATTGATGATACGTACAAAGCTCGGCCCGAACTCAGCACTACATTTCATCGCGGAGACATAGCCTTTGCTGCGCGTGTTACACTTGCCACTTGGAAGAAACGCCAGGTGTACCTACAGAAGAAGCATGAAGAGACGCAGCCCGACGTACCGGGGTGGATGCTGGTCCTTTCTGATACGTTCGAAGCGCCAGCAACTCACCAACCGGTAGCTAGAGGGGAGCAGGAGATGGCTCGGGGAGTGAATGACATTTTTGATGCTGAATTATTTGATGTGGACATGGACGGTTCGACGCCAGATTGGCTGAGCTGGGACAACACGTTTGAAAACTTTGGATTTCGTGCATAGCAGTATGTCATCATCAGAAGGTTTACGCAATTCCACCCGAGGATGACAACTCTGAGAAGCTGAACAGAGCATCGACCCTACGTTCAACTGGACACGAATATTAGAGACAAGTGTAGTGGAGAGTTGTTGTTGCACAGTTCCCTCTACCACGGCGTGCCTGGGCTGACATTGTTGAGACTCTTGGA
The DNA here is from genome assembly GCA_020746835.1 of Stachybotrys elegans. Classification (NCBI taxonomy): domain Eukaryota; kingdom Fungi; phylum Ascomycota; class Sordariomycetes; order Hypocreales; family Stachybotryaceae; genus Stachybotrys; species Stachybotrys elegans. The sequence goes on from JAGPNK010000017.1 coordinate 11,483, forward strand.
CTGAACAGTCCATCCGTCAGCCTGTGCGCCGTTGCCCGTGAAGAATGAAGAAGCCGATGTATCACCACGCAACACCCAGCGGAAGAATAACTGTGCCGCACGACCGAATTTACCGCCCTTGGGGTCTCCGTAGGTTCCTCCGTGTCCAACGGGTAGGTTGCCCACCCATGCCGGAACTCCGGATCGGACGGCGCCGTAGTCTCGCATGCCCTGAAGAATAGTTAGCATTGTACTTCAGAGAGGGAACAACCGCTTGCATTTCCATAGGCGATATCGCTTGGACCTCCCAGGAAGAAGAAGATTGGGACGTTGATCTGGGGGATAATTCTGTTGGTGCTCCCTGCGTCGAGGTTCCCCGAGTTGAAGATGCCATATGCTTTGACGCGAGAATCAGGCACTGCAATACGTCAGCGTCGCCGGTCCGAGAGAGGCCTCAGTAATTTACCCATGGCCAACGCCTCTGTTCCGCCGCAGGACATGCCCGCAGCAGCAACACGACTAGCATCGACGTTGGCATAGGTCCCTCGTCCGGCATTCTGGCTAATCCAGTCAATGCTTCCCTTCATCATCTCTGCCGAGGTACTGCCTCCTTGGTTCGGTTCACCAGAGGAGATGACAATGACACCCCAGCTGGCAATCTCGAGGTTGAAGTTGACATGGGACAGGCCGTTGGCGGAGCATGCTCCGTTACCCCAAACCACAACTGGCATCTTGGTGAACGCATTCATGTTCCTCGGTCTGTAAATCGTACGGCCGGGCAAGCTCGGATCGACCGTGTACATGGCCTCCACACTCTGAGCTGGCGTGCCTGAGCCTCCCGTTGTAGTTGGAGTCGGGCTGGTGGTCGTGGTGGGAGGAGGGTTGCTCGCCCCCGGAATACATTGGGCTGCAAGAGACGCGTTAACGTGCTGCCCACTTCTTGCTGCAGAGGGAGAAAGTTCTTACAGTACCACTGGTTCTGCGCCACGCAGGTCGAACCGGAGACACATGTAGTTGGACCTGTCCAGCCCTCGCCACCGCACTGTCCCCATACTGGTGATTGTGCGAGGGCCAGTGTGATACTCGCCAAGCCGAGCCACATCTTCACCAAGGTTGAACGAGACATTATGTGTTGTTTGGAGAAACTCGCCGGGTTTACAGATTCCCCTCGGGCAGTTCGCCAACACCATCAATTCTTTATATAGGACATGCCCATCAACTAAGGTTGAGCCTTCCCCACACTTACGAGCTGGACGAGGTACCGTATGCCAAGTCCATGCAGCTGTGCTGGGCTTGTGATTCACGGAGCCACGAAATCCGATCTCTCTAATATTGCTTTTGACAAGAAAATACACCGTCGCCCAATCGTGTCTTTTTCTCTGCGGTCTGGGTGTAGGGACATGATGCCTAAAGGGATAAAGGCAGCAGAGTATGAAAACTGATATGCATAGACTGTGGCCATCACGGGTTCCGAAGCCTACTTGAGCATGCAGCTCGTAGAATTTATGAACAAGCTTAAACCCACGTGTCAAAGGCTAAATGAGCCAAGTATCAACGTCACCTCGGGGAGTTGGGTTAATCGCACGAATGGGATGTCCTTGCGGCACTGCCCAATATCGTCTCAAGTTGCCACACGCACATCTCCATTCTCAAGGATTTCCTCAACAAGTTAGTCGTTATGCGGGGGAAGGTCTTGTGATGCAAATCTTCACGGCAAAAGTGTGCATTTACCCAGTTCCGGGTACCGGTCTCAATCGCGATGAATTGTTCCGGTGTATGGAATGCCGACCCTCAGTAAACACATGCCGTGGTTGGAGGGATTTCCATGACTGAGATCAACCTCGAGTTGACTACAAAGCTGTTTCTAGTACCTGAATCTCAGTGTCTTCATCGTCAGGATAGATATTAACCTGTTCAGCGAGAGGCTCTTTCGACATGGCAAACTGTTCCAAGACGACAAGCTTCGACCTGGTGACCGCCTATGCATATTTTTAATAACGGAGAACTACTTTCTTCCGAGATTCCGATGACTTGGAAACGTTCAACACTTTATCTAGGCACAAGGAAATTTTGACAGATTTGAGCGAGAACATGACGGCTGCTTTACGCTCTCTTCTACGTTGGCTTAGACATCGGATCTCCTCATACTTGGAACCGATCCCTTGTTCAAGTGTCAGTGTTATAGAGATAGTGAGTTGACAAAATACAAGAGCCCTAATAAAAGCCAATGGGCTCGTTTACAATCCCATGGACATGGCATGCATGGTGGAGAGGAATAAATTAGAAGTTAGCTATGCACTGCCCTGGACCGTTGGACTCATGCTCCATTCATCCTGTCAAGCCCTTCAGGAGGTGGACGCAAGTAAATTGTAATATTATACATTCACAAGTCCTCAGGTTCATCAAGGGAGGGTGCCTCGCTGCATTCTCAAATCATGTCCTCACTGGTCTAGTGTCGGGGAAACAGTAGTGAAGAAACTGGGATATTGGTTGACTGGTAAGAGCGAATAATTTGCACAGTTTGTAATAGTGAATATAGACCTTTATGGCTGATCCGCTTACAATCTCCGATATCAAGAATGCTTAGTTGGAAATGGGTAGAATTGGCTGATGCTCGCATTGCTTTTCAGATAGAAACAACAATTGCTCACCAAGGGGGCATCCCGTTTATTTACTCTTCCTAGCTAGACCAAAAGCGAAAACGTTACGATCCTGTTATACGCGCCCGGCAAGTCTACATATGCAGCTCCGTGTACTTACATGATGTGGGAAAGCTATGACTTTTATGTTGGGCAGAATCTGACCGCCGATAGCGGTGTCACAGTGGGCGAAACGGGCGAAGAGATGTCGGGTCACTGACTTCAACTGCTTTCAGTCCAAGACCATCCAGTCAATGGCACAATCAAGTTTGGACAAACCGGCTGCTAGCTTCCCATGAGTCTCGTGACGGGGGTGCTATCAAGGATGGCGAATGCTAAATGGTATATAAATTCTGCTTCTTAAGCTCGCGCTGAAATGCTTATCTGCAGCTACCAAACCTAAACGAGAAAGGCCAAATGCCTTTATTCTGCTGCATCTGTGCCATGTGACGAAGGATGAGGGAAGACGAGGCTAGTGTGCCGATACCCGAACGAGGTAGAACAATATGCTCAAACCTGCGCACCGAATCATGTCACATTCTACCTAGTTTGTACTGTGGGACCTTTGATACGTACATTGAACGACCACACAAAGCACTCTGGCAAGCAACAGCCATGTCTTTTGTCTGAGCGAGTTTTCATCAGAATCTGGGCTTGCAGCTGAGGCGCCACAGGACCCCATGCACGTAAACATGACATCCCGGGCCTGCGGCTGGTCGTTGTTAATCATGTAAATACATGCCTAGCTTGTCGGCCTGCCTTCTCATCTTCTTCAATACAAGAGGTCTGGGCACATATCAGTCTACCTCGCAGATCGCACTCAAAGCTTATACCATGCCTTTCTCTTGGCTTACGCATCCGGTAGAGCTGCACTCATGGCGTGAAGCTCCTCCATGCGAACTTACTCCAGAGCAGTGCGCATACCAGTCTGGGTACTGGCGGTGGTGGTATGAGGCTGATCACCGATACGCCTTACCAACAGTGGCACTGCTCCTCGTAGCGATCATACTGTTTACAATTGCAAACGCTTTTGTCATCTTTGCACCCGCAAAATGGCACCAGAATCGCCTTCTAGGAAGGCTTCTGTCATACAGCCGATTGCTGTCGTACACGAGCTGGAGATGCGGCAACTGGAACACACACTCCTTGGGTGCCTACATGCTTGCATCAGTGGGCTTCGTCTTCTTCTTTGGTCAGTCTCTTCATCATAACCCCTCAGCTTGTTGCCATTCTGACATCCTCAGCCATGCTGCTTGGACCCCGACCGTATTACTGGCCCAACACTGATGAGGTAAACTTCGGTGGTTCACCCCCCATTGCGACGCGGGCAGGATGGATGTCTTTAGCTTGCCTCCCATTTGTTCTGTAAGCCATTTATTTACATATCCCATCCAGAGCCACGCTGACAACATGGGATAACAGCATTCTGAGTACCAAGGCGAACCCAATTGCTACCTTGACAGGCTATTCACATGAAAAGCTGATTGTATGGCATAACTGGGTGGCCTGGGCTATGTTTGTCCTAGCATTGGTTCATACGTTTCCTTTCATAGTGTATAACATCCGGGCTGGTGATATCGTCATGCAATGGTCGATGGGGGGGCTCTGGCCCACTGGAGTCATCGCCCTCATTGCACAGGCTTGGCTGACTTTCATGTCGATTCGTTGGGTGAGGTAGGTGGTTCAAGATCGTCCCGTTGCTATCGCCGCTAACACAAATATTTCTTCAGGAATGCCTATTACGAGTTCTTCAAGGCGCTGCACTTCCTTGTCGCGCCCGTTTTCATTGTCTTTCTCTTCCTCCACTGCGATCACGTACTGTCCTCCTGGGATTACTTTATCGCCGCCGGAGTTCTCTACACGCTTTCATGGCTGTACTCTCAATGCAGAGTATTCATGGAACATGGATTCAGGCACCGGGCAGAGTTCTCTCTCGCAACAAAGGAAACTGTCAAGATCACGATCAAGACGCGCGCACTCTGGCGGCCGGGCCAACACATCTACGTGAGATTCCTGGCTCTCGGCATGCATTCTCTTACCGCACACCCGTTCACAATCTGCTCGCTGCCGACGTTCGATGATAACAACGAAATGGTTTTGTATGTGAAGAGACATGGCGGCCTAACTGGACGGCTTCTGAAGCTGGCTGTGCGGGATGCCACGAGCTCGATTCCCGTCTTGCTGGATGGGCCGTATGGAGGACTGCCTGCTCGCTGGTACGATGGCTTCGGTGTTGCACTCGTCGTCGGTGGAGGCTCGGGAATCGGCTTCGCGTTATCACTTGCGCAGCACTTCCTGGAGACGTCCAAGTCTCGCCAAGGAAACCCACAAATGATTCTCGTCCTGTCAAGCCGAGACGAGGGAGCCAAGCAGTGGTGCATTGTGGCACTGGAGAAAATGGTATCGGAACAGAGCTACTACGAGGACGGGTCCTCGTTAAACTTTCGAGTTCAGATACACTATACTGGGGGTGACTCTTCTGACAGTGGTCACGATGAGGAAAGGAAAGTTGAGGGTGGAGCTCTGAAGCAGTCTAAGAGCGAGAGGAATGATGGTGAGATGACAGAGGCTCTGGAAATCACATCATCAACCTCGCGCCCAGATATTCACGCCCTCACAGCTGAGGTGGCATCAATACCTGGATCTTCTGTCGGGCTTGTAGTGTGTGGCCCATCGTCGATGGCTCATGATATGGGTCAGTCAGCTGCGTTGGCCCAGCGCAATATTCTGGCTGGCCGAGCTGCAGCAAGGGAAGTCTGGTATCACACGGAGAGCTTCTCCTCATAGTTTTACTCTAGTCTCCCATACATGGTATCACTTTCTTGCTAAGTACAAAATATCTGCTTGCGGTTGTTGCGCCAGCCTCTACGTGCAATCTGCGTGCTCCTCAACAAACACACCATAAATAAGCGATACAAAGACCATTCGTAGAACGCCTCTTACCACAAATGCATACTCCTCAACTCATCCCGTTCAGCTGCACCCCTGCTGACCGGATCAGACGGATGATTCCTTGCTCCTCCAGCGTCACAAATACCGCTGGTGCGGTGAGGTAAACTCGCGCGTCCTGCGCAGATCCACCCTTTGCATTACATGTGGCGCAAGGCCCAGCCGAAAACTTGCTCACACCATTACGAGAGACCAGGGCCCTAGATAAGCGTGCTTCCATACCAGTTGATACCCCACGAAAGGGCTACTAAACCGTGTGCCTGCCTCTGGTCGTCCCTAGTTGTCTGGAGAGCAGCACCTCTCTCCCTTTATTCTCAAATTGTCGCGTCAACCTGGTTTTCATCACAATGGATCATAACATGCATGCAATGGCCGCCCGTGCCCCTCATGATCTGGATATGGGCAGCCCGACAATGGATATGGGGATGCCGATTCAAACATCCGATGCGTCAGCTCACCACGACATGGATGAAATGACAATGTCTATGGCAGACATGATCATGGGGTTCTTCACATCAACACATACGCCGCTCTATTCCCCGGCTTGGGCACCATCTGGGGCTGGAGCTTATGCCGCTACTTGCATCTTTCTTATTGTTCTCGCCGCTTTGCTACGAGTGCTTCTCGCCCTCAGACCAATACTGGAACGCCGAATCTGGAGAACTCCATCTATCCATACGGACATGGATAATGATCCAAGCCTGCTACATGACCAGAAGATTGCCCACCCCTCGCCGAGTCAGGTCTTGTCAAATGTCAGTAGAGATGTGAGCACAGGTTGGGCAGGTTGGAGAGTGGCTCCCGCTGTTGCGCGTGCGACATATGAGGTTGTCGTTGTTGGAGTGGGCTACTTGCTGTAAGTGATCAAGCAAAGTTGAAGCCACCGTGAAGCCACTGACAGTATCCCAGGATGCTAGCGGTCATGACAATGAACGTTGGATATTTCTTGTCCGTGCTTGGCGGCGCTTGGCTCGGAACATTTTTGCTTGGTGATCTGGCTGCCCATCAACAACCAGCACATTGTTGATGGCGCGCAGTGGAAGTAGACTCGGTGGGAGGGTGTTTCTTTGTGCGAATGTTGAACTATTCATGGTAAAAAACTATGAAACAATATCCAAGAATAAAATTGGTGTGGCCAAACCAGTGGCTTTCACTTAACATGTAGCACCCATCACCTAACAATTATCCTGCAGCTCTGGATGATATAAAAGCCGGTAAATGATATCTTATTTTGGGAACCGAGACCCCAGGCTTTGTAGGGGAGAACGGGAACTCTCATGCAGACCGGGTGGGAGAAAAAGAAATTCCAATGACAGCCCATCAGAGCAGAGTCACGGGCAGGCTGACTCCTGGTGCAGCTCAATTTATTTGACTCCTAACTCTGCTATATTTTTGACACGCTTTGTCGGCATAGAAGTAGGAAGCTCAGTCTCATTATAACTAGTCCCAAGCTCCGCCAGGGAAGGACCAGCAGAATGTTGATCTGCGACATGAGCATGACCTAAGGTCGAGTTGAAACTGCTCTGGTGGTAAACAGTGTCCTTTTGTGATATTTCTATCTGTCGGTCTGTTGGCGAGGCAAGGGGACGGTTATGATTGAATGGTCGACGGCTGGATAGGTGGGAAAAAGGCAGAAGCTTCTTTGCTTTCTCCAGGATTCTAGGAAGAATGCCGCATTTTCGCTTGTGGGAGGGCTCAACGTGACTTGGAGATGCAAGGTGTGACTGGCCACAGTTGTACCGATCACAAGCGTTGCAATAGATCTCCTGAGCAGAGAGATTCGGGCAAGAGACGATGTGCTCCGTCCACTCGAACTGATTGCTAAAGTTCCGTTTGCATTTCAGGAACTTGCAAGATAAATTCCCCCCATGTTTGGGAGGCAGATTGTACGTCATGTGCCGAATTATATATTGGACCAGTTCTTCTCGCATTTGGCAATCGACACCTTCGAGGAAGAGTACCACGTTGTAATCACTATCCCATGTTTGATGCCATTTGACGTATGGATCGACTTCTTCTTTCGGCAATGTCGTGCTGAGTGCCATCTCGCTCGCGATTGTGCCAGATACTGGTGATTGTCCAAAGGTGCTTTGCCACGGCGATGGTCGCCATACGGAAGGGCTGTGATATGACATGATGGCTGTAGAGCTAGTGTAGGAATTCTGGAACCCTCTACATGGAGAACAGAAAGCCTTCTTTTATATACTCTGCATATCTGCATCAAGATCAGTTGCAATTGGTTGTCGGTCTGCTATCTCACATTTGTGGCAGCCGTGACCCCTCATAAGTCCCAGCCTTCAGCCCCAAGCCAAGGCAAATAAATGTGCGGCCTGCTGTGTCGATTGTTCTCAGCCAGGCTGCCCCACGTCAGGCCCACGTCAGGCTTCCTCGCTGTCTGTGGAACTGTGCCAAGTCTGTCTGGTCATGCTCGCTGTCAAGTCCACATATGGCTGCGGCATGCAACGCGGACCAACACGCCAGTTTTTCTGATCTTAATCGCAGAATCTCTTTCCCTGGGCCTTGATGCATGTGCATGCGCACGTCTGGGCACTGAAGCCTTCTTTGGAAGCAACGCCGCCTTCATGACTGGTAAAGTGATAATAAGAGGTTCTAACAATTTGAGAACAAACGTATTGGATATCGTAGTAATAATCTCTCAGCTCACTGGCCTGATAGCTGTACATGGTCTGCCTTCTGGTCTAGCGATTGGTACAGGGACGGAAAATGACACGATGTCATCATCAATAATGGGGCCTCAAGATAAATCTGAATGGTTATGAATCAAAACTTGGCCACATTTGTCAGCACTATTTTTATCGACGGAATAAGATATAAATCTCGGTGCCCTCCCTTTCACATCTCGAGAGACCAAGAACAACAAGCACCTCTACTCTTTACATCATGTCTAACGAACCTCCCTTTGTGGTCTCACGCCCACTCCCAAACGCTGTCATTTACGACCTATCGCAGCCAGGCCAGGTTCAGATCACTCTTCAATCATCTTCACAATGGTCCAGTGGCCTTCACTGGCATGAGGACCATGTGGAGTTCCTTAAAGTTATGAAGGGCAGCATCAATGTTCGGCTGGGACAAGCACATCACACCATTACTGCTACAAGAGATCACCAGCCGGAAATCAGGGTTGATCGCTACATTTGGCATGAGTGGAAACGTGCCCAAGAAGATGGAGAAGTCATTGTCATCGAACGAACTGATCCTGATGACGGGCAAAAGGCCCTCTTCTTCTGGAACCTGAACGGCGTGATACTCGATGCGCCAAACATTCTTCAAAGGTCCACATTGGCATTTCTACCGTCGATAACACACCGCATGTTTACAAATTTGCTGGTAACAATTAACCTCTGGGTTATTTTTTACCATCTCGACAATGTGCCGGTTGTGTTGAACCTCCCATCCCTGTACCACGGAGATTCCGCGGACTTCCCGGTGGTGCTGACACGCATCGATTGGATATTCTCACGCGGTCTTTTAATATTAGCAAATTACGTGGGTAAAGTGCTGGGTCTGGAGGCTGTAAACGATCGATACACGCCTGCCGCTGCGTACGAACAGTGGCATAACACAGAGGGTCAAGAGAGGGGAAAGCTCAGACTGGCTTGAGATCTGGAAAAGCAGATGACGGGTTACGTTTACGATCGCCTGACAAATTCATCAACTGAGAAATTATTTCCATCAACTAGCATCTGAAAATAATTAATACACAATGTGCAAAAATACAGCTCAGACAGCAGAAGGCCTTCCCTCCTGGATGCGAAGGAGTCGAGAATCCGTACAGGGAGGTTCCATCAACTGCCCAGCTTCATTACGATCCACTCAGATAATACCTGGAACGTGATTGGAAATTTCTCTTTTATCTCCACAGCTTTGTGATTCTACCGGTATTTGGTGCCAGCAAGGCCACTGATATCATGCAACACGCCCGTGATGTACCATGTCTAAATCCATCTTGCCCTGCAAAGTAAACGAGATAAATATCGTAATCGAGAGTAGAAGAAGAATGAAGGAAAGTTATTTTCTAATCTAACTCGCAGAATTATAGGTGATTTAACACAAGAAACGTGACAAATGCCCTATGGTTGGTTACCCGTTAGACCCTCACGGAGCGAACAATCACCAACGAGGATCAGGGGAAGGAAGACACTTACACCGATATAAGGATTCCATCCAGTCGATATACGCCGGTGCCATCCTCGTCGCTTTCGTTGCCATCACCCTCGTCAACCCCAAAGACGTTGAATTTTGTAGGCCCTTCCGTTTCAAGAATATGACCTGGAGCGCATGCTTCAAATTCGACCTTGGGCTGATCTGTGTAAAATGTATTAAACTTTGAGCTCAATGCATCCCGAAGACTCCTTGTCTCTCCATCTGGATGAAGTGCCCGCCAAGGGTCCTGGCAAGTTTCCTCCTTGCATGACTTGAGTACCATGAGAAGAGAGTCTAGGCGGTCCACCACTCCTTTGAGATTCTGGCCAAACAACGTAAAGTCGCTGTCGACGCGCGATGGAGACAGAAGATTTCGCATTTGGCCAGGGTCATTCTGCATTTGATCGGTTGGCAAGATGGTAAATCGAGAATGGACACAGAACATACCTTCATATCATACAGCTCTTTCGCGTTGTTGCACCAAACAGAATAATAAAATGCGTAGTCATCGGCTTCGATGCGCAGTCCCTTGTAGGTGTTGTTTGGGTAGACTCGGTTCCCGCCAAACTTCTTCGCATAGATGCTTTCGCCAATAGCGCTGCCCCAGAACTCTACCGCAACATGCTCAGACCGCCCTGGGGCTCTGTAGTTGTCATCATCGGGTAGGCCAAGGTCCATGGGAGACCCGTCGAACGCCTTGTCGGATATATCATTACCAGCCAGTTGCATAATCGTGGGAGCCAAGTCGGAGTGTGATGACGGGTTGGAGCGTGTGCTACCAGCTTCGATGCCGGGGCCTCGAATAACCATGGGCACGTTGATGTCGGTCTCCAAGCCACACATCTTCCCCGGATGAAGGCGATGCTGGCTGATATGGAATCCATTATCGGTCGAGAAGATGATGTAGGTGTTGTCGATTACGCCTTGATCTTCGAGACGGCGCACAATCTCTCCCACCATCTCGTCCACAGCCATCAATGAACGTAGCCGGAGACGCTGATATTCGTCGTTATACGCGATCACCGTTTCATTGAGGCGATCTAGATTTGCAATCCAGTTGACACTGCTAGGTTGCTCTGGATTGAAGTTCTCTCTTCGAGGTATGATGTAGTCTTGGAAAAGATGACGATGTCTCGGGGCAGGTCTTGGAGGACCGGATCGTGCTCCTCGCGGCCATTGGTTCAGCCAGCCATGTGGAGCGATGGGAGCAACTGTGATGAAGAAAGGTGATTCTGGCTCGCTAAATGCACGATCCAGGAATTCCTGGGTCAGTTGTGAAAGCACATCGGTTGAATAATTGCCAACTAGATTGATCGGCTCTCTTCCATTGCGCGTATAGCTGAGGTTGAAGTACTGATAAGTATAAGGCTCAAGAAAGAATGCTGACTCGGTGTAGCCGCTCATGTGTGGTGAGTCGTAGTTGTGAATCGTGTAACCGTTGAACAGTTTGCCGCCGTAGAATGTATTGTAGCCAGATTGCTGCATCCATAGCGCAAGGTGTTTCTCGTTGTAGCCATTCTGGATGAACTTGGGGTAGCCGCCTATCAAACAGTCAGTTGCGGCATAGTACAAGGCCTAGATCGCGACGCAAACCCCACGGCGGTTGCACATTTGTGACATTGGTATTGTGAGACAATTGTCCCGTCCATAAATTCACACGGCTGGGGCAGCACAGCGCAACTGTCGCACCTGTTAGCTTGGCATGAAGTAAGACCAAAGATAAGACAACACACACCTGTGCAAAAGTGTTTGTCGAACATGGCGCCCTTGGCTATCAGATGCTCTTGGACCTCGGGCATATAGTCGAGTGAGTTCATATGGACATCTTGGTCATCCGTCAAGACAAAGACAAAATTTGGCCGCCCTGATACGCATGTCAAGGATATGATGGCTCCGGACGTTGCAAAAACCACCCTTCCAGAATTGAGTATCATTTTCTTGGATGTGCTGCCACAGCACGGTGCTGCGGGGGAAGTGCCGAGTGTCTGTATCGGGGGTGAACGTCGAATCGAGATCTCGTCAGGTGATGGTTAATTGACTACCACACATCTACCCTTCCTCGAGGTCATTTGCTGAATCCGACTCAGCCAATTCTAAGCAGTCCCTTCTTTGTTCGTTATACTGGTGACGCAAATTGCACGGGCAAGTCGCAGCGAAGACCTGGGGAAGAGAGGGATTGGGCAAGTTTGACTCTTGTGGCTGGCACGAAAATAGCGGGCAGCAATGTTCTGCCTGCGCCAGGCGCGCATTCCAGGCACTCGCTATTGGCCCAAAACCTAGTGCGCGCCAGCTAAGCTTTGGTGCGATCGACAGGAGGTGACGAATGCTCAGGGTTCGTGGCCTTGATATTGGCGATCTTGACCCGTCCAGTGCGTGCTAAGCAATCGTTTGTAAAAGTACCGCCAAATCATTTGCAAATAAAATTCGTACAACTAATCTCGCATGTTTGTTTCTCCATGCTATACTTTCTCGAACGTACAAGAGATGGCGAGTTCGCCGGGTGTGTTGATGGCATAAGGCCGAAATGAAGAAACAGGTAATCCTGCCCAGCTGTGGGAGGCCGTTGGCTTCAAGAAGATGCTTTGACAGCATCGACCTCAGCCTCTCCATGCCTCCTCCATATATTACTCCATACTTACGTACACTGGGAATAGAAATCGTTCAGCTTCTGGCAGGTAGAGCCACTCGCGCAGGTCGTGCAGCCACTGTAGCCCTGGCCTCCACACTGCTGATACTTGGCGACTGTGCAGCCACCCGGGCCACCGGGGCCACCGGTCGGAACTGAGCTAGAAGAGGTGCTGGTGGGAGGTCTTTGGGTCGTAGTTGGTCGGAGAGTGGTGGTGGGAGGTGGGCTTCCACCGTCACCGCCAGGGCCTCCGACGGCCGGTCCCGGAATGGGGTAGCTGGTGAAGGCGCCGTACAGGTTGAAAAGAATACCGGGATCGGTGGCCGAGTACAGGCTGGTGCCGGGAACTCCTCCAGATAGACCTGCGGAGCCGCCTGAGTTGATCTTGAGGTTCAGGCATTGAGGGTACGCCTGGGCACCATTGGCTGAACCGGCAGCGTGGAGGGCGATAATCTCGTGCCTCAGCACGTAGTTACCCGGTCGGAGATTCGAGGGGACCTTGAACTGCGAAGTGAAGTTGTTTTGGACGAGGGTATCCGTTACCCAAGTTCCGGGGTTATTGCCAGAGATCAGGGCTGCCTGGTCGATCTTGGTGAACGAGAGGCTGCCGGCGGACGCCGAGGTGCATTCGCCTATCGAGTTCCGGTTAGTCTTTATCAATTACCACTGCATAGCTTGGGCAACGTACCATTGCATGGTGCGAGGTAGTCGATGATTGGGCCCTTGTGGGTGTCAGGCCAGGTGTTCCAGTATAGCGTCAAGGTGTCGCCGGCGTTGGCATCGATGTAGGTCTCTCCGGCCTTGGCACTCTTGTCTACAAGTAAGAGGTTGTTTAGCTATTTCTATTTTCCGCGATCGAGGGCTGCATCGGAAATAGGACTTACGGCAAGCGATATCGCTGGTCCGGAACGCATCGGGAGACACGAATCCGTTGTCCTGGTTCAAAGCCTTCCAACCGGGAGTATTGGGTGCAGCTCCTGCAGGCTGATAGTACCAGTTGGGGTCGCAACCCTGGATCCAGCTGCCGCCATTGACTCGAACGCCAGCCACGTGGCCATGCGCGGCAGCGAGCTGTATCAGCGGAGCGGCAAAGGCCGCGATCGTCGTAAGAGTGTGCATGATGCCTCGGGGAGTATAGAAGCAGGACAGATGATCGTCACGAGATGCAGATGTGGCCAGGAGTAAAGAGCGATCATAGCTGCTTTTGACGACTTCTTATACTTCACCCTGGACCCTCCAAGCTTTCCCCCTTACGCTGGTTTCCAGAACATACGTTGGCCATGCCCAGACGTAGTTTCTTGGTACACACATCGTTGATGCCTGTCACCCCCGGTGATAGATCCAATGACGTTAGTTTCAGGTGGTCAGCTGTTTTATCCGGCTCCAAACCGGCACAAACCATGCACTATTGACGGGAATACGCCACTTTCCCCAGTCATGCGGGTATATCGGCTTTGCACTTCACCCCACGAGCTCACGGGCAGCCTCTTGGGACCCGTGGACAATTGGTGGTCCTACCAGATAGAGTTATGAATGGGTACGGAGCTGTATTGCCCGTGGTGGGCAGTGGCTGCAATGGGAAGTATGCGGCGCGAAGACTCCGAGCCTAGTAGGGTAATGGAGCCCATGCCACGTATTGCCCAAGCCATGGAACTCGGCATGTGTTGCTACGAGAAAGCTGTGACTGGTCCAGATTCTGCTCCCGATTGCTTTAGCAACATGAAATGGCATCTCGGCATCTTGCACTTCGGTAATAACGGGAATGCTCAGGGACTCAAGACACAATATATTGATGAGTGTCCACAACTATGGCCAAGTTAAGACCCTCCTTGGTGGCACCAGACATTGTATCACATAATAAATTCAATCAAGCATTTGTTTTCTCTCAATCTCCCTCCTCGGTAGTCAATGGGGGCGATGCCTTCAGACTTGGATCAAGTGCAAATTCACTCTTGTGAGATATGCTGAGAGACAAGCTCCTTTCGACGAACGTGGCCAGAAAGCCGAGACAAAAGAGACTGACAAAGATCAACCAGAGTACTCTCAGCGACTCTGAGGTGCCCTTGACCTGCTGCAAACTGGGCTCCTGCAACTTGTCAAGACCGGGGCCATCGAACCCGGCCTCCTGCCCTCCAGCCGCAAATGAATATGTAGCACCATCGGCTAAGAAGGCCATAGAGACTCATCCTCGACGCGAAAGAGCCTCGAATTAATCTGCCCATTGAAAACAATCGAGGGCATGGTAACGCCCCAACGAAGGCCAAAAGCCCGGACGAAAGTATACGTTCCAGTGGCAGTAGCAACATCTGCCTCAGGAAGCGGCGCAGGCGTAGATGGCGACGTAGCTGTGAAGACAACACCTAAACCACCGGACGTAATAACCTGATAGCCAACCCATGCAGTCTGGCTCGAAGTCTCATTGAGCGTCGACAACAGCCTTGTGCCAATTGCGCTCACAGCAAAGCCGAGCCAGTGCAGCGGTTTGTATAGGCTCGTCTTACATTGGAATGCACCTCCAAGGCTGCCAAAGGCTATGATTGCTAGCGCCAAAGGGACAAAGTAAACGCCGGATGTTAGGGGAGATACACCCTTGACAGCTTGAACGTAAACAGTAAACGGGTAGAAAATAGCTGACGGCCTCGAAGACAACAGCATCAAGGAGAATTAGCATGAAGCCTGTCGCCGAAGTCCGATTTTGGAACAGGCAAGGGGATGTACTTGGTTCGGGGCAGAACCTTGAGGCTTGATGCAAATGAAAGCAACCCCAACCGATTACCCCAAGCACGAGAGGCAAAATGATACGCCAGGAGCTCCATGGGTAGCCCTCTGTGCCGCCCATGATAAGGCCGAAGAAGAGGGCGACTATGGCTGGGATAAAAATGGCCTGGCCGGCAAAGTCGACGCTGGTCAAAGCAGCGCGCCATGTTGCGTTTCGCTTGTAGCTGACTTTCAGAATGAAGAAGACGGTTGCACAGATGACTACGGACACAGGCAAGTTAATCCAGAATATCCACTGCCAGTCGGCCTCGGCCAGGACGCCACCAAGTCTGGGGCCGATCCAGTGGCAGCGCAGGACATGACGGCAGCCAGATAAGGGCCCCTCTCACGGGGCGGGATGAGGTAGCAAATGATGATTTCTGGGAGGCCGGCCAACCCCCCCTTGGCTCCGATGCCCTGGATGGCGCGGTCAGCGATGAGCATAGCGACGTTGCTTGTGCCTCCGCCAATGCCGCTGCCAAGGGCGAAGAGGCCGATGGCGACGAAGAAGGAATTCTGGCGCCCAAATATATTTGCAACCTGGCTAAAGAGCGGCTGAGAGACAGTTGAAGAAAAGAGGTATGATTGTGCGATCCAGATATATTCCGAGGCGCTTCCAATTTCGCGTGCAATTGTCGGCAGTGGCGTTGTAATGATTCTTGAGTCGATGGCAGCGTTGAGGGCCAGGAGTATCAAGAATGGGAAGATGGCCCAGAGACGCCATGCGTGGGTGAAGGTTTCTTCTCCATCGTTGCAGTTACTGATTGCATTGTTGTTACCATACTTGCCCAGCAAAGGTTTGACCTCAGGCTGCACAGAAACGTTGTTTGTCGTCTGTATCGAATCGGGTGTCTTTGACCTCTTGGGGCATGTTTGATGGTTGAGGCGGAGAAGCTTGAGAATATTGACGATGGCTAAGGTAAGGATCCTGCGCACGGCAAGTTTAAACAAGACGAATCGGAGGGCGAGGGCGAAGCCAAGAAGCGAAGCAGCGGCGCTGGGTAGCTGCAGCATGAGTCAAGGGCGCTCTATGACCTGTACCTCACTGGATGTGAGATAATGAGGCCAAGCCTGGCTACCAACACGGCGCAGTGGGGCAAGTGAGAATAGAGTGCTTGGCAAGCTGGTCCTTTACACGAAATGGGTGTGCTTGGGCTGCTCACAGTACAAGAGAGATGTGAGCGAGCTCATCTTTAGGCATCGCCCGTCTGCGCGCAGGATGGATTGCTTGGCTCAGGGGCTGTAAAAGAGGCGTCGTTAGGTATCTATCTAGCCACTGTACAAATCCCCGTGTAGTTGTATGCTCTATACCTACAGGTATGTATGTGTCTGTCATCTTGGCTGTCCCTAAGATTACACAGACCAGGTGGTATGTCACAGATGAATGTGCATTTGCCGCGTCATGGCTTGGCCCACATCATCCAGGCATCACCCAACAGTCTGACTGCATGGAATGTGCAAGGCTGCGACGCTGACAATGTTTCCGGCCTGTTGGCTACTGGCTTGTCTGGGCGTACAGCGTTCCCGCCAACGAGTTCTACGTAAGCAGGGATACGACATACCTGCCTAGGCAATAAACGGCAGTAGTAGTGGAGGTAGGATGGCCACGAACTCACCATTACAAGCTTTGCCTTATCTGTCGTCTGACCTCGCGCAAGGATCCTCGCTTTTCTGTAAAGCAGCCAACACTTGCCATTCTCCTCACCTTGCTACATCTTAGGATAAAAAGCTCGCATTCCATACCTCTTACGCTTTCACCCTTAAATCCCTACACCGGCTTCACTACTTTGTACACTCCAGCCAAGAAGAACCATAGCAATTGGCCACGCTTCCGCAAATATGTTTCAGCATTTTACGCTTCGCCATATTCCGGCCCTGCTTTCTGGCACTACCATGGCATTTGGTGGCTTGTGGCCTCTTTGGGATGCACGGGGCGCAATGCTTGAGTTTGGCATGCCTGCCAATGTCGCCGATGCTCCCTCCTCTGCGCCTGTTATGGCCGTTGGAACAGCCCGGACTTCTATCCTCGGTTTCATCATGCTTCTATTCTACTATCGCCAGCAGTTCGAAATTGTCGATTCCATACTAGCAGTGACTGGATTCTGGGCGGGCGCAGTCGATTGTTACATTGTGTGGAAACTGGGCAATCGTCGCCAGGCCATCTTTCGTCTCGTCAGCTCATGGCTGCTCGCGCTTACGGGATACTTAGGTTGGACTGCCAACTACTAAACTGTACGACACCATGTGGTATGGGAAGGATGCATCTGAGGACTGAGACTTGGTAATGTTGGGCCAATGCGGGTTAGATGTGTCAACAGCAGTTGGGGCCTACGCAGAAGATGGAGGCTGGTGGACTTGTTCCTGTTGTTGTGTACTTGCGAAGGGATGCCGTTCTGGGTCCATTTCGTCCCGTGGGCCTCAGCCTTGAGAAACTGAGTAGCAAATAAAGGCTTGTGTATAATCCTGAGTTGACGAATACACCAAGACAGAAGGCCGACTATGCCGGAGTGCAACTAATGATGATGGTGCAGAAAATCCCGATGCAGCTATAACATGTACAAATGCGTCAGAAGCTGCGTCAATTGGGTGTTGTAAAGGAGACTCACGTTGTGATGGAGACGTTGATGCCATTCCAGAAAGGGTCATCGGTTCAGCCGATAATCAGAGCAGGGTACGAAAGACCAACCGCGCTTGTAATAACGATACTGTGAGGTAAATCAACAGGAGCCCGTGCTGTTAAGCTTGGGATGACTCACAGAAACCCGAACATGAACAAAATGATGAGCCTGGTCTTCCGAACACGGTTCACGTGAAGATTCTTGATGTGAAGAAGAGTATGGTGAAAAGCGCCCCATCAATCATGACACCAAAGGCCTCTTGGACAATAGCTCGTGGATCAAATAGCTGACAGCGTTGCAATAAAATGCCACCCTATTCCTCATCAGGGCGGGCAACACATAGCACCATTAGAGTGGTAGCAAAGCCGGTGTAAGCTACAACAGCCGTCAACAGCCAACATGGCATTGACGGACTTATCTGCAAGACAGAGGGAGTGAGGGCCTAAGCTCATATGTCCCAACTATGCCGAGCGAGACCCTGGCTGATCTGGGCTGAGAGGATTGTGAGCTCTTATTGACAAAGACTTGACCAGTCTCGGCCCTCTGCCCCTACCTGATTCCCAATCACAATTACTGACTTAGGAAGAAAGGTCTGGCGGTGAAGAGAAGGCACATCAGCCATAATGTCCTTGGCTAAGGGTAGTGTCTATAAGGTTTGGACGGGCGGTTGACCAGTCTAGGCTCCTTCTACCTGATCTCTAATCACAATTACTGTTTTAAGAAGGGTAGAGAGGAGGCACGCTATCCACAACGCCCTCCCCTCTGGCTAAAACTTCCACCGGATTTCGATAAGTGGGGGCGAATAGGAGGCTTACATAGACAGCATGGCGGTAAGGCAGACTGGGTCTGAGAAGGAGCTGAAAGCTAAAAGCTTATGTATTCGGAAAAGAGGGGTCCAAAAACAGGGGATCCCCTCGTTTCCTCTGTGAATCCTATGAATCCGTTCTGGTGAGTACGCCAAAGCAGCCAATCGAGTGTTGCCATCTATCACACAGCCCCGCCTTTAGACGGCAAGTGAATGACGATCTGAGAATGCCCTGCCGCTCCACGTGGTGTTTGTGACTGCCGTTGAGGCAGATGTCATGGAGCCAACCCAACCTCAAAAACGGCTTGCCTTCATCGGCCTCATCTTCTGCCAAATGCCAGGTGTGACGAAGTCGGCCCTGCTTTTCGGATATTAGAACCTTGAGATCTGCCCGGGAGGCGGCTGAAGGTGCAGATACCTACTGTGTGAAGTGGCCAGGAGTCGAAGTGCCAAGCCCCGACGGAGCTGGGAGTTGACCCGTCTGCTTTGGAAGATCCAGGACGTTAGCCAGGGTTTCCATCAGCGCCTTCACGAATCACTTAGCGAAGCGAGAAGTCAGTGCATCAATAGTGCTGACGCTGTGCCCTTGAGCCGTCAAGCCAGGCGCGTAGCGATGTTCGGCACCAGCGACTCCACTCGCGTGTAAAGACTTTGGGCGCTGAAGGATGGAAAGACATCTAGGGTGGTTTGGAATCACTCAATCTGTATACCTAGATATATGGTCTGACACTGCAAGCGGGTAAGCCATTCACGATGATCCGTAATCTCTATATCTGTATTCGTACGCATGTGGATCGAAGAGGTTAACCTAGATGATTTGAGGAAACCTCCGGATCTTGGGCAGGAATGGTGTATTATGACTGCCACGAATAGCATCAAGGATTAGGGGGCGCTCCGTTCAACGCGCGCGAACTGGCTGTACAGAATGCGCGTAATCGAGAGAGACAGCCTCCGCTCTGTCTTTGATAGATATCGATAAATACCGCCGTTCATCCTCGACTTGAACCACGTCCTACCACCAGTCTTCATCCACTTCATCACTCATCTTTACACTTTCAAGATCAACACACCTTCTCTCACCAACCTAGCAAACAAAATGCTCGCTGGACTTACATCTCTCGCCGGCCTCGCTCTGCTGCTGCAGGCCGCGCAGGCCGCCCCCCAGCCTGTCCCTCTCGAGTCCGGAGTTATCAGCATTTTGGAGGACATCCACGTCCATGCGCCGATAATCTGGCATGAGGTTGTCAACCCGGATGGATCCAAGAGTAACTTCACCGACGTCGACAACGCACTCTGGGACGATGCTGTCGCCCGTCTCGGTCCGGACCCCACGGCGGTCGTGAAACGCCAGGAAAGGGCGTGCTTCGGCGCCGGTTCCTGGGCCAAGCAAGTGGTTCTCCATGACGGCGTTTTCTCTGCGTGCCTAACGCTCAGTAAGTGTTTGTTTCCTTTTCCTTCATTTGCGAGGTGCTGACAGGGACCGTGAAGGTAGCACTCCACGTGGCCAGACCAGAGTGTTCCTGCGCGATGGGTTTAACTCGGCTGGCGACCCCATGACGGTGCACTATACCAAGCAGAGGAACAGCAATGTTGAGGACGGGAGTGGTCTCGAGTGTCAGGACGCTCTGCACTGGTTGATCAATAACTGCCGTGGCGGAAACGCGGACAGCCGTGGCGGCCGCGTGAATTGGCGCACTGGCGACCAATACATCGTCGATCGGCAGACGCACAACTGCAACTGCTAGAACACTCTGACAACTCAGGAAATCATGGATTCCGACTCAGGCAAACCCATATTCCGGGGTTAAGGTGGATCGTTCGGAGGACCAGTGTCTGCTTACATTTGCCACGTTTCATCATGACGTTGGTAGTTATACTTTTCTTTCTCTTTGACTTTCAAGGGTCCAAGAAGCTTTAGTGCTTTTACCTGTTGGTCTAGGTATAGGCACTCTAATAGACTAACTAAGGGTATTTCCCTTGGTTAGCTATAAAACCCTAGTATAGTATTAGAAAGCGGCTTAGCCACTTTTTATTTCGCTTGGATATAAAAGATAGCTATAGCTTATTTTCAATGATATATATTTTCCCTATAAAGATATTACTGGATTACTATAGAATAAAGTTATAGAGTGGGCTGCTAACTGCTATATCACATGGAAATATGCGCCTCAGACCGACTCCTGGTAGGCGTCAGGTGAATATGGATAATCTGTTTTGCAGGATAGTCTTAGCTATTTGAGAGCAAAGTATACAGGGCCAGCACATTCACGTTTCTGCCGTTGCTTGCTCCGCATCGGGCACAAGATGAGGAATTCCCTCATCTTGACTGAAACCTAAACAACAGCGTGGCAAATAACACGCAGTGGGTGGCTAGATACCGGGGAAAGGCGGATAAGGGCGATACAGTTGGTAGCTAGAGACATGGAATAGGCCGTTGGGGGCTATACATGAAGACGGAGGCGGGATGCATCACGTCCAATGCAAACTTGCCCCCGTTTCGGAGTGGTCATACCAAAGCACATAAATCCTAACCCCCAGGCTACAAAATAGGTGCTGAGGGCTGGAACCAGAGTGTGGAAGTTGATGCATTCTTGCTGCTATAATCCAAGGTTGAGCCGCCAGACAACATCAAGTCCCGGAGTTAGCGGCGGAGATAGCGGCGGACCATCAAGTAATACGGGGGCCGAAGACGATGGCGTCGGCGGAAGATATACAAACCAGCATGATCCAAGACAGCCATTGCGGTACCCGTGTTGTGCGAACTTGAGCACTTGCTTTGATTCGATTGAGCAAGTTAATACCACCGCAATGTCCGATAGCAGCAAACTACAAAATGTGCCGATTCCTGGACTCATAACGTCCCAAAATATCCCAAGCAACTCTTCCATCTTCAAGAAAGGCCTCAGCTCCACACTCAAATAACTTCATTATGTCTGCTCAGGTGAATATCCAAGTCCGTCAACTAGGCCGCGATGGCCCTCGGGTCCCACGCATCGGCCTGGGATGCGTCCCTCTTGGCGGAGGAGCCTACGGCCTCGCCGCGTCCAACGAAGAGCGACTGGAATTCCTGGACAAGGCGTACGAGACGGGCTCGACATTTTGGGACATGGGTAAGATCTTCTCTCGACTGTGGCGTTCGTGCTAATAGTGCGTGTACAGCCGATGAGTACGCTGATGCCGAAGACGTCGTCGGAATGTGGCTTGCGGCCAACCCCGACAAGCGCAAGGACATTACCGTCTGCACCAAATTCGGAATACGCTCTAACCGCAAAGAAATAGCCACCAAAAGCATCACTATTGACTCATCGCCTGAGTACTGTCGCCAGGCGCTGGAAAAGTCGTTGCGCCGCCTTGGGGTGTCGTATGTTGATATCTACTACATCCACCGCCTCGATGGCGTCACGCCAATCGAAAAGACCATGGAGGCCCTAGTAGAGCTCAAAAATGCTGGGAAGATCAAGCATATTGGACTCAGTGAGTGCAGCGCCAACTCACTGCGCCGCGCTCATGCTGTCCACCCCGTCGCATGCGTCCAGCTTGAATACAGCCTATTCTGCACCGTCATCGAGACACCCGAAGTTGGGGTCTTGCAGGCTGCCCGAGAACTTGGGATAGCCGTCGTGGCGTACAGCCCTCTAGGCTCAGGTATCCTCACTGGCTCGCTCCGCACCCCTGAGGACTTCTCTAAGCCAGGTGACTTGCGCGGCATGGTTCCCAAGCTATCACCAGCCAATCTCTCGACCAATGTGGCCATTGTCAACAAATTCACCGAGATTGCGACGGCCAAGGGCGTCACGACCAGCCAGCTTGCTTTGGCCTGGCTCCTTGCGCAGGGCGACGACGTTTTCCCTATCCCAGGCACCACAAAGGTTCATCGCATGGAAGAGAATATGGGTTCCATGGCAGTAACATTGACCAGCGAGGAAGAGAAAACGCTTCGAGACTTGGCAAAAGGTGTGGCGGGCAAGCGCGTTCAGGAACTGCTTGGTCACACGTTTGGGGACACTCCAGCATTGGAATAATGTATAGGTGATTGGTGTCTGGCAATATAAACCCATCAGGTTCTTGGTCAATATACTGGTAGGGTGAGGCAACGTACACTGCGCGGCTTCAAAGTACCTGTCTCACCACTCGCATATATCCCAGACGTTCATGTCATCAGGAAGATTGCCGTCGAAGACATTGCCCGGCCTCTCCAAGTCATCATTCGATGGGTGGTTGAGGGAATGTTGCAAGTCTCCGACATGAGGCTCTGGGAGCGCAACTCGTAAAGCCCTCAATACACCAAGATAAGGCAAAACCAACTCTGCCCCGCCTTGCTTCACTCCATCCCACGTGTACATCTCTCCATTGGCTACCTCGGATTCAATTTGAAGCAACCATTTGAGAGTTTCGGCACTGTTGTCGTTCCCCAAGATACCCAGGGCTTTTTTTACAAGGTCAAGGTCTTGTGGTCTCTGATGCTCAAGCATATTGGTTAAAGGGGCTCCGTGCCCGTTGATATGCGCGAGCAGAAGCGCCGCGGAGGTGATATAAGCTTTGGCGTCAAGCCCTCTGTATAACGAGCCGATGTGACAGGACCGGATATTGATCACGCACTGAAGAACCTCACGGCATGTCGCTGGAATCACCGACTTGCTGTATGACGCGTCGTCCACTTTCTTCTGATCGCGAAGCTCGTAAACGAGGTAAGGCAGGTGTAGGTTAAGGAGAAGCCAGTAGTGATTCAGCTGGAGGAGAATTCGCCCGGTCTCCAGTCGGAAGGCCTCATCAGTCATGGTGTGCAACTGTGAAGTCAATGCCCACCACCCGGCGGGGAGTATTCTTGTTGCTCGCTTCATGACGGAATCTAGAGCTTGTGTCTCAGTGTAATCCAGATCGATCCCATGCCTCTGCCATCGCATGTTTCTGAAAATAACTCGACCAGAGACATGAATAAGCATGTTTTCGAATTTTTCGAAGTCGTCGGATTGCATGCCGCAGAAGCCGTCTTCGAGGTCTGGAACATGCGGAAGACCCAGGTCCAGAGAGAGGAAGCGATCGCAGGTGAGCAGTCTACGCCACTTGGTTGCATTCTTGCCGTCGACTCCGTTGAGCTGGTTCATGCCGACAAGCTGGGCTATGGCGATTGCACGGCGGGACCTGAGCCAGGAAGCTTTCTGATCCCCTTTATTGGAATAAAAGACTACTTCAAGAAGGAGCAGTTCGACGCCTTGGGGGGAGTCCATGAGGACATCGAGCGAGGACACATGACGAGAGACCATCTCGGCGCAATTTGAGGCCTTGAGCTGCGCTTCGGGCGCATTATCCGATTGCTGTAGACAGAGGGCATAGTGGATGAGTTGCAGAGCGAACTGTAGCGGATGTGCTCCCGGCGGCGGGCACTTTGACGTCTGGCTAAGGTCATTCGAGCTCAGTCGCAAGATCTGCCGAGATACATGAGCGTAGTTTCCCTGGAAATGAACGCTATTTAGTTGTTCTGGCGATGGGAAAACAGAGTGTAGATATGAGCTGATGCTGATGGTTGACTTGGACGGCGACGACAAGACAAGAGGGAATCGATCCGCCTCGACTGTAGGCATAGATGCTACTTGTCGCTGGTGAACCAGTTGTTCGACAAGATCCTCGACATGGCGGAGTCGAGCGGCAGCCCCATGGCCAGTCTCCTGGTCGTCCTGATCATCCTGATCATCCTCCTCGAACTCCTGGCTCCGGCATGGCAAGTCGCGCTGGCGGCAAAAGAGACACTTGGTCGCTGGCGGTTTAATCTCACATCGCTTCTTGCGGCGTTTGCACTCCCAGCAACTGAAGGTGCCCTTCCGGATCTTCCGGCGCCTTGAAATGGGTGTCGCGCGTGATCTGCTCGGGGCGTTCATGTCTCTAACAGGTATGGGTATGTGGATGCAATGCATATCATGAGCTGTCCAGATTGGTCTGCCGGGAATTCCGGACGAGATGGGTAGGTCAGCGGCATAAACTTTATCCGCTCCTTGAGCGTAAAGCCTTCAGTCGCTATTTTCATGTGTATTATTGGGCATATTCTAATGTCGCTTCCGACTGACAGCAAGACTATCTGCTGTAGGGTAAGTCATCATGGCACAACTTACACAGTCCATCACATCCATCACATATCATAAACCTCTGCTGGACTATATTTCTCTGGCTCTGGTGCGGCTTTCAATCAAATGCAGACGTTTCCGCGACTTGAACCGAGCTTGGCACCCTACTTGTTTAATTGCAAGGGGGCAGTTATGATGATCGGAAACGCCAAGTTTTCACCGGGCCATTTCCCCAACACAACCAAGCCCCCTAGCTGATCCTATCCTTTTGTGTTTGAGGGCATTGTTGGAGTTGCCTGTGATCGTCGCCCAAGCCTGCCAGCATTAGCATGGCCTTAATTCTTCCGGTACAAATGCAACACTACCTTCTCGGTAGGGACACGACCGACAGCTTTTGCAGCTCCAAGTCCGGTAATTGCATCATGCCAAGCTGTCCCTCGTGTGGTTGGACTTGCAATTGTTGCTTGGAAGGCCCTCATTGTCGCGGTTAGATTGATGCATGATTAATGGTTCTCCACTGTCAATGAAGCTTTAAACAGCCCATCCCCGACCCAAGTCCTCCAGTCTGCGACTTGATCGACGCCCTACCGACCATCTTGTTTCTTACCCCCAAGGTGATCGCGCAATTGAAGAGACTCTCAACATGTTTCGAAACGTTGCTCTTATTGCAGCGCTCGCACTCGCCTCCATGGCCAATGCGCAGTGCGGCGCCGGTTCGCCAGATGCCACAGTCTCTGGTGAAGGCAGCTACACTGCTACCGTAGGCGCGGAAACTGTCTATACTGGAACCGACTATTTGGCCGCCATCACGACGGCACTCGACGCCATCACGAGTGGCCAGCGTCTTTCAGTATTGGCATCAGGCTCTATCGGTGATGGAACGGTCAGCATCACCAGCGGCAAGACGTTCGAGGTCTGCGGTGTCATGGACGTAGGCTTCAGAACCGGGCGCGGGGCTGTCGAAGTTACGGATAGCAGCGACGTGTCGATTCCCTATCTTACCATGACCGGCGCCCCGTACTTTGGGTTCCGATTCTTTGGTGTCAACAACCTCTCGCTGGGAGACATCACACTCAACCTGAGCGGCGGTCTCGGTATTCGTTTTGAGCGCGACGAAGCCCCCAACACCAACGTTAACATGGGCACCATCACGGTAACAGGCGCTGGGAGCCACGCAGTCGAAACCTGGAACATTGACGGGCTGACCATCGGATCTGTAATTGCCCGAGACGTTGGCGAATGTGGCCTATTGATCCAGGAGACGACAAACGCGCAAGTCGGACTAGTCGACGGCGACAATGTGGCAGCCGGCAATGGCTACGCCACGCTCCGATTTGCCAACAACAATGGACAACTGCCAGACGGTTCCTACACAACCACGAATATCTTTGTCGACAGGGTCATTTCTCGTGGCGGAGGACGTGGCATCTTCTGTGTTTCCATGTCTGGAGCTGCTGAAATCGGCAACATTGATCTTGCCGACAATGGTAACAACGCCATCTTGATTGAAAACTGCTATAATCTAGCTATTCGAGGTGGTGTTATCAATGGCGGCGGCGAGGTCCGAGTCTCGGCTCGAAGCGAGTTCCCGAATACCAGTGGTATTTTTGTCGAATTGGAGGTCAACGATAACACGGTTAGGGAATCCCCCTGTGCCGAGAATATCCACTGGGGGATTACTGGTAATGCTGCTATACAGGTGTGCTAGAAGAAGGGCGCCACACCCATCTGTGCATCATTCAGGTTTGGAAGGCGAGACATAGTGGCAGGATCAGGTATCATCTTGATTGTAGAATTATTATTATGTCTAACTATTCAAGCACTGTTACTCCAGCCGAGCTATACATGCACCCGGTATTGATACAACCGAATACTGCCTTCAGCAACCCGGTACTGAAAATATAGGCCGGGGTATCAAAAGTGAGGAGCATTGAGAATAAGACCCATCAGGCAGCCTGCAAGGGTCCCAGCAATAGGGAT
This sequence comes from Stachybotrys elegans, assembly GCA_020746835.1. NCBI lineage: Eukaryota > Fungi > Ascomycota > Sordariomycetes > Hypocreales > Stachybotryaceae > Stachybotrys > Stachybotrys elegans. Next base: position 38,059 of record JAGPNK010000017.1, read on the forward strand.
CGTCATGATCCAGCCAAACATGAGCAAACCGACACGCTGCCAGTTGACAGCCTTGATCGTGCCATTGCAAAGGCCAACACCAACAGTAGCACCAGTGATACACATGGAAGTCGAAACAGGGAGGTGCTGCTGAGAAGCCAGAAGAACAGTAATGGCAGCGCCCATCTCCATGGAACATCCACGGCTAGGAGAGTGGTAGGTGATCTTGTTGCCCATAACTGCGTTCACTTGTCAGTCGCGGAACTCGTCAAACAGAAAGCAGATGACATACCCTTCATGATGTTGTAGCCGTAGGTGACGAAGCCAATAGACAGGCAGAGAGCAAGGACAGCCAGCTGCCAGATAGGAACTGGTGCCTTGGCCTCGTTGGCCTTGCCGGTAGACCAGGCGGCATACATAGCAGCCCAAGGACCAACCGAATTGCCAATGTCGTTGGCACCGTGGGCAAAGGAGGCAGTGCAGGCTGTGAGAACTTGAATAAAAGCATAGCTGTGCTCAACTTCGTTGCTGTACTTCTCGGCGTGGCTGTAAACACGAGCCATGCGAGCACCCTCAGGGGTGCCAAGAACGCCAGTCTGAGAAGCGTGGATATCGTAGTTGACACCATAGAGAGCTCCGACAACCACCATGGCGGGCAGGCGAACGAAGAACCGCCTGATGTTGTGCAGCTCATAGATTGAACCGGCGCCCATGGGGTTGTCGCGGAGAGTGCGCATAGCCCAGCCAAGCGGGCCCCCCTTCTGGATCATCTTCTCATGCATGCGCTGACGACCTTGGTCCATGAGCTTCCTGTAGGTCTCCTGTGTAGGCTCGAGCTCAGTAACCCTCTGGTCCTTGTTGGCCTCAACGTCAAGGACCTTCTTCTCATCGCGCTCCTCGGAGTCGACGGGGGCAATGGACAGATCGTCCTCCTGGACGACAGCATAGTTGCGGACGTTGGCCTTCTCAGCCTCAGCAGGGATGGGGCGCCTGAGAAGCGCAGGACCTTGGATCATGTGGTACCAGCGAAGGGACTGATCCTTTCTGATGATGAGGCAATAAAGGTAGGGAACGAAAAAGATGATGGAGAGAAGACAGACACCAGCGCCGGTTCCCGCAACGACGGATCCAACCCACCAGCCAGGCCGATCAGAGAGCTTGAACTGAGGCGACCCCTTGTAGACAATGGAAAGAGTGCAAATGCAGGCAGCCAGGAGGAACCAGAACGGCGAAGTGTAGACAGACCACTGGACTGGGCTGGCGCGCATGTGCACGACAAACTTGATGAGGAGGAAGATGGTCGATGCGAATCCGGCCGAAATCAGAGGGGCGAGACCAAGGCCAGCAAAGATGGCTCCCAGGCCCTTGCCTTCGTTCCAGCCCCATTGGACGTGGGAGGCGCCCACGGTAGCAACGCCAACACCCGCAACGGCAGAGATGATGGAGTAACTGGACGAGACGTGGGTAGAGTGGATGGTGCACCACATGACCCAAGAGGAGGCGGCGGCAATGGCGCAGGCAAAGGCGAGAAGCTGAACGCCCGCGTTACCCTGGAAGGCGTCGAGCGGGATGATCCCGTCTTTGATGGTCGAAGCGGTACGGGCACCGGTGGCAATCGCGCCAGCCATCTCGCAGACGGTGGCTAGGACCATGGCCCATCGGTAGGAAATGGATCGAGAGGAAACGCTGGTGGCCCAGGAGTTGGCAACATCGTCTGTAGGGTCGCAAGTCAGTGTCTTGGCATAAACATGTGAAGGGAGATAAGAGACGAGTTGGATGGGCTTACTGGCACCGTTGTTGAAGGCATCGAGCATGGCAAATACGGTGCCGATGCCGAAGATGTAGTCGTACTGGGTGAGTTGTGGCATGGTGTCGACGTGTGGCTTAGGCAATGATATTGAACTTGTGCTTTTGCCTAGAGGACGCCGTGCGCTGGTCTACTTGTCTGCTGTCGATGGCCTGCTGAAGACGAAAGTTCTGGCACGGGAGGGTAAACCACATGTTATATTCCACTCTGAAGCACCCACGTGCTGTCCATGAGGCCGCGCATCGGCCGTATCGAATGTCAAAACGGTCCGGCACCCGGATAAGTCGGCAGGAAGAGAGTCGCCTCCCCGAAATAGTTGACCGAAGAGCACAACAGCAGCTCCTTGTTGGCAACATGGGGGACCCGCAGGAAGGGGACTGACGCGTTTGCTGCAGCATGCATCGGACGGCGGGCCTGCTCAGAAATGGAATTAGCTCCCGTTAGATTCCCAACGACGGGGGCCCGTTACTACGTGACCGTGCCACCGGGTGTGGTGTGCCGCCTCACATTGAACTAGAGCCTGCCTCATGTGGGACAAGCTGGCGTCGCCGGAGAGCACGTTGCGCAGAGAAGCAACACGGATGGCCAGCGGTTTGGCACTAGCAGAGATTAGTGGTGGGTACGGGGCCATGAATAAACTTTACAAGGAGATGATAGAGATGCCATTCTGATGGCCTTTTCTCTCTCTTTGTTATGCTTAATCGCTGTTGCGTGGAAAGTTGGACGACTGGGTCTGGCGCCCACCTGAGTGCTCGTATGTTCGGGCTGCTCTTTGCTGCAGTTCCAAAGCAGAAAGGGTTCATTCATTGCTCTCAGTCTTCAAAAGCGCTGTTCATCTACATAGGATTTGATTCACACGTGTCGTTGCTAGTCGCTGGTTGATGCCAAGTCCGCCATGTCGTCAGTCCCGCCCGTTCCCGTCTCGGCGTCTCTGGGCCTCGTGGATGGCCGCACCATTCACATGAAACCCTTGCCTGGCTGAGCCGTAAATGGTAGTCCAGGCACGCGACCACATTCTGAGCCCGACCTTTGGCTTAGAGCTTTCAACATCTTGGCGGACCAGATTATGTCGGGCTGTTCTTGTTGTATCAATCTTATTGTTGGACTAGAAGTCTGTTATTCTCTTCCCCAACGCCTAGGTCTCCTCTCATTTAAATTAATGTTGTCACTTAAGAGCCAGAACACTGTGACGTTCTCCCAACCCTCAATAGCTGGCCAGCTGAGCAGCAATCAGCGAGATGGGCTAAACCAGGGAAACCGGGGCCTCCATGACAGCCAGTCGATCTAGTCCCCCGAGCCCCGTTTGCCTCCCCACAACCCTCCTCGAGCTAGACGATGGATTGTCGGGAGAACCCACCCACGTGCTTCGCATCTCGACGTTGCTTGGTTGGCCTCCTGCATGATTTCTCAATTTCAGGATTCAACTATCTACAATCCCTCACATCTCGGATAACTCGTGCCGTGAGCTTTGAGCACCGAACCTGACTGCCTCAAGGCGATTCTACCCCTTAGGACTGTCCGTAACGGCGATTCGACCGACCGGCGTCGTATTGGTTCCCGACAGCCGCTAGAAGCAGCTAATATATTTGTTGTAGCTGTGCATGTTCTGGGGTCTAGAGCTGGATAAAAGAGCGCCACCGGTCCGATATTCCCGCAGGCACGGCAAACTAACATTTCCTTTTCCTCCTCTGCTACTTGCGAATAAGCCACAAATATCCACCTGCTTCGGTTGTCGCAGCTGCGCTAATGGTGACCTGAGCATCTGGCCTAATTGGCCCACAATCACATCAAAAGAGTTGTCTTCCTGGAAGTCAACACTTGAGTTGCCGTCACTTCTTTCATCAGCAGCCCAATCCATCACCGCCAAGGAGTCGCTCATTATCGTCAATAACACCCACAGCAGGCCCCCTGCTTCTCTAGGCTATGTGGCCGCTGGGATACATGTAGGCGTAGGAGATCCCATCGGAGGACGCAACGCTTATATACCGCCAAACCCCAGCGATTGGCATCCCCTAGGCTGTTGGATCCGGGCCAAACATAGAGCCAGTTGGAAATGTCTCCCATCCCAATTCACTTGAATATAGGATGGAGCCTCCACAGTTGCTTCTGTCTTGGACAAGGGGAGCATAACGTCACTAGTTCCACCAAGTGAGACTCCTTAGCTCCCGCCATGATGTCTCGGACTGTTAGAAATGTTTAAGACGCAAAATATCCAGATTGGATGACTCCGGCAATTTTACTTACACAGTTAACGAGCTAGCCGAGCTTGTCCGTACACACTAATACTAGTGATGGATTCCAAGGGTCTTTGTGTGGAAGGAAGTGCAAGACATGACTCTATGAGGAGTATTAAATTTCATCGTCTGTTTCTACTAACTCACTTTCCAGCCTGTATTTTCTTCCGTGGAAAACTGACGACTCCTGCCAATCTACTTAGGATGTCTCGCACAAAACATAGTATCATGCTTTGATGACCCCCCTCTATGGAACCTACTCCCTTTTGTGTATTCCTCCAACTTGCATGGAGTGTCAGCCCTGGCACTGATTGATAAGCACCAAGTGCATATGTATTCTTTATTTGGACCAGAAAGCTGCTAGATAATGGCGTACTCTACAGAATGCCTCTCACTCCACCGTCCGATTGAGACATTCGGTGGAAGGTGTCTGAGCCATATGTTGCAACAACCATTTAGCGTCGAGTCTTGAATACCTCCCGAATTTCTTTCCGGGAGACTAAGACCGATTCCCAAGGGTAGCAAATCATATTTGAGATGTTAGGTCCCAACTGAACACACTGCTTCAACCGTCTCCCTTGTGTGTCTTACAGGAGATGTATCCAAAGGGTACAGTGTAGGGATGGAAGGTCGCCGCTGTGCTGTTAAATGCCATTGATATCCCATCTGGAGGATAGAGAATTGTTCAAAAAACTCTCTTACCAGAGCCCAGCATCATGAATCGAATGTTGGTTTTGTTTCCTATCTTTGTCGCGCTGGCCGCTGTTTTCCTGTCGCAACGGAGGGAGACAGACACTACACACCCAATTCCGGGTCGCAACAACACAGTGCTTTTCCTCACCACCGATTCCAGTGGTTGCTCCAACGTGCACGTTGCCGCCGTCTCTGCTCTTCTCAAGAACCACCCGGAAGTCGAGATCCACTACGCATCCTTCTCAAAGACTCACAAGCGGCTTAAGCGTGTCTCAACCGCTGCTCCGTCTACCAACACAACTGGGTCCTTTGGTTGGCACGAGCTATCTGGGCCTGGCTTTGAAGATGCGATCGCAAGGGGATTGCCGTCCTGGAACGATGCCATCTCGCCTCCCGGTCTGAAGGGTGTCGGCAAAATGATGTCGGACTTCGCGACCTGTGTGCTTCCCTGGGAAGCAGACGAGCATTGGAGGATCTACTCGGAAATGATTGACATCATTGACAAGGTTGACCCGGCACTCATTATCCTTGACGGCCCTTTTACACCAGCAGGCGACATCGCGTTCAACGTTAATCGCCGTTTCATTACCTTATCACCCAACACGGTGGCAGAGATTTTTGGCATGGGCCAACCATGGGGGGCTGCATTCTGGAAATTTCCTGCGTAAGAAATCGCCCATATCTCCGCTGTCCAGGCATGAGCTGAGGCAATATCTAATCCGAGTCATAGAATGGCGTCTGGGATTCCATATCCCGTTCCTTGGGATATGATTCCACGCAACATTTTCCTCGTCCTGTGGCAAATCTGGGCTGTCCTCACCGAGCCCAAGATTCCAGTAGTACGGGAATATCTTCAGAAGAAGGGCGTTAAAAACCCCCTCCAGCTCGGATTCATCGTCCCCGGAGTTCCAACATTCATGGCGACCCTACCAGAAGCTAATTTGCCTGTCGAGTCGCTACCCGAAGACACGCGTTTCTATGGACCCATAGTCATTGACACAGCGCCAGTAGCAGAACAGGATCCTGAGCTTGCTGTGTGGCTCAAGCGTGCCCCCACCGTGCTGGTCAACTTGGGCACACTTGTTCAGCTCAATGAAGAGAGAACCAGAGCCATGACGGGTGCTCTGAAGGCAGTCCTCGACTCCACCAACAACCAGGTTCTATGGAAGATCCGAACCATCGGCAACATCAGCGAAGAGATCTTCAACCCAGTGAGACCTTTCATGATGAATGGAAGGCTACGCATCGAGAGGTGGCTGGATGCAGACCCGATCTCCATCATGGAGACTGGAGATGTTGTATTGTCTGTGCATCACGGTGGTGCTGGCTGTTACCACGAAGCTATCTTGTGAGTGATCTAACAGCCCTGGACAGCGATGTACTTGCTAACCCAACAATAGTACTGGTATCCCACAAGTTATACTGCCTCTGTGGTTCGACCTGTACAGTATTGCCAGGACTGCTGAATACCTTGGTATTGGCATTTGGCCGGGCCATGAGACGGCACCCACGTGGGACTCCGAGACTTTGGCCCAGGGCATTTTGGAGGCGCTGAATGGTAAAAGCAGCGCTGAAATGAGACGCAAGTCCAGCGAGTTAAGTGTTAAGGCTCGCAGCTACGGTGGCAAAGCGGCTGTTGCAAGAGACATTGCAAATTTGGCTGCCCAGGGTGGCATCGCAGCCAGGTTATAGCCGGTATATTCCGTTATACCACTTGAAAGGGCGACCAATTCGGTCTAACAAATGATTCAGATCCTTGTTTCTAGCGGGAAGGTTGATATGTTGTGGGGTATTCCCAAGACATCGAGAGGTTAGTGGTCTTAGGGGCTTGACAAAAGGGAGATTCAGACGATCAGAGGGAATGTCGGACTTTCCTGACGCAATCACTTCATCTTTAAGCTTTGTGTAAACTTTGTATTGGACATAGAGCATTCATTCCTGTACCAAACCTATTTAACCTTTCGGCGGTTCATTGTCTGCCTGTCTCAAGCGCAAGTCCCTCATTGCACGAGCTTCATCGAATATGACGACAAGTTCAGTGTGTCCTCGGGTTGCTGCCAAACTCATGGGCGTGTCCCCATCCACATCAATGTTATCCAGGTCGGCGCCGTGGTCCAAAAGCAGGCGAGCGATGTCTCCATATCCGCCGTATCCACACATGCTGAGGGCAGACCACCCCCATACGTCTCTTGCATTCACGTTGACACCAAGTCCAATCAGCTCTGCCACGCGCTCGAGTTTCCCATCGCTTGCGGCCTCGACGATAGCTTTATCCTTTACCATCATGCGCTGCACCAGCCGACTCACGTCCATTCGCTTCTTTGGCCGAACAGTGACTGGCTTGGTTGGAGTTCTTGAGGGGATGATGGTGTTGACCCGGCTGAGCTGCTGCTCAAACTCCTCGTTGGCTGTGCACAATGTCACCGTGCTTGGCTTGCGACTGCTGATACTTCCGCTGTATCCGGAGTCTGCAAAGGTGGTAACCGAGCCAGGGACACTGCTGGTGTTTGATGTTGTGGAGAAAATTGACGGCCTCCGTTCTGATTCGGAATCTGTGACTGATTCTTCGAGCAGTCCTTCCTGCAGGGCGTCCTTGATCCATTTGGCAATGTATTCTCGATTCTCCTCGACCACATGGGCACTAATGCCTACATCCTCAAGCTCTCGGCGGAATTCGGTCCAGACTTCTGGTGAGTCGATCGCCTCGGCGGCATTATCCACAGTAACCACAGACCCTTCTCGCAGGCCGGCTTGAACCTCGGTCATGAATTTGTTCAGGCGTCGTTCAATCCGCGCAGTAGAGGAGCTTAAGGACAGGTGAGTAGGTGTAAACATACGCGAGCATAGATACGTACTTGATCAGGGCGATGTTGAATGCATTCAACATAGTCGTACTGCTGACGAGGCGCGAGCGAAGGTCCGAAAGGTCCTTCATACCAAACCGGAACCGGCCCCAAGCTCGCTGCGCTTGCGTTCCCAGGTTGTCATATTTGGCATGAAGAGCTTCGAGTTCTGCTAGGACAGGCTTGCATCCATCGCATAGCATTTGTAGTCGATTCAACCGGGACTGTGCGAGATCGCTATGTTCTTGCAAGTAGTCTTCCGTCTCTCGGAGGACTGCATGTAGTGACATGAGATCCAGTGACACTTCCTTAAAATCATCGCTTGCATCTTTGTAGGACTTGTAGAGGTTCCAAGCAAGCTTGGACACCAGAAGAACATCACCAACACCGACGCCGAGGCTCATGGTGTCTGAATTCCTGTAGATTGCAGTGAAAAGAGGATCTGGAAGTGGATGAGAGTTATCGGTGGACAGAGGAAGAAAGCACTGCGACAAGCGACAAGGAAACGCAGGGCAACCCCCGCAGTACTCAGCCTCCAATCGAATTCTAGTATAGGCGCCAGCAGGCACAACTGCCAGCCGGATGACATGCTGACCCCTGGAGCTGAAACATCCATGCAGGAAGCTAAGAGAAGGTGGTGTCGTTCCCCGCCGTGCGCGACTTCACAAGGCAGCAGCACTTGTCCCACATGAATGTTTCCTATCTCTTCATGCTCCCATCTGCTCAATTCTTTCATATCACTGTCTGTTCTTTTCGGGATACGAGGCGGCCACCTGTAAGGCGCCACCATGGACAGGACTGAGCCGCGAGTCAAGCCCCCTCACATTGGGATTATCGGAGCTGGGGTCTCCGGGTTGCAATGTGCAAATATTCTGCTCGAGCAGGGATTTCGGGTCACCATCCTTGAGGCGAGAGACAGAGTGGGAGGGAGGGTACGTCGCACTCTGTTATCTACGGCCCTTTCTTGTCTCACCCTTGAAGATTTGCCAGTCAGATAAGCTCGGCTACACCGTTGATCTGTAGGCACCACTTCTCCCTCTTGTTGGAGGCAGCATGGCTGACCACGGCGCTACCTAAGGGGCCCAAACTGGATTCATGCGTCTGACGGCCCAGAGGTGAACCCGATGCTACGAATCGCGACTCAAACATCAACACCACTGCATCGCTGGAATGACAAGCAACTCATCTTCGACTCGCATGGCCAACCCATTGATGAAAATATCTCCGATAGACTATCGACCATACTATGGGATGTCATAGAGGAGGCTTTCTCATTTAGCAGCGCGGCAGGTGAAGAGGGTAACCCCGATATTGACGCGAATATGTCCCTGCATGACTACATCAAACTGAAGGCCGTGGAAAAGCTTCCTTCAGAAGATGAGCGAGCGATGCTACTCCGTATGAGCGAGATGTTCGGCGCGTATATTGGAGAGCCTATACACCGGCAGAGTCTGAAGTTTGCATGGATGGAGGAATGCTGTGGCGGAGGTAATGCATTTAGCCGAAATTACATGCTTCCATCGCTGACACGTCCAGATGAGCTTTTCGTCGAGTCAAACTACTCGTCTATTCTGGAAGCCGTCGCCAAGCCAGCCCTCAGCCATGCAAACATCAAGCTCGATACATATGTCGAGCGGATACATGCAACGGAGGGTGGATCGTCACAAAAACAGGTCGAACTGACGACTAAACAGGGAGAGCTCTTCCACTTCGACGAAGTAGTTGTTTCGGCGCCACTCGGTTGGCTAAAGAAGCACCACGACGCCTTTGATCCTAAGCTGCCTCCTCCAATTCTCTCGGCCATCTCCAATATCGGCCTTTCCCAGCTTGAAAAGGTATTCATCACCTTTCCCACAGCTTTCTGGAATGACGAACTGGACAAAGACAACTCCATCTGCTTTGCAAACTGGCTTACCCCCGATTACACCCCCGACACGAATCCAAGCGGGTGGCCACAAGAAATCTGGAACCTGGCTTCCTTTAGAGAACCCAATCGACACCCCACGCTTCTCTTCTACACATATGGTGATTGTTCAAGGCATATTGTCAACAGTATAAAGGACATGAGCCCGGAGGATGAATTCCGATTCCTGAATCAGTTCTTCCTGCCCCATTATTCCCGTCTTCCCGGTTTTGCAAAGGAGCTACCTGACTGCCAGCCTCGGCGTATCCTAGCAAGCAAGTGGCTCCTGGACGAACTGAACGGCAATGCGAGCTATTGTAACTTTCCAGTGGGGATAACGAACGCGGATCAAGACGTTCTGGCATTTCGCGAAGGGTGTCCGGATCGGCATCTATGGTTTTGCGGAGAGCACGCAGCGCCGTTTGATGAATGTGGTACTGCAGCGGGGGCATATTTGAGCGGTGAACATGCCGGCAAAGCGATTGTGGCACGCTACCAGAATTCCCAGGCAGGACCAGCAGCCTAGGGGGGAATTGCTCTATGGCGGTGTTCTGACTTATGCCTGGACGGGAAGATGATGTGTGGGCGATGATGGTCGTTTCTAAGTAAATGGGTAGCTTAGATATCATGTGGCGAGGGGCAAGCTTGTAACATTTTTACACAGTTGTGGTTGATGAGGAATAGATACTGCTCTTGCCCTTAGTCGAAGTGCGTCAAATTTAGTAAACGGAGAGTACAGGTTCTGGACACATCGAGATTCACATACCATCCGCAAAGGCCAGGACCATTATAAGTGTGGTTCTATAGCTAGCATTTCTTAATATGCAAATGTCTTTAATACAGTTGTTCACAAGACCAAGGGATCCTGGAGGTACTGAGAATATCTAATGTATAGAAACGAATGAGATCCCCAGCTCTTCTTCGCTGAATGATCAAGCCATCTACTACTCTCAACATATGGTAACTCTTATTCCGTTCGGGTGTCCCTTGACTGGAATCCTTCATAAATTCCTCATAACGTATAGCTATGAACTAAAATTCCACCTCCACAAGCCGTCCACGTTGACGAGATTCTCCGGCTGTGACAATGTAAGCCTTGCGCCCATCTTTGTTAAGGGCCACAGCGGTCGGGTTGACGAGTGTCTCGACAAGGGGAGTGATATCCTGGCCACCTGACGTGATCTTCATCAGAGTGTTGGGCCAGTAAGCGACAAGCGCATTGCCATCTTGATCAATGGCAAAGTCATCGGGAAGCAAGGTAGAGTTGCTCGTGCGAAGAAAAACTTGGCTTTGTCCAGTCTGGCGACCAAACCGATCAATAGGCACACGACCAAATGTCTGAGCATTAGAGTTGGTGTAATATAAATGGTCCTTGTATGCATGAACGCCATTGACAGAGAGTGAAAGGGGTCCTGAAGGCCCTGGCACCAGGTCTTCATCCAGAAAGGCAAGTTCCACTTTGCGGGACAGAATATCCATACGCCAGACCTGCCCCGTGACTGAATCTGCTCCGAGGAGAATATTGGGCTGGCTTGGGAGAGAAGTCATGCCGTTGATGCTCGAAACACCGAAATCGCCGAGGTCGAGGATGTAGTCGACCGCAGGAGTGCCATCTTGGGAGAGTCGAACAGGCGTGAAGTCGACCAATGCGATTCTTGTTGCCCCAACCACAAACTCCCATACTTCCTTGTCAACAATATTGGCGGCCACAGCAAAAACATCCGGGGCAACCTCGACTATGCCAGTCAGCGCGTTCAGGCCTTCCAGCTGCACGGCTACCCTGGCCTCAGGATTGGGTGAGCTTGGCGTGACTGTATAGATCCGGCCATCGTCGAATGTGGTCATGATAATGTCACCGTTCTCTCTCACGGCGACATTTTCGATGAAAACTCCGGGAAGTTCCACAAGCTGCCGAGTCTGGGGCCCTGGAGCACAGTTTGAAGCGGACATGGCGTGCTGGCTAAGAAGCGAAGCAGCTGCGAAGACGAAGTCCGAACGCATGGCTAATGGCGTAACTGATATGGAGCGTGTGGTCAAAGAAATGAACCAGACGTGTTGGAGTATGAGAGTAGGATATGAATTGGGTTGTGATACAGCTCCATGATGCCTTCGAGAGGAGCAGCTATATATACTATTCTTTTCGTCGTCTCAGCGAGGCTCTGTCCGGAATGCCGTGGAGTTTGTTTATCGGCTACCATTGCAAATCATTCCGGATCTAGACACGTTCCGTCCGAGACGGACGGAACCTCGGATGAGATTGCTAAGCAGGGCCCAGTTAGAAATTCAGTGAAGCGGGTCTCGCATTCATTATTCTCCCAGCAAGACAATTCTTTCAAGGTTTTGTAGTAGACTGCCAGGCACCGCAGGGACGGCTCATAGTCCGCTATTTAGCGAATGAATTGGCATTGTTGTAGGGAATGGAGGGGAGATTGGCCTCTGTCTGTTGTGTTCGCTAGGACGATGCAAGCATCACAGTTAGAGTAGCGAGCCAGTCAATTTATTGCCTTAGTATAAGCAGAAAACTTTATCCCATGGCAGGCGCTTTGGTGACCTCTATATGTGGTAGATTGCTGCAGACCTAGAATGCGGTACTATACAATCTTCAAGATTTTGGTATACCTTTGTCCAGGCTCTTGGTAAAGCATTCTTCATGACCTAGGTGTTTGTCGCAGAGATAGAGAAGAGTGCAGATAATTGGGCGCAGGTCGAAGGGGTAGGGTGTGCCATAATTGATCTTCTATTGACTGCGGATGGTCTTTAGGTTGCCGACTGTCATGTATTGTCGGCATCGTGAAAGGGGACTTTCCCTCAATCATTGATCTCTATTGCATCGAGAAAAGGAAACAAGCTTCCGAAATAGTTACAGAACTCACTATCACTGGTAGAGTGTCGTAGATATATGGACTATATTATCGTTCTAGTGATTCCGGTCACATATGCCCAATAACAAGACTATAGCCTTGACTGCGTTAACGGTAGGAAATCCTGATAGCAAACTCGGCTGCCTACGTGATACTGCAGGGTAGGCAAATGATATGAACCGCAGAAGTGATGTGCCTGGCGCCTTGGCGGCATGGATGAATAGAAACCCCGAAACAGGCTACCAGGCTGCGGTGTTGTTGTCGCAGGGATCGCCGAGCTCGGAGTTGGAGGCCTACCACTTCCAGTCACGGGACAACAGTCGAGGGCTACTGTCTCACCTGACTGGACGCATGAAGATTTTGTCCATTTGATGAATTTTGTGTGTCCCCTCATCTGGTTCATTTGGCTATTCCTATACGATCTCCTGGGTTGGAATCTTGCGTCCGAGGACCGACCGCCATCATGCAAGACCCAGAACTTGACGAGGATACCCTTCGCCTTATCGTCAAACTTCAACTAGAGGACATCAAAAATCTCAACGTATCGAGAAAGGGGAAGCACCGTGCGGGGGAGCAACCAGACCCTGTTGTCGCTGCAAAGGTGTACGAGGACGAGCTCAGACTGGCTGAGCAGTTTGCTCGGGATGCAGCCATGTGCAAGAGCATCGCTGAGGCAGTTCGCGAGGATGGAGACGCTATTATGGCGTTCGAGCTGGTTGAACAACAGGCACGCCATGACAGAAAGATTGCGCAAAGTATGCAGGGTGTGACAGACACCAGGTCTAACCAGCAGCGGACCCGTCACCAGAGCGACTCAACGGAAAATACTCTGGCGCACGTAGATAACGAGCTCCTTGAGAGAATGCTGGCGCTGAGCGTCGACAATATGGAAGGGGAATCCTCGGATTGGGCTGCTTCGCGAAAACAGGAAACGCGACAGTGTGATATTTGCACGGACTTTCATGCAGAGTATCTGCTTCGCAAGTTGCACTGCGATCACACATACTGCAAGAACTGCCTCGTCCACCTTTTTACCGACTGTTTGTCTGATGAGTCGCTCTTCCCTCCTCGCTGCTGCAGACACCCGATTCCTCTGGATGATGCAAAAGCGCTGCTTGATCCTGTCCTGGTCGGCAGATTCAAGGCCAGAGAGCTTGAGCTATCCACTGAGAACCGCACCTATTGCCATCGACCTGGCTGCTCGACTTTTGTTCCAGCTCAGTTCATTGTCGCCGATCGAGCTATCTGCCCCAACTGCCGTGCGGCTACATGTACGACATGTAAATCCGCTGCACACGATAACACAGACTGCCCAAAGGACGAGAACTTCCAGCAGTTCGAACAATTCGCTGCACAGGAAGGCTGGCAACGATGTTATTCTTGCAGACGCTTTGTAGAATTGGCACATGGCTGCAATCACATGAGTAAGTAGTCGTTCACAGTGAGCAACTTCGGCGCTGACATCTGGTACCCAGCCTGCAGATGCCAAGCCGAGTTCTGTTATGAATGCGGCGCGCGATGGAAGACGTGCGAGTGCGACCACTTCCGCGAGGACAGACTTGTCGCGCGCGCCAACGTGCTTGTGAACCGAAACCCGCAGGCTGCCCATATGACGGGCCAGCAACGAGACCGTATGCAACAACGGGAAATGGATAATCTCCGCGAGAACCATGAGTGTGAGCATCGGCGATGGAGGTATGTTCAAGGTTCACACCAATGCGAAGAATGCTACCACTGGCTTCCCGAATACATCTTTGAATGTAGACAGTGTCGTATCCAGGCCTGCAATCGCTGTCGTCGCAACCGCCTTTAACGAGGTGGAGGAAAGCCATGTTTGCACATGAACTCTTGCACGACGTCTTGGAAAAGGGCCCGATGCATCATGTTTGTCCTGTTCCCATCACTCGTCTAGCCCACTGAAGTGGATATTATAGGGCCTTAGCATTCAGGATTACTCTCTGGATAAATTGGAAAATGTCATCAATTTCCTCAGGTTCCTTGAACCAATGCCCTTCTTGCTCCGCACCTTCATATTCTTTCCATTCCACTTCCAATCCAATCGATGTGAGTGCATCGCGTGCTTGCCGCCCGAGCTCCACGTCAACGTATGCATCGTCAATGCCGTGCCCCAGAAACACTGGGGTGGCATTCAGTGAGCTGGATCGTACTGGCGATACAACTTGTATGAGAGCAACCCCATTCGTTGCGGACGAGCTGTCAACTTCCCCGGTGCGTGATATTTGACTGAAATTGTATTTCAAGTCATCAGCGAACGGCAGCCACGAACTGGCCCCAATAAAAGCCCCGACCTTGGCAGAAAGAGAGCTTGAGCTGAGCAGAGTCCATAACCCAGTAGCAGCACCTTGGCTGATGCCAATTATTATCACGTTATCCTTCCCACCTTTGAGGGAGGCGATTTCTTGGTCCACGATATTGCCTACATGTTCCGCAGAACCCCGAAGCCCGGATATCTGGAGATCCTGCCGGACAGCGATGTCGGTCAGAGAATGTGCCTCGAACCACGCTGGTATCTCTTCTTGAAATGTGGTGCTCCATAGCCGTTGCGAAGAGGGAAAGACCCATTTCCAGCCAGGAAGCTTTTGCGGGAATGTGCTTCCGTCAGAGATGCGGGTTGAGAAAAGCTCGTCGGCGAACTCTGCTCCATCGCTCCCTCGACCATGAAGCAGAATCGCTGTATGCGTATGTTGGGTTTTTGGGCCGACGATATAAGTCTCCCCGAATGAGCCTCTGGGGACGACAGCAGGAGTACCGGTTTGCGACATTTAACGCAGGGACGAATGCAGAGAGATTGATCAAGTTATTCAGATTGCGATGGTATGAGATGGAGGTCTGCGTAGAAGAAGGTTCCGACTTTTCGGGTTGGGCTACGAAAAATCCAGCCACATTGCCTTGGCCTATCCGGGAAATCCCTCTGCATTTACAAATAGCGTTCAGCACGCACTGCCCCGCTAGAGGGTTACTCTGGTGGAAATGTATTTCAGTGGGTTGAATCTTTACCGTGCACTCTCTGACTGTACATAGCACCTAGAATTGACCCAGGCTGCCCCAAGAGCTCCTCCGGTGTTCCGTCCTCAATAATTTTCCCATCGTCTAACACCAGAACGCGGTCGTAATCGTGGATTGTCTGCAGCTTGTGCATGACTGAGATTATTGTGCAATTTCTTGCGCTGTTGAAAAGAATGCCATGCATCAACAGCTCTGCGGCAGAGTCAAACGTGCTCATGGCCTCATCAAGCAGCAGTATTGAACTCGGCCTCACCAAAGCACGAGCAAGAGAAAGGAGTTTCTGCTGTCCGTGGGATAGTTGATCGCCGGATATGCTAACGTCGAGGCCCTCGGACGTAAACAAATCCCACATGCCGACCGCCTTCAGAGCCCCAATAATTTGCTCATCAGATGCAACCTTCAGGGGGTCGACATTGTCGCGGAGTGTACCCTGTAGACCCAAATTGTCCTGTGAAATGCAATTAAGGCGTTTCCGAATCTCTTGTCGGGAGACCGTTGAGATATCGAGTCCGTCAATATGTATGCAGCCCTCTCTTAGGTCGATAAGACGAAAAATTGCAGATAGAAGTGATGATTTCCCACTCATTTCAGTCAGCAGAGGATCCAATAAAAGAAAGGGAGTCTAAATAAGCATACCTTCCTGTACGTCCACATATCGCTACCTTCTCTCCGGGCATGATAGTAAAGCTGACGTTGCGCAGAATATCTGGCCTCGAACTGTCATAAGAGGCACAGACATTTCTCACCGTGATCTCGCCCGATGCTGGCCAGTCTGCCGGCAGAGGACTGTCTTCACCAGGGAGATTCTCATCCTCGACCAGGGACACATAGGATCGAATCCTGAGTATGGCACCGAGAGCCATCTCTAGCTGCGTCCACTGCGCGATGAGCGTCTGTAAAGTCGTGCCAAGGGAAACGATTTTGTACAGAGCTACTCCAAGAAAGCCAGTCGAGGATTGGCTCACGTGAAGTGCAATGGATACCAATAGGATGGCAAGCCCAGCATTGAATAGATCCAGGACCAGCGTAAGCCACCGCTGGATGCACCAGAGTAGGTAGTAAGGCTTCTGAGACGCGTTCAGAGCGTGTTTGTGTCGTGAAATAAATGTCGCACTCCATCCATATGCCCTGATACTCACTGCACCCGTGGTTGCTTCCAAGAACAGGTCAAAGAGAGGAGCCTTGCTTTCGATGTCGAGCAAGCGAAGCTGTCTAGAGGTTCTGAGATAGTAGAACTGAATCAAGCCAAGAAGGATGATGCACAGTGGAATCATGGCGGCCACATAGCCTGAAGCGATGAAGACGAGCACGGCTGATGCCAACGAGAAGAGAACCTGGAAGACAGTTCTGTCGAGGGCGAGTGGGAGATCATTATCAACAAGCTGGAGGTCTTGACTAAACCTAGTCGGGGGTAAGCGGATGTTCTAAAGGTAGGAGGGCTACTGACCGATTCAGTATACTTCCCGAGTCATTCAAAGAGAAGAACTGGGTTCTTGCCCTGGCAATCAAGTTAGCCATGCCTGTTAGGTGTGACGGGTGATCTTACCTCATTGTTGTGCGAATTAACATATCGTGGAATCCCTTTGCTGTCGCGGGGATAATTGCGAGGTTGAAGACGCTGTTTCTGTGAGCATATTATCTGGGAATCGCCATGAGTCTCACCTTTCCGCTATAGCACACCCTATAATGGTGAGACCTGCTAGGGATGCATAGACTCCAAGCCAATATCCAAATGATTCATCCTGTCTTTCGTGCGCCCTCATCCACCACTGCAGCCATATCGCTGAGTCGCTTAGTGAAATATTCCGGGTCCCATGCATGGTTCACTTACATGGAAATGTCATGCCAAACACATAGGATGCACATGAAAAGAGGTACAGAGCTAGAAGCCACGGCTGTACCATCTTCGCGTAGAACAAGTAACTCCCGATATCACCCGAGTGTCGAAGGTGTGTTGATGCATTGCACATTACATCCCCATTCGTAGGTCTTGGAGTGACGGATATAAGATCCTGGAACTTGTCAACGCGAGTAGCCTGCATATCCTTCTCGGCCAACGCATACTGCATTACGGGTCGGTCTTGGCTGACACGGCCATTTGATGCAATACTGAACACAGTATCTGCATATCTGAGATGCTTGTCTGCCACCCATTAGAACCAATAGCTACAACCAGGGACTAGTACTCACCGGAACTTGTCGTCATTATGACCGTCGCATGGGGCGTTTTGAGTAAACCCCCCAAACCAAATATCGCTTCCAGAATATGTTCTTCGGTTGAGCCATCGAGGCCACTCAGAGGATCATCAAGGATGTAGACTTGCCTTCTTGAATAAATTGCGCGTGCCAGCGACTAAAACTTTAGCCAAGTTCGCATAACGAGCCACAAGTACTTACCACCCGCGACTTCTGCCCGCCGCTCAGGCCTAATCCATTAACACCGATGCTTGTCTGGTCCCCATCTTCCAGTTCTTCAAAGTCCCGCTGCAACGCACAAGCAGTGATCACTGTGTTGTACCATGGGATGTCAGCGGATGATCCCCCCGTGATGTTACTACGCAAAGTTCCCGACATTATCCAAGGACTTTGCGGGCAATAGGCGGTCGAGGAGAAGTTGCGTTCACAAGTCCCAGCCTCAAAGCCAGATTCTCCAAGTAATACTTTGAGAAACGTAGTCTTGCCACATCCTACTGGTCCATGAATCATGGCTATCTGGTCAAATTGAAGGTCAAAGGTGAGGTGGTTCAGAATAAAAGCCCCTTCAGGCGAATATCTGGCACATAGACCTCGTATTCGCGCAGCATGGTTTCCGATAGACACCATGTCTTCCTTGAAATCATCGAAAGAGTTTGTTGTGGCATCTGGGTCGTCCTCAAAGGGGATCATCGGAGATGAACATGTAGAGGGGTGTCCTGAACGCATGCCGATTTCATCTGCCACGAGATAGTGCTGAATTCGCTGGAAACACGTTACAACAGTCTGTAGATGCTCAAAGCCGTAAATGGAATGGACCAAAGGTTGGTTGAGAAGGTCGAAGAGACTCAGGGCCGCGAAAACAAACCCTTCGTCAAGCGACGTGAGGTCGGATCTTTTGTGAAGAAGAACATAAATTCCAAATGCCCATACGGGTGCCAGGCTTGAGGAGACAAGATCTAAGGTACGGTTAGGGTTTAGATATTGCGTAGGAGAAACATTTACTTGCATATTACGAACATGTATATCTTCAACACCCGGTGTCGGCGGGATGACTGAATCTCTGAAACCCGCAAGCTTTCAATTTTCTGCGTCTTGTGCTCTTCCAGGCCAGAGAGCCTGATTGTTTTGATAGATGTAATTGCCATTGCAGTAGCCTCGAGCCTTCGCTCTATCGCCTCAAGCCAAGGCAATTGTGCATTTCCAGCCGCAGTTGCGATAGGAAGCCCAATAATAAGGCAAACTGCAGCCTGTTAGCCTAATGCTCAAATCTCATTGACAGAGCGCTATACCGATAACCCATGCGAGGGGGGCTGCCATCGAAACCTCAAACATCCTGTATAGGAGCCAAATTGCTATGCCAGCCTCTATTGGACTGGCATAGAGCTCATGAATTAATGGAAGACTAGCGCCGATCCGATCAATATCTGCACTCATCAATGTGACCCCTTCGGACTCTGAGACATTCGACAGGTCCACAACCAGGGTCTTGCCAAATATCAGAGAAATCAGGCTGCCTCTGAACAATGTCACCAATCGATACGTCTTGTGCTGGTAGACACAGTACGAGAGCTAAAGTAATCTAATTAGTGCCTTGATGATGATTGGACGTGGGTCGACAAAGGTAAACAGTCCTTCCACCTTACAACAACGAGTACTTTGTCGACGCACTGTGTGACGGGCGTTGTACATACCGCCAGGCCGATGTAGACAATGGCGTATGCTCCGACCAGAGCATGAGCCTTGCTTTTAGAGTGAGGTTCCCCGTCATTACCGATTTCTCCAAGCACACGCTCAATGAGGAATGGCTGGGAGAATAGGAATCCAGAACGCGCCAATCTTGGAAGCACACCAGATAGGATTGTTCCTTTATAATGCCATAGAAAGACTTTGAGGAGCATATTTTTGTCGGACTTCTGAGCTGCGAAAAAGGTCAGTACTGGATCTAAACAAGCAATGGGGCCTTTTCACCTTGTTTCCAAGACTTCTCCAGCTCGGAAGGCTCGGAAGCACTCAGAATCTCATCGTCTAAGCTACTGAGCGTTTCAACCGACAATATTTCACGAAAACCTCGGTAGATCATGCCGTTCAACCATAGAAGCATTGTTCGATTGAGAGTACCACTGGTTCCTTCAGGTGATGCGGTGGCCCATCCTTTCCTAATGAGCCCTCGTTTCTCGGTTACTTCTAGTAACAGGAGAAGCGTTTTAGTACAGACACTGGCAAGCTCAAGGCAAACAAGTGGTCTGTTTGAGTTAAGGAGAATTAACGTGCGTATGTACGGACAATCCAGGAGAAGCGATATACTTAAATAGACGCACAATATTGTTGAAGGGCGTGTGGACCGCAGATGCTCTTGGTATGACAGGATTATGAACATGCCATAGACGGCGATTAGGCAACTCCGACGCACTAAGGTGATATCGGCGTTGACTGAAGGGTGTGTTGCAACGATGCAAAGAGAAGCAATGAGAAGAATTACATAGCATGTATGCAAGACCTGGTCAAATTAGCAGAACCCTCCACTACAGAATCGACCGTTTTTATAGGAGCAATAGTTACCAGTTTGGCTTTTAGAAGCCAGGACCCGTACACCTTCTGCGGTTCGTTTCTCAGGATCCAGAGCCGAGCCAGAGCCCATAACCCTATAACATTAGCTAACCAATGACGGCAAACTAGCAGGTAGGCCCCATGACATACCTGCTATCCCGAGTGGGAGAATTGATAGTATACTCTCCTCGAATAATAGGGTGAAGTCGAAGCCGGAAAGGCAAGAGATATCCACCACTGGGCCGAATTTGTTTTCAAGGGCCAATTCACACATTTCCGATATGTGGTTTCTGACCGGCTGTGCTAGCTTGTGACATGGAGCTGACTTTGGTGTTTGCAGCCCCAGACGGTGTTGTGCGTTTCCAGAAGTAAGGTCTGAAACGATCATTTGTGCCTGAAGTATTAAGACTGGCTCAAAGGCTAAGGTTGATATCTAGAAATTATGACTGGATGAGGAGCTTTGGCGCAATCCAAGGCTGGACCAAATCTAATTCCACAGTGTGGCTGTATGACGTCCATCTATCATGAATATCCGATTGAAACATGGTCGCACTATTCCTCCATCTTCATGCAGTTCTCTGAGACCCGGAAGAATGCTAGTGATTAACGTAACTCGTCCCGGCCTCAGGATGGAACTTTGGGTGTGTTTGTTTCACCTACTAGCCAGGACACAGAATTTTCATTACTCAATGTGAGATGAGCCAATGGAAGCCAACAGCTGCTGTGCAATTAAGTCGCCCTTGAAAATAAATAATCGCATTTTTTGGCGAAATGCCAGGAATTGACAAACCCATCGTGCATCCTTATAAATCACGCCTTCCCCCTTCTCAACCAGTTTCGCCCTTTTGGCACATCTCCATCTACGTGGAGATATGAGAATGTAGTGGATGTGTTTGGTTCTCTTCGTAGCCCAGATTTTATGCTTCAATAGAGCGTGTAGTTAGTGCCTCCGTAATTTCAGTGCTCGAACGCGTATGGACGAATGGCTACTTCAGGCCACCCACCCTTTGGTTGAGTAGGCGCATACTTGAACAGCTCGGGCAGGATATTAGCATGCTTCGTCCGGGAAATTTCATCAATGCTTGGTGCCACACGTAGTCGACAATCCTTCCATTCCAAGATATCCGCCGACCCAAGGTAGGTGTCGGTATTGCGAAGTGCATCCATAATCACTACATGGCTTGCTGCTTCCCAAAGTAAAGAGTCGTGAGTGAATATTCGAGGCAAAGATCTCGCTTCTATCGCCTTTGAGGCACAAGCCTTGAAGAGGTCGATATTGTGTGCGAGAGGACCGCCTAGTCTCCAAGCATCCTTCAGACGGGCCCATCCTTCGCCAAAGAAGCCTGGCTGGATGAACAGATCGGTGCTGGATCCAATATTTGTGGTAGGAACATGAGCCGTCATCCCACTAAACATTTCCAGAGTGCTGAGGAAATTTGACCATGGCAATTGCTGCACAACGGCGGGGGAGTATAGATTGAAGTAGAATAGGGGTACCATCATCCACGATCCTCTGTACGATGGCCCTATGGCAATATGTCTCTTGACCCTGGCACGAGTTTCCGGGTAGAATGTCAGAGTCCATTGAGTCGCCAACCCACCTGCCGACCACGAGATGATGGAAATGCCGCCTTTCGCCGCCTCATGTTCCTGCGTTACATTTTTGACAGCGTAACTGATGAATTCAGCCGTAGTCTGTGTGTCCAAGAAGAGTCTTTGGGGTACTTCAAGATAGTACGGCTGGTACTCCTGCTGGATCAATGGTTGGAGTAGTGTGTGATCCCAGTTAATCTTCGGTCTGAAATTAACAAGTCAGGCTATCTCGAAGGGCGAATTGGATAGTTGGAAGAGGTTAGAAATAACTCACGTCATTCCAGTTCCATGGATCAACAGCACAACCTGGCTGGCTCCTGGAACTGAGACAGGACAAGTAACTGCCGATCGTAGTCTGCCAAGATCTTCCGTCAATTCTGGATCTTTGCCGGTCTGAACGGATTTGACCTCGGCTGTGTCGGCAGAGTAGGTACTGAGTGACAAGGCAGCAGAGAGAGCGAGAACCGCAATCGAGACAAATTTCCACTTAGCCATTACGTCCTGCGAGATCGACTTTGCGATGAAAATGTGCTCTGGGTTGTGGGGGTGGGAGAGCGGTGGATGGATGAATCATCGAACGATCGAACGACGTCGGGAGAAAGGGGCAGAAATAGGACGAGGGGAACATGACCCAATAGAATTACAGTGAGCTGAATTCTTGGTGTCTATGCCCTGTATCCTGTATGGTACCCTGATCAGTGTAATCACCTCTTTACCCACCAACCCGCTACAACCGCCAGAGCAAACCCCCCAATTATCACTGCCCATCTTCTTAGCCCCTCCAGAACCATCCTCTCGGAGAGCCTCTGGATTGCCTCTCCATCGTTCAGCTTCGGGAACGGCACATCAGGTACCGGCTCTCCCAGCGCCTTACACAGCGGATCCCAACCATCCTTGACATCGAAAAAGACCAGCCTCTCTGGCGGTACCACTCTCTTCAGCCATTCTATATGGTGATGGTACGTCTTCTCCGTCAGCGGCTCCCCCTCGTCGTACAAATGTCGATATTGGACACGCAGTCCATTTATGTAACCTGCGAAGTGGCGCATCGTAGGCAGTGGCAAAAGGACGGCGCCGAGGAACCACATGGTCGCGGCCGATGCTACTGTGTGCATGCTCTTGGTCCAACTTGTCGGGTCGCGTGTTGTGACGACGACCATGGCGTCAGGGTACAGCTCCACTAATTCGGGGAAGAAGCCGCACATAGGCGAGTCAGTACAGGCGACGAAGCCGTCGAGTCGCTCACGGAGCATGGCTTTAATGGCGTCACGGTCCTTTTTGTCGGCTGAGGGCTGGAGATGCATCATCTTGGTCCATGAGAGAATATCTTCTGGGGGCCCCTGCGTAACTTGGGTGCCGCCATGGTAGACAGGTCCATTAAGGATCGTGCGTAGAGCTTCGGTGAAGGAGGTCGTGCCTGTACGGGGGAGACCTGCGCCGATAACCCGGAGCTTGGCCCCTTTAAGCGGAACAGATGCCTCGTTTCCCATTGTGATGTCTTAACTAAGTTTACCGAGACGGCGTTAAAAGTCTTTGCTGACCCTTTATACGCTATCTAGTCTGGCTGAGTAAGACGAAGGCATACAGGGAATATGATATTGTTTAGAGAATGCACCGTCGTTTGGATGACTGGCTAATAGTCGGAATTTCGACCGTTTCTGAATCTGGTGCAACGCCGCGCTCGACGAAATGGAGAGGCCCGAAAAACGTGGGATTTCCTGTCCGTGAGCCCCAATGGGATACAGGCCAGCGACTTCGAGGAGGCCCGCTGTGACAATAAAGACGATGTCAAATCAATAAATGACAATTGGTTAGAGATGCCCGAAAAATACGATATTTCATTGCAGTATTTTATGCTGCTGCGTACTAGGTAATTCGAAGTTGGGTCACCTTAGAAGCCATCCCGTCTAGAGCCCGTGGCCACAGAACGGCTATCCCAATCCTCTTGTAGCTCTGAGACGGCCCATCTACTAATTGAAGAATTAATGCATAGTGAGCTTCTGTGGAGAGTCCGACCTGCAAGAGATCTACGCAGTCGGGCTGTGAAAGTCAGCATATGCAACGCAGAGCGATCTGACATCGAATCTGTCAAGACAGGTGAACACTGAAAGGGCCACTTACCGTATTCTTGTGCCATGGCTCCTTGTTATAATCATTCCTGTCGTCACTGGCTGTCTCGCTATCCTCATTGTTGCCCCCAAAATACCATACCTTCTCCGTTGTCGACCCTCGGGCCCGTCTCCGTCCAGATTGGAAATAAGAGTCAGGGTGGCTAAAGTGAGATGTGTTTTCCTGTTAGTAGAGTGTCTTGCTTCCAAATAGAGAATCTCGGTCTCGTGACTTACAACTCGTCGCTCCTACTTCGCTGCTGTGAGTACAACTCTAAAACAAGACAAAAGATCTCAGAGACAGGCGTGGACCGATCAAACCTGGCTATCCCAAGTATTCGACTTGTATCATCCACATCGAAGATGAGGAACGCATCCATGTTGCAACCTTGTGTCGGGTCCGATGGTAGTACATCTGCCTCGGGCTGCCAGCGGTCCCCAGGAATGCATTGACGGTAGTACTGGATACAGCATTCCTTAATGGGCGATGAGGCTGTCTTTGCTCTGAGGAGCGGGCCCCGCGCAGTTGCAGTCCCGTTAGCTCCCAGGGTAATGGTTTGCGCCGTATCAGTCACCTTATCCTTGACCCTGGCTTCGTGGAGGAAACTATCTCTCGGCACCCGGCGTTTTCCCCCTCCAGTGGCTGCCCAGCACCAGGACGGCAGATGATGCAAGTCGTCCGCGGTACGATGGGCGGCCGTCACAGGTGTCCACAGTAGCTGACCTTCAAACCAGCTCTCCCATACTCCCAAATCCGCCACAAAGCCAGTATTTCTTTCGCTCTCATACTCGCAGGCAATCCCACTGACAGCTATGATGCGGTCCGAAGGGAAAGTTAGGCTCTTTGACGTGTAGACTTGCAGACATTTCAGCCACGGCAATGGCCTGTCGAAGTTCAGGTCTGTGTTTGTTCCACGCTCATTCCACTGTCGGAATCGGCACCCCCAGGACACGCCCTTTGACGTGAAGAATACGACCCTTCGACCAATGGACCATTCTTGAAGTGCCCAGGCACGCTGCTTCAACGGTCCCTCGCTTCCAGCCTCACCACTTGTATCCAATGCTATGTTGTAGCTGCCAGCAGTGACACCTTCAGAATCGCGGTGCACGAGGCGGAAAGCAAGCGGGTCTGGTCTTTCGGCTTTGTGAAGCCCCTCGGTAGAGTCATTGGCACTTACAGCAGCAATGACGACTGTGGCCCGTTTACACACAAAGGCCATCTGCTTTGACTCAATCTCCCAGTCCTTCAGATCGTCCTGGATGATGCAGAGAGAATCAATCCACAGGTAGCTGATGCCCAGTTGTTGCGTTAGAGCAGTAGCGTCGCGGAACGTTTTTGGCAATTTATTCCATGGTATCGTGGTCAGGTGCTGCCTCAAGTTGTTCAGTGTGGTTTTCAGTGGACGTCTGTCCTCCGGACCCCAACAGTGGCTCAAGGCACAATAACTCCCTCTTAGTCCACGGGACTCGGCGAGTTTGACGGAGATGCGGCTGCCTTGCTTTCCGATAGCGAGAACCCGGGAAGGAAGTTCCACATTGGAATCTTCAGCAGCGGGATCTTCAGAAGCACCAAGCGTACAACTTTCATGCTGAGTTCGACAAGCAGATAGACATTGTAGAATGAAGGGTGCAGTGTCTGCAGTATCGCTGCGAAAGATTGGAGGATAGGTGACGTACATGTCTGCAGCAGGTGTTCCTAATGATAGCGAATGTTTCATATAGTTAGGTCGAATGGCTTGCAAGACACTATACAGTAACGTACCTTCATCCGCCCAGATGGAAAACTCGAAACTACCAGCCGATTGCAAATAGACCAGATCCTCATCTCGGAAGGAGAAATTCATTTTGGAAAATGATTTCTCGTTACCCTGTATGGCGCTGGGAAACATACAAACACTCATCAGCAGGTACGTGCCTCTCTCGTCGAAGCCATTGCCGTAGGCTCGTCTCAGTCGTGTGTAAAGAATTTCGCAAAGCTTGCAATGTTTTGAGGACTCCCTGACTCTTTGCCGCTCCTCCAGCTCGCATTCCCGCGACCCGAGCTTGGTAGGTTCAAAATGCCGATGCTCCAGCTTGGCGAGACAGAGACGAAAGAAGTCGTTGCAAGTACCACAACCCCCTAGAAGTGACCCCATATTGTGCATGCCGGATAGGTTTCAGTTTCAATGGTGTAAGACACGCTCGGGACAGAACCCAGCCTCGCTTTCGAAGGAAGAGGGGTATGCGCGGTTGCTTGGCCCACGAGCCATTTTCAATACGTATGCCAGGCCCACTACTACAGGAGGTAAAGCGAGGTGAAATCCGGTTGTGAATACCCCAAGAATGGAATGCTTCGTTGCTGAGGGACCCGACAGGGCGACATGTGACATAATAACTTCTTATTACTCGCCTCACTTTGTACGATCCAACCAGGTAGTCCGATATTTTCATTTACTCTTTGTTTGTCTACAGAAAACTATGCATTCTGAACGATGCATCGTCATGGTGTTCTGGGGGCTTGCAGCCGCCTCCAATTACACCAAAAGCACCGACGACTGTGACGTGACCCTCACCCTTCCTAGGCTAATCACTACCATCACACTTCCTCCTGTGAGTATCTTTGTTTATGAACCATTTATTCAAAGCGAAGTCCTTGATTCTTTGGTGATTATAGGCAACATGGATGCAAAGAGAGAGAGGCTACAGCTCAAGCTACCAGTCTCCGCGACACCATCCAAGCGACCGGAGGGCGAAATATCATCATCTAACCAAACAATATTACATGACATATATTTTTCGAATTCTGGACGGCGAGCTGTAAATGAACCTGCTATCAAGTGTATAGCACTGCTAGTCTTCTTCTGCCTATTATATTATATTTATTAATAATATTTATATTTTACCTTTGTCAAAAAGTCTATTAGACTGCTGCCTAACTTATATATTAGGCACTATTAGTAATAGGCTAAGTCCTCTATAGTCAAAATTCCCCTCCCCCCTCACTTACTATGAAGCCTTACCATGCCCTCAATCAGAGCTAGATCATCTCTCTCACTCGCCTCCTAACATCCCCACCAATGACAAAGACGTGGTTCCTGCCGCCCGATTTTAACTTCTTCCCCGAAGGCGAGATCCGCCTGGGAACGCTTCTCAAGTATCCCCATCGTCCGACTCTTGCTCTTGCGTCTCTTGACGAGACGCCGCATATCCCGCTCCCCGAGGTCACGACAATCACAGAGACGGGCCACGCCCACTCGGCCGGCTCGGGCCGTTCCGCAGGTGCCGGCGTCTTTGCCAAGTTCATCGACCTTGCTTCTGCCTCTGGAAGCGCCGATGTTTCCAGCTACAAGAATCGCGAGTTTGGCGCCGTTGACCATGAGGTGCGGCTCTTTTCTCGTGCTCTGGGCCCAGAGGCCCTCCGGGATATCGTTCAGCTGGATGCCATCAAGGAGTTTATCAACGGCGGACCTTTCGGGCGCTTCCGGAAGCGGCCCGTCTATCTCGTCTCCGGCCTGCGAGTGGCAAAAGACTCGTTCTCCGTGACCGACACGACGGGGTCGGCAGCTTCACTGGCAGCTGAGGCGTCAGCTTCAGTCGTGGCTGCGCCGCTTGAAGCTGGCGGCGGCGTCTCGACTACTAACGAGCGGCACGAGTTGCACAGCTACAACACGGCCCCTGGCGTGGTGTTTGCCTACCGGTTGCACGTTATCCGGCCCAAGTCCAATGGCAGCGCTGAATTAGACTTGTTTTCAGACACAGCTGCCTTTTACACAGGCGAGAAGGAGGATGAAGACGATCAAGACCAAGAGATGGAGCTTGCTGATGTAACTGGTGCATCTATCAAGGTGATCAAGGGCGTTAAATGCGCCGTGGAGGAGTACAGTCTTGGGGATGAGGCTATTGTCATCTTCAAGAGCAAGTAGATGGCCTGCTGGACCGACAGGAAGCATGTCACATTAATAGGTACATCTTTTCCATCTCTCATCTGGCTTTTGTACAACGTCAAGTTCCAGCGCTTACATGGGGGGTTATCGACATCTTCATCTGCGTCCTCCAGCACCCAAAAGCTATTTTACCACTACCAGCTTGCCATCGCTGGCATCGGCAGAGGCAGCAGTCATGCCATTTTCCCTACATATATCTGTCCACGTCCCATAGCAAATGAGAAATAGCATGGAATTTGGCCTCGTTCGGGTAGCTGACTCCCCAGAAATGGACCGGGTTTATAAAGAACCGACCATCCGACGACTTCGTTGCCATCCCCCGAAGCAGTGCCTGCATACCCCGTGAGCAATGTGCCCGTCGCAAAGCCTGCAGTGTTTTGCTATCGCAGGACGAAGCAAAAAGCTGGGGTAGCGCGGCGATGTATGCCAGCATTGTGGCGGCCATACCAGCTGTCACAGCTGTCGCAACGGATGACCCTGGCCGGCACACGCCGCGATACTCCCTTTCAAACTCGGCAGCGATATCAGGGGGGATACCATCGCCAAAGGTTCCTAGGATATTAGCCCCGTCATTGGGACGCTGAGAGTTGAACTCGAGAAAGGTGCCGTAGCGGTTCGTCGCGTAGATGGAGATGACCTCTGGGTGTCGAGCTGGGAATGTCTCTGCGTGATCAGCCGAGTTTCCAGCACTGGCGAGGAAGATTGCGCCGCCTTCGCGTGAGGATACCTCGTGGATGGCTTGTGATATTCCTTGATGCGTCTTTGGGAATCCGAATGACATGGAAATGATATCAGCTCCTTCTCTGCCTGCCCATTGTATAGCCTATTTACGCGGGTCAGAGTGAAAGCTATTATAGTATCATGTCGAGTGTCGGTACCTCGGCGATCTTATCCTGACACTTTGCCAGGTCCCTGGTGTTTCTCGCAACTCGGGCAACCATGATGGTTACGAATGGAGTCGACTCGAATGGAGTCGACTCTGCAACCAGTCTCGCCATCAGACTCCCATGACCAAAGTCATCCCTCTTGGAGGACGAATCCAGAGTTAGAAAGTCTCGAAAATATTCGACTTGCTGCAAACGATCGTCTCCGTATTCTTCATCCTGGTAAAAGGGCATCTCGCAGTTGACACCCGTGTCTAATATGGCAACTCGAACAGGAGTCGTGATTCCAAGCTCGCTCCATATACGGTCTACATGCGCGCTCATGCCTTTGAGATTTTGCATCCAGTTGCTGGGAGTGGTCAAGCCGCTATGGAAATTGACCTCCCTGGTGTTCGTCTGCGCATGAGGAGTCAGGCCAACTGTCGCGGTGGCTCTTGCGTTTGCCATCTTGTTGATGTATGTCGTCCCCGCCGAGTTGCTGTTGAAACCCTTGACAGCCAGCCATGCCAAGGGCCTGACTACTCTGTTGTAGAGATTCTTCCTCCTCATAGAAAAGTCGTTCTGATTCTCCGAGAGCTGCGGTTTCCTGCGGCCATAGTCGAGGTCATTTGCGTTCTGGATGAAGTTCCCGCCATCGAGGCAATATTCCACAGCGTCAATAAAGTACCTCATGTGGGAGAAGCCGTCCCACTTGGACTTGCGAAGTGTCTGGAGCAAATTCATTGCCGTCGTGTGATCAGAATTGGCCTGCGAGTTGAGGTCCTTGAAGCGCCGCGTCGGGAATGGCCTGGCAAGTCCGATCTCGAGGAGAAGGATGCCGAGGGCGAAGACACGGGGGCAGCGGTGGTTGAGGGGTATTCTCAGATCGTGGATGAATTCTTGGACGTGGTCGCTGTGAGCGTCAAATGGGAACGATATAAACGCCTGTAGAGGCAACGCATCCTTGCACTCGCTGTTGGTGGTGGGCATGAACCAGATGGTTTCGCTGTTCCATTTTCTGCGCATCAATTCTGAGTCGTAAAACTGCCAATAGGTTCGTGCCACCGAGTACGATAGCAGGATTCTGTCTCGGGGAGTCAGCCAGTAATGCCGTAGAATGCTGGCAAGGGATTCGCCCTGTCCAGCTGCTGGGATCAACTCCTGGGCTTCTGAGCGAGGAAGCTGATAGAGGCCATATTCGGGCTTGAACTCGAACCGGATGCGGGCGAACATCTTCTCCTCAACCAGAGCGCATATTCGGCCATGATCCAGTATCTCCGAGTCCGTGGTGGCGCCCAAATCGCTTAGTGGTCTCACATCTGTCAGTTGGGTCTCGGTAACGCGATCAAAGGGTATCTCACACAGTTAACCGAAGCTCCTGCCAATGGGACATGTCCAACGATGATACAAGGATGCCAAAGGAAGCGCCGTCGGAATCCCCCTCTAAACAGAGCCTAGTAGGATGCCATGACGGATCGCCGTTGGGTGTTCCGTGGAAGTTTGGAAGACACTGGCAGTGCTTCTGAAGAACTTCAAAGAGTGCCCGGTTATGCTTGGAATGGTCATGCTGGGCGATGCTTTGAAGACTCGGTGGAGGACCCTGGGCCTCTTCAGCACCAGTTGGGGCGAGGCTCTCATGAAGCTTGCGGCAGCCCTGTCTGAAGCTATCGATGTCCTCCTTAGTCCCTGGGCGAGAAAAGTATTCGGAGATGGACCGCTTCATGCTGGATCCGGTTGTCTTGGCTAAGAAGTCGTTACACTGGGCAACAATGAAACCTGGCAGGATGTGCATCTTTTCCGGCCACTGGGTTGCGAAACAGACTTTTTAGCATCAAGTAGAAGCGCCAAACTGTTCGACATACCAGGCATATTGTCACTAGGTCCTTGAGCAAGTCACAGCAGAGTTGGTTGACATCTGGCTCGATCCAGTACCGTGGGAGTGACTCGATGTATGGACAGACGATCTGCAGCCTCGTGGCAATTTCGCCTGCCTGGCAGAGCACGTCGCCGGATAGCTTCTTTCGCTTGCTGCGGCAGATGTCGAGGAGATGGCGTGTAAACTGCTTGGCCCATGATGCCAACATGTACGCCGCATCGTCATCAGCCATTTCAAGCTCTGGTATCCAGTGACATGTAGAAGAAACAGGCTGAGGGACTTGAGAAAAGAAGCTGGGGTGCTCACATGGCAGCTGAAGTGGTTTCCCCGCCCAGTCAGCGCCGAGGACGAATAGAAGTGTTGCAATAAGCGCCGGGTGGATGCGCCTGGTCTCTGTCCAAGCCCGAGGCATATTCTCATATTATCTTCCGTCAGGTCCTATGCAAGCTTCATTGGCGTGGCATCGTGGACATGTCAAGTCGAGCATCATCGCCAGACTCGGATCGAGCTGCAGCCTCGATCCTTGAACTCACGCAACAGTGTATCTCACTGCTCGAGGGCTGTTCCGCTTCACACCAGAATGGAGACAACTTTACCATGGAAACGAGGCTGGCTGATCTGCGTCTCTGGGCCGACGGTGTCGGGGCAACATCCAAAGGGAGTGCCTCGCTAGACTGGAGATTCAGGAGCAGGCCTGACGACCTATTGCTAGTAAAGACGATTCTGATTATGCTGGCCGACTTTGTAGAGCACTACTCAACTCTGCTGCAAGAGGGCCAGCCGACTGATGACGGCGTCGAACG
Organism: Stachybotrys elegans; assembly: GCA_020746835.1. Taxonomy (NCBI): domain Eukaryota; kingdom Fungi; phylum Ascomycota; class Sordariomycetes; order Hypocreales; family Stachybotryaceae; genus Stachybotrys; species Stachybotrys elegans. Next base: position 69,315 of record JAGPNK010000017.1, read on the forward strand.
AATTGATTCAACCATTGAGAACCTGGCATTGATTGGTGTGGCAATCAGACGCACTGGAAAGGGATCACGGCGTCGGAGGACCGACAACCGATTTGATCCGCGGGACTATGAAGACTTGAGACGACACCTGGAATGTATCATTCTTCTTCGACCCAGCAAGGCAGGCCTTCAGAAAGAACTCAGCCTTGTGGGCTTGACCACAGTCCAGAAGCGGCTGATCGAAGCAAACCTCAAGAGACGGCATCGCTTCGTGATTGCCCAGAAGCGTTCCCGCAAACCAAAAGACGACACATCACAACGGAACGTGAGCGACCATCCTTCACAGGGAGATGCATCATTGAAAGAGGAGGGTCAAGTTGTATCTCAAACAAGCAAGTCCCCAAGAATCAGATTGAAACAAGGGCAGCATCAACGAGCACCGCCCACTAGAGGGGGTCTCACAGCGGCTTCGACGGCTGAGGGAACTCTTCAGTATGGTGAAAAGAGGAGATACATCCCTGGAGCTGCGAGAACGCAGATCACGGCTCTCGCAGCAGATGCCGAGTTCCCCAGGCCACCCCCAAATCCAGAGGGCCGTCGTATCGGGAAATGCCCTTGTTGTTGTCAGTCAATTCTCGTCGAGGATATGATGGATCCTGGCAAATGGAGGTATGAAGAATACCACTCGCTTGGCCCCTTCTGTCGATTAACAAATACTAGGCAACATATTATCGAGGACTTGTTGCCATATACCTGCGTCATAGAAGAGTGTCCAGCACAAACTCCCCTTTTTAGCACCCGAAAGGAATGGGAGGCTCACGTCGAAGCTGAACACGGGGTTCAATGGCGCTGCCCCCTATGCGAGGAGAACGACCTGATATTCGAGACCGAGGAGGGAATCACGCATCATCTTGAAGCAGAGCACCAAGACGATGTGAGGGAGCTCACTTTGGAAACTCTATTGCCATGGTCTGAAATACGGCGTATGGGAATCGCTTCTTGTCCATTATGCTCCTCATTTGGAAGAGAAGACTCCCCAGAGATCATCCACCATGTGCTGAGACACGTTTACGAGTTTTCTCTGCGAGCTCTTCCCTGGACCAAACCATTTAAGCACCCTTCTGCAAAGCCCACCGGAACTTATTCTCTACCAAAGAATAAAGGTGCTGCAGAAAGATTGGTAGAATGGATAGACAAGGCACACTGCGGTACTGCCATGCATCTCCACCTCTCCACACTAGAAATCGACAACGAGGAGATGGAAGCACCAGAAACTGGAGATGATACGGGCTACGTTCCAGACGACGAATACTTTGACGATGAGTCGGTGGGCAAGTCTTCGAGGCCCCAAGGGCCACAAAGTAAGCCCTCCAGAGACTCTAATTCCGTGCGCCTCCCATCCTCTTCCGAGGCCCTGGACCCCATCTCCGAACAGCCAACAGCTTCAGGGACGTCCAGAGACGAACTTGACGAAGATGACGATCGAGGATCGGGAAATCGGATTCCCGGGTCACATGACCTGCTCGACCTCCTTAAGAGGAATCAATCCGGCTTGGAGGAGTCATCGAACGTTATCCACTCCCCTGTGCTTCCTAAACCTCCTGAGTTTGATAACACCTCGGTTGTAAGTTCGCTTGCAAGTTCTGGACTCAGTCATGGGACGTGGTCAGGAATGAGTGCGCCAAAATCGGAGTCAGGGGCCAATACTCACCCCCCGGAGAATGCTGCTGAAAACAGAAGAAGACGTCGCATAGAGCGACGTCTGCAATCCGGCTCAGAGAAGTCATTAAACGCTATCCACTCCCCTGGGGTTCCTGAACTTCCTGAGTTTACTGACACCTCGGCTGGAAGTTCTGAATCCAGTCGTGGGACGTGGTCAGGAATGAGTGAGACAAAACCGGAGTCAGAGGCCAATACTCACCCGCCGGAGAATGCCGCTGACAACAGAAGAAGACGTCGCATAGAGCGACGTCGGCAATTCGAGCTCGAAGCTGCCAGCGAGAGTGACGCTGTCGGCATCTTCGAACGGGAGGACGACCGTAATACTAACAGCTCTCGCCCCCCGGAAGATCTTACCGCCAGTCAACATGCCTACAGCCCATCCAGGAAGAGCAAGGGATATTCCCGAGAAGGAAGCGTTGATACCCCAATAATGGGCAGCAGCTTCAGTAATCTGGGTGGTATGAACTCGTGATGTATTCCGCTGGCTGGCTTTTCTAATTCGTCTGATAGATTCGGAAGATGATTCGCAAGAACGACTAGCTGCTGAACTAGCCAAGCTCGCCACCGAAGAGGCTAAGGAGTCAGCCAGCATAACGGCGGAAGCGGCCAAGCCGTTCCCGGAAGGACAAGACAACGTGAATCTCGCTGGGGAAGAACAACACGCTACTGGAATAGTAAAACTGGGAACTCGGAGGCCTAGGCGAGCTAAGCGTGAAGCTGCTGAAGCGGGCCAGGATGACAACGAATTTCAGCGCACTTGGAGGGCTGCTCCTGAGGCTAAAGATACTCCTACAGATGAAGACTCCATAGCCGACGAGCACGTACCCACCAGCAATAGGGGCATGAAGCTCAACGAAGCAAAGAAGCTCAAGAGAGAGGCTCTGGCCAAGCTCGCCGCCGAAGAGGCCGAGGAGTCAGCCCGCAAGACGGCGGAAGCGGCCAAGCTGTTTTTGGGAGGACAAGACAACGTGAATCTCGCTGGGGAAGAACAAGACGCTGCTGAAATAGCAGAACGGGAAACTCGGAGAGCTGCCCGGAGGGCTGCCCGGAGAGCCGAGCGTGAAGCTGCTGAAGCGGACCAGGATGACGACGAAGCTCGGCGCGCTCGGCGCGCTTGGAGGGCTGCCTGGAGAGCCGAGCGTGAAGCTGCTGAAGCGGACCAGGATGACAACGAAGCTCAGCGCGCTCGGGGCGCTCGGAGAGCTGCCCGGAGAGCCGAGCGTGAAGCAGCTGGTGCGAGTCAAGATGCGCCATAGGGAAAGTAGGAAGGCGGGAGAGCCGATGGCGAATCTCAAGATGCCAGACCAACAACCTCGTGGTGGAAAAGGCTTTCGGGTGCTTGATAAGCCGGAAGATGGGTTCGGAGCCATGCAAGGGGCAGAACGGCGATTCCCTCGTGCATAGCCGCTTTCCAACCCAGCCAAGAGACAGACACTACTCAGCCAGGTGCTGGGTAGATAGTCCGGCGCGCTGCCTAACAAGCAATGCATTTAACTCCAACCGCTTGTCTTTGCTGTCGGCATCCTTAGCAGTTATATAGCGGTGGCCCTTCTTCCATTCGATGGACGAATCCAGTCCCATTGCCTCGTCACTTATGGTAGCATATGCAACAAGAGCCTGCGCAAGCTTTTCCAGTTCGCGATGAACATCGAACCACTGAAAATAGCTAGAATACGAATGAAAGAGGCCTAGATTGGATTTAGCATACTGATACGCACACAAAGCCGCGTCTTCATGGCACTTATTGTCTTCTTATCCTTGATAGCCATGAAAGTCACTACTTGGTTGAGTTTGAGAATGACTACAAGGAAAACAAGATCATCACTCTCTATATGCACGCAGGCGAATAGCCCTCACATGGGGAGAATATTTTTTTGACATAAGAAATCTATGACATGACATAGGAGCAGATGGCGGCCTTGTTGTTCTTGGTGGAGGATTCTTGACTATCCTTGCGAGTGCAATCACGGTGTGTTGGCCAAGAATGCAATCCGTTGATCCCCGCTATCCGTGCCACTCGCATAGGACGAACCTTGTGTCCAAGGAGCCTATGAGAGACGAAGAACCGGGAGGGGCTAGCCAATTTGGCGCTGAGGCTCTAGTCAGCCTATCACAAGTGTATGACCGGCTGGATAGCAGAAAGAGGAAAGGGAAGGGGATAGTAAGACGTAGAGAACGAAAAATAGATGGAAACAAAAACATAAAAATAAATAAAAATAGAGCAAAACAGAACAAGTAAATAGGAAGAAAACAGACCAAGAATGCAGAGTGACGCGGAGGAGGAGCAACAAGAAATGCAAATAAACAAGGTGAGAAGGCTAGCAACCAAAACAGTCCTATTAGTGTAGGGTAGAGATTTATGCTTCAACCATGGGTTCGAGAAAAGAGGGACCAAAAACAATCACCTTACTCGTGAGTCACCACACCAATCCTGTTCGGGATTGTCATGCAATATCCCTCACAACGCACGCCATAGAGTAGTCTTATCTTTTTCCACTCTTTTGTCTCGCTGCTTCTTGAGATCAAAATGGAGTCAGCTTACGATCGACAGCAGGTTCAACAATACTTTGAGTATGTCGGATTACCGCAGCATCTTCGCGGGGAACCGCCTTCCTTGGTCCTCTTGAAAGCGCTCCACATCCATACATTATCCACCCTCCCATATGAGAACCTCTCTATTCACTACAATCCTGCCCACCAAATTGAACTCGACCCTCAACGCCTATTCCAAAAGATGGTTGTTGAGGCCCGAGGAACGGGTGGTTTCTGTATGGAGATTGCCATCTTGTATAATCACGTCCTGCGCGCAGTAGGCTTTGACGCCTACACTGCAGGAGTTCGAACTCGGGGTAGGCTCGATGGAGTTCCGCATGGAGAGTACCCTGGTTGGTAAGACAAGTGCTCCCAGACACAGTACCGCAAATCCGAGCTTACGGATCCCAGGAACCATATTATTAATATCGTCACATTTCCCGACGGAAGCAAGTATCATGTGGATGTTGCCTTCGGCGGCGATGGTGCCACAATGCCAATGCCACTCATTGATGGGCTTATACATCCAAACTTAGGAACTCAACATATCCGGCTCGTGCGAGATTGGGTACCTCGTCAAGTGCATCGAAGCGAAGAGACGAAGCTATGGATCTATCAGTACCGTAATCGGGAAGATGCAGAATGGAACTCCTACTACTCCTTTCCAGGGATCGAGTTCATGGATCATGACTGGGGTGTCGTTAATTGGTGGATCAACACGAACCCTGATAGCCACCAGAGAAAGAACGCCTTGGTGATCAAGTTCCTGAGGAGACGTAAGGAAATAGAGCATGGGGCGCAAGCCAGTGAAGACTACGAGATCTACGGCAAGCGCATGCTGGTCAATGAGGTTTTTAAGGAGAATCTAGGAGGAAAGACACAGGTGATTGCTATATGCAAGAGCGAGAATGAACGGTGTAGCGCACTGGAACAGTACTTTGGGATTCGTCTCTCTGAAGATGAGAAGGAAGGCATCCGGGGTTACATAACAGAATTAGTTTAGTCGCATTACTCTCAGAGAGCTTTTCCTTGGAAATAGAGCATGTTCTTAGTTAGACCGGGCGGTAAAGAATGGGAAGGTTCGTTATGTAACAGCTAACGCGATTTCTTGTTACTGCTAGCATCCTTGTAGTAGCCATCTCATCTATGGGCAAGTTTAGCTAGTTTGAAGAGAGGTATATTATCATAAAGTCAAGCTGACTACCGATTTCTTCTCTAAATGGAATGAGACAATAGTCCACCTGAGCTGGACCGTGACGAGAAAAGCACATTCCGTGCCGTGGCGTTTGCATGGCATATAGGACAAGTCATTCAAGATCATAGTAGGATGATGGGAAGAAGAAAAAAAAGAAACAGGATTGGTGAATAATTTAGTTGATGACACATTCCCTCGCTACACTTGCGTGATGCATAACGATTCAAGCATGTGGCATGTTATTAAAGAGATGACCTCCACGGACTGCACAGTTCCCACAGCTGAACCACCTCCTGGGAGGCAGAACCTTGATGGTTGCAATGGCGATGGTTATGCAAGCGCCTACTTTGCATCGCCTGAAAAGAACTAAACAAAGGAGCCGCACAATCTCGAGACGCCTCCAAACTCAACTGTAGGAGTTATCCACGCTGGATGACGATAAAAGCATGCCCACGGTTGCCTTTCAAGCTAACGACGAAACAAAATGGAAAAACGCTCGGAGTTGGGATATGTAAATTTCGACCAATGAAACATTCTAGAAACAACTACTCGAGTCTTCGAAGACATCAAAGAGCTCAGCATCCCTTCCCCCGAGTTGCTTTAGTTGTGAAGAGAGACCGGATACACCGACACCACTGACTTGAGCTCAATAGCTTCGCTGAGTAGCACCAGTACACTCATAATGACTTTGGTGGGATTGAAAGGCATCAAAGCGTCATGTATTTGGTCGAGCAGTGGCAGTAGAATAGACAAGACTGTGATTACTGGCTTCCATTTTATTCTTCCCGGCCTCGCACGATTTTCCAATCTCACAACAGCCATCCTCAGTTGAGCATGTCCTATGGAAGGTTATATATGCCAGCCACGTATCCACAAAGAGCTTTGCGATGGGTACAGTGAAGACAGCAATTGTAGTTGGAGACTTGCATAGAATGAAGACCAAACTAAACCTAAGTATTCCTAAATGTACCCTAAGTAAAAGCAGTAATACCTTATATAAGCAGATAGTTATAAGAGAGTCTGGTTAGGGTGTTATTACAGTCTATACAATGCAAAACAGACAAGTCTTATGTTACTGTTCATTGCACGCAGGCGAATAGCCCTCACATAAGGAGAGTATTTTTATTGACATAAGAAATCTATAACATGACATAGGAGCAGAGACATTAATGACATACAGGGCCCATGGTCAAATCGTTACTGTTCCGTCGTGTGGTCGGTGCTGTTGATGAGATCCTTCCACTCGTCGAGAATCGCCAGCGTCGACTTGAACTTCCCCCGGATGGTCTGGTCGCAGTCTGTACCCAGCACGATTCTCACCGGCACTTGTCGACCCTCGGCAGGACCTTGCTTGGTCAGAATGTCCACTATAACGGCACATCCTTTCTTGACATCACCAGGCTGGTTTTGATGAATTTTCTTGAGCGCTGTTCGAACTTGGCCAGTTGGCGTGTTCTCGTCGTTGTACGCAGCGAGGGCGTGCTTCGTATGGACCATGGCATCTCCGCCAAGAAAGTTGGTCCGGAAATAGCCAGGCTCAACAACCGTCGCCACAATATTAAAGGGCTTCAACTCAATCGCAAGCGACTCTGCCAACGATGACATGGAGGCTTTGGCCATCCCGTACAGGGCGTAGGAAGCACCGCCTTCCCAGCTTCCCAGGCTTCCGAACGTCACAACGGTACCTCGGGTCCCGTCAGGCCCTACAGGCTGTGATCGCATTCCTGGTAGAAACGACTTGATGGTATTGACGATGCCGAAGACGTTTGTGTTGAAGGATTGATACATCTCCTCTGGGGACACCTCTTCGACAGCAGCATCGAGGATAAAGCCAGCGGCGTTGATGAGATAGTCGACACGACCATATTTGGAGTAGACATCGTTGGCGACATCTGCAATCTTGGCAACAGGCCAGGTGACGTCGAAGGCCAGAGTGTGTGCGCCGAGCTGAGCAAGGTCGTCGATCTTGGAAGGGTTGCGGGCGGTCGCGATGACAGTGTGACCTCTTTCAAGAGCGATTCGGGCAATCTCGTGGCCAAAGCTAGAGGAGGATGCGGTGATGAACCAAACGGGCGTGGGGGTGGTCATATTGGTAGTTATTGATGATGAACTTGTAAGATCGTTTAGGTATCCGGAATTGGACACTGAATGGGTTCTATAACAACTAAGGTTCAATTGGAGGTGAGAGGCAAGAGGAGAGTATTGGATTCAACCTGTGGATGAACTTGTTGGTGATGGGAAAACATGCTTGATGTTGGCCAACCTTTTGCTTTAAATAATAAAATCCAGTCCCACAGAACAGTTCCGCTAGATTGCATCACAAATCCGTTGGTGAAGACCTATGGCCGATGGCCTAACGCCGTGATTTTGGCTTTGCATACTCTTGTCTAATGACGTATCCAATGCAGATCTTAAGTCCGACGGGATGCCTGGTGGAAGGTTCCTTGGCAATTCGTCCACTAATATTGGCACCCCAATCGCCGAAGGGGGGCCGTAAACGCCTAACTCATCGGTCTAGTGCTGGAGCTTTCGGCGATAACTGATAGATATTCATATGATGACCCCGCCGCCACCTAAACGCCGAGAGACTGGCAAAATCAAGTATGCCGTTGCTCGCTGGTATTCTATCTCTTCTCCAGTTGAGGTGCCGGGGGAGGAATTCCTATATTACAGCTCTTCTATTCTCGACGTCCCGTCTCATTAGCGAGACAGTACCTGGCTTGGCTTTGTGTATTGCGTATTACGTATTACGTTTCATCGAGGCGGAATTCCGCCCATCTATTCGACCTCTTCCCCACTTGGCCTTGCCTCTTATTCGTGGTTTGGCGTTCGCCTACGCAAGCCGGTTTGGCTGTTGCCTGATTAATTTCCGCAGACAACATGCATTTAAGACGATTTGTCCGCCGTCCTACTTTGTAGAGGAATCCATCAGACATTTTCCAGTAATAAGAAGAGATCGTACATCCCCTTTGTCAAAATGACCGTGATTGAGATCGACGTCATTTCGGACTTCGTTTGCGCGGTAAGAAGCTGACATGGTTGGATGGGCTGATCAATCACTAAACTTCCTAGTGGTGTTATGTCGGGAAGCGACAACTAGAAAAGGCCATCGGGCTCTATCAGCGGGTGTACCCGGGCGGCAAGGACGATGTATTCGAGATTCGTTACAGGCCCTACTTTCTGAATCCAGACCTATACGCCGAGAGCATCGACAGGAGCATATTGGTAAAAAAGAAGTTCGCCGGTGTCAGTCATGAACGGAAAGCCGCCATCACTCAACGTATGAACCAAGTTGGCCAATCCGTCGGCATCAATTTCAAATGGGGCGGAAAGATGGGCTCGACTCTGAATGCCCATCGTCTGATGCATCTTGCGAGAAGCAAGCCCAAGGACATACAAAGCGCACTACTTGAGAGGATCTTCAGAGCGTTTCATGAGCAAGAGGAGGATATCGCGTCTCCCGCACTGCTCATCCAGCTTGCAGTGGAGTCTGGAATTGATGAAGCAGAGGCAACCACCTGGATGAACTCTGACATGGGCAGCGACGCTGTCATTGAGGAGGCGCAGAAATATCGGGACATTCGGGCACAGACAGGTGTTCCGGCGTATATTGTACAGGGGGAACACCGCTTGGAAGGATCACAAGATGCTCAGGACCTTTTGGAGCTTTTTATCAAGATCAAAGAGGCTTAGTGGGCGGCAAGGACAGAGCTATCTGAAGAAGATGGTGAGGTCTTTACGAGAGCTCGGTAACGCAATTCTGCATTGTTCAATCGTTAATTCATTATTCGTCTCTGGTGTTACTACCAGGTATCTGGAAACCCATGATTCAACCGGTGCTCCATCATACTACTTCTGTTCTCTGTCGTGATGTGGAACTCGTTCGAAACAATTATGCCTCCTGAATGCTCCATATTAGGCGTTCCAAGATACACCTTTATAGCCTGAGGATATGTGATATCCTCCTCGCTATTCATGAGCGTCGTCTCCGAGAATGGATATGAACCGTGAGTCTTGCGGCAGCTCCGTGAGTATGAAGCTCCACCGCTACCACCAATTGTTCTGACACTTCCGCTTCTGGGCTTGAGCTTGGCCTCCGCAGAAGTCCGTCTCTTGGATTGCTTCCAGGGCTTCAACATTGTCTTAAAGAGAGGGAAGATGACTGGGAGGTTTGTCGTTACCAATGCTACAAAGCTCTCCCGGGCACCCCATCGACCGGCGGATTCGGGCCCGTTGTCCGGCTCCTGCATACTAGGTCAGACAAAGACTGAAGTATTATGTCATTTAGCTTACCAAGAGGAGGATGATGCTTTTAATGGTTGAGCAGACCAGGACGAATAAGCCTGCTCCCAAGATGAAGGTTGCAGCGAGTTTCTTGGAGAGCTTCAAGGTTGACTCCCATAGCAAAGGCATTGGAATCAGAATAAGGTAGATATCGGTGACAATGTTACCCGCGTAGGATGTCCAAATAATCGGCTTCGAGATAGCAGGTTGGCAGTTGCCTGTAGGGCGGTTAGCTCAGGGCACCGGAAAGCTCCTCTGAGCAAGACTCACGACCGGGGTTTGGGTAAATCTGCCAGTATCTCTCAAATGGCCGGCACCCTATGAACAGGGCTCCAAGGAAGAAGAGAAATGTAGCAATAACAAGTGTGAATCCGATCCATATCCCTCGGCGGTAACGCGATCCAAGGCCAGACTGTCTGCGGTTTAGTATGTGCGAGAGGTATGCCGACGTGAAAACCTTACCGTAAGCCTCACGTAGAACACCAACATAGCCAGCTTGAGTAGGAGCAGCAGTGCCGTATATATGAAGATTCCAGCAACCTGAATCTTAGAACCAAACACCCTGTCACCATGATCAGTCGTCATTGGCGCCATGTATCCACGCACTTCAGCGTACCTGGAGTCCCATTCCGCTGAGCCCTGTATAATAGCCATTCGTTGGCCATTGGAGATGCTGTTATTTGCCAGCCCGTGAGCACTGTTTCCAATTTCGTAGGCAAGGACAGACTGCGCCGTAAAGAATAGCTACTAATGATGAGCAAGGGTGATCACTGGCGAAGACGGCATTCAACGCACCACGGCAGCCCATACGAGGTACTCATCAGCCTGGAATCCTTGAAAGCCCACGGCTTTGTAGCGAGCAAATGTTCGTAGGGCTGATATCAAAACGCCGATCCCGTACATCGTCCATATTTCAACGTTCGTATCTTGGGAATGCGACTGTCCGGATGGAACGTCCGCCATCCTTCGTTGGTAGTGGCGGTTATCTTCACGAGGGATATTGGCTGAGATGTTTTGCAATGGCAGATGCATTAGTCAAAAACATGGCTTCAACAGAGGGATATGGCGAGGTAAGTAAATCATGGGTAGACCAATCTTTTGGGTCGGCCGCCCAGCTATCAGGTTTGACTTTGCCGTCCATCCTAGTGATCATTGCCGGGTGGCGCTGTCGCTTAACTACGAGACAGCAGCACTTAGCTCGATACGCAGTCGATTTAGAAATAAGCTCGAGAAGTAGATGTGTTCATCTACATGAATGACAACTGTGTACATATTGACTTTTCTTCTAGCAACGAATGGTCACTGGATGCGGCGTTCCCAGTCCGTGTGATACGTCAACAGCCGGCTTCGGCTGTCCTTGCCTAGCTCCTCGGCTTCCAGACTGTTCTGAAATATGGCCAAAGTTAAATGTTGGCTGGAATGTTGCCGAGAGCTACGCCTCTCATCCATGAGTTGTTTTTTCTGTCGTACGGGGGGCTGACATCCGTCGTCATGAGCTATCGGTATGTGCCTTGGAGACTAACATGAGTTAGCCCAGCCACACTCTGCGTCACCTGAGAAAACATCCGATGCGAGCAGCGCGAGCATGGCGGGATCTAGTTCCCTTCAGGATAGTACCTACTCCTAGCAGCGGCTGTTTCCATTTTTTACCATGGACGGCGAATTTCGGTTGCCTTTACCCCTTAGACAGGTAAGGGTTGAGGCTCTGCATTCCTCCGACTCCCAAGCCGAAGTTTCACTCTGAGCCTGGAATGTTATGTCAGTCGAGCCTTTGCAAAGCTTATGTGTCTCACTGTGTAGCAGGGAAATCGCAGCATTCCACTCGGCGGCGACGTGGTTTCGACCTTGAATTTGCTCCATTAACTGGAAAGATCAGATGATATGTCGTGGTCACATGGAAAGCTCATGCCGAGGAACAGGCTATGCTCCTCTAGTTCAGCCAAGGCTTCGGTTGAGATAAATCCCATACTTATGAATAGTCATTATGGGGATGTAAACAATTCGAGAAAGAAATGCGCTTTCTACGGGGTTGTCCCGTAGCAATGCCGATCAACTGGCCGGCGGTGGCGTATGGTCTCGGCGACTGTCATCTGGCACCGTTGCTGGATATGGGAAGCGCCCAGGCTAAGATTCCGAATCGAAGCGAGGCTGGACCTGCTTTTGGAAACATGTGGCGTTTTGGTTTGCCCTACATACAGTATTCTCGTCGGAACATGTCCATCAGGCTGTCCGATTAACAGTTGGCATCGTGCCATCCCTCTTCAGAAGCAAAAGTATATCATTAGTCGTGATGTCATGACTACCCAGCTCGTGCGGTCGCACACAGTTCAATTCACGCAAATTCTTTGCATCCTTTCCGAGCACACGACATACTAATATGTATAACCCGGTTTGGCAGATCCATTCCATGTGTCTTGTCTGGGTTTACTGTTCTGTGAATCTCAACCAAACATCTCTCCATCCCCCCGCACCAACTGCGTACACATTACCAACATGGACCAGATCTTGATCTTGAAAGAGGCCTTCCTATACCCCTTTCATAAACGTCATTATGTGATCAAAACTTCTCTACATAGGGTCTCAAGTCAATCTCCTGGGTAAAGGCAGAGCGATGCTGTGTGTGAAGATGCCAATAGCTCTCTGCGATCTGTTGTACATCTGTTAGCTTAAGATGTATCGCTGCTCACAAGTGTACCTACCGCTTCTGGTTTCATAATTGCATCCTCGACAGTAGATGAGGAGTAGGAACGAGATCGAGGCGTGTCAATGACTCCATCTATGATGGCGTGCGCAACGTGGACACCTTGCGGACCGAACTCTCGAGCCAATGACTGGCCGAGTGCCCGCAGAGCGAATTTTCCCGCAGCAAATGTGCCGAACCTTGCAGAACCTCTAACCGATGCTGTGGCACCGGTGATGATCAAGGATGGAGGATGGGGAGAAGTCGGAACCGACTCGAGAAGCAAAGGAAGAGCCTTTTGCGCCAGCGTGAAGAAAGCACCCCTGCGGTTGACATTAGCGCATGTTTCCAAGCTGGAGGATGATCATGATAAGCCATACGCCGATGCATGGAACCCCTCGTCCAATTCCTCTCGTGTAAGCTCTAAAAATGGCTTCCTCGCGAAGCCACCGTTGACATTGAATACGGCTGCAGCAAGCTTACTGTTCGGCAATTCTTTCGCGATGGTTTCGAATGCCGACGTGAGCGACTCGGGATTGGATACATCGGATGTAATGCCAATGGCTTGACCTCCAGCCTTTTGGATCTCCGCTACCGTATCCTGGTAGTTCTCGGGTTTCCGGGCGAGTAGCACTACGGCATATTCTTTGGCGAATCGGATTGCTGTGGCGCGGCCTAACAAATATGTCAGTGGTCATCCCGACCGATCCGCCTAGAGGGGTCACTACCGGTGCCAGGGCCAACGCCTGCGACAATTGCAAAGAATGGACGGGGGCTCATGATGGATTTACGGCAAGGCTATGTGAAGAAAGTCACAATGAGTTGAAGTGGCTTCAGGGTCGTTGACCTTGTAATAAATATATCTGCAGGTGCGGGGTGGAATTGTCAGCGTGACGTGCTCGAGAGCCCCGATGCCGTGGCAGCCAGCGTAGGTGTGATTTGTCAGGCGCGGAGATTGTAATAAGCATTATTATCCCACCATCAAAGCACGCAAGATGGCACCATTCGGGATCACGGGAGATAGTGGCCAGTCACCACCAGGACCCCAATGAGGCGAGTTTCGATGCTGTCACCAGAACGTGTCTGTTATTTTGTACGTTTTGTATAGTGTAGGCGAGCTAAACGGAAAGCCACGCGATGTTCCATTCACTGCAGGAGAATACTCCGCGCCTAGGTTACATATGTTGTAAGCTGCCAGACGGAACATAATAATATCATTTGTAATCCTTGTTAAGAAAGCTTATGATTCCGGTTCTTCCGGCCATGTGCAGCGAACCGTAGGAAGAGACAAGCACCAGCATTCACTCGGCATAACATCAACCGAACGCGTCCAATCTACCACGTTGGTCCATTGTCACTCCTGATCTTCATGGGGTACGCGTGTATGCGCACCTCAAGCAATGCCGAAGACACCAAATGTTAGTTGTTTATTGGGCTGAAACCCTCTGGAACATTCGGCATCCTCCAAAGAGCACCATGATGACGTCCAGCACCGGCTAACAATGGGCCATCGCCTGACTAGAGCAATCTATCGCGGGGCTGCACCGATGCCTAATTAACCGAATACCTGATTAACTGAGTAGTTTGGCAGACGAAGCTGGGGAAACCCTGTCAACTTCCCAGCCACATGTTTAATATCGTGACGTTGGGTAGGTTGATGGTGGCACTAGGGCCCCAACTCAGCACCAAGTGGGCTGTGTTATTGCACTGCAAAGCTCTGGCCAGCTTCTACCCCTGACTAGAAGCCATGACGGCCCGACGACAATTCGTTCCGGCCTTGGTCGATCTGGGCTTTGGAGGGGGGTTTCTTCGCATCGCCAGGCTTCGGCAGCCTCACCTGTCCAAATCGCTGTGGGACTTTGAGCACAGAACTCCGCGAGTAGAAAATGAGATGGCTGGGACTGGTCAAGAAATGCTCAACTATTTATCAACACAATGGTTCTGTTCAAGTCATCTTGTAACTTCACACAAGACCAATTCCAAAGTTCATTTCTTTACTTCGTCACAATGGTTCTACCAGTATTGGTGTTGGGCGCGTTGAGCTCGGCGGGGAGCTGCCTTCTAAGAGAACTGTTGTTCCGCAAGCAGCCAGTCATTGCACTTGTTACCGACCCGGGAAGAGTACCAGCTGATCTTTGGGCAAGCCCACTCCTCACAGTACGTGTTCAAAGGTCCCGTCCTATGACAGTTTGGCTTACATGTTTCGTTCAGCTAGTACAAGGGGAGATCACTAATGAGGAAGCCCTTGCGAAAGCAATGGGACCGTGTCTGGCCGTCTTTTCCCTCCTGTCTCCCAGCTTCAGGACAAGAAAGCTGGACCCCTCACATTACTCCGATATATACCGAGACCACATCTTCCCAACCATGCGGAAATATGGCATCCGCAGAATCATTGCCATCGGTAATATCTGCATCGCCCGTCCGAATGATCAGGACACTCTCATGCCTCGTGTGCTTCGAGGCTCACTCAAACTCCTCGCACGATCGATGTATCAAAATACACAGAACCTGGCGCGTACATTCGAGGAGGAAGGCGATGAACTCAAGTGGACACTTGCCAGGGTATCCCTAGTTCCCACAGAGCTAGAAGAGGAAGAGTGGAAGATCAGCCGAGACGAAGAGTTATATGAAGGAAATCTTGGAGACAAGGGATGGGGGTTCATTACACCGACGGCAGCCATGACCAAATGGATGGTTGATAATATCTGGGGAAGCCAGTGGATCAGCGAGATGCCTGCATTAAGCGCTCATGTCCATTAAGCAACTTGGGTTGCGTCAGATATCACGATATCGTAGACATTTGTAAATTAGCTCAAATACTGTACATAAAGGTCATTGGAGGACATGACTGACTGTATCATCAATTTGCACTTGTTGGTCTAGTGAAAATAAAACTGCCTCCATGACATGGCAGTTTACCCCAACATCATTTCTGGAATCAGAACTCAACACATCAAAGGAAGCGGCAAACCCCGAACATCTATCCACTCGGAGTTCCCTCAAAAGTAGGGCACAACAGTGATCTGATCAACGTCCTGGGTATCTGTATAGGATTGAGGGGGTCTTACACCTTAAAGCACGTTTTTCAAAGCACTGGTGGTTTTAATTTGAGTCATTCATCAGTCATCAATAACCATGTAGGTGGAAGAACTGCTATCGAGGCATCCTGTCCAGTAACATATGACCGATGTTCTTGCCTTCATCTCATTGCGTTACACATCTCGCTTCAGCTCCATTTCCTGAACACCACTGCGCTCCTCCTCAGCCATTCGCTGCTTTTCGTCATAGGCCATATCCTTCTGGTCAGCGTCCTTGTTACCGTGAAGCCCGATCCTGTACCAGGGCAGATCAAACAGACGGTCCATAGACTCAAGCGAGCGACCGCTAGTCTCTGGGACGAAGAACCAGACCCAAGCGCCGCCGACAATAGTAACTGCAGCAAAGCACCAGAACGTGCCCTTGGGGGAGATGCCACCGTCTACATTAGGCAATAGCATGTTAGGTACAGCCCTAGAGTTACCATACTGGTTCGCAAAGTGCAGCGTCATAGCCCAGGAAGTAGCCAGGGCTCGGATACGCAGAGGGAACAACTCAGCAGTAAGAAGGTACTGCATCGAGTTCCAGCCAAGAGCCCAACCAAAGCC
This sequence comes from Stachybotrys elegans, assembly GCA_020746835.1. Taxonomy (NCBI): domain Eukaryota; kingdom Fungi; phylum Ascomycota; class Sordariomycetes; order Hypocreales; family Stachybotryaceae; genus Stachybotrys; species Stachybotrys elegans. The sequence goes on from JAGPNK010000017.1 coordinate 85,351, forward strand.
AGAGACGTAAATCATTGCAATAGCACCGCGGCTGGCTCCCTTCTGATGGTCTGGCAGGACGAAGTCCTCAACAACTCCCAGCTCAGGCACAGCCGTCAGGAAGGCAGCAACGTAGATCATAGCAAGCGACTGAAGGGTGATACCAGTCAACAGCGCGCGCTTTCGGCCGATGACATCGACAAGGAAGAGGGCACACATCAATGCCGCAAACAGCTTGACTAGACCGAATACCGCAGTAACCAGCAAGCCCTCTTCACTTCCGGTGATTCCGAGGATAGCGAAGAGATCAGGGGCATAAAGCGTAATCGATCCTGCACCGGACCACTGGGAAAGAAACTGGACCATGCTGGTCAGGTAGATTCTGTAAAGGTTGCTGGGTACAAGGAACATTTCCTTGAAGGATCCGAGCCAACCAACGCCCTTGAGTGCCTCCATCTCGTGGTCCAGTGCAGCCTGAATGTTGGAGATTTCAGAAACAATGTATTCGCTGTCTGCGGGCTGCTGTCGGAGCCAAGACATGACTTCGGTAGCCTTGTCGGACTTTCCTTGCTTGACAAGGTAGCGAGGCGATTCATGTTGGAAGATTGAAAGGATCAAGATGATACCCGAGAACATGATGTGAAGGCTGGTAGGAACAAGCCACTGGTTGTGGCTGCTATCTGGAAGGTTGATATGGCAGCCATAGTTGGTAAAGTATGCCAGAACAATGCCGATGTAGACGGCACCGGTGAAGAAGCAGGTGCAGAGACCACGGATAGATGCGGGCGCAATCTCGGCAATGTAGATGGGACTGTGCACCATGTCAGCCAACAGATGTCTTGCAAAGGGTCTCTAACACCACTTACCCAACAACAGGAGTCTGTCCAACGCCCAGACCAGCAATGAATCTACCAGCATAGATGGCTCCAAGGTTTCCCTGGGCACCACCAACCATGAAGACGGCGATTCCGATGGCCCAGATAGTACAGAGAACCCGCGTCGCCCAGATGCGACCAATACGATCGCAGAGCAAGAATGCACTGCAGAGAATGAGTCAGTTTCTTGTTGGTACTTTAGGGGGCAAGGCATTGCGGACTTACATCAGTGCTCCTCCCACTGAACCGATTTGAACCATTGCCGAAACATTGGCCTTGATGTTGGCTTGGTCGACAGCATCGTAACTCTCGTAGTCGATGGAAGCCTTGAAGTCGGCCGAGTTGAAGGCGCCGGAGATGAGGCCTTCATCGATACCGCGGGCAGCGCCCAGCAGGGCGAATGAAATGACGGCAAACCATAGTCTCCAGTTGAAGACACCTTGGGGCTCATCAAGGTCCTTCAGCTTGAAGATGTTCACAGGCTTCTTGACACCACCGGCCATGTCTGTGGATTGATGCTTCGCTCCCTTGTTATGAATTGAACTGCTAGGGAAAGCAAGCGACCTTGGGGCGGAGGATAAGAGAGCACTGGTGGGTGGTAGACGTAGATGAAAAGCAGCTTGGAAGGGCACATTTATACCCTCATTTCTTCCCTGGGCATCGCCCTTCTCTCCCCCACGCATCTCGTACCCCGGCTTCTGGGGATAAGGCTAAGGTCAACTAAGGCGGAGGCCTCAACCTGGGGGAGTGGCAACGCCAGCATCAGCTGCCTGCTGGGTGAATATCCCGCAGGATATTTGCTCGCTCCCTAGCGAACCGGACCTCTTGACCCCCACAACTTAATAATGTTTAATGCTCGCGACTAATCCATGGTCGCATCCGACACGAGGAGCCCCTCACCACCCTCCCTCTCTTGTCAATACTCAAAACCCCGATGGGCTTGCAGACAAAATAGCCTACCCTTACTGGGTAAAAGGTTTGTGGTGTTCCTGAGGATGAGATGTTCAATATCATATTGAGCCATCACGGGACAAATAGCAGAAGATTTCACAGCAGGTCTTTGCTCTCTGTGATTATTCTGCAGAACACTGCACAACAATTAGCTAGTCGGTGATATGCCAGTCTGGTCACGAGGCTCTCTCGGACAAGTTCCGTGCGTAAATTTGTGGATGTTGTCTGTATTAAGGTAACAGTTCCCTCTCTCTAGGCTGAAAAGTTAAAACTGTGGTTCTGGAGAACCTCACGGTTCCAATTTCTGGCCTCCTCGGACCATGTCTAATCGGCAAACCGGCACGCTGTTGTCATACTCGAACCATGGACACTAGCCTGTATAGCTGATCCATGCCATGACGGGCATCATGGGGCTCCATCAGACACGGCCGAGGCTCAATCTTTATCCACTTGGATGGGTCACTAGCTTTTTCTTGCACTCGGATTGTCCCCGAGAAATCGGCCAGTGAGTGATAACAACGGGAGAGAAACCAGGGGCCTTGGCACGGAGCCAGGCCGAGCTTGACTCACACGAGTTAAGCTTTGTAAGAGTTTCCAGCTCACCGGCCCCGGCCTTGGCTCGGTCGGGCCTCCACGATTTCAATACAATTTCCCCACGGAGATAAAGTATGCTTAATCTCGAGACGCTGGCCCCAAGTCGCAATTAAGAGCAGCACCAGAAAGCCGTCCCACTTTCTCATGGGTACTTCAATGAAGCAAGGATTGCAGCATCCGAAGATTGCCAAACCCGCCCCTATCTCCTCCCCTCCCAGCTCGCGTATCTGTATGAAGTGAGGCCTATCTCAACATAATGGGAGAAATTTGGCTTTGCAGTGCTGGGGTGATGCTTCTGGCCAGAGCAGACTAGTGGAAGCTTCCAACGTGATGTGGATTTGAACGTCGCATACCAAGTTTGAACAATATTTGGGTGGACTATCCCATTCCACTTCTTCTAAAGTACGGAGTAATCTGTTAGCGAAGGGTGTCATGATCGCAGTTGGCTAGCCAACTCTCGCACTTGTGATTTCGGCATCATGAGAAAGATACGTGAGGCATGACCTACCCTATAGGTGTCCAGGCCGGTTCTACATAAGGTTGGCGTGGGTAAAGTAGTTGAGCATGCGAAGAAAGAGTTGGTGATTTCTTTTCAATATGCACATCACGGCTAAGATATAAGGTGCGTATCGCCGAATGCATCACGTGTGATTTGCCTTGTTCAGTCATCTCAAAGTCCGCCTTTTCTGCCAAAAATGTGGCTGCCTGGAAAGCCTGTGTGGATACGCGTAAGTGTAGATAAGACGTCGTGAATAGGCCAGACAGAACGTCTGCTTACCAAACAGACGTTCTTGTCCATTCAAAGCGAACCCAATTTCAGGAACTTGCTGAAATGGGATTTTAGAACTATCATCAATCTTTCAACTCTACTTCATGGATCCAGAGCGGCTGTGATTTCTTACGCATTAAGAAAGGCCTTCCAACAACCTGGTCTGAAACAGGCTTGGCCACGAGCATACGGCGTGCCTTATTATCGCACGATGCGAAATTATCTTGTGCTTTTAAGAAACGAGGTTTTCAGATAGGGATGCGTTACGGGATAAACAATTTCATTGACTATAAGTATCATCAATACTAGATTGGTACACCCATGACCTCTACCCATCCTTCAGGAGCTTCCTCAATTTCGGCAGCCCTCTTTGCGTGTTCATCAACGAGCTCATTCCATTCACGTGGGATCTTCCAGAACCGGACAGCCATGCCATTACCGTGTGCCCTCTCGCACTCTCCCAGGAGTACTTCCCACAAGTCTTTATTCTTCACGCTCATATAGCCTCCCTCCCTGCTTCTGCTTCGTGTCTTCCAATTATTCCGCACCCAGGTCTTAGACCACCGCGTCGAGCCTTCCACTACATATTCAGAGTCGGTAGCGATGACGACTGTGTGGAAGCCCTCGCCCGGCCAGTGTCGGGAGCGGAGGGCGGCGATGACAGCCCGCAGCTCAGCCCGGTTGCTGGTTTGCATGCCATCATCACCCCAAGGACCCTGCTGTTCGAGGCGGCCAGAGACGACAACCCGGTTGCCCTCATGATTCAAACCCTGAAAAAATGCCCAGCCTGCCCTCGGATTGGCTTGGCCGTTGTTGAGACACGCCCCGTCGGTCATAAGAAGGAGGATAGAGTTATCGCTGGGATACGTGTACCTGCGGGCACGGGTTATCAGAATGCATGCATGATGCAGTAAAGAATCGAGGGAGCCTTACCTGGTCGCTAAGATGTGACGTCTCCTGCCGCTAAACAGCTCCAGTGGCGGCTGCGTATTGGCCCGAGGTTCAAACGTAGTGGGAAACACGATGCCTGTGCCCCTAATCATGTCATGTCCGACGCGAAAGGCAGATGGGGGGGGAATATTGGGCAAATTGACTTCGTCCTTGAAGTCTTTGTTATCCGCGCGTTCTTCGTCATCCTCAGCATCTTCGTCATCTTCGTCATCTTCACCCAGGACGTCTTCCATAAAGCTATAATCGGTGCAGCATTTACCACAGGTCACTAATCCGTGGGGACCACAGACAAGTCTACCGTCCGGCAGCTCACATGGGCCTTCTTCGTCATCGCTGCTGCTGTACCCGAGCGGTATGAGGCCCTGGGCGAGGTAGTATCCGCGAGGCATCGTGAGGCTTCTGTTCTCTGCGGGGTTGTTGTTGCAAGGTTTTGTGTACGACTCAAATGACGGTCAAGCGTTGGCCAGGTAGGCCTAGCCGGAGCCGGAGCATAGTGTTTGTCCGTGGTCTATCGTCATGTGGCGTGTTGTGGCTGTTGTCACACGTGAAGATGTTGATTATGACCTGTCAGTGCAAGCCAAGGATCCAGCTTCTAGAGTCTGTTTGGGCTTTTGCTATTGGACAAGATGTGACCCTAGAGCCGGTCCTGAACAAAATGGGGTTTGCCCGACGATGACAGAATCCACCATGCTCCAAGACTCCATTATATGTACGTGCGTCTCATATAATAGTTGGCAAGATGTAATGAGCCGTTCTGTCTACGTACGCTTCTCGGGATTGTAGCGCAGGATGGTTGCCAGCATACTCATCAGTCTCGCGGGTTTCTCGGACATTACTCGCGTTCAGTGATAGGTGAATCCCTGCAGTTATTCACATCGTGGGGCGCGATGCTCTTGGTTCCGCGCCAAGGCATCACGGGGTTGGTTTCGCTCAAACCTCGGTTCAAGATAACCTATCTTACTCGCATAAACCGGCGGATGCCTAGAATAGACCCCGCCGAATGGGAGTAACATATATTTGGGCCATGTCTTTGCCATTTTTTATTCAGGATCTTCCATTGCACTTATCACAGCCATCTCGCAAATTACCACGTCAAGGCCATGGCAGTCACCGTGTCTAAACAGATCGAAATCTTGGCTTCGCCAGCCAAAGTCCGTTCCATTGTGCGCGCAACCATCCAGGAAACAATGAAGACAAAGCTGATGACGAGGATAGTTTTTGGAATTTCAGGAATATAAGCAATGGCAACAAGGTTGGGCCATTGACCTCCCTACCACTGCAGCCAACGGAGCCGAATTGAAGGCTGGCGATCGCCTCAAAGTCAGCATGAATGGCATGAACTTTCCTACCACAGTCATCGTGCGTGTTCACAAGAATAACTCTTCACCCTCCGGAGTCTAATGTCTCTCCAGGAAAACTCGCCCGATGTGTTTGGATGGAAAGGCTCACTGGGACCCCTCTTCTCCGGTCAGCACTACTTTCAGTTCAACCCAAGCCAGCAAAACCCCGGAGGAACCACATTCGTACAGAAAGAAGACTTTGGCGGCATCTTGACGACAATGCTATCGCCCTTTGTCCACTACTTCAAACTACAAGACCGCCCTAACGTCGGCTGGGAAACATTTAATGCCGATCTTAAGCGACAGGCTGAAAAGAAATAAGGGAAAATTTTACGTTTTGCGAGGACCGTCTGAAGGCGATCAGACCTCGCGACTGGAAGATGAATTCGTCGTTTGCGTCGTCAAAGATTGCAATGGCACCGGCCTGGGGTCCGCGTACCGTGACGAGCAGCGGGCCTGAAACAAGAGCATTTCCTCCATTCCAAGCCTTGCCTGTTCAGCCGTTGATCACGAACACTGCCATGACCTATCGGAATGCAATGCCACGAATTTAATCTTTGGGGATATCAATGCTTCGTGATAGCGCAAGCCGAGTGCGATTACGCGGTACTTCTTCTCAATTTCAGCGGACTTGGGTTTAGTCCATGAAGAAACCGTCGAGGGTAGAAGGCAGGGAGGCTGTATACATATATCTTTAATAATTCGATACCCAAGTATTAGCCGATTGCGTTCCCTGTGGTTCCAAGGGTTTTGTTGCTATGGACAAAGGTCATGTCGGGTTAAGATCCACATTCCGTCCATCACTCGGGTAGCTGCTGAGACAAGGGGCGGCGCGATCCGTCGCTCCATGGTGACCAGGATTCTAGCTTAGTTGCTGGTTTTCTTCGTGGCAAAGCTGCTTTCGAGGTATTCCTGCAATGCTTCGCTATGGTTGCGGCCATGAAGCTCCGCGGCCATGCATCATTCGCCTTGCTTTGGGTTGGTGCTTGGGCATTACCACCGTCATACGCGCCAGGAGAGCCTCGATGTCCACCCAAGCAAAGGACGATAGAGCTCCAAGTAGCAGAGGTGGTGTATGATGTTCCAGTGATTCTGAGCGCCTTGGTGGCCAAAAACACTGTGATCACCCTTGACACCAGCTTGACTCTCAGCATTACAGATGCTCCTCGTATGCTGGTAACAGAATTCAACTCATTGCGAACATCAACAACCACATTGACAAGGTATGCATGGAACCTTCTTGCATAATCACCCTGACATGGAGCAGGGTTCACACAAAATCCCTGCCGCCGGATGATGCCCACAAACTCTTCTGCATGTGTCCGGAAAGAGCTTCGCAGATATACTCCAAACAGGAGACTGGAAGCCCTGCAAATACGTACGATGTATTTCATCCAGTGGAAGAACTATTGAATGGCTTCTTCCACAACTGTACAATTCGAGAAATGCAGTCTGGCTACGACACTCATGACTGTTCGGGGGTTGGGGAGTATGCTACTGGTATTCCTGACCAGACTTACGATGGAGTATCAACGAGTCCGACGATCACCACCAGGCCAGATCTGGGGTCTATGCCATGCAATCTGGCTGGCGGCTGCTGGGTAACAGAGCTTCATTCGCCAGAGATTTTGTCTGTGGCATCACCCCCAGAAATCGTTAAAATCACACACGTGTTCTACGAAGAGAAGGTGTCGATAACACATCACAAGAGTCTGGGTGTGCCAAGTCATGTAACTGGCACACAAGAATGGAAAGCATCGGCTCAGCACGAGAACTCCACAACATCACATGCTTCGGATTCTGTGAGCAGACCCAACAGAACATGGACAGTCGAGCAACCTCAAAAACATGGCATTACAAGCGAGTGGGACTCAGCCGTGCCTTTTACAATAATCGGAATTCTGGAAGAACCCGCAATCACTGGCAATCTCCCATACACTCAACGAAGCCCACTCGTGGATGTGTCCAGCAGGCCGACATTGGAATCGCATGGGATCACAACCACTGCAAGAGCTCACACCTCATCCTTCGAAGCGACGACATTCCTCTCCGGAAATGCGAGTTGGACATTTTCTGGTAGCACTGAGAGAGATCCAACGGGCGGTATCGTCAAACAGACTACAATACAGCAAGTTATCTCCTCCAACAGCAACTCTGGTCTGCTGTCTGCTTCACCCACGACGGGTTTATCCACCGTGTCAGGGTATTCAGTCACAACGAGTGGCTATGCAATTACGGAGAGCGCTGTCTCTTATGTTGGTTCGTCTGATTCTATCAGGCCAGATGTCTTGACCAGGGAGACAATGTATTCGACTACCTCGCAGAGGCTGAGAATTTCCTCCAGCCAGTCATCCAGCATCACTATGATGCCCATTAACACGCAGGACATGTCGACTTCAAGCCCCTCTCCTCCCTCTATAACAAGTTCCACCGAACCATTTAGCGAGGAAAATGTGCAAACGAGTTCACTATCACCGACATCAGCCGCTGAGACTAATGGTGACCCGACCTCAGACAAGAACACCTCTGACATCTCTTCTACGACTCAGCACCCCAGCTCCCTCCACAATACAAGCACCTATCCAGAGGCCATCGAATCGTACCATGAGAGCTCAGAAGCCCCCAGTAACTCATCAAGCACTATCCGGAGCGACACAGGCGACACGTACTCGGCATCACTCACGTTGGATCAGCCATCAAGCGAAGGCTTCGAGAACATAGACACAACCACAGACGCACCAACGCTTTCAACAACAGGTATTTGGACAGCCTGGGAGACAAACTGGTCGCTTTCAAACAAAGAGAGCAGTGCAGCACCATCCGAAGGAAGCAGCCCAATATTTGTATCATCAAGCTTGATGCTCGGTCAAACCGAGACAGTGTCAATCTCTGCAACTGCTCAAAGGCCAAGCACCACCTCCGTCTCAACACTGAGTTTCCCTGCCACCGCACAAAGTGAGGCATCTACGGATTCATCAGATACTTTCAATAGCCTTGACACGAGCTACTTATTTGTCCCTACTCTCACCAGCAGCGAAACGTCGTACTCGAGCCCGGAGACGGGAGAGTCAGGAGCTTCAGGTTCATCGGGATATTCCGAAACAGCCTCGCTTAGTACCTTTCAATTAGAATCAACAGTGAATATAAATCCCGGGAACGATACGACTGCCTCGGTAGGATCTATCACCACAACGCCATCATCCTTAGACTTAGGCACCACAACGTCAAAAATTTTGCTGGAGGTCAGCGCATCAACTACCACCGACAGTCCTCGAAGCTCATCTTCAATGACTGGAGAAAATGGATCCTATTCTTCATCAAGTGTTGCTAGTGCCGCAGACTCTTCTATGAGAACATCCGATACGGTTGAGGCGTTTACTTCTACCTCTTCATCAGCGGGTTCAAGTCCTGCAAATTCAAGCGTCAATTCATTTTCAAGCTATACAGACTCAATATCCGCCTCTAAAACTACAATGGAAGCACCATCTTCGCCACAAATGGAATCTTCCAGCACTACTTGCTGTGGAACTACTGATGATACGAGCGGCTCATCTCAGGAATGGAGTGGTACATTGAGCACACCAAGCACAGAATCATCATCCTCGTACACGATGTCTCTATCCAGCCATGAGGATCTAGCCATCACGTCATCAATGATCAACATGTCTTTCACAACGCCCTCAGTCACAAGCATACCGAGTTCGTCGGATGTTACCAGTGACATCACAACAATCAGCACTCAACCAGAAGGCGCAGAAGACTCTACATCAGCCTCAAGGGAAGAAGAATCGGCGGTATCGAATACTATTCTATCCTCAACCTTTACTTCTACGACTTCTCTCTTTTCAACTACCGAGGTTAATTCTCGAGATCCGTTGACGCCTCAGAGCTTGACCATAATGACGGATTTTTCAACAACCCTTTTGAGTGCTTCTTCGCAGCAACTGAGCAGTCCGGAGCTCAGCTCAGTGCCAGAAGGTCCAGAGGGCACGGAAATTCACTCGTCGGAATCAACACCAAACTTTACTCAGTCATCAGATGTCCAGTCAACTAATGACATCATTGAGTCGTTCACAAGCCTATTGGCCGAAAATTCTACCTTCCTAAATACTGTCACATCCAACAGCACCGAGATCAGCCAGCTCAGCGCCTTTTACACGCACTCTACTTACGATGATCAATCAATCATCAGTTTGACTAGTATCACAGACAGTGCTTCCCCATCCCCTATTTCGGAGACGTCGATGCCCTATATTTCCGCCAACTCAACGGCAGCATCTCCCACAATCAGCAATACAGATATTTCTGCTGTCGTCTCAGAAACACACTCGGATGATGTAGGAACCACGAGCATCACACCATCTCCCGATTCAACGACGCAGGAGATTGCTCCTTCCGATGGGACTTCGCAAAAGACCAGCACAGCATCTCTCCAGTCGACATCGCCATCAGAGTCTACGGACCATGCCGTCACTACTGATTATTCGACTTTCGACACTGCAATCAATACTGGTGGGGCACAAGATAACAGCACCTCATCAGAGGCCATGTCACTGGCTACAATATCGACATCGACGATGGAATTGGGCACAACCACCGACTGGTCTAGTGGCAGTGCTGCATGGGTGTCAGTAACCGGCCAGAGCTCGCCAGTGGTGAATTCAGAGGGAGCATTAACCAGTACCGCTTCCGACATCTCATCTGCTGTCACCGACATTAGCACAGGTAGTGACAGTGCTGTAGCTGACATAACCACAGAAGAAAGCTCCGTGATAGACACCTCGGAATCATTTAGCATTTCTATGGTCACAACGGCCGTGGTTACAGAATTGGATACTTTGCGAACTAGTTCAAAGTTCACAATCATCCCATCTGAACAAACGTCCATGGGCACTTTACAGGAAACATCCATAATGGCAACCGAATCCTCTCCTTTGACAAGCTCGATATTGCCCACCCTCTCAACCTCTATCATGACAGTGGTTCCTTCATCATCTACTCTTCTCAGTTCAATGGGTATACCTACACCAGATAGCACAACGATTCCAAAAACCGAGACATTCCAGACCCCGAGTGTCTCCGATACCGCCACGAGCTTATCTTGGACTGTCAGCAATGCTTCTTTTGACACAGTACTCAGTACATGCAGTAGCCCTGTGAGCGAAAGCCAATCATCGACAATGGGCGAGGTCATTAGCCCATCAACAATTGCTTCAAGCGAAGATCCTACCAGCTACACCAGAGGCTCGAGCACGTTGGCCAACATGCTGTCGGAGGACACCACCGTTCCGACAGTAACCCTCTCCGTAGATCCTCCATATGCATCCTCAAACATGGAATCGATATTGTATTCAACCGAGCTGTCAAACCCCAATTCTTCTAGGGAATCAATGGTTCCGGCAAGTGAAACAGCCAGCCTCATCTCAACATCTTCTCTCACTACGAAACCATGGCCTGCTATCACTGAGACTGTCAACCAAACCTTCCAGAGTTTCTCGTCACCCTCATCATTAGCAACATTTCTATCCGATGACCTCATCTCAAATACAACCTTTCAGATATCTTCGACTGCCACTGGAGAGGCAACCGCGTTACCTGTGTCAAGCACAACCTCACTTGCGGGTATTTCGTCTTCCTTTATGGTATCCATTTTCACCACCGAATCTCCAGAATATTCATCAATTTCGCCTAATTCATCGGAGACCTCAACATTATTGACTTCTCTTGGCGCTATTCCCACATCAGACTCTTCGTCAAACACATCCAGTGCCATATCAGATTCTCTCGTCTCCGCCTCTGCATCTTATACCTCGTCGTCCTTTTCGGAAAATTTTCTTTTGTCATCTTCCGCATCTAACACGAGCATCGGTATCTCCTTGAGTTTTTCAGCATCAAGTCCAATTACGCCTATGTCAAGCGACAGTGTGTCCACAATCAACTCTTCCGCAGTTTATTATCTCACCTCGTCTTTAGCCTCCTCTACCTCCAATAGCTCTACTATTTACTATTCTATCAGCAGCCCACAAAGCACGGTTCCTGCTACAACATTTCCTATGTCTGAAAACCTTACTGGTCAGTCGAGCATCTTTACCGGGTACTTTGAACAGACTACCACACTCTCCCCTCCCATAACAGCTATCTCTAGCCCTTTACTATCTGTTTCGTCCATTTCCTCTGTTTCGTCTATTTCGTCTATTCCTTCTTCTGCCTCTTCTATCTCTATTCTCTCTATGGTTTTAACTACTTCCACAACTTCCCTTTTCTTGTCTCCTTCTTCAACCATATCAACATTGATAGTCGTATCCACTTCTACAACTTCTACAGTCTCTATACCACCTACTACCCCTACCGCTTCTACAATCCCTACTGCTTCTACTGCTTCAACTGCTTCAACTCCTTTCACTACCATGACTACCTCGACCACTTCGATTACGACTACTTCAATAACCTCAACAACCTCGATTCACTTAACAACCTCAATAACCTTAACCAGTTCTATGTCCCTTGGCTTATTCCTATCTTCTCTCTCTACTATCTCTAACACTCCAATGACTTCACCCTCATCGATTTCATCTACCTTACCAATCTCGTCTACTTTCTTCAATCAATCCACCTTATCTATATTGTCAAACTCACCTACCTCTATGCCTGTTACCATGTCTATACCCTCTACCTTTTCTATATCTTCTTTAGATACTACCCGTATTCTCCCAAGATCATCTACCTCATCTATCTCGTCTGTCTTATCTACATTATCCACTTTATCTACATCTACATCTACATCTACCCTTATATACACCTCTTCTACCATTTCGAGTCGTACCACAACATCATCTGCAACCAGCTTCGCCGCATTGACATCGACATTGTCGTCTTCTCGCACTTCACCAACTACCAGCTCAATAACAGCGTCATCGGCTTCCTCCTGTCTCACAGCTCCAACAGCCACTGCCACGGTCTGCTATTCTGGCACGGCTCTCCCTGGCAGATGCTCTCAGCTTGCCGGTCAGGCTGGGTTGTCGTTAGTTCCAATTATTGCCGGCTGCCTGACTGACCTGGGACCATACGCAACCACAGTGTCTAGCTGCCTCACTGTTGTTGTGACCACTCTCACAACAGGAAACAGCATCCGCGATTGCATCGCAGCCGGCCTTCGAGGTCAATGCATCACACGACTCCCATCCGCGTGTGCAAACCTCGAGCAAGCAGTCTCCGCAGTTGATGTTACAGTCCAGGCGGGTCTCTGCAGCATAGCATTGGGACCTTTCGCAACTGGTACGGCCGCTCTCTGCCTCACAGCTTCCGCATTGGCTGGAAGTACAGGCTTGAATGTCATAAATTGTCTGGAAAATGCTCTTGGTCTCACTCCGGGCAGTACACGGGCAACTGGTACTCGAGTATGCAGTGCAGCAACCAGAACAGGTTAAAATGGGTATGTAGCATGAACCAAGACATTGGAGACCAGGGTTTCTGGATTGGTCGGACATACCATAGCACCAATTGATCCAATACTATCAGCATTCCACTGAAGGATCAAAGTAGCAGGCCCTTCTCGGGGTGTGCACAGGGCACCTTCGCGAGGTGATTTGTATGCGTTCATAATATGACTGCATCGGAATTGTATGTACATTTGGGCAATAGCAAACATACATAGCTCGGTTCTTGACGCAATGGTCGAACTCCGAGCAGAGCAAAGTCCCAAGCGAATGCCTAACTAGGCTACCAACATTAAAATCTAGGCTCTTTCTGGAAGGTCCACAGCCCATGCATACAGGCGTCATTACGCGAAGCAGGGCTTCTGCCTCGTAGGTCTTCAAGCTCCAGCAGTATCTCAGGTAGGATCAAATAAGGCTACCCCTCCCCACCCGCATAAGCCGTTCTGCTGCTTACCATGCTGGCCGAACATCATTTACTACAGCTGGTACTCCAACAAAAACCTTAACGTAGTTAACATGTATGGAGAGGATCAAAGTGAAAACTAGGCATAACTACGCCAAGTACGCCAACCACAGAGCGACTTCCCTTTTGGGCCATAACGATATAAACTGGCATCGGGGATGCAGAGGCCCATCCTCTAGCGTCATCAAATTGAACCACGTGCATCGCTGACGGCTTCAGATTGCATGGGGATCATTGTGTCCACTTGGCATCTTCCCATCTTGATCGGGCTATGTTTCTACCCTTACAGCGGGTTTAAATAGCGAATCACAAGTCCTCTCTGTACACATGCCAGGAGAGGCTGCATGGCAGAGGATTGACAATGTTTCTTCATCGCTGTCCAAGAGTCGGCATCTCCGCTACTCAGCAGCTGTAACGGGTAATATTTCTCTCATAAACAAAATTGCAAGCTTCTGCATTCGGCTGCGTTTCCATCCGATCAGCAGATCCTCGTTCTCCTTTCCTAAATTGGTTGGTGGTGTAGCATTGCTGGCAATTGGGCTCGTATTTTAACCCCATATCAGGCAGGTGGTGCTGCTGATGGGATTTGCTGTATGGATGTTCACCATAATGATGGCATAATCTGATCAACGCCTCCTTCTGATGCTGGCTTAACCTCCTTGCCGAAAACGCTACAGACCATTACCAGATGGGAAATCTCGACATTCTGGTATTGAGGCAAATTGTGCATATATCAAGTAGGTCTCCCTAGTGATTATTGTTATTATTCACTCCAATTGCCACCTCTTCCCACCCCATTCAATCAGTACGCAACATGCAGTCAAGCCTAAAAGCCATCGTTATTCTCGGAGCCCTCTCTGTGACGCAGGCATTTCCTGCCAAAAGAGACATTATATCGGCCTTGCCGGGGAGCGCAGATGAAATCGACCTCAGATTCCAGCCTCTCCTTGACTTTGATCGAGATGGTTGCTATAATACGGCCGCCATAGATTCATCCGGCTACACCAACCCTGGTCTCTCTGCTACGGGAACCCCAGAGGGCAGATGTCGAGACCCCCCTCAGCTCCAGAACAGCAACGTATACTCCCGCCGTCGATGCAACAACGGCTACTGTGCAGTCATGTACGAATATTACTTTGAAAAGGACCAAGCCGTCAGAGGCAGCTTCCTCGGCGGTCATCGCCATGACTGGGAGAACATTGTTGTCTTCTCTCAAGGCAACTCGATCATTCGCGTTGCAGCGTCATGTCATGGAGGGTACGGCGATGCCAGCAATTCGTTTCCGGCCAGTGGAACAAGGCCCTATCTCGTCTATCACAAAGACGGCATCAGCACGCACTGCTTCCGTTTTGCCAATGGCGACGATATTGCTGGCCCCGAGAACCACTTTGGCCAGTTCTATACCAGCCCCTTGATTAGTTGGGATAGGTGGCCTAGCGTCGACCTTCGCAATAGGATGCTCGCGGCTTGGTCTGGCGGTGTTGGGCCCAAGCTTGATGGCGAGTTTGGTGACAACCTGCGCAATGCAGCTGGCGACGGTGTTCCTGGGTTTGATCCATATCTCGATGCATGATTCTGGATAGTTACTCACATGGTGGGGAGACTGAGACAGTTTAAGATGTACATATTGTTATTTCAACATATTCACTACGAGGGCCATCGTTCTTAGCCCTCGCCTTGTATTCACAACCGCTGCTTCTTATAGGAAATACTTCAAGGGTTTAGTGCTGCGTCATGCAGCAGAAACGAACAATAGGACCCTCAATTGAGTGCTGCACCGTGCTTCCACATCAATCTTTCTCTTCTACCTTTGGCTCGTAAAACGTAATTCGATTGCCGAAAGGGTCGATAATACACATCTCCATCCTGCCATCAACCTCCTCAAGTCCAGGCCTCAGGTAGCGATATGTTTTGGCGACAAGAGCGGCCTGGTAACTTTGAAGGTTCCTGGCCAGCACGCGGACATGGGATCCTGGACTCCCATCACCGTGGTGCTCTGATAGATGAAGAATCAAGCCTTCCTTGGATATTTGGCGATACAGAGGCAGGGTTTCGTCGAACCGGTGGTCCCAATCAATGTCGAAGCCCAGGAAGCCAACGTAGAATTCATCGGCTTTGGCGACATCAAATATCCTCAACACTGGGACAACTGAGTGGAAAGTGACGGACATGTTGCTTGGACAAAACGTTGGGCTGGTAGACTGGCTGTACTGTGAGGAAATGGTCAGAAATATTCCCAACACGTTACAATGGAAGACCATATTTATAGATTAGAGAGCGGCTAGCTTGTGCCCATCAACGCTGCTGCCTAATATGCCTGCCAATAGCATGGCTTGATTCGGATCCCCTCATTCACGGAAAATGACAAACTTACACAGGGTTTTGGCAAACGAGCAGTCAAATAAACGCCACGAATAGAGGATCGCAGCATTAATGCCGGATTTGTGTTATTATCTTGTGAGCTGGTCGCTCAGTTGACAGTAATGTGCTAGGAATCATGGTATATCATGCCCATACATAAGGGCCGCCATGGAGACATGCTCACGGACTCGAAAAGCTTAGTGAGGTATCCAAACCCGACAATCTAGACCTTCCTATCGTTGTCGACAACCACTTCCTTGTGCTCTGTCTCAAACGCCTCACCATGGATGACCTTCTCGACTGCGCTTGTCATACGATCGGCAGCTTCCTTGCCTTCGAAGAGGAAGGAAAGCTCCTCGAGGGTCTTGTTGGCAGTCTCCGGGAAGAAGAAGAATACGAAGACGCATTCGAATCCGAGCCAACAGCAGTAGGAGATGAGGTAGCGCCACGTGACATTTCGTATTCCTACACATCCATGTTAGAAAGCGTCCTCGGGACCGGATAGCAAGGACATACCAATGGGGTTCACGAAAATGGTCATGAAACCGGCCAGACGGCCGAAAAGTTGGAAGAAGGCAATACCGCGAGAGCGGAGAGCATAGGGCCACAGCTCAACAAGGTAGGTATAAGTCAGAGCGTTGTATCCTGTTGCCTTCTGTTAGTCTGTAGCAATGTGAGTAGACAGAATGATGGTACGTACCAATGTTGTAGCAAGGATTGTAGAGGAAGATAAAGACCAAAACGGCCCATCCAGCAGCTTCGTTACGCTCTCCAGCTTCATTTGCCTCGACGGCATATCTCATGGAGATGGTCCAACCTGAGCAACTCAGTCAGTACAGTGTGTTATGGACACGCGGTGTGAGGAATGCTTACCGATGTAGACGAAGAGAAGCCTATGAAAACAATGCGGTTAGTGTTGCTGGTGCGTGGAGGGTTCCGTGCATGTCAAACTTACGAAATGACACAAGTCATATACATGACTCGACGTCGGAAGCGCGTGACAAGCAAGGCAACAGTAGAACCCATAAGCAGCGCCCAGCAAGAGTTGGCCAGGTTAATCTCCTGGATCTGGCTGTCCCTCGTGTATCCAATCATGCGCGTGATGTCACCGAGATAGTACGAGATGAGTGTGTTTCCGGACCACTGAGTGAAGAGGCCGAGCATCATGGTGACGAGAGCGCGGCGACGCATACCAACGGTGCTAAGGAGATCCATCCAGGACTCCTGGGCAGCCTCGTACTCCATCTGGTGGGTCGTGGTAAGCTGGGCAATTTCTGCCTTGACAAAGTCCGAGTTCATGTCTCCCTCAGCGTGGAACCTGGCCAGGATCTCGTGGGCCTCCTGGGTGCGGTCCTTGGAAATGAGCCAACGCGGAGACTCAGGGAGGAAGAGAACCAGGCTGATCTGCAAGAGCGAGGGCCCAATCTGCATCAGAGATGGCACGCGCCAGCCCCAGTCACCCACGATACGATTGGTACCGTAGCAGGCTGCAGCAGCAACGATCTGGCCGACAAAGTAGCTCACGTTGAAGAATGAGGTGAGAATGGGACGCTCCTTGGGGTAGGCAAGCTCGCCGATGAGGGCGGAACCTGCAACGATACACATGGGAATGCCGAATCCGAGAATCATGCGGGCGATGATGTAGTTGGCGGCTGCGGGTTTACAGTCAGTCATGTGCGCGCCGTTACTCGCTCTTGCTTTCGGGACACCCACTGTTCTGAGCAAAGCCCTGGATGATAGCGCCGGCAACCATGATCCACGATCCAATGAAGATGGCATAGCGACGGCCAAACTTGCGGTTTATGATTGGCACAAAGGGGAGGGAGAGGATGGCGCCAAGAGAGTAAGAGGCAGCAATAATACCCTGGCGAGGACCTGTAGGGTTATCATAGACTGAGGGAGGGCCGAGTTAGCAACCTTGGTGAAGCCGCGATGCGCTTTGGACCGGCACCTACAATCTCTCCAAGCAGTCATGATTTGAAGGGCATTGATGAGCTGCGAGTCGAAACCCGATGTGATCTCGACACCCATGCATGTTGGCATGAGCATGAAGTAGAGATAGCGCAGGTTCGGCTTCTTGTACCACGGGACCTTGTCCTCCTGGACAATGCGGGTGAGGACGGGGTCGACCTCGGTCTCCTGGTGGCGGTTGGTGAAACCCATGGTGATGGCGACGAGTCGAAGGGAGTAGAGCAGCACCAAGTCTGTCAGGACATGTCGAGGTCCGTGGAGCGAGGAGGACCACGGTACATATACCACCACCACGACATGCTAGCTCTGTCTCTTTAGGGAACTGTTGCCAGCCCAAGAGTTTGGCCGATCCAAGGCCGCCGCTCCGGCGGGATTTTAGGCTATTGTGCAGCAAGCGAAAGGGGGGGGGGGGGATCTGGGGCCATCTGGGGCCATCTGGGGCGAATGGACCTTTACCCCAGACCGTCAGCACGGTACTGGTTGGCCACCACTCCGCAGAAGCTGGGGATTGTTGTGCTGCCAGTGGAGCTCAGGCTCTCTCATCGCCCTAGGTGCAACGGTAACGAGAACCTTAACAACCTTAATCTGAGGGCTGGGCTTACATACGCACTCTGTTCTGCAGGATTCAGCCAAGCTCAGTCGCTCGATGCTCCTCCTGGCAACCGCCGCTTGACTCTGCCATGTCAGATTCCGCACATTTCCCCTCACGGCGCTAACGGAAAGCTCTACAATTACCCGACTCTCGTTTTTTCCCTTGGCACGCCCAGATACTCGGTCTTTCTTGTCACGGGGAGGAGAATGGGGGCGTCTGACCAACAGATATGCGTAGCCAAGCTCCTCACCTCTCACAAACCCAGCATGCCAAGGCCGTGTCGGGTCATGCCAAGGTGGAGGCCATTGCTTGCTCGACCAAATCATCATGTCGTCTCGGTGACTTTTCACCCGCCCAGAGTCTTAACCTGGCTCCTTTGGCCCACCCCCGGCTTTACTCCCCCCTCAAATCACTCAGGTTTCTCGAGGGGGGAGTCGACTTGTCATGCTTGACGCGTCTTGGCCAGAGCTCGCAACGGGCCGCACCTCCGTTAACGCCTTTTTTTTCTTGTCCCGGGGCCTGGCACTGCGGGCAGGGAGGCAGATGGGAGACGAGTTTGGTCGCAGTCGGAAAGTGTATGCGAGATCCGAAAGCATGGCTAGATCCTCGCCCCGCCTTTGGGGCTGCAATGTGCGCAAGCTGTGCTGTACATACTATATGAGGGCGCCAACAGACGCTCGCAAGGCTCGCTTGCTGTCTCCACCGGACCTGCTTTGACAGGGCGATCAGTAAGCGTCACATCCCATTTCTGGGGAGCTGAGCCAATAATTTGCAAATAAACGAGTATCTGGGGTATTGCCGGACGCTTCCTTGTCCGGATTTGTTGCGACAGCTCATGTGCTCACGAGCACGGTGCCATGGCAGGTCCCTGTAGGCTGGCCCTCGCACACATCACCTGGATGTCCTCGGAGAAGCTTGCTGGTAGCAGTTTCATCGGTATTAATTCATCTGCATCAAGTCATCGGAGAGGTCACCGGCGTTGGGGGCCAAAGAACAGATTTCGATTCTAGACTAGCACAGTGGGAAAGGCCAAAAAAGATTGGGCGAGGTTTGCCAAGATGATCGAGAACATGGGCTTCGAGACGAAAATGGTTAATTTCACCGTTGTTTGTCTGCAGGCTCGGAGCAACGGCTGCATTGGGCCAGGATCATCGCCGTCATGGTTGGGCACACCTACCACATACCACAGCTCGCACCGGCACGAATATGCAAGCTCGCTGTAACCTCACGTACACAAATACGGAAGCAATAAAATCCTTTCAAAAGTTCTTTACAAATGTACTCAATTTTAGGGTCCTGACCATGCGCTGCAACCCCTCAGCGTCACCGACTTACTAAGTATCAAGACACTAGAATACACACTACCCAGAAATGCATAGCATGATGCAGGTCCTTCATGGGGGATGGTTTCATGTAACCCACCATCAGTATTGGAACTTCTCTCCAACCATCTCTTCCGAGAGCCGCCACAGCTTTTCAGCTTCCACTGGGCTGGTGGCCCAGGGTTGTACCATATCTTTGAAAGGATCGCTCAGCCGACTCTGGAGCAGGTAGGCACCATTGTGATCTAATGCTTGTCAGCCCATTCTTGTCGTAAGTGGCAATCCTGACTCACCCTTCAGGCCAGGCTCAAAGGATGCATAGATGGATGTGGCTGCACCCTGCTCTACCGTCAGGCTCTTAACCACGCCCAATCCTTGGCCAAAACCGTAGCGGTTGCCCATTTGTCGGTCCGCCTCGCCTGGCAATTGTTAGAATAACTTTGCTTCAGTCAGGAGAGTAGCCATGACTTACGTAGTGATGCCATGTCACTGTCCCTGCTGTCGTCAAACTTGAGGTGAGCCCCGAGACCGGTTGTCATGATGAGACCCGGGTGGAGGCTGAGAGCAAGCAGGCCACGCGAGCCCAGCTTCTCAGCAAGGGATAGGGCCATCAGCATGTTTGCCGTTTTGGACTGCCCATAAGCATACCACTTGTTGTAGACGGAGCCACCCTGCATTGGTTTAGTCATGCTTCGTTGCAGGTTGATGGGCTCTGACTTACATCAAAGTTGATGTCGGCCCAGCGGATGAAATGGACCCGGTGGCCGTCGCTCGAAACATTGACGACTCGAGGCTCCGGTGCCGCTAGAATCTTGGCCATGATCAAATTGGTGAGGAGGAAATGGCTCAAGTGGTTTGCGGTGAACTGGTGCTCGTAGCCATCCTCGCCTAGAACGTAGGGGACTGCCATAATTCCGGCGCAGTTCATGACAACGTCAATGCTAGGCACGTCTTGCCACGAGTTGACTTCCTCGGCAGCCTGGCGGACAGACTTGAAGCTGAGAAGATCAGAAATGACGGTACGCACCGCCACATCGGGGTTCTTGGACTTGATGATTTCGGACTCCTTGGCGAGCTTGTCCGCACTTCGTCCCACTAGGATGAGTAGAGCCGGAGAGGCTGCGGCGATGGCTTCGACATAGGCAGCACCAACACTACCGGGAGTTACACCAGTAGTGAGGATGGTCTTGCCCTTGGCGATGGGAGCATACTCGACCATAAGGTCGGAAGCAGTGTTGTCCTCAGTCCAGCGAGACATGGTGTACTTGTAAGTGATGCAATGGTGTAGGGTGGGTAAGTATAAGTGGTTTACGGACCAAGAGTCAGAAAGGCAAACTCTCTGTCGCGGCTGGATATTGATACTGGGACTTGGAGACTTGTTGAGATAATTGATACTTGCAACAACGGTCTTCCAGACGATTTATATAGACATTGCGTTCAGAAATGATTTGTCGTTATAGAACTCATTTGTAAACATTGAGTGCTGCTCTGTATAGCGTCAGCAATCCGGCTGGTGGGCTCCCATTTGTTGGATGGTGAGCTGGCGGGTCTTGCTGGCGTCAGCAAAGCCCTGCCATGCTCCAGTTTTGGGTGGCTCCAACAGGAGTAAAATCCGGATTCCGGTCTTAACACTGATCAGAAGGCAGGAGATAGCGATGGCGGCCCAGTGGTAGTGGTAGTTGAAGCTGGAATGATCCCATCTTGCTTACACTACCTCATCTAATTCACTAGAAAGGAAAGTACAGTCTCAAGAAATTGTTCTTTGCCATCGATGAAGCAAACATGGCCGGCGTTCTTGATAACGACAAGATCCAGCTGTTTCGGCTTTCCGGCAGCTGCGAAGCCCTGTTGAACCTCTTCTCTCATCTTGTCCATTGCCTGCGGGAGGTTGGCATCCTTCTCCCCGACAACGAAGAGGGCATCGTCCACGCCCCCAGCTACCTTTTCGTAAAGAGGATGCAAGTCGAATGACGAGCTGCGAAGGGCGTGACAGCACGTCTCAAACCCGTCGATGGTGGTGCTCAGCATGATGCTGCGCATGCGCTCCGCTTCGTCCTTGTTGGCGGCGATGAAGTCGTTGCCAAACCAGCGCTCCATGGTCTCTTGCACGGCCTTTTCCATGGTGCGGGATTGTCTCACCGCTGCGACCCGCGGGCCAAAGGCATCTTCGACGCCAGCATTGACAGGTGAGCTTGCGATGGTGTCGCAGACGACGAATTTGCTGACGATGCCAGGGTATCGGGTGACAAAGTAGAAGCCCTCAGCTGCGCCCATAGATACGCCGACCCAGGCGTGTAGCTTGGTAATCTTGAGTGCCTTTAGCAGCTCGCTCACGTCGTCGGCCATAGAATCGAACGTGGTGTCGAGCGCAGGTGGCGCAGACGATCCGCCATGGCCAGGCTGGTCGTATCGCAAGGTCCGGAAGCCTTTTTGATTGATGGCAGGGACTACATGATCCCATACTTGGAGGGGCGCACATAGGGGATTCGACAGCAGGACGATGGGGGCATCGGTGGGCGCTGCGTCCAAGGCGTAGGACAGCTTTCGCGAATCCGGGAGGATGATGGAGGGCATGGCGGTTATTCTGATACTACGGATGCGCTGTTGCAAGAATGGTGGCTGTTGATGTGTGACGGATAGATGAGATGGATAGGTAGATGAAGCGATGGAGCTCGCCGACGGAAAGCAATGATGGAATATCTCGGCACCCCGCACTTTGAACCTTACATACAGAGTACGTATGTGTAGTAATGCGGGCTTGTTGACACAGCCAAGCAATGAAGCCACCACTGTCCGGTTACTACTCTATATCCCCATCTGTTGATGAGCACCTCATTGCTGTCGATACTCGATAGCGACCCCGGAACCGAACCACGGACCCTGCCCTATCTTGACGCGTAGCTTGGATCCTTCACTCTGCCTTGCATCAGCAGCCACATCTAACCCATGGATGCTGCTGCTGTCGCCAATCTGCACGTGGCGCCCCGTCAGCCAGAGGCTTGTCGCCCTTCATGACGCATTACGATTGTGGCTGGGCCGTCTGGCTCCCATGATTGGTTTGGGCTGCCAAGTCGCCACACACACTCCGGTCGATCACCACCCAAGGATGGGTCAAATCAAGGAAGATACGCCAGGTGTGCGTCTTCTTAATGATGCAATCCGCGAAGCGCAGCGGAATAAAGAGCTGGCCCAAGACGTAGACTCGGCATCAGGCTCACCAGAATCCGAACCAGACCATTTACCAGTAATTCTATAATTTTTATCCAACGCTGGCCGTGGCTCTAATACCCAACATGTCCCGAGTTTTGCTTCTGTGTTTCATCCATGGGTTCAAGGTACAGATTTGCCGGTCGCATTCTTCAGCCCTCCCGTTAACACGACCCCAGGGAACCGACAACACTTTTCACGAATTCCCTCAAGTAAATCCACCTACTGAACGCTCTTCGGCTTGTCTAATTCTTGCAGGACCTGAAAGAGGCCGTCGGCAAGCAGATTCCCGACCACCATGTCGAGTCCATTGTCTACCCCAAGTACGAGACCAAGGGCGAGCTGCCTATGGCTTCCGCCGCCTTTCTAGAATGGTGCGCTTCTCAGGTCCATCTGTTGGCAGGGTGCTGATGGAAGCAGGCTCAAGGAGAGGGTGATTGAGACGCGAAAGGCTCACTTTGACAACCCGTGGCCGCCTCATGACAACAAAGTCGGTGTTGTACTTGTTGCTCACTCCATGGGGTGAGTTCTTCGCTGGAATGCCTATGCGATGCCTGTCCCTCGGCTAACATTATTTAGAGGATTTGTCGCTGCCGATGCTCTTTTTCTCGCCCTCGAAGAAAGCGCGTCGAACCCCTCGGCCGATGGTAACATGTTCCCTCTGATACAGGGCATACTGGCATTTGACACGCCCTACAACGGCCTCTCCAGAGCCATGTTTGTCTACGGTGCCTTTTCCAACTACCAAAAGGTCAATGGCGTCTTCAACGCCATGACGGCTTTGTCGGCGGCCGCACCCGCGACACTCTCACGGCTCAGCGGACGAAGCGCGACCGCTGCTGTGCCGACACAACGAACAGTAACGGCGAGCAGCTCCAAATGGAGTGCATGGCAGCTTCTTGCGGTGCGTACTGGCACGGTCGGCGCCATTGCCGCTGGTGGCGTGGCCGCATACCGACATCGCGAGGCCATAATGCAAGGAGTGCAGAGTCTGAGAGGCCTGAATCGCGAATCCATCACCGAAGGATACCGGCAAGGGCTGGACACGATCGGTCAAGGCCTGGCCTACATCAACCGCGGCAACGTTGGCAAGTCGTTTGCCTGGCTCTCGGATCACTTCACGTTTGTAGGAGCCCTGCTGAAGCCGCAGGAGCTTTGCCGACGTCTGGACCGGCTCGAGGCAGTCAAGGGTGTCGGCATCCACGACTTCTACTGCTCCCTCGGGGTGAATGGGTACTGGAGCGGCGGGTACTTTGTGCCCGAGAGGACGTTCTGCGCTGTCCCAGAGACGGAAGAATCCGCCAATCGCCTCTTCTCTCGTCTCGTCATGGGCGACGCCGAAGATGAAGTCCAGGCCCACATGAGCCTCTTCAAGCCCAAGCAGCACAAGGGCTACGGCGCCATGGTCGACAAGTCTGCGGAGCTCGTGCAAACGTGGTTCCTTGACGAATCCAAGGCCGTCGATGATGCTCGTTTCAAGGAGAAGACGGCAGAGGAGGCGGCTGAGGATACCAACATTGAGCAAGCTGTCGACGGGGAGGCCGAAAACATCGAGAAGCAGGCCGAAGCGACCGGAACCGAGACGCCAGAGGGCGACGAGAAATTGCCCGAGGGCTCTCCGATTGACATTGCCGCCGCGGCATCCATGGTTCCGCTGCCGGAGGACGAGGGCGTCGCAGGCGTGGTGGATGCCGACGACCCTGAGCTGAGGAAGACTTACACGCAGTATCTGATGCAAGTGGCTCAACAAGCTGGGACCGGCGTCAAGGGGTGGTGGCCTACCAAGGCGCCGCAGGTGCCGACCATGCCAACCATGCCGACCATGCCCAATCTCCCCTCATCGGTCTCCTCCTTGACAAATGTATCGATTCCGGGCGCAGGCTTCTTTGGTAAGAAGAAGGACGCAGGGAATACTTCACCGGCGACTGAGAAGCTGGAGACGGAGAAGAAGGAAGCATGACGGCCATGACGCAGGGCAACGCGAACATGATTATGGAACAAGTTGTTTTTTAAAGCGGTGTATTGGTGATTTAGACGTTCTGATTATTCAAGAGTAGGAAAATAACTACAATGCTGTCTTCGTAACGACATCAAGTTTGAACGCATCGCGCGTGGGATATTCAACAAGAGACAAAGGAAAGCCACACTGGACAGTAGAGGAACCAGCCCCATTCACACACCTCATAAGCGTAAAGCCGGCCTCAGTCTAAGAGAGGCGGTAGACGACATCCTTGCTGAAATACCTCGTAATGTCATTGTCGTGGCCGCAGTGCTGGCATCGGTGCAGGACCTTTGCGCCGGCGTGGCCGGGGCCGTAGTGCTCGTCGGTCATGGGCTTCACGGGCCCGCCGCTGCCGTTCTCCGAGTTGCCCATGGGGCTGCCGTCGTAGCCCCGGGCCGGCTGGTCGGCAAGCTTGCGGCCCGTCTGGTAGGCGTTGCCGTTGTGGTCGCCGGCCGAGTAGCCGTTGGAGGGGTAGTAGTACTCGTCGACGGGCTGGGCGTGGTACGTGTTGGCCATGGCGTTCATCGTCTTGGGCCACGTCTGGGAGGGCTTCTGGGGCTGCGGGCTGAAGGGCTGCTGCTCGGCGCCGTCGTAGGTGGGCGAGCCAAAGGTGCCGCGGCCGTTGCTGGCCATGCCGGCCTTGCCGTTGACCGTGGCAGATCTCTGGACGCCGTAGTCGTTGTACTGGTTGTACTGGTCGGCGGCCTGGGAGTGGCCGTTTACAGCACCGTTGGTGGCGCCGTTTGTGGCCCCGTTGGAGGCGCCGTTGGATGGGTAGCTGAGGCCGGCGGCCTTGTACTCTGCCTCGTAGTCGGTGGGCTGGGACAAGTGAGAGACGGCCATGCTGGTGGCTCGGGCCGCCTCGTCGTCAACGAGCTGAGGCTGGCCTCGGTTGACGTTGCCCACGGGACCGTCAAACTGGTCAGTGTGCTTGCCAGTAATGGTTCCGTTGCGGCCTAGGCCGTTGGTGTCGGCAGCGCCGTTAGACTCAAGAGTGGTCTGACCATTGGCCGTTGGACTGGCCAGGCCTCTCTCCTTCCTGCCGACGTCGCCCCAGTACGGGTGCTGGGCGCCATCCTTTGAGAAGGCTCCGTTCTGGTTGCCGGCGATTCTCGAGTCAGGGCTGGGGACGAACTCGTCGTCATTCTGCACCGGCGAGGTGGGCTTGTCGGCGACGGGGGGAGCGTGGGTATACTCGTCCGACTCGTCGCCCTCGGTCAGGTTTCCGTCCTTGGTCTTGGACATGTCCTTGGGCATGGTAGACTCCCAGGTGTTGGTGCGGGTGGTTCGCGGGATGTCGACGGTGGACTCGGGGTATGCGCCGGGAGCGACCGTCTTTCGGCGCTGCGAGCCATGGCTGTGCTTGTCGCCGCTGAGGGCCTCCTTGATCTTGGTTCCCAAGCCCATGATGGGTGTGTGAGTTGCAAATGAAGCGTGATGCGTGATGCGTGTCTGCTTGTAAGGGTTACTTTGTGCGTAGACTGGTTAACTGGCAACCTCGGCGCGGGAGACGAGACTCTGGCTTTATTGTCCTCTCAGCATCTGTATGCAACCCGAAACTTGGAATCCCAGGGTCTCGAGTGACATCAGAATCCAGGGTCTTGGAGCATTGGCCAATGAGCCAGCCAACGGTTCCACGGCGGCGCCGATCCATACTGTGTCAGTCCAGCTCTTGGGCCTCTGTGGGGAAGGATGACGTTGGGGGTCTCGCTCAGTCTCCCTCTGTCTGTGGCACTTTTCCGTCTTGAGAGCGTCATTGCAGGGATCGTGGCCAAGTTCTTTAGCACATCCACACCACATCCTGCTCTGTCAAGGAAGGGCTCGGGCGATGAGTCAAACGAGGAAGAAAGCTTGGCAAGACTGCAACAGGCGAGGTTGGCGCACCTTATTTACCGCTAAGAATAGAAATCATGAACCTGAACTGCACAACGGCTAGCCATACCTCCCAGCTGGACGGTGGATCTATCCATATCTATCTCTATCATCTAGTTTAAACACTGGTAATGCCACTGATTCAACACTCTGCATGTGCCCTCGGCGCAACAAGTCGGGCCTGACCAGTTTTGCCCCCCGCACTGTCCCCAGAGAGGCGCGCAGCCCGTCGGCTGAGGAGTTCCCGGTTGCGTGGTCGTGGCAGGCTGCGAGGTGGTGGTCGTAGGCCGGGGCGAAGGACCTCCGCCCGTGATGCCGAACCACTGGAGGTCCTGGTCCTCGACGGCGGGGACGACGTGGCCGACGCCCTGGGCCGTGATGCCGATCAGCTTGGTGCCGTCGCCGTAGATCATCTGCGTGTATCCGGCGCGGGGCGTGTTGGTCACATTGCGCGAGAAGGACACGCCCTGGACGGCCGACCACTGCTTGAGCTGCTCGCCCAGGTTGCGCCAGTGCACAAACGTGTCGGACAGCCCGTGGTAGGTCATCAGCCGGGGGTACGCTCCGGTGTAGCCGGGGTACATGGCGCGGGCCTGTGCTGCCCACTGCTCGGCCGACTTGATGTTGTTCCCGTTGGCGCACGTCGGGTTCGCCGAGCCGGGGCTCGATCCGGGAGAGCCCGCGAGGCATCCGGCCGAGACGCCCGAGTAGCACGTGGCGGCGGCAAAGGTGTCCGGGTAGGTGGCCATCATGACGTTGGTCATCATGCACCCGGAGCTGGTGCCCGTGACAAAGACACGCGAGGCGTCGGCGTTGTATGTCGTCTTGGCCCAGTTGACCATGGTGTTGAGGCCCTGGCTGTGGCCGCCGCCGTTTCGCGTCAGCGTCCGGGTCGTCGCCACGTCCCAGCAGTTGGAGTCCTGCACCGAGCTGGGGAATAGCACCAGGAAGCCGTACTGCTCGGCGAGCTGTCCATAGCGAGTCGACTGAGCGTAACCAGGACCAGAGCCGCCGCAAGGATGAAGCTGAGGGGTTAGTGCATACAAGAATACACTCCGCAGGGTGGGACACGTACGGCAAGAATCACAGCCGGCCTCGAAGCAACATTGTTGGGAATGTAGGCATGGAGCGTCAGGCCGCCGGGGTTCGTTCCCCAATTGCTAATCTGCTGCAGGGCCGCGTCGGCGCCAGAGAGGAGCAGCGACACGGCTGCGAATGCACTCGTCAGCCTCATGGTAGGACAGTAATGAGAACGGCGATGAGCCGTCGAGCCAAGACTTGGACGATCCGTGGCATTTTATAAATCTGGCGTGAGATTTGGCAATCTAAACCGCGTGTTCCAAGTGAATCAGCAATATCAGATGAATGGTACCCTAACCAGAAGAGGCACCTCGGAGCCAAGTGAAAAAGGCACGGAATTGTCGATATTTTTCCAATTGGAGCGGTATTTGAGCCGCGAGCCAAGGAAAAACAGGGGATGCTGTGGGTTGGGAGTTGGGGAAATGGAGATATAGGCATGATAAGATTGAGGATTGGGGTTGAGGATCCACGGTAGCTCAACGTAAACTTGGCTCTTCTATGCCAGTTACGATGCTGCTGTTAATGATGAAAGGTGTCGGATGTCTCTAGAGGTCCTGCAAGCCGAAATAGCACCGCCCTCCATGATCAACCAGCGTGTCTCCAGTTACCATGATTGGACAATGGGCGATGTGTGCCCAATCCGGGGTCATTCAAGACGAATATATTATCTCTCCTGTCCATGCCTATCATGCCAATGTTCCGTAGTCGTTTGCAGCCTCGCCCAAGAGCGCCTGTCGCTGGTCTGTCTCCTTTTCCAGTCTATGCTCTTCAAACGCCTTGCCTCTGATTGCCACAAAGATGGTCAGAACAAGCCCGACAAGCGCTCCTACCAAACCCAGCGCTCCATTCACGGGGGTCGGGTTGCCGCGCAGAGGACCATGTGTCAAAGCATCGAGCCCGGACTGGACCAAGTTGACCAGGCCAGAGACGCACGTCAATGTACCGTATATGCGGCCAAAGGTGGCGAAGCCGAATACCTTGGTGCTGTAGTCCCTGCAAGCCGTCAGCACGGTTCCAGCATGACTTTCTGTCTGTGTATCTGGGTTCTACTTACGAGATGGCTGAGTAGTACAGTGGCCGAAAGACGACAAAGACAATGACGGTGGCATATCCTGCCCAGAGGTAGGGCAGGCAGTTGAGCACACCAATGGCAATGATGCAGACGGTAAGCACACCAAACGTAAGCGGCACGCTGAGGTTGTTGAGAAGAAGTCCAATAAACGGAGTCGATGCCACGCCACCTGCGTACGTTAATGCCAGTCCTTAGCAAACTCGGAGGGGGTGTTACCAATTGGGAGAGCAACGTCGAAAAAGTCATTGATGATGCTTGCCTGGTCGACAGATCCGAGCATGTAGGTGTACTGGGCGCGGATGGTGGCAATAAAGTAATTCATCCTCAGCATCTGCAGTATGGTGAGCAGCAGGATGAGGATGAACCACGGGGTGAGCATCTGCCGATGGGCCGGGACGCCGTGCAGCACACCCCATACGACACTCGTCTCCTGCCTCTCCTCCTCGAGCTTGACGCGCTCGTCGCGCTGCTCAGCGTCGCCGGCCAGGGTCTCGAGCTGGTCGAGCTTGGACATGCGGCGCTGCTCGCGGATGCTGCGCCTCCGAGTGACTTCGCGGGCGTCGGCAATGTCCTCGTCCGACTCGTGTATGTCGCGCGTGCCGTCGACGGCCTTTTCGATCTTGCGCTCCAGCTCCGGCATGGTGTGGTAGGCGTGGGCGGGCATGTAGGCCATCTCGGCGACTAGGATGAGGACCGGCACGGCCGTGTAGCCGAAGAAGAACTTGTCGAGGGAGAAGGCGCCGTCTGTGGCCTCGTAGGCCATGCGGTAGAAGAGGAAGACGGCGGCGGAGGCGTCAAAGGACCCCGTGATGAGGGCGACGATGAGGCCCGAGTATTTGGGAAAGGCATTGGCGAGCTGGAAGCTGGGCACGAAGATGAAGGTGCCGCCCAAGGCGAGGAAGAAATTGCCGACGAGATAGCCGTCGAACTCGTCAATGGCAAAGGAGGATGCCAGGAGGATGCAGCCCACGACGAGAAAGGCACAGGCGGCGATCCAGCAGGTCCGCCGGCCGTAGCGATCGAGACAGGCGCCGGCAAAGAGAGACGAGACGTTGCAGGTAATGGATGCCACGATGAAGAAGAGGTTCAATCGCATGTCCTGCTCGACGCAGGGCAAGCGGGAGGTATCCTCGCTGTGGGGGCAGAGGTCATGGTAGACGCCCTCGGCGATGAGGACGGGCTTGAGCGCTGCGAAGCCGAAGACGATGCCCGACGCCAACCAGCAGGCAACGACTCCCGTTGCTATCTGGGCTGCAAGAAGTCAGGGTCCTCATGTTCCGGGAAATGGCGGCGGCGTGTCGGCAACGTACCGTATCGGAGTGCATTGGACGTCTTGTATGCGGCGATGCGCGGCTCCGCGGGGATCTCGACGGGCGCAAAGTCGATCTGGCGCCACTCGGACTTGTTGTCTGCGGCCGAGGACCACGGCTGCAACGGGTTGACGAGGGTGTCGGCGTCGGCGTCGCTGGGCGACCGAGCCAGCAGCGACTGGGAGCTGGCGTCGGGGGTGGCCGGGCCCTCGTAGTCGAAGCCCTCCGAGGTGACGTGCTGGGCGAGGGACATGTCAGAATGCCAAATGAATAAAGGGAGGGTGAGGTGAAGGAGAAGAAGTTGGGAGAAGGAGGAGGGGAATACACGAGTCGGGCAGACCACCGGGCTGGAGGGGGGAGAACCTGGAGGTGCATGGCTTGAAGATGGCCTGCCTGCCACGAGGAGCACCGTCGGGGCCGGTGTGCGTGAATGGGTGCGATGGGGAGGATACACGGCGATCTTGATGGTACGAGAATCTTCTGTTGACGTAAAGAGTCCGTCATTCATGGGCCGGCGGGGGCTGCAGGGGATCGATGCCGATAGATACAGACAAGATGGGATGTGTATTTTTTCTCTCTCTCCCTCTCTACCCTCTTCCTACTTATATGTCTTTTCTACAGACCCTCTCTAAAGACTGACAATGCTGGTGTAGATGGCCTGTCGGTGAGTGGCATGTATCATCGGAGATGGATGCTGGTATTGGCGGGGCGATGGAGCGCGTCGATGGGGAATGTCCCCGGCTGCATCGTGCGGCTGAAGGAGGTTTCTGTCGATTACGAGGCCGTCCAAGAGCCATCAAGAGCGAATTGTGAGCATGGTTCAATTCTTTGTCTTGTCAACTCGTCAGACTCGAGTTGTTGATCGTGTTCTTATAAGCGGACAGCAACGGCATCGGTTCTTGACCAAGCAGTAAAACTCGGCCGTCTCTGCAATGAACAGTAGGTCGTGTTTCACCCCGCACAGAGTCTAGAACCGTCTGCTTCCCATGCACGCCTGTTTGTTTGTGGAAGGTCAGTGAATGCACAGCACCGCGGAAGCATTGTCCCGGTCAACATGCACAACATGTCGAAACGGATACCAATTGGGACTACGCTGCTGCACCTCGACCGGCTCGTCGCTACGCATCGGCGATGATCCGGCAATTAGACAAGGGATAACAGTCAAGCAAGTTGTATTCACTAGTATTACCCAACCCTCGACGCCATATATACACCAACCCATCCATCCAACCCATCCATCCAACCCATCCATCCATCCATCCATCCATCATCACCTAAGATCCGTCATTCGAAGCTCATCCCACCACGATAGTACCGCGGTACGCGTCATCCGGCTCGTAGGGCAGCTTGCGCACAATCACGTCGCCGTGGTACTCCCACAGGTCCGGGCTGTGCGGCTCATAGTCGAGCGCGCACGTCTGGTTGTCGGACCCGAAGAGCAGCACCTCGGTCGCCGCGATGGCCGTGTAGTCGATGCGCACCATGTTGACCGTCTCGATGTTGATGCCCTGGTTGAAGTAGTTGACGGGTGTGAAGTAGAGGCCCGAGTGCGCCGTCGTGAAGACGGTGTTGGGGAGGTCGGCCTGGAAAGTCAGCAATTTATTCTCTATGCACATTTTTACGGGGACAAACCGTGTTGGGCACGTGGTGCATGCCCAGGTTCAGCCACAGGACGAGATCCGTCTGGTTGAGGCTCTCGCCGTCAAAGAACTCGGCAAAGTTGATGGGCGGGTTGGGCGTGTCCTGGTTGTTGTAAGGGTGGGCGCTGCGCGGCTCCGTGTCCTTGCGCTTGGAGACGGACACGTCGAACTCGGCCCAGCGCGCCGAGTTCTTGATGACGGTCGAGTCGAGGACCGTCAGGTGGGCGGTGCCGCCGTTGCCCGGCAGGACGCGGTAGCCACGGAGCTCGCCGTACCTGTTGCGCTCCTCCTGGTTGACGACGAGGACCTGCTGCTGGCCGTTGTAGCCCCAGTTGAAGCGGCCGTGGTTCTCGTTCTCGAGGAACTTGCGCTGCA
This sequence comes from Stachybotrys elegans, assembly GCA_020746835.1. Taxonomy (NCBI): domain Eukaryota; kingdom Fungi; phylum Ascomycota; class Sordariomycetes; order Hypocreales; family Stachybotryaceae; genus Stachybotrys; species Stachybotrys elegans. Next base: position 117,513 of record JAGPNK010000017.1, read on the forward strand.
CCTGCATCGTGTTGAAGACCTTACCCTGGGAGGAGTTAGCATGCTGTCTAGTCTCTGTAGATGTTGTCATACATTTGACCACGGGTACGCAGTGGTGACGGGCACGACATCCATGGTCTGCACCGTGTTGTTGGTGCCGAGAATGTCAAAGTCGGCCTTGAAGTTGAGGACGTGGTCGTGCATGGATCCCGAGAGGAAGTCGTGGATGTGGAAGCCATAGTCCTCGTTCTTGGCGTAGAAGGCGGCCTGGATGTATCCCGAGGCGCGGACCTCGACGCCCAGGGTGCCGTCCATGTGGAACGTGTACGAGAACATGTAGTCGTAGTTGCCGACGGTGGAGACGGAGCGCACCGTCAGCAGCACGTTCTTGCTGACGGCCACGTAGTCGGCGGCGCTGTGGCGCATCATGGGGTAGTCGGCGAGCGACTCGAAGACGCAGATGCTGTTGAGGTGCGTGTGCGTCGTCTCGGCCACGTAGAAGCTCGTGTTGAGGTAGGTGGCGTAGGCCGGGCAGTCGTAGCCCTTGACGAGCTCAAAGGCGTAGGGGCCGAAGCCGTAGAAGGTGTCGAGGTAGGCCGTGTGCGACTGCGTCGGGTCGCTGCCGGCGTAGTGCGCGAGCGCCTCCTGCAGGCCCAGCTCGTACAGGATGCGCTGGCCCTTGAGCCGGATGTCGTACAGCGCCATGCCCGTGTCGCGCGTGAAGCCGATGTAGAAGCTCCAGCCCATCCACTCGACGTACTTGCGCTCCTGGTCCACGGCGTACCGCGCGCCCTGGGGCGTCACCTCGACGGGGGGAGCGCGCTCGTCGAACCTGGGCACGGGGCCGCGCTGGTCCGTCCAGGCCCAGGGGCCGTCAAAGTTGCCCCCGAGCTTCTCGACCTCGCCGCCCCAGAAGGCGCTGCGGAAGTCGTCGGTCGACTCGTAGAAGACGCCGTTGTAGTACCATCCATCGAGCGTCCAGTCGGACACGTTGCGTCCCGTCACATCCGACATGAAGAACAAGCCCATGGGCGTGATGGAACCCGTGTCGAAGATGGAATCGGCAATGCTGAAGAAGGTGTCCCATCGCTTGATGCGGCCGTCTCCATCTTGCTACACCAAGTCAGCATACACCCATTCAAATAAGTATCCATCACGTACGTAGAGAGGGTCAATCCCCCAGATGGTGAGCGTATCATTAGCCAAGCCCAGGGCCGTGCCGTTCCACAGATCCAGCGTGATGTCGGCGACCAGGCTGCCCACCCACGCGTGCCATTCGTCGTACAGAAAGTCATCGTCGGCGCCCAGGTTGCGCACCTTGCCCTCCGTCTTGCGCGTGTACGGGTACTCGAGCGGCTCCCACTTGGTCGTGCCGTTGACCACGGGCAGAGGTCCAACCAGTATGTCCTGGAAGTAGGCCTCGTCGCTCGATCCGTGGCTGATGATGGCGTGGGCATAGCGAGCCGGTGGCGCCGCGCTTCCGTCAATGTAGGCCAAGGCGTCTGTCTTGTTGGGGTGGTTCAGCTCGACCAGCTGCCTGATTGATGAATTCCGCGTCAGCCACATCCTTGGTTCGGCACGTTTCCCCCCCGGACGCCAAGCTCCTCGCCTCGGCACGGATACTCACAGGGTGTTGTCCCACGACGTGGCGTTCTCCGACGCCGTCAGGTTGAGGTCGGGCTGCGAAAACAGCCACGCTGTCACGCTGACAGCCTCCTCGGTCGTCAGCCCGCCCCAGATGTTGTCCTTGGGCGCGTTGACGTCCTTTGCGCCGACAATGTCGCACTCGCCCGTCGAGTTGGCGGCGCGCCGAATGAGGTCTCGGTTGTAGATCTTGCGACCGCGGCCGCCCGCGCGCTCACGAGCCCACGGCGTCTTGGGCACGGCGAGAGCACCGGGCACCAGCTCGGCGAGGAGCAGGAGCCCGAGGGCCAGGCCATTGGCAGTAGTAGATGCGAGGCACTTCATCGCGACGGCTTCAGCTAGTCAATTGGCGACGAGCGAGGCAAGCGAGATGCATAGGCTGGCCAGGATGAGCGGGAGGGATGGCCTCTTTTTATCCCCCGCCTCCTCTCCCCTCACTGCTTACACCTTCTCGGGTCCGCGATAAGTGAGTGGCACATGGCGCAGGTGCAGATACAGCCCAGACTCCGCAAAGATAGGCCGAATTCCGTCCATGATGCTGCATGCAGAAATGACGCGCCATAAGCCCCGGCGTGCATTTGTCGACCTGCAGCCTAGCGAGGGACCCCAGCAGCGCACACCTTCTCGCCCTGCCGATGGCCAGGCTTGGATAAACTTCGATAGAAGCCAGCGTGACCGAGATCCATCTATCCAGTATCATCCCTCCATCATCGGCGTTGCCATCCGATCCTCACCAAGCCTTGTTCGGAGCCGCCTTGCACTGCGCCTTGAGCGCTCGCTCTGCTCCCGGCCACCTAGTGACGTAGGTATCGGCTTTGGCGGGACGACCGCTCAGGATCTTATTCCTTGATCCGGCACCCCTGTTGACCTGTCGTCTTAGTGGCATCGTTATCTGCGGGAACAGACAACGGTAAAGTCCCCGGCGGTCAGCCTTGCCCGCATCATGGTTCCCCGCCGTTGGACACGCCGCTTACCTTTGCCTAAACCGGCGTGGTAGATCGGGTTCTGATGCTTTTCAGCTTGCGCGGGGTTGAGGCAAAAAAGAGAAGGGGAAGAAGGGCCGTCTATCATGTTCCTGGAGGCGCCTGGCTTGGCTTCCACGGCGCCGGATTGCCGGTAGCCACAGTGCCTGACCAAAGACCCATTTTACACATTCCAGTCCTGCCGCATTACCATGGTAAACTCAATTGCGTTGGACCCTGATATCCGTCTCAGTGTAAATCTTTGGCGCACGAGCTGTGAACACACATGTTCGACTTCACCCGGATTTCCGGTATACGTAGCCTCCATCTTCACCAACATGTATCTTCTTCCACTCTTCCCGAGCATCTATCGTATACCCAGTGCTCACTTTCCTCCTCAATTGCCGCATAGGCTTGAAGCCAATGGCACTAGTCCGCGAGTTGGTCCGCAAGCAGCTCCAAAGACACCATGGTGCCAGCCTCTAGTGACTCTTATTCCTCACTAGTTAGTGGTCTGTATCCCATTGGGGCACACGAACGGGAAATCCCACATTTCTCACTAGTTAGTTCTCCAAATCGTCTAATCGCTGCCTCATTGAGCATACCCCCAGCCGAACTTCCGGGTTGGGTCATCTGTCTACTAAATGATGCGTAAAGGAGGGCGCTATTAAACCTAGCCTTCCCCTTCAACGGCATCAACGCCAGACTTATCCCAATGCCGTTCGGTCTCGAATCCTTTAGGCCATCTGCGGTCCTCGCCCACAGCCTCATCCTCGGTGAGAAGCTCACCTTGCTCCGCGTCATCTGGGCTGACGTGACATTCGCCACTGCCTGATATGCCTCCTCGCCACTGTCCAATTATGCCTAAGCCGAGTTGACTGCCCCAAGACGGTACTGATCGAGGCCGTCGTTAGCGTGGACTGCCCACAGAAGCAGAGTTATCATTCCTGTAAAGGCGCGTTGCTTTCGAGCGTTATCAACCTGATCTCTTGATGCCGGCTTTATTGGACCGCACCATGCGGCAATTCATGGGCGCACATCACCCGAGCCTGTCAAAATAATAGGTCACAACAGAGAAAAGATACCGGCATCGGCATATTAAGCAGGAATGATTGATTGACATTTGTAACATAAGTGACGCGGTGCCAAACAACCATTTCCTCACTCCCGACTTCATCCCTCATCGTCCCTGGACCTTTCCTCATCACACCACCCTATAGTGCCCATCGGGTGCTTCCACTTGTCGAGCTCTCCTCAATGGGGCAACCGCTGCACAATGTCTGCATCCAGGCGAACACATGCCACACTTCTCGTCGACCCCAATGCCGGGCGGCTCTTAGTCAAAAAATTCGAAGTGATGAATCTGATTGTATTCGATGTGTACAGTCACTGGGTCTGGCAGTGACAGACTTGCCATCAAGCTGTCAACGTCGGCGGCTATATGGGAAAACTCTTCCTCGGGGCAGGCGTAGTCCAGTGCGATGAACACTCCGATTGGGTTATCCTGTCGAATAGGGTTGTGGCCGATCCGATCGAGAGAAACCATCACCATGGTGCCCCTGGCGCGGGCGTTGCGATTAATGATGCCCACAACTTCGGAGTCAATCCCCTTCCAAGCCGTCTCGAGCTCAGGTTGATCAATGATAGCACCGAAGTATTGGAACCTCGTTAGGTGTGTTGAGATTATTTCAACCTCCATGTCAAATTCGGGAAACTTGTCGTCGACCATGTGTTTGAGTTCCCAGACCGTCTTCTCCCAGCTATCAGCACAGCCATCCTCCCACTCTGTCTCGATCAGGAGGGTAAGACGCTTGTACTTGTCATATCCAATAGTTGACTCCACAACCCTGATGTGCCATAAAAACTCGCTTGTACCGCCTAGTAATCCTTTTTCATAAGTCGGCGGCTCTTTGATACCCTCGGATTCCAGTATGGTGGCGGCGGCACGCTTCATCGTCTCGATCTTGTCATCGCCAACAAGTTGCCGTGCTGCAGACACGTCACGCTTTATTGGCAAGGGCAGGACACCGTTTGCTCCAGCGCGGTACCTTACGACGGTATCTCGTGTGCGTCGGATTTCGCGGACTGGCCGTGCTTTCATTCAATGAGGGCGAGTCCATTGTCGGTAGCTGGTGAGTTGATGCTTCACAATGTAGAATCAGGGTGAGAGAATCGAAGACTGGGGGCAGCCTGGAAGGAAATAAATACCCAATATACCGGTATCTGATATCAAGCTAAATGAGAGTTCAAAGTTAAACTGGTCTGCAGCTCGACACTTGTGAGTCAACCGGCGTTCGCCCAAAGGGGCATTGCGGATACATTGTATTGTGGCTTGGGAGTGCGCCAATGGGATATAGATCAGAGGTCACGAGGAGGCACTCCGTGGTGGTAAAGACGGTATCAGATTAATAATAAATAATTGGTAGGAAAATCCGTACCTGCGGATGGGGCTATGGCGATGTTAAGGTTTTCCTAGCCATACGCTGTAATTGGTTGGAAGCTCCCTTGATTGGCAGTGGCGGCATCTGGCGTGCAAAGGCATCTGCCCGGTGACTCAAATCAAAGGAGAAGACTTCGGCGAGTGACGTGTTCAAGGTTGCCACGAGAAGGTGGCCTCTACGCCTCTCCCATGATGCAAGGCGGGCGGGCCTGGACGCTGGATATCCTGCGCGACAACAAGACGCTGTTCCAGGCCTCTTCGCCCTCATCTTGTCAAGCAGGGACGTCTCAGGGTACGGGAGATGAAGGCGGAACGTCTGGAATCCGCTTGAGGTGTATGCAAACTCTGCATCAAAAGCTTGCGAAAGGATGTGCTAGCCATCAGCCAGCAGAGATGCAAGGCGACACTGCTGCAGCAGGCCCGTGTCATGGAAGGCATCACACAATTGATGGTTGAACAAACAAACATCAAATTGACCGCCGAGGCCCTCGCCGACCGGGGAGGTGAGGTCTACGGGGCACTTCAGGACGGCCTGAGAGGACTCGAGAGCGCCTAAGGAAGAGAGGCAGCCTGGCGGCATTTTGCACATCTTCTATCAGTCCAGTGACACAAATCAAGCCGCCCAGAAAGCTGCGGCGACCCGCATCTGGGCGTCCGCTGCGTGCATATACCTCTCAGTAGTGACGCTCGGCTGGTAGCCACAGCACCCGGCCATCCGTGAGAGGACCTCTGAATCAGAGGTAGGCGTATCAAGGACCCAAACGGGTGAGATGATGGCCAGTGAGTCGACTTCACTATCATCGATAGGGATGGTGGGAGCAGAGACCTCAGAAGTATCCAAGGTCTATGTCCGTTAGATGGCTGTCCCTCTTTACGGCGCAATAACTGGCCCTGGATATCTCACCTTGCGTGCTTGAACAATAGTCGTCCAGCGAGGATTTTGCAGCAGCGGGCCCACGCCGCCAGCCCCTCCAGCTACAGCAACGACAACTATATTGAAGATTGGGTTTGGGAACTGAAGGTGAAGAGAATGAAGATTGCGCTTCCACTGTCAAGTCCGACTGATATTTGACTGAAATGTCGGTGCGGACCAGCCAACACTCAATTTAGGACCAGCCTGCTCTTATGATGAGGAAAAGAGTGTGCAGTGTGGGGTGTAAGCAGTAGAGAGCAAATAAACAGTAGAGGTGGTGCCTAGTGCCCCGGCAACCAATGCAGTCGTAAACAGTAGAGAAGAAGCCTACTCTTATACTTGAAAGCCAGCCTGGCATTTCTACTCTCAAGACGCCCTCGAATTATGGACCCGGCAAGAGCGCGCGTTGTACTAACTAAGCATCGTGTGGCCTAGTTTTAATAGAGTAGGTGCGTGCAGTGTAGAAAAAGGAACAATAGTATATATGAACAATAGTAGCCTTGCTACCGATAGAACCAAAGAACAGAGTCAAACAATAGAGGGATCATCAGTCTACTAACATCACCAATTAGCCAGAGCCAGAGAACAATAAGGGGTTACGGTAGCGGCAGCAAAAGTGGCAGCAAAAGCGTGTGTAGTCAGGGGGACCTGCGGTTAGCAGACTGGCCTCGATGTGTGTACATACCGTTCGTCGGCCTATTCATGTAGCCCTTACGTGGGTTCTGATGAGGCGAAGGTGACGTACCGAGTTCTTTCTATATACAAAATTGAAGAAAAAGAATATGGCTTTTGAAATATAGGGTAGTGCCAATGGTAGGTTCCTGTCATTGATCACTCTATCTCAGCACAACGATGTGGCTTCTCTTGGCACAACGATCAGCCATACTTATGTCTAAAAACTCATCCTACCCTTTCGTACAAAGCCCAGAATATAAACTTTCCGCTCGTCAAAGATTCTCAATGAACATCGCGGCAGAACAGATCTTCCGTGGGAAACCGGGAAAATCTATAAATACCCCCCCCCCCCCTTCTTTCTTCCTTCTTCATCCTTCCTCCCAATCATCACGGCGGCCGCCTTCGGTTTCTGTCGCTGTCGAAAGGCCGACACCAGCGTCGCTAAGCACAGGGCGTATATCAGCGTACATTCTGTGTTAGTGGCTACAATATCCCTTTAAGTGTGCAAAGGTAGCATGCATGTATTGGCCCCATAACTGCTTAATCAGCCCCCACGTATAGAGGGGACCCCATAGAGGCACTAGGGTTAGTATAATTAAGATATTATACCTACCTTAGTGTAAATAAGATATTTTATATAAGCTTTATATTAGGACTACATCTATAGATTTATCTTCCAATATTAATTTAAAGGCTTTATATTATTAAAATAAATAGAATATAAACTACTAATTGATTTTCTAATAATTATATTCTTTTTAAGGCTACCTATAACTTTTAGAATACTCTCTATACTATAATTAATGCCTAAATAGCTCTATAGAAATATACCTTTATAATTAAAAAATTAAGAAAGCTATTAACTAGTAAACTAACTACTAAGTTTAACTATAACTATAGTGCTAAATAAAGATCTATAAATATAAAACCTTATAAATAAAGGACCTTAATACATTATATAGAATACTATTTCTCTATTTTTATAAAGGGAAGCTAGAATAAAAAGACCTAGGTTATTTAATACTAAAATACCTTTAAGTATAAATAGTATAACTATAGCCTAAGTCTAGCTATAGTAGTATATCTAAGCCATTATTAGATATTAAATACTAATTAAATCCTTATATATAATATAGCTATAGTAGGAATTCTTCTAAGAGATATTAGTAGCTTTTTATAGATATAGTTTATATCTTCCCTTAATGTTATATAATAAAATATCTATAACTATATTATATAAAGAAAGAGAGATCTTTTAAAGAGTTAAAGCTATATATATATCCTTACTAATAAGCTTAATAAAAAGAGATTTTAAAGCTAGATAAAGCTAAATTTAAGTAATTAAGTTATATATATAATATTTATATATTTAAAGTCCTTAAAATACCTTAAGGTATACCTAAATATAGTTATTCTTAACTATATATATAAGATTAATAAATATAAAATACCTTTTCTTAATATTATTAGTATTAATACTTATTAATATTCTTTCTATATTACTTTTGCTTTTCTTAATAGTAAGAAAGAATATAACTATATTTAAGCTATAGAGTAGCTATATTCTATCTATAAGCTTACTAAAGTATAACTCCTATCTATAATAATAATAGACTAATATCTTATCTCTATAAATACTATAGAATAAGTTTTCTCTAAGTCTTTCTCTCTATTATACCTTTAGTATATTAATAAAACTATTCTTTACTATTATTAATCTAGCTTTATATAAGGTATAATAAATACTAAGAGAGTTAAAGTCTAAAAGAAGTTCTATAGTATATAGTATATACTTATAGCCTTATATAATAAAGAGATCTATAAAAGTCTCTTTAATAACTTTAAAAAGAAATATCTAATCTCTTATATAGTAGAAATAGAGTATATCCTTAATATATAGCTAGATATATATAAGAAAAAGATTATTAAGGCTTAGATTAACTAATAGCTTTACTTTAGGAATACTATATTATTCTAAGGCAAGGGTATATATAAAGTCTTAAAGGAATATCTTAAGATTTCTATACTAGATTCTTTTAAGACTTAAAGATCTATTAAGCTTACTATAACTAGTTAAATTAGAAAGCTAAAGATAGAGTAGACTTAGCAATAAATAATAACTCTAATTAAGCTCTTAGGTTTACTATATTTAATTATATATAGCTAGATATCTTATAAGGCACTATACTTAGTTAAATAGTAATAGCTATAGTTAAAGTATACCCTACCCCCCTATATATATACATTTTAATAAAGTTAGAGCCTTCTTTATATATATATACTATAGAGCCTAATTAATTATTAACTTCCCCTTTAATTAATATACTTTTACTTATATTAGCTATATAAATAAAAAAGAGCCCCTAATCTTATTATTAAGCCTATTAAATAGTATAATGCCTTTATTACTAAGTCCTAGTTACTAAAGATAAATACTTAGTATAAGCTAAGTACCTTTAAAACTATAGAGTTATTAATATACTATAAAGTACTACTAATATATTTAAATTATAGTATTTAAAATTATATATTAAACTTAAAGATATATTTACTATAGTATAGTTATTTTACTATACTAGTAATAATAACCCTAATAGCTCCTGAATTATAGTATTATAAAATACTAAAGTTAGATAGTAGTATAGAGTATATTAACTAACTATCCCCTTAATATAAAAACTAGAGCTTAAGACTTTAGTCTAAAGGGACTAAAAGCTCTTTCTAATTAAATTATATAGTAGCTATACTATAATTATATAGAAGGCAGGGTCTAGAGCCCTATCTCTATAATAACTATCTCTCTTTCTTAAGGTATTATTCTAATAACTAAATATAGTTATATATTAAAATTAAATATTAATAGTATTAGTATAGTATTAAACTAGTATTTTAATAGTATAATATATATATTATTAAGAGAAATAAAGTATAGTATATTTATTATTTATTATAGTAGTATACTTTATATAAAAGTTTTTTAAGAAATTTCTATAGACTATTAAATAAATACTTTATATCTATATTACCCTACTATTATAATACTATTATTTTATTCTATTTATATTTAGAATTTCTTTTTTTTTTCTCTTTATCTTTTTATTACTATAATTTATTTTTCTTTTATTTATAAAATACTTTTTCTTTATAATAGATTTAACTATTTTTTAGTTTTAAAGCTCTTTCTCTTTTATTTACTCTATCTTAGTATATTAGATTTATATTAATAAGCTCTTAAGTAAAATATCTCTAGTAAAATAAAATTACTATTTAGGCTAATTATTAAACTAAAAGCTATACTTTAGTAATTATACTATAAGTACTTTTTTATTATATTTACTAACTCTCTTTTTACTTTAATAGTTTTTTTTAATATATAATTCTTTATTATTATTAAAATAAACTAAGTTTTTAATTTTATTCTTTTAATAATTAAGCTTATACTAGCTAAAGATAAAAATAATAATAATAATAAAGATAATAATAATAATAATAAAATTATATTTATTAATATTTATTTTCTTTTAGTAGTAATAACTTTTATATTATATTCTAAAAGTAATATTATAGTATTTCTTTTTTATTATTTCTTAATATTAATCTCTTACTTTAGCTTAGAGTATATTACTAGTATATTCTCTTTTAATTATATTTTAAATAGTTATATTTCTTATTTTTTTATAGATTTTAAAATCTAGATTTTACTTTAGCTTTATATTTCTATATATTATTTTTTTAACCTTTATTCTTTTTACCTTTTACTTTTTTTTAAAATATCTTTATTATATTATTACTAATATTAGGTTTTATATAGAGATTAAAGTTCTATATATATTATTTTAAAACTAGTTAAAAGATATAAAAGTAAAATAAATGGTTTATTATATTAGTAATTAACTATTATTATAATAAAGACTTTAATAAAGTATTATCTCTCTATATATAGTATATTAAGTACTATAATCTTTATAAGCTAATAAGTTACTTTTTAATTATCTTTAATATTATATTAGTTTACTAACTCTTTATTAACCTTATATTAATCTTATTACTAACCTTATTATTTTTATCTATTAATACTAAATATTTTATATTTAGCTTAGTTTATATATTATTTCTATTTTAAAAAGTAAAGGCTTTAGTTCTTTCTTTTTATTATTTTTATTCTACCTTACTTTTATCTAAAGTACTTTTAATTTTAACTAAACCTTTAATATTCTTAATATAGTATATAAATAGAAATATAGCTTTATTAGTATAAAAAAGAATACTTTAATAAATATTCTATTTCTATATTATAGTTCTCTTTATTATTAATATTTTATAGAGTATATAGACTAAATACTATAAGTATTTAAAATATAAGTTTTTTATTATAATAATAGCTAATTTCTATTTTACCTTTACTATACTAGTCTTTAATTAAGTCTATTAAAAATAACTAATTACTTATAGTAAAAATACTAATAATCTAGACTATATTATCTAGAAATAGATACTAAATTATATTTACTTTCTTATATAGACTATTTTAATTTAGGCTTTTTTTAACTATATTACTTAGATTTAATACTAAATTAAATAGCTTTAAAAACTATAAAATCTCTTTATCTTTAAGAACTTTAAGAAATAGTTTTTATAATATTTTAATATTATTATTTTATTTAATAAATAAATTTACTTACTTTAATAGTTTAAAAATTAAATCTAAGGCTATATTTTATTAAATTAAATATTTAGTTATATAACTTTATTACTATTAATATAATATTATAATAGTCTATAGATATTATTATTTTATTAAAATTTTCTCTTTATAGAGTTTTATATATAACTAATATTTTAATAGTATTTTTAATATTTCTTTAGTAATATACTCTTTTAATACTTTTAGTTATAGTTATTTACTATCTTTAGATAATTTTTATTTCTTTTTTAAAAAATTTTAGTATTATAAAAAACCTTAATAAAATAATAATTTTTAAATTACTAATATAATCTATATTATTTCTTAAAGGTTATATATATCCCTAGAGATTAATATATTTACTTTTAGTTATTAATTTAAGAATTTCTTTTTTTATAAAGTCTTAAGTTAGGGTTTTATAAATAAAGAATATTATCTCTAGTTTTTTATTAGTTTTTAAAAATAGTTTTTTATTATTTATTTTCAATCTATCTTTTTTTATAGCTTTTAATTATATTAAATATATAAATATTAATAGCCTTAACTTACTAATTAAATTCTATTAACTAATCTTTTTATTTTATTAAATAGTATAGTTTACTATTAATTATATTTTTACTTTAAATATTCTTTACTTTTTATTTATTAGAATCTTCTTTTAGATTTAGTAATAGTATTTATTAGTTTTACTCTAGAATTCTTTTTTTATTTTTTATAGTTTTAGTAAGCTAATATAAAAAATATTATAGATCTAATTATACTTTTTTAAAAAGTAAAGTAATAGATTTATATATTAATTACCTTAAGGACCTTAAAGAGCTTAATAAATTAAAATATTAGTTTCTTTTTTTTCCCTTTAGTTAGAGATTCTAAATATTAAAACTAATTTAGTTTTCTTTATATAATATAAGTAGGGTATATTTATTATTATAGTTTCTTACTATTCTTTTAGTTATATTACTTTAGTATTCTTTAAGTTATTATTTAATCTTCTTTAATTAATTTAGTTTATTAATTATCTTTAGTACTATTTATCTTTTAAAGTCTAGCTTTTTTTAATACTATAATATTAAATTATATTTTATTAAGGTTTAGTTTATTAATATTTATATTATTATATTTACTATATTATTATAAATAAACTCTACTATTTATAAAATCTAAGTCTAGTTATTTTACTATTAGTTAATAAAGTAATATAAATAGTATTTTAAAGTTTAGTTTATCTATTCTATCTAGCTATTAGTCTATAGATAAAATACTATTAATAATTTCCTTTTAATTTAAATCTAATAATATAGTTTTAATTAAAAAGTACTAATAAATATAAAGCCTTTATTTAATACTATTCTATTAAATAAACTAAACTATAGTTTTATATAGTAATAAAATATTTCTATAAGCTTTACTATATCTAGATAAAAAGATATAAAGATAAAAAATAAATATTTAATATAGTAATTTACTATTATTAAAATTATATTAACTTTCTATCTATTTTAATCTATTATTAATAGCCCTATAATAAAGTCTATTAAAAGCTTATACTAAGGTTTACTTAAAATAAATAGAGACTTTAAGATATTATATATAAAATACTATTAGGCTATAATCCCTTAGTAAATTATATAGATTATTATCTAGTCTAGAACTTCTTTATAAATACCTTTTTAGTAAAACTATTATTATATAAGCTCTATTATTCTATTAATATTAAAGTATTTAGTAAGTAGATTATTATAGTATAGCTCTAGTATTTTCTATTAAATAGCTAAGTTTTTAAATATATAAATATAATTCTTATATATAACTAGCCCTAACTAGCTAACTATTTAGTAAAGAAATCTCTTTTTTAGTTTTTTAAATACTATTTTAATATAGACTTTCTATATTACTAGATCTTTTTTTTATACTATTTATATAAAATCTACTAAACCTTTAGTTATAGTTATATTTTAAATAATTTACTAATATAGAACTATTTTAATTACTTATTATAATTAATATAGTATACTTTCTCTTTATAGTTTATATATAGAGTATTTTTCTTTCTATTAATAGTCTTTTATAAAATATCTTTTTTATTATTATTAATATTTCTTAAAATATCTTTCTTTCTATTTATAGTCTTGCTTAGAGTATTTTTCTTTCTATAGTAGTAGGCTATTTAGCTACTTTAAATTATCTTTTTTAATAGAGTTTTATATAATAATCTATATTTAAGCTTTTTAAACTATTTTAATTTTAAGCTTTAGCTTTAGAAATAGATTTAATAATACTTTTTCTCTCTTTTTATAGTTTAATCTCTTTAATAGCCTATTAATAGAGTTATTTTTTTCTACTTTATATTTAATAATAAAATTATAAAGTATTAAGAATATATACTATTATATTTATCTTTTATTAAGCTAGAGTTAGTTTATAAACTACTATAGGTTTTAATAGTTTATAAATACTTTAATAAATTATACTATCTTTTTAAAATAGTAGTATTAATATTTAAATAACTTTATAATAGCTATAAGTTTCTAATTTAGTATATTATAGTTTAGCTCTAGACTTTTAAACTTTTAAAACCAAAATATAATAGAATAGTATTTTTCTTTTTTATTAGGCTATAATAGAATTCTAGCTATAACTTTCTTAAATATATTAATCTTTATCTTTACTATTTATTTAGAATTAAAGTAATAAAAAAGAATATTTATTAAAATATTTAAATAAGATCTTTAAAGGCTTATTCCTTTTTATAGTTTAGTATTACTATACTAGGTTTTTTTTTATTCTTATTTCCCTTAAGTAAGCTATATAGTAGTATAGTAATATTAATATAACCTTAAATAAACTATTAATAAAAGTTATAGAATCTAAAGAATATTTAGATTTTATAGTAAAAGTAAGATTATTACTATTTTTTAATAGTAATAACTTTAATAAAGTCTATAGTTATATCTTTATTAAATAAAATAAATTCTAGAAACTTAACCTTATATTAATAAAAAATATACTTAAATAGTTTTATAAATAATTCTATTTATTAAAGTTATTTAAGTACTTACTAAATATAATATATATAGGTATTTCTATTCTTTAAAAAGATAAAGATATTATTTAAATAGATAATATAGACTATATTAAGGAATATATAAAGCACTTAGTAAATATATAACTAAAAGGTAATAGATATATTAATAAGGCTAAAGGGTATAATTAAATACTTAAAATAACTATAGTTAATATAAAAGACTATTTTTATTTATTTTTTTTAAATTTTAATATAGTAGTAAATATTCTTAATATTAATCTTTATAAACTATTTATATTTTTAAATTTAGTTTAAAATCTTTAATATTAAGAAAAGAAAGTATTAGTTCTTCTCTATAACTCTATTAAGTCTATAGTAATCTATATAGAATTAAAGTTCTCTATCTTTTTTAAGTATAAAAAGAATAAATATTTCTATTAAGCTTTTAGAAAGGTATATAAATCCCTTTTATAGATATTTATTAAGGTATTTATATAAGTATTATAGCTTTTTAAAGAAGAGTAAATATATAGATTTATAAAATAGTTTATTTTTTTTTATTAAGATTAATAGTATAGTTTATATTTTATATTTTAAAAGTATATTAGTATTATTAGCTATAAAAATATTTTAAAATGCTTAGAGTTTAAGTAATAATTTATTAATCTTTAGTATTAATATATTTTCCCTAGGTAGAAGGTAGGGCTCTTTAAAGGTTTAAATAGTAAAGATTTTAGTTAATTTCTATAGAGCTTATTAAATACTAGGCTAGAGAATTAGTATAATATTACTATATTAATACTTAAACTACTATTAATAGATATTTAGATCTAAATATATTAAATAATTTTATAAAAAGATTATAAATAGTAATAGTAAGGTACTCTTTAATTTTAAGTTTTAATTAATCTCTATATATATCTATATTATTTATTTTTTTTATCCTTTATTATTTATAATAGTAATTAGTACTTTCTATATACTATAAACTTAAATAGTAAATTAGTCTATTACTTTTAATTTTTATAGTTAGGCTTTAAATCTTTATAAACTATATTATTAAATAAAAGCTTTATTAATAAAGTCTATTTTAGCTCTACTATTTAAGTTAGTATATATTTATAGAGACTCTCTTTTTTATATAGTAATATAAATAATTATCTATTTTATAACCCTTAGTTTTAGTTTTATAACTATAGAGTAAATCTCTTTTATAGTTAATTTCTATTTCTTTAGTAAAGCTTTATAAATACTTACTTTACTTTTCTAGCTATTAGTAATTATAAATAGTTTTATATAATATAGTTTAGTTATTAATATTAATAATATTAAACTTTTCTTTATTTTATTTTCTTTTTAATTATAGAGATTTTAAAGTATAGTTAGAGAATACTAATAGTACTTTTAATTATTCTTTTAAAAAGTATTATTCTATATTATAATAGTCTTTTTTATATTTCTATAGGCCTATAAAGTCCTAGAATATTTAGGCTATTTCTATAAAGTCTTTTTTTTATTTTAAAATATCCTTAGTTTAGACTCTAAGCTTAATTTTATCTTTTAATAGCTATATTAATTTAGTAAAATAAAATATTATTTAGTCTTTTTTATTATTATATTTCTTATATTACTTTAATAATATAAAATAAAAATAAAAGTTCTAGAGTAACTAATAGTTCCTTTAGTATATATTTTTTAACTATTATTAGATATTAATTTTCTAGTTTATAGTATTCTATAGTAGAATTAAGATTTAATTTTAGAATTTAGTTTAATTACTTTTAGCTTTTTTTTAATTTTCTTTTTTATCTTTTCTAGATATTTATATTAATATTATTAATAGTTTTAGTCTATATTATTAATAGTATAGAGAATCTTTTAATTATTTTTATAGTATTTTTAAAATACTTTTTTAAAAATATAGCTAAGGTTTACTATTTAATTATTTCTTTTATAAAAAGTAGTATTATATTCTAATAGTATAATATTCTTTACTTTAATCTTACTACTATTATTATTACTAAAGAATATCTTATATTAGTCTTAATATAAAAGCTATAACTCTATACTAAATATTACTATTATTTCTAGAGATTTAAGTAATTTCTTTTTATATTATTTTATTTTAGCTATTTTTTTAAGAATTATAATATATTTTTAAATTATAGTAATTTAGGCCTCTCTATTTTAGAATATTATTAGAATAGAGTTTACTATTTCTATAATAATAGTTAA
Organism: Stachybotrys elegans; assembly: GCA_020746835.1. Lineage (NCBI taxonomy): Eukaryota > Fungi > Ascomycota > Sordariomycetes > Hypocreales > Stachybotryaceae > Stachybotrys > Stachybotrys elegans. The sequence goes on from JAGPNK010000017.1 coordinate 134,070, forward strand.
TTTAATTACTATTTATATTATATTATTATTAAAATAGTAATTTAGTATAGTATTAAAGCTAGATTATTTACTTATAGATTTTATTATAAATACTATTTTACTAAATAACTATTTAAAAAAAGCTTTAAAATTATTATAGAATACTAAAGTTAGATAGTAGTATAAAGTATATTAACTAACTATTCTTTTAATATAGAGACTAAAGCTTAAGGCTTTAGTTTAAAAGAGCTAAAAGCCCCTTCTAACTAAATTATATAGTAGCTATACTATAATTATATAAAGGGTAGGGCCTAGGGCTCTACCTTTATAATATATAGTTACTAGTATAAATAACTATAACCCCCTTTAAGTTAGAGTTATTAATAATAATAGCCCTAGTAGCCCTTAAGTTATAGTTATTAATATAAATAACTATAGCCCCTTCTAAATTAGAATTACTAATATTAACTTTATATATTACTATTATCTCTAACTCTAGCTTTATAATAGTTATATTATTAATACTACTCTTTATAATTATAGTACTTACTAACTCTAAGTCTTCTTTACTATTTAATTATTTATATACTATTTATAAAAAATATTATATAGTATAGAAAAAGTAATATACCTTACTTTTCTAAAGTATTTTAAAGACTAACTAGTAATATTATAAAATATAGAAACTATATTTATAATATAGTAAAAATAAATATAATTAATACCTTAACTAAAAGTAAATAGAAAAGGAATATATAATATAAAAGGGCTGAAAAGACTAAACTAAAAAGAAAATATAAAGCTATCTTAACTAGAATATTACTAAAGACCTATAGATTAAAGTCTATATTATAAAGAGTATAGCTATAGAGCCTATTTTAATAAGGTAAGGTATAGGTAATATTTAAAAAGCTATTATAAGGAATATAATAGAATAGTTAGATTATACTATATAGAGTTATTATAGATACTTTAAATTTAACTATTTTATATCTATCTATCTCTATTAAGTACTATACTACTTAAACTTAATATATCTATAGTAGTTAACCTTAAAGAAATAAACCTTTAACTATTTAATAGCTTTAATCTATAGCTTAAAGATTATTATATCTACTATAAATATAGACTATATAGTTCTATTAACTATATAATTTAAAGCTTAATATATAAAGTTATTCCCTTCTAAGCATGAGGTTTAAAAGGCTTACACTGGTTTTTTTTTACTGTCTTTTCTAGCTTACCCTGGACCTATTCTTATATACTATTGCTGACTAAGCAGGTTCCCTGCATTATGTGCGCCTAGCTTCCCCTACGGCTCCTTTGCATCACATGCTTCTTCGCAGCCTTCCGCACATGACTACCGCTTCCAACGCATTGCACACCCTTAGCTTCCGCACATGACTATGGCTTCTAACACATTACTTGCGCTTTGGCTACTGTAGTCTATTCTCTCTATAATATTATGTTATAGGGGCATTAGGTATATGATTTAGTAGCGAAAGTAATCAATTTAATAACTAAATAAAAAAACTGACTGAAAACCTATACTAAAAAACCAAGCTAATTATACTAGGGTCCTCTATAACCTATTTATAAGGTTAACTTTCTAGTTAAGGCACTTATTATTAGAAAGCTAGCTTTTTTTAATCTACTTACTCTTTTACTTTTTATATTCTAGCTCTAAATTAGCTAGAGAAGGGGGATAGTAAAAGTTATTCTATTTCTAGACTATTAGTAATACTATTATTAAAAGACCCCTTAGGGTAACTTATCTTATAAATAACTTTACTAGTGTTTATAGTGGTGGCAGCTAAGGCTGCTATGGCTACTAGAGTAGCTTTAGCAGGGGAATTCAACCCCTCTAATATAGCTATATTATTATAGGTATAGGTATTATTTACTTGCATTTTAATTGTCTTGATTAGCTATAAGGCACAAGCAGGTGGTGGGATATAGATAATGAATTTATCTCTCTTAAGCCAGGGGCTCAAGGGCTTTATATAGCTATAGGCGTAGATCAAGCTTTTCTCTATTGGCAGCCTGAAGCAATGGCTTTTCTAGTGTTATTAAAGCTTTCCATTAGCATCGCCAGTGGCACTCTCTATCTAGGCATAGGTTATAATAAGGCTTCTATAGCGCAACCTTATTCAATGAGTTAACCAAAGCTTTCCAGCCAGACACTGTTAGTTAGAGCCTTCTATCTAGTCTAGCATGTACATCTGTTATTTCAGCCAGCTTGACATCCCGTTGCATTACATGCCTGCGCATAAGCTCAGTGTGGCTTGTGACGTCGCAGCCACCTGTGGCTCGGCCACTCGGCCAGTTGGCTACCCTGTATATAAGGGCAGCCTAATGATGGCTTTATTATTGTTTTTCTCTACTATTTATAACTATATTAGTTACTAGGGTACTAGATACTATCTCTACTATTTATTTACTTTTTACTACTTATACTCTATACTATATACTCTTTTCCTTATTATATAAAGTTATTAGTTTAAAAGATATATATAGACTATATAAAATATATATCTAGGTTTTAATAATATTAATACTTATAATAAACTTAGTTAAAATATTAAATATACTATTAACTCTATATATAATATAAGAAAGAGTTAGTTTATACTATTATAAAGCCTTTAATAGGGAAATATAATATAGTCTATATAATAGTAATATTTTAAGGGTTTAAGAAATAAACCCTATAGTTCTAGATAGTTCTAGGCAGTATATATATACTATTTTAGTTAATAATTAAAAAGGGAATTATTATAAAATAAAGAAAGCCTTATTATTACTAGCTATTCCCTAAGATTTACTTTATAATAAAGGTATTATTTTAGTTAATAAAGAGAGAGTCTTTAAGTATTAGGCAATTATAACTATTATAGTTATTATTTATCTTAATAACTATATAGATAGATAAAGTCTTATCTATTTAATTAAAATAGAAACTATAGTATTATATAGACTTTTAAAAATCTATTACTTATAATACTAATACTTACTATAGTAATTAAAGTAATAATATATTATTATATAGCTATCTTATTAATATATTTCTCTATCTATAAGTAATAAGAAATAATAATTAAAATAAATCATAAGTAAATATAAAAGTAATAATTTTCTAATATATTATAGATTTATAATATCTTTAAAAATATAGTGTTAAGATTAAATAATATTTCTAACCCTTATATATATATATATAGCAAAGCTTATATAAGATATCTTATTTATACTAAGGTAGGTATAATATCTTAATTATACTAACCCTAGTGCCCCTATAGAGTCCCTATATAGAGTAGCTATATATAATATAGTAACTTATCTATTATATACTAAGTACTTAGCAAGTTATCTAAAATACCTACTAGTTAGCTGCTATACTATACTAAAAGTAAGTATCTTTATTAATAGCCCTATCTATTGGCTTATATCCCTGTTAGTGACTAGTATACTACCTTCGCACACTCAAAGGGATAAAGTTAAGATTTGCCCAGGCTTACGAATTTAAGTCCCCAGTCTCCACGAACCAGAGCTTAAAGCTATACGCCCAGTCGACAAGATGAACAACCTAAGCGGTTTGCTTCCCCCCCCCCGACAGTCAGTCCAGCGGTTACCAGTCTTCAAGAAAGCGACGACGCATGCGCGAGCATAGCTCTGACGAGAGCTCGGCTGGTCCGTTTGGCATTTCCATCACCAAGTACCGGGCCGGGGCACCAGGGCTTCTGCCACTGCCAGTGCGACGAGATGGACGCGTGACACGTCAACGCTTAGGGGACGATAAGATCGAGGAAATACAACGCGCAGCTGCCGGGATACTGGATAAACGGGGTATTAAGGAGCCAAAAATAGCCCGCGACCCCGAAGATTACATCGACCTTGCGTGGTCAAGTACTGAACCTTTTTGGCGCATCTCGGTGGTTGAATCCTCAGTCAGTCATGGCAGCAATGAGTCCAAGTACCTCACGCTTTGGATTCAGGCAGAGTGGTATAAGGGATGTGAAGTGACCTGGGAGAAGCTTGAGGTGTATGCAAACTCTGGATCAAAACCTTACGAAAGGATTTGCTAGGCATCAGCCAGCAGAGATGCAAAGCGACACTACTGCAGCATGCCCGTATCATGGAGAGAATTACACAGCTGATAGTTATCGAAACCGCCATGGCCAAAACATCCGAGTTGAGCCTGCATCTGGCCGCTGCCATTTCTCTGTTGGAGGAAATCGTCGAACCCAGCATGCCGGACGGCAGTACCGACATCAGAAAGGCCATTGGCGAGACGGCAGCACGAGGAACAAGCAAACAGCAAATTGACCGCCAAGGCCCTCGCCAACCGGGGAGGTGGGGTCTACGGGGCGCGTCAGGAAGCAAGAGAGGCCGCCTGGCGGCATTTGCATACCTTCTATCAGTGCAGTGACACAAACCTGCCGTCCGTACCTCCAACTTGTCGACGCCAAGTTTACCAACAAACAGCTCCAGTCCATATGCACCTCACAGACTGTCCAGCGCTAGAAGCCTGGACTCCCTCGGCCGTCAGACAAGGACATCGCCACCACTAAGTTTGAGGAGCTTTACGCTAATAACTTCGCCCATCTCGCCAACGTGAACCCGGAACTCAACATCACCGGCAACCTGGCAAGCCCGGATGTGTACATCCGCATTTACCAGGAAGTCGCAGCTGTTCACGACATTATTGACACCATCCTCTCTGGTTGCCAGAAGCCGGTGTTCTTTCCGGTCTCCAACAATCTTGTCCAAGGTTTGGTCCTTTCGATTTCAGTCCAGGAAAAGACGGATTTTCCTCACCGAGGCCACCATCCTAGCTGCTGCCGCCCATGTTCTCCTGTTCTCCCCGACGGACTGGCAGGAGGATCCAACAGTATACGATAGCTGGACACCTCTGTATACTCGCCGGTTTCCCCTGGATACAGGCCGTAATGCCGTGGGAGGGCAGTTCTCCGTCCAGGATCTCCACCGGGCAGTATGCCTTGTCCTTGTGTCTTACAACCGCCGAGCCTCGCGTAGAGACCCGGTGTCCTCACGACAGCCAACCTTCAAAAGGGTCTAGACATGGCCTTCCCGGGGTATCACGACCCGAGCCGTAGGCTCCCGGCCCTCAGAGGCATTGCTGACGGCGACACTCTTGCGAATCATAGCATCAGAGATGCTTTGCAGAACCAGCAACACGCCGCCAAAGTTAGAGATCCTCTTGTTGCCGACCTTGCCAACACTATCTCGTCCTACTCAATGGCGAGGACCAGTGAAATCGTGGAGGAAACACCGCGCTCACCTTCCGGGCGCCGAGACGACATCGATGTCGCCAATTTCGACGATGAGCCTGTGCTTGACCTCGACGCCAATTCAGACGCTCAAGTTCCCATGGGCGTCCCTCTCGGCCGAGAACTCGATGCAGCACTGCTAAGGCTAGATCAGGCGTCCGAGATGATAGCGCTTTGCAACGATAGGCAGAGCTCGGCAATGAGGAAGGAACTGCTCAAAGTCCTCAATGCTGAAGAAGAGCCACTGGACGCAGAGACTCTAGATGTTATCGTCAACACAAACCTTGAGCACCACGGTATTCTAGGCCTGGACGACACAAACGAGGAGACTCTCAAGCGTCTTACCGTACTGCATGGACTTCTAAGCGACAAGCTTCTCAATGAGTACCTCGGTACAGTCATGGATTCGCCTGCTATTAGCGAGTATCTCAAAGAGCACCCAGACGACATAGAAGGCCTGGATATACGCCTTGCTCCGTCATACGCTCTTGAGCATTGCTTGAATTACAATCCGCCTCATGAAGAGCTTGATTGGGATGCTGTCTGTCAGGAGCATGGCATTGCTCCCTTTCCCGACCTGCGTTTGTTCCCGGACACAGCAACCCAGCCGCTGAAGCTTCACCAAGTCTCAGGTATGTTGTATTCCGCTTGTCTTCTATCTTGGCCCTAGGTATGGCAGACATACACATCATCTGGGAGAGAGTTCATCTTCGCTTTGGTGTCTTTATTGCCCATGAAATGGGTATAGCTCCTCTCTAATAAGTTACAGACTGCCCGCACCATTACTTTAGCAACGTTCCAAACCGGGATGGCTCGGGAGCTGACACGTATCGAGCGCAGGTTTGTAGTATTGAGCCCTAATAATAAAGCGCAAGAGGCCAGTTGAAGACGTCGCTGGTTCTGAAAGCGATGAACCCATGGGAGAGGACACCGGCCCCTTTGACGCCCCAACAGGCCATCCGCAACGCCTCGAAGATCAAGCCTGGCCACGCGCCCCGACTCAAGCAGTTTTACACCAATGAATTTGTCAACATCGACGAGGAGTTATACTTTCTCCCAAAGGATAGCGAAATCCTCCCTGACAGCAACCTAGTCTAGTATGTGTATAAGCGGCCCTTCTGGAAAGAGCTCGATGTCCGTTTCCAGACAGTTATTATTGACGAAGCCGATGTGGCCCGCCGATCAAATGGATCATATAACCTGGCTATTCAAGGTCTAAAAGCAAAGACAGTTATCCCTGTTTCAGGAACCCCCATCACCTCGACTCTCAGGGACCTGACCTCTTATCTTCAGATGCAATGGGAGACCCTGGGTGTTTCGGCATCCTCGTCCTCATCATCCGGTTCCTCATTATCGTCCATGCTAGCTTCCCAGGGGAATGATCTTGGTCAGTCTTGTCGTCTGTCTCCGACTTGGACAAGGCTTTGATCTTCTGAGCGTCCTGCTCAAGGGTTTCCATTGTGACCTGGGTTGCTTGTCCAGTTGAAATGATTCGGCCAACCTCGGTGGCTAGGAACTTGATGTCCTTCTCCAAACAGAGCGTCATAACAGTCAAGATTCTTATTGGCAACTTGCACCATGAAGGCTAGAAGGTTCTTGCCATGTTCAACACACCAGCATTATGCTTCGGTAGCCCAGCAGGCAACAGGAAAGAAGGGTGAGAATTGCCCAGCTGGATCGTGTACGGCGAGAAACGCGACTTATTAGTGGGATCCACGAAAACTTTGACATTGGCATCGCCGCAGTCACAAGCCTTTCTCAATCGAATTTCCTAACCAATGATCATATATTGATCTAGTATTGTTCTTTCTTATTGAGGGGGCCTCCTCAAAGTCGCTGGTCTGTATCCCATTGGGGCACACAAACGGGAAATCCCACATCGTCCCGTAAGAGTTTCGCGTTTCTGACGTCGGAGACAAGGACACCGGCGCGGTAGGCGCCAAAGTTGATCGTGCGCTTGGCCCGCTTAATCTCGGCGAGCCCGGGCGTCTGGGTGCTGGTTTCAAAGTCCTTGATCTCAGTTTTCTGAGTCTCCTTTGTTGCCTTTCTTGCAAAGATGTTACCGAGTTCGTGAACAGGGTCGGCATATCTACCACACATGCTGGACTCCTCTGTGACAACCGTCATCGGTAGTAGCTCCTGGGAAGCTGATTGTTCCATCTGGCAGCTTCAGGCAGCTGAGCAACGTACGCCTGAATGCCAAAAGTCGTAGGATTGGACGGGAAACCTCCTTCCCAAAGTCCGTACCCCATTTGAGCCCTTCACCGGCCATGACGTGGAGTTCCGGAACAAGTTGCCATATCGGGAGGCCGGTCTCTTTCCAGGGTTCGTGGATCCGGGCAATGGTCGGGCAAGAGAGTCGAGTCGGTGTGAATATGCCGGGTGTCGAGAGACCATCAAACACGTTAGTCCCAGCACAGGGGTCATACTCTTCGCGATAGAGTCCTCGTAGGGCGTCGCATTCGCCCTTCGGCCACTTGCGCTTTGGAACAGACGAGAATGCGGACAAGGATCAAAACTAAGATGGGAGGACGATCCTGTGTCTTGCTAGAAATCAATTTCTTGGGATAATCCACATTATGGTAGATCTATCTGATAGGATAGGCTTCATAGCTTGCTTGGGCGAAATGCAATGGACAAGGTTGACATGATTGCTGAACTACCTCTATCCAAGTAGCTTGCTCCTTCTAGATATATTATACCAAAATAAGGTTTAGGCTAAAATATAGGCTATCTCTCTCTTTCTCTCTTTCTCTCTCTTTCCCTCTCTTTTTTCTTCTTTTTCTTCTCCTTCCTCTTCCTCTTCCTCTTCCTCTTCCTCTTCCTCTTCCTCTTCCTCTTCCTCTTCCTCTTCCTCTTCCTCTTCCTCTTCCTCTTCCTCTTCCTCTTCCTCACTATATGCTCCCAAGACTCCCACGACCGGTTCAAAGCAATGAGCATCATCATCAGTAACCTCGACCGATCAACCCCGGCAAAAGAAGGCTGTGCTCTCCGTGGCTGAGATTTCTGGCGCGGCTGTAGAGACGCCACCAACTCCACAGTCAGCATCGGCACAAGCAGTACAGCTTATCCAGGCCGATCAGGATCACCGAGTCACACCAATACCCCAGCCATTGTACACCCAAGTTCCTGGCCATGCCCTCGATATCCTTAAGCCATACCCCCCATCAAAGCACGGAAGAGAAGAGGGGATATGCAGGGCGAATATGACTGGCCTGAGCTTCAGCGACATCGAGCTGCCTCGGTTCACAGGCCAACTAGAGACGACCGATGGGGATCCGTTTGGCTTCGTCTACCAAAGCCCCCTGCTGGCATTGAAGGCCGACCGCTATTACCAGGCCGATGTCAACACCTTTACCAGACAACACAGAAAGAATGGGCCAGAAAATGAGTAGAATCCATTCTGGGAACTATCAGCTGTGCAGGGAGATGAGCGTCGCTAATTTACATTCGTTCCCCAGCTCATATGGACACGAGACGAAGCCATGGCAGTCTGTCGCAGGCTTGCTGACGCCCTTAACCAATGGCCCAACATGGACGCCATCAGCCGGAAGACGCGCGGATTCAAGACACCACAGGGTGTAAGGCTGCTGTTGGCGGCCGCCCAGCATTCCCTCGTCCCAGACAAACCATTGCGAACGAGCCCGGTGTGTCTATCTGTCGATCAGAGGCTGCATGATATCAGTTTCTACTTCAGATGTCAGCTGGTGGCCGTGGACCCGGATCCATGCGATATATTCACCCAAGCCATCCGGATCCGAGACAGCGTCATCGGAGAGAGGGTCATGGACAGCAGCATTGTGGAGTCTGGAAATATGGTCTTCGGCCAGCTGAACTACCACCCCCCCCCCAATAGCCGTGCATCGGACAATACCTACACGGACGCGACGGCTGTGCCCGGAGGTAGAGAGGATGAGTTCCTGCAGACAGAGCAGTTCGTCCGCCTCTGCCTTACAATCTGGCTGCGACGAAAGACACCAGCACAAAGCCGTGCCCAGGTTAAGGCATTTGTTGACGACCTGATCCAGACGTTCAAGACAGACCGAGCAACCAAGAAATTTGCGACTACATGGCGGTTCGACTCAGTCAAAGCTGAGCTATCATCGCTCATCCGTCCAGGAAAGATATTCAGAGACGCAACGCATGGCGGCGGGTTGCCCCCAATCACTTTGGCATCAACAGATATGTCTTGGACTAGCCAGATCAAGCAAGCAGAGGTCGCTACATGGACCGCGACCAAGAATGTCGGCATGACTTGGGTGGCAATGGCCCGAACTGCAGATATCATCAACATGCGGATGCATGCAGGCGAGGCACCGCCAAGTCACTGTGACTGCAGCGACACTCAAACCAGCACCATTCAACACTCGTGCAGTCGATGTGGCACAATGACAAAGCGCGCTGTACTACTTAAGCATCCCGCAGTCTAGTTTTATTGCTATCCAATGATGGACTGTGCTTCTGCCCGAGGACAGCCGCTCGCTTGCTTTCTTCAAGCCTGAAGAACCATTGAAGGAAACGGAAGAGCTGTGAATCACTGCCAATGAAGTAGTTATGATGCTATGAGGAAAATGTAGCCTGACGCAACTCATCTATTCCTTGTTCAAAATGCGGAGCGCGTACGGACATTCTGTGCCCGATTATTAGCAGAGCGGTTTTATTCCCACCTGGAGGAGGATGGACTCACCGATATCTTTCGCTCCACTTCTCTGACCGAACGGTCCAGCTCGGCAGCAATTGTTCGCTTTGCGTCCACGGGAAGCAGCCTATACCGCTCGCAAAGATCCCCATCAATGACGTCTTTGACAGGAGCGTAGTAGCCACGATACATGAGATGGTCGCGACCAATCAAGGATGCATCTTGGCTACGCATATGTAGTTCCAGCGTCTGGAAGAAGTCGACATCTTCTCGCGTAAGGAATGGGATAAGAGCCCCAATAGTGCCCTGAAGGCCAGCCCAAACAATAACGTCTTGCCCGCCCACAACAAGATTGGATTTTGTTATACTCACAGGTATATCTTGGACAAAAACATGCATCATCAAGTCCAGCCTATTCGGTGAGCCCTGGAGATATTTCCGTGCGAAAGCAAGGTGATGGTCTCCTGGCGTGTCAGCTTCTATACTGACCTTCTCAGGGCACCGGACAATCCACAGGTTTCCGAACCTGTCGCCTCCAACCACCGAGTCATAGTCGACCATGGCAGTACATGTCGTCCATCGCGCAATCGTATCGTCAACGAAGGGGATAAGCCTGTTCGATTCGGGCTTGTACACAACCATGGTAATACCCTGCTGGACATCTCCAACAATGATACGGTTGCCTTGCGTCTGCAATGAGGCGATCAGCTGTGGTGCTACGTCCGCCTGGGCTTTTCGAAGCATTTGCTTCAGGCCCAGGTCATAGATGCGTAGCATTTTGCCAATCCCTACGGCAACCCTACCCTGGAAAGCCACCATGGCTGTCGGAGGCTCTTCCACCTGGGTCCTATGGATAAACTCCAACTCTTTCCCGCCCTCTTGGAAGCGATAGACATGAATACAACCCCCAGAGAATTGCCTCGGGCTGGGGATCATGTCCCTACCAGTTCCAACAACAAGGAAACTCTCGCTGTCTTGGCTTGCGAACGAAACTACCGCCACGGTGGTCGCGGCTTCATTTCCTTCCAGGTGAATCGTCTGCAGCACCTTCTCCTTCGTAGGATCAATTACGCCAATGCAAGAAGCCCACCGGCCACGCCCCCGAGGATACCCATATTCGCCTGGCGGGAGCACGTGCTTCATGTCTCGGGTTTCAACGTCTCCAGTCTCATTCCCGTTGGGTGTCGAGTTTGTCTGATCCAGGTGGGATGCGATAAGTTGTGCTCGTAGTTCAGGTGGCAATATATTAAAGTCCGACTCGATCGTGTAGAAGTATGGCTCCTTGGGGTGGTTCACAACGCGTCTTGGGGTGTAGGTGAGGGGCAACGATCTTTGAACTAGGTTGCCTTCCAAGTTCTCAATTGAGAATATGCTTGTCATGTCAGCATTGTCTTGTAAACAGGAGGCTGCCCTAGCACTTACCGCAAATGATGAGACTGTATCCCAATGATGCCCTCTACACACTGTTCGCTGCTAAAATTCCAGCCCCACTCCAAATCATGATAGTTGAGGGGCGTCAACATGAAGCCCTTGGCGCTGTCGACATGGCCCAACCAAGATTTGGAGCTTAACGCAAGTACGCATGTCTTGCCCTGAACCGCCACTTGAGAGAGCTTGATGGCTTGGGGGCCGAGGAACTTCTGCTGTGTGTCTGTGAGATCCCCCGTAGTTTCATCAAGCAGAGTTCGAATGTAGACTCCGGAGTGTAGGCCGATATGAAGATACAAGGCGGAGCCGGAGCCACCAAGCGAAGAGTCCTCCATCACCATGACGCTCAGGGCTGAGGGGGCTGCCGTTAGAGCCTGTATTGACTTGTTCTCAAGCGTTGACTCGGGATCAAGACTGAGAATTCGAACAGTACAGTCATCGCATCCCACAGCGAGAAACGAGCTTCGTACACGACCCTCGGGCACTTGGCCAAGACCAAGACAGGTAACAGTACCTGTCACCCCTTTTCTCGAATCATACTCGGCGAGAGATCCATCGGTATCCGTCTCAAAGTAGACAATCTCGCCTGAACTTAGTGCGATAACAATCTGCTGCTGGTTTGTAGCGGTAGCGATGATGGAACGATGCTGTGGAACAGGCCACTCTGTGATCTGTTTGTTTCGAATATGCCTGATTCCCTTTGAGTGAATCTGCACGAGGCTATCATCCCCAATCTGCTGTACAGCAAGAGTCATGACTGACATCAAAAGGCCAGAGTCATTCACTTGGTTGACTTCTTCCCCGATACTCATGACGATGGTATCTGTCGAGGATGTTAAGACGATATATGAATCGAACTCGTCTCGACTTGAGAGTTTAGTCGTCCAAACGGCAGATGTTTTTCCAGGCAATTCAGAAGCCACAATCTCATTAACATCCAGACCATGCTTGAGCATCCTGAACCGGCTTCTCGCGCCATTGCCGGATACAGAGTAGATCTGGGGCGCATCGCCATCTTTCGTCAGATTGACTACTTGGGAGTCCAGAGTGGGATTTGCTGACTCCACGCTTTCCACCAAAATGAGGTTTTCCAAAGGCCGAGGGGTGAAGAAAACTGGCGCAGAATCGTCGCTGCTGAACTCCGTCTCTTCGTCATCGTCTCCGAGTTTCTCAAACTGATACAATTGGTGATTGCCAAACTCACTGGAGACAAAGAGAAACCCACTCTTCAGAATGCCCAGGCTGCTAGCAACAGGGACAGTATCAAAATACTTGATTTTGATCTGGCTTACCTCCCCGGATAGATTACCGTCCTCATCTTCCCGCATGCTCAATGTCACTTTGAAGAGATCGCCATCCTCAGTCTGCAAGAGGAAAAAGAATGCCTCAGGGCTATTCTTGAGCTTGTGCATTACACCAGCAACAATGGCTCGCTTCCTCTGTGGATCCTCTGTAGCGCCTCTTCGACGGGGGATGGGCGCACGGAACGTTTCCTGATTTGAGTGTCGATATGAGATTGTCTCCTCTCCACAGACAAGGACACCACTCGGGCCGTTGTTTCCTCCCGGGACTTGAAAAAGCAATGAATCAGTGGGATCAACAGATTCTGACCATTTCCGAACCACATGGTTAAGACCTAGATCCAACTCATAATAGACAAGCTCTGTCTCGGCTATAGCAGTACCAGAAGCATCTTGGTCTAGCTCAGAATAATCTGTCTCTAGCGCCGCAAAAACGGGATTGGCATAACCCACGTCAAGAGCAACCAAGGAGAGAACGAGAACGCCATGTTTGTGTGCTTCTAGAGGAGACGATATTGTAAGCTCGGCTTGCGCGTTGCGATTGAGGATATAGACAAGCTTGTTCTTCTCGATCGAAGCTATCAGACATGCTCTCCCCTTGGGATCAGCAGCCAGGTATTGACCTGGCACGACCCGACGCACACCAGATTTGCCGAATGTCTCGAGGTGAACACGCCTAAAGCGCGATGACGCTGGAACGAACTCGACGATCGATATGCGGCCGGAATCGGTGGCTAGGATAATGTAATCTAGGAAGCAAGCCTACATTAGCTGAGAGCTATCGTGAATCGCGAATCGCGAAGCCGATTCGGCCCAGAAATGTTGCGTACCCTTAGAGCTACCCGCAAGTCGAAACGAGGCGGTGGATTGGATTATTCCGAACACATCTTGCGATGCAACAGTCATGAGCTTGCCTGAGTTATGATCAAGACGAAGTAGCTTCAGATGCGATCCGGAAGTCGCGACTATCAGTTGTTCCTTGGTGCCGGCGAATTGGCCTATCAGTGTTTGACTTATTGACGATGGCGGCTGAATCGTCAGCGAGTACAGGAACATATTCGAGGTGGTTGCCATAATGCCAGTCGTGGAATGGCATTGGTTGTAGAGAGTATGTAAAGCAGAGGAAATGTTTCGAAATGTTGTGATGCAGCCAACAACCAACAGCCAACAGCCAACAAAGGGATTCAAACGTGTCACGTGATTACAGGGAACTCAACGAGAGGCAAGGTGCGGTACAACGACGGGGAAACGCAGGGAGCTTTTATAGCGATAAATGTGCCGCGGCAGTGAGCAGATGAGTCGATGAAATCAGGAGAGCAAAATGAAGGTATTGAATTGAATTGAACACGCGAAGATAAAGAGGTTGTTGATAATAGAGTGAGCAAGTCTACGGATTTGTTTTGTTTGTATGGTCCAGGGTAGGTGGGCTAATGCCCAGCATCATTAAACACAGCTAGTTTAAACCCAGTTTGGGTGGCATCTAGCAGTTGGAGATAGCTTCATTTAATAACAATCCACCTTCTTCGCTTTTGGCTCTGACGGTTTGGTGACGAGTCTGAAAGAGGTTTTTGCGGGTATGAAGACATCTATGATATTTGGGAAGGCAGATGCGGATTATTGGGTTGTAGGAATCAATTTGTTGTGATAATGCTGGGTTCTACACGTCACGCATGGATAGAGACGGATTGGGCAAATTTGCGAGAAGAGGTAGCTGTGTACCGAGGTATCATGAATTATTACTAGATGGTTGGCTGGTAGAGTCGTGACAGTCTCATCTCTAAGCACCGGGAATACCGGCAGCGGTTCCGTAGAAGCTTCCGCTGACCTTGCCCAGCTCGAGGGCAGCGTTGACGACACCAGCCAGACCCTCACCGGCAATCAGACCTGCGGCAATGGCAAAGCCGTACATCTCGAAGCTGTGGGGCCTGAACTTCTTCCAGAGAGCGCTAGCAAGAGCACCACCCATGATGGCGTTGCTGGTCAAAGTTAGCAAGTGTTCACGTAACGAATGGTGTAAAGGGAGTACTCACGCATAACCGCTGTCGGCACCGAGGACAAAGGCGACGCCGATGGACATCCAGTTGGGGAGCCAGTTGCGGTACTTGAGGCGGGGGCCGACAAGGTAGAAGTTCTTGAAGATGGACTGCAGGGCGGCAAAGATGCCGACGGCAATGGTGAAGTAGGTGCAGGAGGCGGGGATGGGCAGGCGAGGCAGCGTGACGGCCTCGGCGACAGCCTTCCAGGCAAAGACGGAGGGGGCACGGAAGGGGCAAGCAGCCTGCACATCCTCGGGCAGGGAGGTGTCCCAGATGCAAGGGTAAGCAGACATGAAGAGCACGAAGACACCAGGGGCCAGGAACATGGCAATGGCAGAGCCGAGGGCCTGGGCGTAGAACTGCTTGACCGGGGGGTCTTGAGGAGGAAACCGACACGGAAGTCGCAGACCAGGTTGGTGGCAACGTCGGCCGTGCCCGAGGCAATGTTACCAGCAATCAGGTTGGCAGTCTGGGCGACGTCCATGGGCTCGCCGCGAGTGACACCGCCAAAGACGAGCTGCGAGGCCTTGGACGAGGCAGTCAGAGGGGTGCAGTCGGTGACGGCGTTGCCGTAGATGCTGAGGAAGGCAAAGACGACACCGAGGATGCAGGCCAGGACAGCCATGCCACCGTTCATGTTGAACTGGAGCTCGCAGACAATGATGGCCACAATGAGGAAGACGAAGGTGCCGAGGGTCCAAACCCACATGGGGACCTGCTGGTCGGCGGGGGCAAAGTCCTCGAGCAGGTTCGACTCAGCATTGGCGGCCTTGGCAGCGCGCTTCTCGAGCCAAGGGTAGCTCTTGCCGCGGGCCTGCATGGTGTTGTTCATGTTGATGGTGGCCTCGTTGACGGCATACTTGATGCCATCCCAGATGATGCGGAAGTGCAGCAGGAACTCAAAGAGGGAGTAGACGATGAGGACCATGACACCGGGCCACAGCATCCAGTAGCGGGGAGAGGGGATCCAGTCAGGGTCGCTGCTGACGCCCATGTTGTTGTAGTTGACGAGGGGCTTCCACTTGTCAGGGGCATCAGGGTCGGAGATACCAACAGCCTCGCCGTAGTGAACCAGGAGAGGGCCAATGATACCCCAGGCGAGAATGGTGCCTCCAAACCACGAGAGGGCCGAGTTGAGACCCACAAGCATGCCGGAGCCGAAGAAGGCCGGGGTAAGCTGGATATACCTGGGTAATGTCAGCAACCATTTCCAAAAACAGATGCGGCTCATAAGTTTTACCATCCCCAATTGTCCGCCAAAATTGCGGAGTTGTTGTAGTTTCCCCAGATGTAGAACCAGTTGAAGACGTGCCAGTTGTGCAGGCAGCCGTCGGCGTACTGGGAGACGATGATGTGGATGAAGGCGCCGACGAAGGCGTAGGCCATGGCCTTGATCTTCTTGACGGCATCGGCAGCGCCAGAGCCGACGGCGTGCATGCTTCGGATGGCCATGGCGGTGGCCGTGGCGGTGGGGAAGACGAGGTTCAGCTCGCGCGAGACCTGGATGATGAAGAACTTTCGCAGACTGCATCACGACATTGTCAGATGGGGAAAGGACTGCCGGGATATGTGGGGCCACACTTACGGGACGGCGGCGAAGAGACCGAAGAAGCAGCAGATGAAGGTGATGGTCAGGATGCGGCCAAAGTCATCGCGGGGGTTGTCGGAAAGCAGGTTGAGACGGTACATGGCGGGCAGACCGGCGACGAAGAGGCCGGCGAGACCACCGGAGCCGGTGGCGGCAGCCTGGATGATGGAGTTCTCCTGGGGACCGAAGGGACCACCGAGCCAGGGGATCTTGGGGGCAATCTTGGTGAGGATGGTTACGCATCCGTAGCCGAAGATGGCACCGAACAGGGTGGCGGGGAAGGTGAAGCCACTACGGAGACCGAGGTAGACGTTGGAAGCGTTGACGAGGGAGCCGAGAACCATTCCGATGAGGACGGCGCGGACGGTGAGGGGCTGGGGCTCCTCGTGGATGCCCTTGATGGGAGGGAAGCTGGCGAAGAGGTCGGTGATGGCCTCATCGCCGCTGTCGGACTGCTCATCCTTGATGGAGGGATCCAGGGACCTGCGGGCGGCCGTCTGGTTGTCGGCGACGGGCTCCGCGACGCCGACGAGGACAGGCTTCTCGGAGGCCATGATGGCTAGACTCTTGCTGCGGTGGCTCTAGTAAAGAATTCCCGAGACTGGCCGTGGGCAAGGGCAAAGAAGAAGAACAGCGTCTGCCTTGGAGAGGGGAAGGAAAGAAAAGGGGAGCTGTGATGGGGGAACGAGGTGGTATTAATGTACGACGGCGACACAGCACGTTGCCGGCCTGTCGCATAGGTCGCGTCGCATCACAGATGGGATGTAGTAATTTGGACGAATCATTAACCTCAAAGATAAGGTGCCAGGCGAGGCGGGCGGCGGATGGGGCGACGGAGGAACGGTGGCACGAGCAGCAAGTATGTAGCAAGCAGATGGGCGCATCTGGACCAACCAAGCACCAGCATCGCCGGGACAGCTGATCGGGCTCGTCCCCCTGGGAAGCGATGCTGTATCGCCACTGGCCAATAGCCGTAGGATGGCATTATCAGCTCGCGGGGAGAGGGGCCCGGCGAGGGAACCTTTGTCGAGCGCGATGCTGTCGAGCTGGCGCTTTGTCCGAAACAGGTGCGGTTGAGCCGAAAGATGAAAGGGAGGGGACTTGGAGACAACTGCCCGAATGGGCAATGGCGATCCCAAAGAGCTGCGAGGCCAACGCCCGCAACCTTGCCGATGGATAGATAGTATGGAGGGCAGGGGAAGGGAAGTGGGAGCGTCTGTGGGTGACTAGTGGGCTAGCCGTTGGGGCCCTTCGCAAAAGGACCCTGCCCGCAACTGTGTAACGGGCCATGGAGCAGGAACTTATTGCAGGCCAGCGAGCGTCTGGGGGCCGAGCTTTGGGTTATATTTTGCCAGGCGGGTCCTGATCGTCTGTATCACCGATATCAGATATCATGCGTTAGACGGACCGAACTGGACTCGGTACCTTCCGCTGAATAAAAATAATTTGCAGATATATTCATGAGTTCGACGATTCATTCTCTGCCGTCTTGGCTGGAGGACAGAGACGAGACAGACAGGGAATACTGGGTATATTTGCGGCCCGGTGCAGGTCGACTAACTGACGGGAGACCCAGATGGAAAAACCCAGCGATTAATCTAGGCCCTGTGATTGGAGCGACAGGCCGCAGGGTGCGTCGTTCGGATGCGAGAGGTGGAGAGGACCGAGAGTTGTGCATAACTGCCTGACCCTGTCCGACGATGCATTTAATCTGCCTCATGCTCCTATGTAATTACTAGCAGCCCCAACTCCACCACCAGACCAGCTAAAATAAAACAAAATAAAATAAGGCAGAGACTACTTACCCCGTAGCAAGAAGAGCATTTGCGCTCCAACGTGCAAAAACAACTCCTCCGTGTGGCTTGGCGGCCTTCCTATCGCGGTAACCATCGCCAAGCATCCCCCGAGGCCCTCGAGCACGGCAAACCAGTGCCGAAGGACAAGCGCGCCCCTAGTCGACGCCACCTGTGCCCGATTCCTGCACTGGCTTCTGCTGCCAGCCATTGGCCGCATCACAGAGGCAGGTAGCGAAGTATCTGAGGTATGGGCGGGTCGTCGCACACGATCACCTTCTGGGTCCATCCATGGAACCTTTGTTCCCCTTGCCCAATATTCCGCACCACCCAACCCTGATTTCTTAAATATTTGCTCTTATCTTTCCTACAGCCTCGGTAGCACGCGAACCGTGTGGGTAGGATGGATGGGGATTCGGGGAAATGCCCCCAAAACGTGGCAGACCAAACCAACAGCCTCTTTTCCCTCCTCTTTTTAAGTCTAATTACCTCTTTTTATTATTATTTTTTATTTTTCTCGGCACTCTCCGGTCGCAACCTCATAGATCTAGACCTTTGCTTCAACACCATCCTTTGTCAGGATGGGTGTCTGTGTCGGCCGACCAGGCATGGCCGACATCCATCCACCGTATTCTATCGTATCCAAGACCAAGAATAGCTTCGTCTGCCCAGACTCTTGCGGCTCGTCTCCTCGCCCAGCTACCCAAGCTTTCTGTCCCGACTTGGCAAGGTCTGGGCAAGGCACAACCATGCCTGCCACGGTGCCGTGCCGTGCCAAGGCCAAGTCATGAAGCAGACCAGCTCCACCCTTCTCGAGTGCTTCATCTGCTCTTATCGCCATCACCAGTATCATCTTCACATGTGTCTTACTGATGCCATATTCGCCTCCTCTCCTTATCTGACCCATGTCCCATCCTTCACCTTTGCCGCTCCATCATTACTGATCCAGAATTCCTTCCGCACCATTGTGTCGCAGGGTCTAATCAAGGATCGCCACCGTCTCATCCTCCAGTGGAATTGCAACCACAGTCCCAGTGCACCGGGTCCGGTGGCGACGATCCAGCCTGTAGATATGCTGGAGTAATCGTTCTGCAAACGGATGCAATCGCGCGCCGCTTGCAGCCTGTCTGGACACAACCTACTCTCGTGTTCAGGTGGCAGGCTTATCAGCAGCTATCGAACGATCCTGCTCGCTTGCATGCACCATGCCAAGACGACAGGAACTTTTTTCCGTCATGGGATCAGCGCTGGCACTTCTGTATCGCGCACCGTGGCCAACCGCATTGCGATGCGGTCATTCTGCGATGCGGTTATTCCGCGCTGCTCGAGCCGTTGCCTCGTGAGGAGCTCGTACCAATTATCCGTAGTCCCGACCAAGATGCATGGAGCAGGTGGGGATGCTGTCTGCAATAGGCATCCAGTAAGTCTGTCTTCACAGGCTTGTGGAGCGTCGACCCTACTTGCCTACCTGTGAGGACGTCGCCACGTCGATTTGCTGGAGCATCAGTTCAATGTACAGAAGGGGTAGCATGGGTTTATTTGCAAACCGTAGTTTTGCGTGACCCAACTTTGCGTATCTGTCGCCCCGATATGCCATCGAGTTGACGGTGGTTCCTTCACCTACAATCATTCATGTGGTCTTGTCTATATTCAGATACTGAATGTGTTTCTTCCACGGATCTGTTCCACTTAACCGCCATACGTTACAATCCATGATTTCCCAATGCTCCCATTATTTGTCGAAACAATTAAAGCTATGCACAACATGAAATAGAACAGGCCATCAATTGATTGCCATTCGGGGAACACAGGTCTAGGGTAGTCGATGTCACCGCACTCGATATGTAGCCCACACATACCCGCGACACATACATTAAATAATGTACGACGCTGTGAATGTGCCCCTAGACAGCATCCCCATGCCGTACAAGGGTTGGCCGTGGTCCTGGGTTGGAGCCGTTGTCACTGGGGTCCAAGAAGAAGTGGGCTTGTTGCCGGAGCTCGGGATCAAGATGACCAAAGCAATGGAGCAACACGCTTTGATCGTGCTCAGCGACGACAGCGGAAGAACGGTGAACAAAAAATAACTAGCAGCCACCGCGGTCATGTCGTTAATGGACAGAGGGTACAATCTAGAACCATCGTACCTCAGATTGCCTGGCAGCTTCGGTGGTTTTTATTTTTATTTTTATCTTATTTTTATTTTTTAGGATACAAATCTACTTCAGGAAAAGACTCATTACCTTTACAGGTTCATCATGTAGCCTGATACCCTCACTTGTGTGAACGACTTGACTACGATATCTTGGCAATAGCCCCTCGGCTGCCTGATGACACTCCCTACCACAATTCCTCAGGGCTGTGCTCCGCACCGTCTCTAATGGCCGACCAGTAATTCTCGAGAACTAGAAAATCATCAGTGGGGGGTTTGTTGGAGAGGTGAGTACTTACAGTGGTCGGTGAGATAACTTGGGATCGTTGCAATGTAGCTGGGTATCGAACTGACAGCATCTTCACAAGCGTTAGCCAGTTCCTGGCACGTCTAAATGTCACGTAGTCCGAAGTAGCATGATTACTTGGTAACCCACCGTTGTTAGTGAGAGCCCAGTAAACTTTATCCCACAGTTTTCTAGCCCATTGCCCAATCCAGGAAGTTGGCGCTTGAGGCAACTTGAGCTCGGATGAGCCAAGAACAATACCGTGCGGTTGCACGTTCACCATGGTGTCTATATGGTAGAATGCAAGATTGGGCATCCAGTTGATGTTGGGCACATTGGGAACGACATCACTGCCGTTAACAAAGCGCCAGACCCTCCTGGATTTCTTAAGACGGTTCACGCTCTCGCAGAAGGCCCTGTCGCCGACCCGCGGCGATCCTAGTGTGAGAAGATCACGGAACGTGGAACCGACCACGTGCGGCGACGTGATTGCGGCCGTCCAGAACACTGTTGCGTAGGCACCGCCGAGCGAGTGGCCCTGCGCATTGATCATCTGGGCGCTCTGGCTACTGGTGTCTGTTGACGTACCGTTGTCCATGTCTGGATCGGGTTCTGAGAGGTCGATGGCCAATTCCTCGCCGCAAGGATCTTCTTCTCCAGCCTCCATAACTGAAGCTGTATCATTTCTGCGCAAATTATTTAGCCGCTGTTCCTGCTTTGCGCGCACCAAAACTTACGAAATGGAAGTCCGAATTCGAGCTGATCATCCCCTCGCATGCCGATGGGGAAGTAACCGAAAAGCCCCTTGTAGAATCCCTCATGGATGTGCCCTTCGAGTGGGCTTGAGTCCGCCGTTGGCACCATGGACCAGCGTGTATTGGTGTACCAATCTGTCAATGGACCCGAGCCCTGAATGAACTGTCAGATTCTTGGAGCTAAATTCCTAGGGCGAGTGAACTGGCCTTGAAGGTGACAATAATGAACGGGTTGTCTCCGTCATCATAAAAGGCACCGCAGTATGGTCCACCCATTGTAATGTAGCCCGGCTGGGACAAGCCTTGACGTTATCCAACGCATGTCAGTCAATTGTATCAGTAGAATGAAACAGGGGAGACTGACTGCAGAGGGGTTGGTATTTTAAGCCGAGTTCAGCAGCCTGAGGGCCGACTCATCAACACTGCCGTCTATCAATAGCTCATCGGCTTCTGACAAGAACTCACTACATTATTGATCTGAGACTGCGCCTTATCGTTGTAGAAGTCGACCTTCTTGAAGTACTCGGCCGTTTTTGCATCAACCGACCCGCCTGCGTACGCGTCCGCCGTGGCCTTGCTATATGGGATGGCACTCTCCAAAACCTTCTTATCGAACTCGAGATCTCTAAATGCAAGGTTAGTGACACCCTTAATACTGTATATTCGATCTTACCTCAAGTAAACCGTCTTGTTGAGAATCGTGAAAAGCTTGGCTAACTTGAAGACTGTCTTTGACGAATAGTTGTTGGGCAGGTTATCTAAACGTTCGTCCAATCTTAGCGCTCTGATCTATTCCAAGTAGAAACCTCATATACTTACCGCGCGTGTATGATGCTCCCAACACAGCCTTTGCAGTATCGAGCTCCCCGCTTTCGACCATTTCCTGGGCCATAAGCATGTGTTGTTGGATGTCAAGGTAGGACTGTGGCTGCTCAGGATCGACATTTGGCAGGATGCCTAGAACAGTACTGGAAGATTGACCAGCTGGGCCGGCTTCCAGTGAAAACATGCTGCCTAGGGCGGGACATTTGACGTTGGCGTCTTGTAGTGCGGCAATCATGCAGATCTGTTGATTGTGTAGCGTATTGATTTGGCTCGAGTCATCCTGGAGACGCTG
Source organism: Stachybotrys elegans (assembly GCA_020746835.1). Classification (NCBI taxonomy): domain Eukaryota; kingdom Fungi; phylum Ascomycota; class Sordariomycetes; order Hypocreales; family Stachybotryaceae; genus Stachybotrys; species Stachybotrys elegans. Next base: position 156,435 of record JAGPNK010000017.1, read on the forward strand.
AATGGACCTGATGCAAAGATGGATGTCAACGGTAGGATCGGTGGCACTCTTTACCAAGCGCTTATCAAGAGACTGGATAGCGCAAGGGATCTCTGTTGAGAACGGTCCGTAGCCAGGCTTGAAGACGAATCGGAAAGCGTCCGGCGGCGGGAACTGTTCTGGGGACAGCATCAATGTGCGATCTGAGCTGTTGATACCAAGGAAGTCGCCCTGAGAGATTGAGACAAGCGAGAATGTTGCGTTGTTAGTATAGGGACTGATAGCATTGCCAGCAATGCCTTGCAGACGAAACTGGTTTTCTCTAGGCCCCAACGTTGACACATCCTTATCCCTAAGCTTGACAACATTCGTGATAGCTCCGTTGGCTTGAAGCCCACGAAAGGTGTCGTCGTCGAGTTCAACCGACACAATGAGGTTGTTGAAATCCATCGCTGCTGTCGGCTGGTCGAAGAAGATGAAGATGATGAATCAATGTGAGTGGGATGGTGCACCCTGTGGTGTGATATAACAATTCGAAGATGAATGGAGTTGCGTAATCCGGGGACGAACGAGGCATCAGCCATGGGAGGATTCACCAGAACAATCACACGCTATTTCGGTACAACTTCCTGTATGTCTATATGCCTTGACAGCACCTCTGCCGTCCCTGTTCCACGACGACGATCCTTGGGGGCAGTGCTTATCGAAACAAGGCTGCAATTGAGAAGATGGCTTGTCTAGGAGGGAGTCCGGAACCTCTTTCAGCTAGCATGAATTGTCTCACGTCAGATATGTGTTCTGCAAGGGGATCTTCCAACACTTCTAGTTTCAATAAAAAGCCAATATTTCGAGGTGGCGTGTCTCGGCGGGCGGCCCAGAATGTCTACTAGCCAGTTGTAATACATTTTCAGTCAGCCTCAGAACATATCCTAGCAAGTCGGTGTATTTTTTCGTACAACCTTAAGGCCTAGAATGTCTCCTAGCCAGCTGGAGCACCCATCAGCTAGCCTTCGGGCCCGAATGCGGGATTGCCACCGTGTGCATTGGCCGAATTGCCAATAGTTAAGTGGCAAGTTTCGATGCTGATGGATTTACGCAACTACCAAATATAGTCTCTTGCAAGGTGCTTTGACAAGAATGTTCTATATATAGGGGGAGGTTCAAAGAAGTGGGAATCCTCACCATCTCACAAGCTTCGTCTCTCTACTTCAATTTTTAGACAAGTTCTCTCACATACTGCTATCAAAATGGCCGACTTCTCTTACTTGGACAACAAAGTTTCCCTAGAGGATATCGAGGTTGATAAACATAAAGAAGCTGTCGCTGCAGAGTCTTTGGTGTTTACTGAAGGCTACAACAACCACGAAATCACCTTCAAGATCGACAATTCCCAAACTACGTACAACCTCGCTGCAAACACGAACACTTTTGCCGACTGGGGCTCATTCACTGGGTCTCCCCAGAACGTAAGAATGTTCCAAGTTTGATCCAATTCTCTTTATCTGACGCCCAGTCACCAGATCCTTGCGAAGCAGACCGCCGAGGTCTGCAAGTGCCATGAGAACCCCGGATTCTGGACCGGCGCGGCGGGCATGATCGGATTCAGCATGTCTGCCAACAGCAGCAAAGTCTACCTCAGATTTGCCTGCACTGATCCCTACTGGAGTCGCCGAGACAACAGGACGATGGTGGAATTGGCTTCGACGGACTCGGGTATCGACCAGGATAACTATAACCGAATCTACCATTGGGGAGGTTCTGCATCCATCCCATTTGATGGAAAGACTCTGTCTGTGAGTCCACTCTACTGCCACCCGCACAATCCAGCCTTGAGCTAATGCAAGACCAGGTTACATCCACAGTTGGAACGGGGGCTGAGTGCACGGCAACGTTCTATATCAAGGTGACATGAATGATTGGACCTGGAACCATTTGATTCAGCAAAGTCTTTACGATTCGTTTCAGAACATGATTGAGAGATAGTTTAGTGGCATCCTCTCCGAGCTGGAACTGGTCTGGGTGCAGCCGGCCGGCCACTCGAGCAGCTGCCTAAGCCCAAGGAGGGGAAGTGCTACAAATTGAATAACCACAAGCACGTGCCACATGAGACATGATGTGTGACCGATAAAAATTGTTGCCTTCTTCTATGTATTCACCTGTGATCGGGAACCCAATCAAGTGATGTCGCCCAGAGGAAGGACGGAATCATCATCGAGAGCCCATGTCCTTGCTCGTTGAGCGCTCATCCCATCTCCACAACAAACCTGAGACGCTTGCGCTCTGTACACGGCAGGAATTGACAAGAGCATATTTCCAGGTAGCAATGCAAGTCGAAAGGAGTGGTGACAAAGAGAGATAGCGAGCGCCATAAGCAACAATGGTAGTGTCGGCCCCACACATAGTAGCTGAGGTGCACAGTGTGCATTTCACAGTGCGCACACTAAGCGCACTTGCAGTGAAACGGAAGCAATTCTTGGTGCTTCGTTTCACTTCATTTCACTTCATTTCACTTGACTTCACCTCAGTTCTTTGCCACCTAGATTATTTGCCACATCCGTCTTCCCATTTCTTCTTCACCGCTTCGCCTGATTCATCGCACAATTCTCTGGCGTCACCACACTTGCAGAACACCTGCAGCACACACCGCCCGTTTGACCATTTCGCGATCAAACCGCTTGAACGCGGTGAGCTGGTCAGTTTGCATCCTGGCTCTTGTCAAGCCTGTTCATCTTTGTCTGGCTGTCCCTTCATCCCTCCTCTACCTATTTAATTCACCTCTCCCCCAATCCCTGCCTCTCCTTCTTCTTTCCGCATTCCCTCATCTTTACTTCCTCTTCTTCTTCGTCTGTCTCCGACTCCGTCTTCGTCTTCGTCTTCGTCTTCGTCTTCGTCTTCCTTTCTGTATCCATCCTCTTCGTATCTATCCTCTTCATACCAGCTCACCAACTTCAAGATGACGAGAACCCTCAAACGCTACACCCAACACGGAAGAAGCCGCAAGCGTCAAGTACGACTTCATCCCAATTCAGGACCCCCGATGAAGCTCGCCCTACGAAACATGACTTCGCGAGCTCTGGCGGAAATATTTGGCAGCTAGGTCCACGTTTGAGCAGGTTCCAACAAATATGTCTACACTTTGGTGTAGCTACCAAATTCAACAACAAGGGATGGCGGGATCCAAGTATAGGCAAGGTGTGCATGTTGCGCATACGTGGGATATCCAGCCAACCGACGGCATTCTTCTGGCGGCCTACCAAAATTACAACATTGCCAAGGAAAGTTCTTGGAATAGGTATGTTCTAGAAAAAAAGGAATGTCTGGATTGATTGTCTTTGGCTGACCGCAGTACAGTGTCCCAGATCATCCGGGTTGCGGCCGTGGCTGCTGACGAATGATTCACCACCACGCTGCCCCCTCTTCTTGGGCCTACTGAACCACCGAAGCTACAAGTACTCAGTGTTCACCAAGCGATTCCCAGCGTCAGTCGGGAAGCAGTTCCAAGGATATATCGACCCGTCGTATGTTCTGACGCCTCAAGTCCAGCTGGATCGGGACGGCACTCTAGGGGCTGTCCAGGTCACAGATGCCCTTGTGAGAGAGTCCCGTCATCCAAACCACCCTCAACTCACGGATGATGGCTACATCGCCCCAGCGGTGGAGGCCGGAGAAGAATGGTCCAGCCTGGACGGGCTGAGGGCCATCGACATTCATACCAGGGCTTGGATGCCCTGGCATCCAAGCCGCTCGAGCTCGCAGAGAACATCACCGATAAGGAGGCCATGTCTGTGCAAGCCATAGAGGCACTACTAAAGATAATAGAGAACTAGTATAAGTTTAGGGACTTAAAGAAGTAATATAAAAATGCAGAGATATATTATATAGATTTCTTAACCTTGATTCTATAAGACCAGTACTATTCTTTCTATAAGGCTTGCATTAATAATAATAAGGTATGGGCTTTCCGCGAGAGCAATCCAGAGGACAGTGAGGGGCTTGAGGCCATTATGGCGCAGGCAATGGCGCTGGACAGGTCAATGAACTCGGCACACCCCCCGGAGAAACCAGACCTGGAGGAGTTGATCGAGCGGTTCCAGTTTTCTGGGTACAAGATCGATGAGGCGGCGTCACGGGAGTTTAAGCCCCACCAGATTGCTCGTAAGAACCCTCCTATAACCGACCCGAAAGTGCAGTGTTAACGACATCCAGACCTGGGCATCCTTGCCGATCGTTTTGCTGCTGGGCAAAATGTTGTGTTTGCCAATGACATGGGTCTTGGCAAGACCAAGGTATTTGTCGCCCTAGTCGGGGCAAGGAACAGGTTGTTGCGACATGCTATGACGAGCGACCCCGATACACGATTCAGGCCCACGATTATCATCAATCCTCCTTCCACCATTCTTCAGACTTTCCATGAGATTAAGCAGCATTTCAGCATGCTAGCTCCCCGCGTCTACTATGGTACGGAGTCATCATGGTCCGGTCCAAAGGCCAAGGTCATCAGGAGCGGTCAGCTTGTGAGCTATACCAGCTCTCTTGACAGCAGTGACCCAAATGTAAGGCTCATCCAGCACTAGATAAATGACGCCCGTGCTAATGTGATTTAGACCGGACGGATCGTCATCCTGACAACCTTTGGCACATTGAGGGCCAGAGAACTCAACAAAAACGAGACCAGGTTCATCATTTTCAACCGACTGAGGAAGCGTGCTAGGACCGGTGTCTAGGGAGTCCCACGACAAAGCGACAGAAAGGGACACGCCCTACTACGACCAACTCAGATGCCGATGAAGAGGCTGAGGACGTCGAGACTTTCCGGGTTGAGTCGGAGCCATCTGGGAGACCGTCGACCAAGCCATCGCAAGGCTCAAGAAGGAGGGTGGCAGAGAGGGCAAGATCCCTCGTTTTACACGAGATGAGGTTGACAAGCTAGGAAACGACAAGCGCATCGTGGACGTCTCGGACAGGCTCGCAATTCGACCTAACTGTGTATTGGTCGAATACTCTCTCCACGACCCAGCCGTGGGGGACGCTGAGCTAGGCACGGTAGTCGCCGATGAGGCCCATGAAGCCCGGAATGCCAATGCTTCTATGTAGGATTTCCTGTTCGTGTGCCCCAATGTGATATAGACCAGCGACTTCGAGGAGGCTCCCTCTAACGAGAAAGACGATATCAAATCAAGAAATGACAATTGGTTAGAAAGTTCGATTGAGAACCGCTTGATACTTGTAGCTGCGGCGATGCCAATGTCAAAACTTTCCAGCCACCGCAATTGGGCAGGCGCTTCTGTCACGATGCCGCCGTGGCGTGCCAATGGTTCTATCGCCCAGCTTCTTCGCCAACTTAAGTGAGAACAGCTGCACTTGAGCATTGTCTCAACTTCAACTCGCCGGGCAAGGAAATCTACTGAAACATGGGCTTCAGCTGCTCTTGGTTACAGGTACACCAATATTAGCTAGCCTCAAGAGCCTCCTGTCATTTCTGTTCTTGACCGTGCAACACAACGGACATATCTTTGCCCTGGTCCATAATAGGAAAAAAGAGTCGGCGACATGGTCGGTCTCTGAATCTAGCATCAATGTGTAAGCTTGCTCCCAAGGGCATTCTTCATCCCAGCTTCCAGGAATACAATATTCATAAGGAGGACTAGACATAGGGCATTTCTATCATGTCATATGTAACTACCAAGGGCAGGAGCGTAATCAGGTTTTATTGATGGCTGATGAATACCCTGAGACTACCTGAGGTCCTTCTCTATCCATATAGGTTTGCTCTATCTGTAGCGGCTCGCTAGAGTGTTGTTGGGAACACAGTAACACTGAGCGCATGTCAACGTCCACCAGCCAAGAGCAAAAGAGCAACTGCCTTGTCGTGTCTAGCATCTACCCGTGGTAACTGTAGCCCTAAAAAATGGTTAGCACTAGTAATGGGGGAGAATTAGGAATGGACGTACTTGAAGTACCAGCTCTCAACCGTGCCGTCACCTCCGCGTTGGCATTGATTGACCGCCAGCTTCGCAATATCATTACATCTCTGCACAGAGAGAGACGTGCCTATTCCGAAATCATTTCGAATCCAGAATTCCATCTTGTTCTGGCCGAACGGTGCGTTATAACAGCCATACTTTATCTGAGCCGTCGTAAGATCGCCGCTGCCATCCGCTGTACTGTCTCCGTTGCACCACAATCCCACGCTGTCCAGTGCTGCCGGTTGGTTGTCACCCCATGTTTTGCTAGTTGTAGAACATGACACATTGAAAGGCGGCACAAAGCCGATTGTCCTGACGCAAGTATAAGCATTGAGCCAAAGGCCCTTGCAGTTCGAACCAAGGGAAGGATTCCACGTCCTGAGCTGGGTCTCCGATATACCGCTCCTTGCGGCAATCTTCTGGCATGTATCGCCTTCAGCAACGAGGGAGAACCTGTCACAATTCCCCACCATGCCAAGCTGTGTTGGCGTTGGCGTTGCGATGCCGTTGCCGGCTGTAGTCGTGGCCGTAGGTTTCGTTCCTTCGCAGGCTGTGTTGCTGGGTGTAGTAGGGACCCCGACACAATAATATATATCGGCACTTACTCCATTGGAACAGCTAGAACCGACGGCTGGGTTCCATGATATGAACTGTGCAACTGTAAAAACGCCAAACCTGGCGGCAATGATTGTGCATGTATCGCCATTCGCGGCTTTGTAGAAAGTAGTACAACTTTCCGTCAAACCATCCTGAGTAGGCAGCGTTGTGCTTGGCTGTGTAGCGTGGTCTTGGGAGGTCTGCACACAGTACGAGTTGCCAATTTTGATGCCGCTGCAATCATTTTTTAGGGATGGGTTCTAAGCGGTATATAAGCATGTGGCGGCACTGAAGATTATCATCCGAAGCACAGTTCACTCACCCATGAAATGAAGTCTTGATGTGATATGCCCCAGAAGTCCTCAAAGTAGGCACAGTCATCGTATTTGCTGTAGACAGTATCGAAGTACGTACAATACGGTGTTGTACTAGAGTCAACCGGCCCAGTCTGCCGTTTGGTACCTCGTGATGCCACAGTTAGATGGGCAGAGGCAAGAGCCAGCACCAAGGTAGTCGAGCCTTTCATGATAGGGTGGTCTGTGATGATTCATTGGCGATTGCAAGCAACGCTTGGGATAATGGGCGCCATCGCGGGCAATATATGCATTCCACACCGGTTAGCCACTAAACTAGGCTATTCATTGGATCGGGCCATTAAGTGGGAATGGAACGATGCTGAATTCACGCGTCTAGGATCCCTGGTTCGGAGCTGTCTGTGGAGTTCTGCTCTCAAAGAAAGCAACAGGGCGAACCTGGTGATGACAGGAGGTGCATGCAACGTCTTGCCCTGGACCCTGAACACCCAAAGAGGGTCCAGAGTCTAGACCCTGAAGGCGTTGAGACTTGTTAACTGTCTCATTTTAATTTTCAGCTTTAAAATCATGTAATTGATTGCAACCCACAACGCCGATGGGAACGAAATGAGCACTCCCTGCCACGCGCGCGGTCCGCATTCTTGACACCAAGTGTGCTCACGCTTTTATCTATGTTGATAGACCAATAGCAGCGGGAACAAGGAATTTGAAAATGTGTAAGTGGAACTTTGTGTAGGTAAATGCGTAGCTCTAACCGTGCCAACTGCATCACAGGACTCAACAAAGCCTGTCGAGTATCTACGATTTAGTGTCTAGATGTAACGTAAAGACCTGGCTTTATTATATTTTAATAATACGCACACGAATAACTGAGCTGCCACGTTTCAATTTGCATAGTAAGATTAGCAATGAAACTGAGCAAGCAATACCTCATTATGCCCACAAGCGGTAGACATCGCTAGCAGTCTGGCCGCCGCACCATGTCCCCATATCTCCATCACAAGGTATATTGCAATGAAACTTGAATGCAGGAGCCTGGAGAGAAGTGTCGGTCATGGACTGTGCACAATTGCAAGCATTACCAGCGCCAACGGAAAAGATGGCCTCCTTCCCCTCGAACAACTTGGCACAGGCCTTTGCGCATTTCTCAATTGTCAGAGCCTCAATAGCTAGCGGATCTTGAACCGCTCCCCAAGCAGTAAGCTCGGGCTCGTGCAAGAAGCAACCAACGCGAGTGTAAGCAAGAGGGCGTTGGCGGGATTGCTTGGCACCATAGACACTGAGCAGGCTCTCGCCGCCACAAACCTGTGTGCTATCGCCAGGGCAGGGTACCGTGCAGTCTTCGCTAAGACGGCCTTCAACGCCCATCTCCAGCTGTGTGCCGCATCGACAGATGGCTCCGTCCTCCACACCAAACAGCGACTGTCCCTGTGTGGCAAGGCAGTACTTGGCGCAGTATTCGATGCTCATCCCGAGGTCAGCTATGGTATATGAGTGCTTCAAGCCCACCACGCCTCGCTTCTGGATGCTGTAGCATCCGAAATACTGATATGGGGGATAGAGTCAGGCCCATTGTCATCTCGTTGCTCGATGTCAGTCGCAGATTTGGTTGTGAAAATCTCGGCTCGACCCTTCCCTCCGCACGCCAGCCCATCAATGCAAGGGAGATTGCATTCCTTCTTGCTAGTGCTTTTCGCCCAGGAGGCAATTGACTGGCCGCAAGTGCATACAGAGCCCTCACTGAGTGCAAAGAACGCATTGCCGCTGGTAGTGCACAGACTGCCGCACATGTGTATGGTGATTTCCTTGTTGAAGCTTCTGCCGGATAGAATGGGCCGCGACGCATCTTGCACAAAGCAACCGAGACTGATAGCCTCGACAGGGAGTGACGGCTGGTTGCTATACACCTGCACGGCCCCATCACCACCACAAGCGACGTCTGAGCTGTTCCCATTGCACGCAGTGCTACACCTGCTACTATCCAGAAGTTGGCTGTCCATCCGAAGACGTGCGTCGCATAGGCATGAGTCTCCGTTCTCAAGTCCGAACACGAAAAAGGATTGCCTGAAGCAGTAGACCAAACAAGCAAGCACAGTCATGGGCTCGACGTTGTTGACTGCATCGAGACTCAGAACATCGCCCTTGCCTGTCGTTGCTTGGCGAGCGTAACATCCGTAGGGCTTGTACTCTGGCCAGTCCGGTATGAAACTATCGAAACCCTGCGTTGGGTTCACACAGTATGTGAGTCCCGGGACGAGATCCGCGGAGCAGTTCTCCATTGAGACGGACGGATTGGCGCGTGTGAATAGGAGAAGGCTGATGTGGTGGCGGACCAGGACTTGCGCACAGTCATCGCCCTCCTTAATCTCTTGCCACGCTCCACAGTTTGTCGTCGTGTCCTCGGCAAGTATAGCTCCAGCGGGCGGAGACACGACTTCCGAACCATACTCCGAGTATGCAGGGTCTGAGTCCTCCGTCGTAACGTTGTGCGTGAAGTCACCACCGGGGATGGAGATGCAGAGAACGCTGCCGAGCGTCTCAGGGGCAGACTGAAGATTCTCGCAGGTCTCATCAATCCAAGGATTGAGCTGCATGATCGATTTATCGTCTAGGCCAGTTTTGACTTCAACATGCAAGCAGGTATCCTCTGAGTCGAGTTGGTAGATGTCGCATGGCAATGGAAGACAGATGGAGACCCCTTGCACAATCTCATTGCAGTCCAAGATTGCTGGGTTTCCAATGAATATAGCAGCTGAGGAGACCTTGTACTTGAGAGCCAATGAGTTGCAAGTGTCTCCTGATTGCGTGGTATACGTAACCCCAGAGAGACACAGAGGCGTCTCTGTCGGGTTTTCTGGGAAAGGAGAGTCTTTCGTGGCAGTAGGCTGATTTGCGAGGGAACAGCGCGATACAGCTGCCTTTAGCGCTCCCTGATAGAAGGGCTCTTGAGAATAAATGGAATAATTGCTTGACTGCATCATCTTTAGCCGACCGATGTAACAATCCGAGCAAAGTTCGGCGGTTTTCATGGCGTCGATGCCTTCAGCATCACCAAACCCGGCAATGACATCTGTCTTTTGTTAGTGCAGCTGACAGGATAGCTCGATGGAGGTATACTTACCATTGCAGTAGCGACCGTCCTTTTTGTTCACCTGGCATGTTTCATTAATGCCGTAGGAAATGAAGTTGCCCATGATCGCAGCAGTAGCACCATCGGCCCAGGTTAAGCCGGCACAATAGCTGCCAACGGCCTTGGTCCAATCCGAAATGGACTGAGCGCAGCCCGCATCACAGACGGAATTGACATCGACTTCGTCTGGCATGATGCCGTGGTATTCCGGCGTGGTCCACTCACTGGTCCCATTATCGCATCGCACCAAGGCCTTGAGGGCATTCTGACAGGCGGCCGGAAAGACATCCAGGCCTGCAGTGCCTTCATCGTGGATCCTGTATCCCGCAAAATCTCGCCTGCCAGTCATCTGCTTTGCGCCTCCCAGCCAAGCCAAGAGGGACGAGGCAAAGCCATTCCTGTTCGGCTTGCCAAGCGTTGGCTTGCCGTTCAAGGGGCTAATCATCTCAATGCTGCCGATCGTCACGAGATTGTAGATCCATACACTGAAACTCTGCTCCGTATAGAAGATCTTGTCTTGGCAGTTGTGACGGCCTGAGTTGATGCAGGTCTGATCATAACGAGAGAAAAAGGAGTATAGGCCAGCGCTGAGAATGTGAATCTCGGAAGAGTCAATGAGCCGTACAGCCCACGATACTCCGCAGGTCTTTGAAGTAGGAGAGCAATCATGAAACTCTGGGTCGTCAGGGAAGGCCCCTGGTAGAAAAGGTGCTGGAGCCGTTGGCACGGACTGAAAGTAAGGTGACTCGGTCTGGATCAGACCCATGACGATATTCTTAGCACCTGAGAGTTGGTACTGATATAGCACGCAGTGCTCAACAGAAGTACCCCAGAGCCAGGTTGGACCATTGCTTTCCACAAGCATGCCTCTGCCAGCATATATGTCAATTTGCGTCTGCTCGGCAGTATCGAAATCATGGTCGGCAGTCCACATCCAGACATTTTCAAGATATGCCGAGGATTCCGATGTCAGGTGTAGCATTAGTGACGCGGCAATGCACTTTGGGTTCACTTTTCCAGATAGCTTGGGGCAGTCATTGGCAGTAAGGTCAGTACCTGCTGCACCACCCACGCGGAAATGAGTGTCTGGATGAGAGAGAATATGTAAGCTGAAGTCGTGATGACATCGTGAAGTGCATGGACTTACCCCATAGACCTGCCGAGCCTTGTGCAGACTCGTGTACATTCCACTCCATCAAAACGGCTCCTGCGGTAGCACCTTTGACAGTGAATATCAACGACTGGATCTCAACAACACCGACCTGATTGGGCAGGCCAACACGAACTGCGACGCGGGGCTGCAGAGCGTTGCTGAATTTTGAGCCCGTTGCCATAATCTGTGCCCAAGCCTGTCCGATAATGCGAGAGCCAACAGGAATGTCGATGGTGTCTTGTATAAGGTAGACTCCGAAAGGTATGTAGACGATTGCAGACATGTTGGCGGCTGTGGCAAACAGATGGTTCAAAACAGCCGTGTCGTCGGTTTTGCCGTCACCCTGGGCTCCGTATGCCCTCGCATCGAGAATTTGACTGTAGCCAACATCGTCGTACTTAGGCCGGCGCCTCGTAAAGAACTGATTGCGGGGGCCAACGACAAGAGAGGAGTCCCTGTTTGGGGAATCGAGAACAGCACCGTTGAGAAAGGTGGTATCGCCATTAGCATTGGTCACCATACCGAAGCCCCAATTGTCCACATTCCTGGTCTTGGAACTACCAGGAAGTAGAACTTTCCCCTTGGCCATGTCTTTGACAACGGTGTCTACTGCATAAAATCCCGAGTTGCTCAAGAGTAGGGCGGTGGAGTTGTCTGACATGACGGAAGTGGCAATTCCAACACGACCATATCGCATCTGCATGTCTGTAACAAAGAGCGAGCCGATTCCCTGACCAGTACTCATCGGCTGGCATATAATTAGTACGACAGTCAATGATGAATGAAGATGGAGATCTCACGCCGCCCGCACCGCCAACGATGCTGATGCCAGTCTGGCAGTTTACCACGACAATATTTTGCATCGTCCATCCCCAGTCCCAGTGAATCTGGATAGCTGTTTCGGCATCTTGGAAGTAGAGACCGCTGGCCGTGAACTGTTGGTTACCCATGTAGGCACTGCAAAGTCAAGCATTAGCCTCAGTCATTAACGAGTCCGGCAAGGGAATGGAATCGCCTACCCAAATTTACCACCGACGAAGTAAAGATCAGACAAGAAACCGCCACTACCATTCTCCATATAAATGCCCTGTTCATCCTAGTATTAGACAAGTCGGATCTTTTGGAACTCAGGATTCTTGGGGGGTTTTACCTGCTGTGTCGTGGATGCATCATCCTCCGGCGTGGTCATATAAAAATGGATATTCTCCAGTGAAGTGCCTTGGGCAACTTGCCAGTGAATGCCGCAGACTTGACCCCATTGCGGGGTTGCCCGGATATCAATAATGAAATTGCGAATGCTGCGGAGGAAGTTGTTCTGGTTCAGATACCTATGGAGGTCGAGATTAGTGATGGCACTGCTACCAGGAGAGGGATACTCTACCACTGCGAGGTTTCGCCCGTGTAGACCTGTTGAAAGAGTCAAAATCCTGATTAATTAACGGAATTAGGCAATTCGTACATTAGACGTGATGACGCCGAGTCCCACGAAGCTAGGTGCTGCAACAATCTTTGGCAGTTCAAAGGGCTGTTGGATGTTAGGACTCGAATGTGGACTTGTGTTAAGAACATCTCACATTGCCTATGAGCTCGGTGTTATAGTACTGTATGATCGAGGAGCTGACTTTGTATTTTCCCGGAGGGAAATAGACCGTTGCTGGGTAAATGGTGCTGCCAGTGCAGTTGCCGCCACCGCATCGCCCGCCGCTGGAGATGGCCTTATTGATAGCTTCAGTATCATCGGCAACGCCATCACCTACGAGTTCGGTCAGTGAATGCGCTGGTATTCAGGGAGGGTACCTACCTTTGGCGCCGAAATCTTTGACGTTTCGCCATACTTGGTATCCAGATGGCGCAAATGGACTTGAGCCTCTCTGACGGATTGTGGCAATCCACCAGTCACCTGAGGCTCTTTTCTTCAACTTCACCTCGTCCTGGTCTTGCGGTGTCGATTGCACCAAGTCGGATGCGTTACCGCCATAGCGGAAGGCCGATGGTGGCTCTTCAACTCGTGAGACTAAACCGGAGCCAAACTGAAGCATGGGTGGCATCATATTCGTATCGTTGACCGGTATTTGGAAGTAGGTCTGTAGCCCATGGATAGCAGTCTCATAGTCAACGTCCTCATTCTCGTTAGGGGGAGTCCAGTGCTGTGAGACCAGGCGCGCGGCTTCGATGAGCTCATCGGGGACAGTGTAACGCATGTCATCTTCCGTACCGTTGCTACCTCTAGTGTTTTCGCTCCTGGCCTCTAGTGTAGTGGCATTGCTATGGTAATCCAGCAATGGCGGTGGTGTTTGCGCTCTGTTTAGCTCTGTAGCGTTGAGCACCTCAAGTCGGTTCCGTCGGGGATTTGCGATGATGGCCTCATTTGCGCGGGCCATGGCAGCTTGGCCCTTAGCAATCAGTCTCAGCGCCTCGTCAAGAGCCGCGTCTCTGTCAGCGGCATTGTCACGTCCGTGGGAAGCGTGCATATGGCTATGCTGCGAGCCATCGTGGCGATGTGAATGACCGTAGCACAAGAGAGGTACACCAAAGGTGTACAACCAAAATAAGAAGAGCATTTTGCCAGACGATGTCAGCCAAAATGATTAGGGCATAACCGGCACCTGGGCGATGATGGTGGTTTTGAGAGCGGGTGGAGAGCTCATCACATCATATCAACGAAGAGAATACCATGTTTCTCGACAATGGGATTTCTTGTTGATTACCGTCGGAGAGACGCCGAACCCCGCCCATACTCATTGTCACGGACCGAGGCTTCCAGGCGTGCGAGCACATCAGCTCATTTCAGATAACTGAGCATGGATCACGAAGCTTTGCATTTGATTACTTCCAAAAGTCCCATGCTTCCGCCCTACAATCGGCCGACAGGACCCCCCATTTCCGACACGTGTTGTGCAAATTGAGCGTGAAAAAACCTCGGTTGGTGTAGAATTCGTGAAGTTCTCTGTGGATCTAAGGCTAACTGGCACCCATCTTCGGAGAAACTCTCTTAGCTTCATGACGGTAGGGCTGGAGACTGGGTCAACACCAGGTCCTGGCCTGTGAGAATGAGCCCAAATCTTATAGCAAAGTGGGACACGGCTCCGAAGACCATCCTGCCAAGCCTCCGGACCCAGGCTCACATGGCTGGTGCGTGCCGTTAGCAGAATCGAAGGGAGTCTAGACTGCGAGTCAAGATCACGCATGAATGGGAATTCACAGAAACATGCTAATTGCTGGATACTGCATGCAATATCAGGCCGAGATTATCGTACGTTTTTTCACAGGAAAAGAAAGGAAGCAGAGATATCCATGCGTCCTCTTCGACCCGCCCTTGACCGGTCTAAGAGGCTCCCATCTTCAAGAAATCCCCGTTCTGGCACCTCAAGGAATAACACTTTCGCTTTTCCGCTGCTGGAATGCAATTCCTGCTTCATTGTCTGTCCACCTCAAGGAATACCAGCTTCGCTGCTCTGCTGTTGGCATCATGGCGCCGACTACTCGCCTATCTTCCCTTGTTCTTATTCTTTTCCTCGTTTCGCAGCTCTTGGTACTTGCAGTACATGCTCAGGACTGTAGCAAAACAAAGCACTGCAGCATCGGATGCTGCAGCAAGCACGGCTTTTGCGGTACTACAAGCGACCACTGTGGCCAAGGGTGTCTAAGTACTTGCGACTACAAGCCACCAGCGACAGAGTGCAGTGCTACGAAGCTGTGTGCTATTGGCTGTTGTAGCAAAGAAGGCTTCTGTGGTACCACCAACGCTCACTGTGGTCAAGGTTGTCTAAGCACTTGCAACTACAAGCCGCCAGCAACAGAATGCAGTGCTACAAAACTTTGTGCCACTGGCTGCTGCAGCAAGGACGGTTTCTGCGGTACCAGTGATGCTCACTGCGGCAAGGGGTGCCAGAGCACCTGTGACTTCAAGCTTGGCTGCGATAAGAACAACCCTTGCAAAGACGGCACCTGTTGTTCAAAGTTTGGCTTCTGTGGTTTTGGTCCGAAGTGTGAGTCTCCCAAAGCATCAGAGGACCAGGGTACTAACATTAAGCAGATTGTAGCAAGGAGAACTGCGTGGCCGGATGCGATGCGAAGACATTCTGTGATCCTGGAGGCTATGGCCCTTTATATTCTGAGCACTCAAAGTGCCCACTCAATGTCTGCTGCTCTAAATGGGGGTGAGTTATCTGGACAACAACCTTCAACATCGGCCTCGTATCTCAAGACTAACACCACACCAGTTACTGTGGTTTGACGGAAGAATTCTGCGGCAAGAAAAAGGTCACTCGCCCCTCCTGCTCTGTCAAGACCTCGCCCATGAAAAGAGTGGTGGGGTACTATGAAGGTTGGGCAAACAGAAGAAGCTGTGATTCTTTCTCTCCGTCCAACATTCCTGACGGGGTCTACACACACATCAACTTCGCCTTTGCTAGCATTGACCCAAATACTTTCAAGATCGTTCCAGCCGCCAAGCAGGACACGGAACTGTACCGCCAGCTAACGCGAAAGAAGCAAATCGATCGCAATCTAAAGGTCTTCATCGCCATCGGTGGCTGTGCGTTTAATGACCCCGGCCCTACCGCCACGACCTTCTCTGATATTGCTCGTTCGCAGAGCAACCAACGAGTATTCATCTCGTCCCTAATCTCCTTCATGAACACCTACAACTTCGATGGTGTTGATATAGATTGGGAGTATCCAGAAGCACCTGATCGTCAAGGTCGCGGGGAGGATTTCGTCAATCTCCCCAAGTTCTTGAACAACATCAAAAGTGCTTTGCGGCAGAATGGAGCCAGGAACGGGCTGAGCATTGCCATCCCGGCTTCTTACTGGTACTTGCAGCATTTTGACATTGTCAAAATTGCCAAATACGTTGATTTCTTTAACGTAATGACTTATGATCTCCATGGTACGTTTTCTCTAACTTGTCCTTAGCCAGAACTGCACTGACCCTTTTCTACGCATAGGATCTTGGGACACGCCGGAGTCTTGGTTGGGCAACCATCTTAACTCACATACGAATCTGACAGAGATCCGAGATTCTCTGGACTTGTTATGGCGCAACAACATAGACCCTGACCAGGTCAATCTTGGACTTGCGTTCTACTCACGCACATTTACTGCGTCCAACCCTCGCTGCATGTCTCCTGGCTGCCTGTTTGATTCCGGCGGCCCAAAGGGTTCGTGTACCAACGCTGTTGGCGTGCTTTCTAATGCAGAAATTTCGCGCAAGACGGGTTCAAAGCAATCTCGTACCGAACTCGACAAGAAAGCTGCCGTCAAAATCTTCGCACAGGGCCGCGACTGGATGACGTATGATGATGAAGAGACATGGAAAATCAAGCTCGACTTCGCCCGAAGCCAGTGTATTGGCGGTGCCATGGTCTGGGCCATCAGCCAGGACACACGAGACGGCAAGTTTTCTCGGCAGTTGCAGTCTGTTACGGGCTACAAGTCGCAGTCTGTGGAAGAGATTACGGACAACTTTGCTATTCCTGGTGGTCTCTTTGTCACAAAAACCATCAATGTACGAAGCGTTGATGTTCCAAAGGCGCAGTGTCGTTGGAGCAACTGCGGCCAGGGTTGTCCGAGCGGATGGCACGGCGTGAAGCGACGAGACTACTACAAGAACAGGATGTCAGAGTTGATGTATGACGACAATGGGTGCGAGAAGAAAGAGCACAGAACTTTCTGCTGCCCGCCAGGTGAACAGCCATGGTGCCAGTGGCTATTCTTCAACAATGGAAAGTGTAATCCCGGCTGCCCGGATCCCAACCAGGTCGAGATTGCATCCACCAAGGCCGGCTGCAACAATGGCAAGGCCCAAGTGGCATGCTGCTCAGCCGATGCCCCTGCCATGGATGTTTACCGCCAGTGTCGGTGGTACGGCAAAGAACACAGTTGCACTCAGGGCCGGTCACTCCAACTCTGTGAGTGGAGCGACAAGTACACTTCACTTCTTGTTACGAGCAGGGATGGAAGCGGCGCTCAGGTTTGCCGTGCAGGCGATGGCAGCCGCTGGCCCAGACCCTATTGCTGCGACAAGTCGGATAGTAGAACACGCTGGACAAATTGCGAGTGGAACGATTATCAAGCCATGGGTCTGACGCCGTACGCCGGCGATGGGCAGTGCAACAGAAACTGTCCAGCGGGCAAGATCAAGGTTGCCTTGCAAGACATCGAGTCTTCGTGTAGAGGCAAGCGTGCCTTCTGCTGCGATGCAGAGGTATTATCCTCGGCGGAGATTGAGCAGAGGAATCTCGCCGCTGCACTGAGAGCTTGGGTCAGAAGTCCTACCTGTCCCAATCCAAGCAAAATTCTTACTCGATCCATAACCTCGACCGACGGAAACGAGAAACCCAGCAAAGTTGAGCGTGACTCCCCGCTACCAAGTCAGTCAATAGTGAGTTCTGCACTTGCAAAGATCATTGACCAACCTCCAAGTTCAAAGTTTCTTGACGACATACGTAAGGCATGGGACCTTGCTATTCTTCCCAGTTGGCCGAATCTTTCAGCCTCGGCTTTATCAAGCATGTGGTATCCTTTCAGGGACATCGACGGCGCAGGCATTCTAATTGCTGCTGCCGTTCTCTGCAACATGGACGCCTGGAACAAAAGGATTATGGCGAAACCCAGCATAGACTCAATTCGCTGCCCCCTGCCAGCAATCGCGGATATCGAGCCTAGCTTGCGGGTGAACCCCGACGACAGTCCATTAGATGACGAGAGCACCACAATCACCTCGCCTTGGGAAACCCTCAACGATCTCTTTGGAAAGATCCCCTGGCTAGGATCCTGGCTGGGAATTGGCCGAAGGGCAGGCGGAGCTCGAGGTTTCAAAGTCAAGTGCTCTGCGCGGGACACGTTTACGATTACCTCGGAGCCGTATCCCAATGGCGACCAAGGCGACGCTCTGGCAAAGCTTAATGGCGATGACGACCGATGGTATGTTAACAATAACGACGACAGCTGCTTTGGCTTTGGCATCGCCGACGATGGAGAAAAGGATAGTCATGAGTGGGCTTGTACGTGAAAGGGGACCTCATCTTTGCGAGAATGTGGATGAAAGCTAACGCTGCGCAGCCGAGCATATCCTTGAGCTTCAGACCATCAAGAATTTCATCGAATACACAATAAACGGCGCGCTGGATGCACGGGTGGGTTCTAAATATGGCGTCAGCCTCAAAAGGGTCTTGAAGCGCGGCAAGCGAGCAAGCTGCAGCATGTGGAAAAATGAGTTCCGCACCAGCTTCAAGGAATGGAAGGTTGCTAACAACGAAGTGACGCCGATGGAAAAAGTGTTTACGTTAATGGGGTCGACTCAGAATGCTGATGATATGGTCAACTGCGAGAGATATCTGAACTCCATGAAAGCCAAAGTAAGTACCACATCCTGTCTAGGTGAGGGTTGAACAACGGACTCGGGCACCTGACCTTTTCCCTGTATAGATTTGGGGTCTCAAAGATCCCGTTGGTAAACCGAACTGGGACAAGACTTGCAAGAAAACAAACAAGCAAAGCGGTGAAAAAGCCATCACGTCACTCCAGCTGGTGAGAACCATGATCTCTAGGTTCCGCGTGTGGCATACTAACAGCCGAAATAGACTTTCGGTGTCTGGCAATACCTTAACTCGGACAAGATTAAAGAAAGGCTCCTCAGCGTGCACGCACAAGTTGCTGATATCTTTGACGAATTCGATGACATGTACGCCTTAAAGACTGGAAAGCCAGTTCCGGACCGCCAGAGCCAATACTGGCGTGACTATATGTCCCAACACTTCGACAGGATGATGCAGCACAGCTCGGGCTGGGCGAAAGGGCGTCTCGAGCAACTACACAAAGATTGGACAGACCATCTCGTGACGTTGCTACAGCAGGCCATGTCAAATCCGCTACTGGCCGGCGAAATATTCATTGCATGGGACGTCATCACGGCTCTAAAC
Organism: Stachybotrys elegans; assembly: GCA_020746835.1. Classification (NCBI taxonomy): domain Eukaryota; kingdom Fungi; phylum Ascomycota; class Sordariomycetes; order Hypocreales; family Stachybotryaceae; genus Stachybotrys; species Stachybotrys elegans. The sequence continues at coordinate 175,499 of JAGPNK010000017.1, forward strand.
AACCTTCAGTTGAGCTTCCCAACCACCTTTCAATTTGATACCACTGTCTTTGATGACAACTAGAAGCAGAAAGCGAAAGGTCTTACTTAGACAATGGCATAATATAATCTGCAGACCAAAGACGAGTGTCCTCATCATGCTTGAGTAAACGCCTCGAACGCCGGCGACTGAGTGCTGTTTGAACCAGAGTTAATATATTATGGTTGTTTCTCGAGAGTCATTGATCTATTAGAGCCGATACGCTATACGTGACCTGTATATTGATCGCTTAGTAGTGCGTCAGAAGATGAAATGAGGAAGGACTAAATCTGCCACCAGTACGGAGTATCTGTAGGTTGATAAAAGGGAACAATTCTGACGCTAAAGGTCAGGTTATTTTACTGGCCCACTAGTCAGCCCATTTGAATGCACAGATCAGTCCCTATTTAAGTACTTAATATGGAAGCCACTGTCCAACAATTGTTGTTCCTCCTCATCTTCCTTTTCCCAAAGTTTCTCAACAACCAACTCCAGAACAACCGCCAACTGGTTCTTAGCTATTCTTGCCCCCCTCCCCTCGCTCTCGCCGACGCAAGAGCCATTACACAACGATACAATTATTATCATGGAGCCTAAAGATCCCGGAATCGTCCCGCCGTCGCAGCCCGCCAAGCGACAGAGGGAGAAAAGGGCAAGATCCCCGGGCGCTGCTGAACGGCGGCACCAAAGGAATAGGGCTGAGTGTGCCCAACTTCGAAAGGAAGGAGTGGGTGATAGGGATCTCGTAAATGAAATTCTCTCACACCCTAACCCTCTCGAGATGGACCACGACGACCTCATGTTGTCACGCAGTGTTTTGTTTGACCATCCCTGCTATTATTATGATCACTACGAGATGGTTCGCCGGGTTACCAACGGCAGATTCAGGAGCGACCAAGAATTGGTCCACGCAGCCGCTCAGCCCGGGGACAACTACAAGGAGATGCCAACTCTTCTGGATGCTTGGAAGTGGGTTGTGTGTGATGTGCGCTCCGTCGACGAGAACACAGCCATGCAGGCACTTTACGAGAAACAGCTGGAAGAAGAGAGGCTCCAAACACCACAAGAGCGTGCCAGAGAGCTTATTCGATCAGAGGGAATGAAGATGGCCCGCAGAAACGCTCGGTGGGTTATACCGGTACTCGAGAAGCTGTCACCCCAAGAGCTTGCTCAGATGGAGCAGGAGAAAGGTGGTTCAATGTTCGCAATCTGGACAGGTGGTGCAATGCTCGAGATCTGGAAACAGGTATCACCGCCATCACCGCCCTGGATCCAGCATATTGCTGATTCCCAGCAACCTTGGGGCTTTGTTTTTTACAAGTCGAGGCTGGTCCAGAAGCGCTACGGCCACAGGTGGGATGTTGTTTGGGACGATATCGCGCAAAACCAGCCCACGGGTTTTGGCGGTCGCTACAAATATTCCTTCCTGGGCTCTATTCATTGCAGAGGTTCTCTATCTACCTTGAAGAAGCTCTGGACAGAGGTATGGGCCCCTCCTGTATCCAGTGATGACCGCACCGGAGACGATGGTCTAAGAGAGTAAGTGACTGGACTGCCTATTCAGGATAACTTGATCTCATGCTTATAAATTACAGCCATTTTGAAGATTACAAAGACTCAATCAAATCCCCCGGGATATTGCGCAACACATTCATTGTAATCGACGCTCAGCCTATTCCTCGGGACCTTTGGCGCCAGGAAACTGGTTTCGATATGTTTTGGGTCTGGGCGTATGATCCCGAGTGGCGCTCTTTGAGCAAGGATACCATACTAAGGGATGATGAGTACCAAGGACGTGTCAAGGTATCATTTCACAGTCTGAACGCATGGTTCTATGCTGCCTGTTTGGAAGGCATCAGCATCCGGGACATGTGGCTCAAAGCGCAACAACACCCCGACAAGATATGGATCGGTTATTCAAAGTTTATGGAACCATGGGATCACGCGCCATATGTATAGGAGTTGGAACAAGAATTCCTAACTCGAAGGGCATACCCGGACTAGCAGACTCGGCTGGATAGAAACCTGTAAAGGCCTGGATGAGTTCAGGTAATGGCGTGTTAGTAGGGCCAAAGTTTTTAATTATTATCAGCTGTTAGAACTTAGATCATTCGCCGAGACTGGCATGTGGGATTTCCCGAGCGTGCGCCCAGTGGGATACAGACCAGCGGCTTCGAGGAGGCCCCCTGTGACGATAAGACAATATCGAATCAAGAGATAGTACTTGGGAAATATCACCCATTGCACAATGAGTTTTCCTTACTCTTCCAGACAGAGCCTAAAGTACAAGATACGCAGTCCCGCCTGACAAGGCCCATCCAAGGCGGAGAAGCTGCAAGTCAGCCGAATGTACCATCCTGGATGACACACAGGATAATGAGACTTGAGATGAGGATCAACCGGGGGCAGTGTTTTCTAGAGAAATCTCATGTATGATGGCTGCATGGGGAGGCTACTGAGGAGCAAGGCTGGTTATAGGTAATGGCTCTGGCAGTAGGCAAGGCAGGGCTTGGATCAAGTCTCTGTATGTTGGTGTATAAAGATTATAGGGACCACGATGGCAACGAGGACAACAAATACAACAAGGATAAGAAGAATAACTAGAACAATTATGGCGCTAGAGATAAGTACAGTGAAGTAATAAGAGCACGAGGTGGCAGAGCCGCGTCTCGGTGTAGATAGACTGGCTACCTTAAGCGAGGCGAACGTCAGCAGCGCCGGTAAACTGCTGGATATCTTTGAAAATATCCTCTATAGGCGTTACGAATGTGAACGCGTCAGCTTTCCCGGCTGCTTGCCGTGGTCGGAGTTCCTTGAACACTTGACCAACAGCTACCCCGTTCTCGCCCCATACGATCGCACCGGAATCTCCTGGAATTGCGAAGGGCCGTAATGAGGAAGCCGATATGACCGCTTCTGCCAGCTCAAACTTCTATTCCCCTACGCACAGCCCCAAGTTTCTGGCTTCGGGCATGTGGGAATCCCCGGTGCTGCTCTCCAAGGTGATAGAGAACGGTGACTTTGAGATGGCTTGTGGTATGCCAAGATACGTTTTGAAGCTGTGGTAAACACCTTCCGTAGAGCCTGTCACGGCACCAGCCTTGAACACCGGGGCGCCGCTTTTCATTTTCTTGATAGAGGACTCCTCCCGGGGTTGCTGTAAAACAGCTTCCAATATGTCTTTCGGAACGTTGGAAGGGTGCTTGCAGCTGATCCTTTGGTAGAACAAGGAGAGCTCGCTCGGAATGCGGTTAATACCCTGCCGGGCCTTTGGGACCTCTACCAATGCCCAACCCATGCCAGAACCAGCCCAGATAGAACCTAAGCGATGCTTGTCATTGCCGAAGAACGCCTTATTCGCCTTAACGTTCGCTTCTATACACGCCCGCAGCTCTGCTACCTCGCCAGCAGATTCTTGGTCGTCTTCATCGGTAAAGAAGGCGCCGCTGTTGACCTGTTGCTCTAGTATTGACATTCCCCAGATATGCTCAAGACGTACGGGGTGCTCAGAGGCGGCACCAAACGAGGCAGCAGTCTCGCGCAGCATCCCTTTCTTATCTGCGAGGCGTAAAGGCGTATGGGACTCGGGGGTTCTAAGCTGGGCCTTGCCCTCATCGCTATCGACGTTGCCGTCGTCATTGTAAGATTCCACGCTGGGGGGGGTCCCAGGCAGGACCAAAGGCGTCAGGACTGGCCGTTGTGGCTTGTCGTCGGATCTTGCTTTAGATCCCGGAATGGGCGGCGGCGCAACATGGTAATTGGTAAGAGCAAGCCTCTCCCAGGGCCCGTCGTCCGTAGGCTTTACTTCGACATAACAGCCCAGCGTGCCCATCTGGGGGTTCCATTTGTCGCCTTGTCCATCAACAAAACCGCTGTATCCAATGTCCGCACCCAGGTCGACCACTTTCCATGGCTCCTGCATACTTGTATTGTAGGCTATATCCTTGAGGCTCATGCTGGGGGGCTTCGGCTCAAAGACCAGCGGAACACATTGATTGTGTTCGATGCGAGCGGTGATTGGGGTTTGTAGAGTGGTCAGAAATTTGTTCAGCTCGTCGGTAAGGAAAGGAAAACGTTCCTCTGGACAGGTATAATGGAGCGCGATGTAGACTGTGATTGGGTTTTCCAGGTGATCAGGAATAAGCCCAAGTCTGCAGAGCGTAACTGCTGCAATGTCGTCTGATGAACTGAAGTCGCTGATGATCTGGATGACTCGTGTGGCAATCGTTGGCCACGCTGCCTCAAGGTCAGGCTGGTCAAGGACAGGACCCAAGTATTCTGATTCTGTAAGACGCTTCGACATCATCTCAACTTCCATGTCCATCTCGGGATACTTGGCGTCCACCATTCGCTTGAGATCCCCTACGGTCTGCTTCCAGATCTCATCGCATCCCTCATACCACTCTGCCCAAATCCAGAGCGTGAGGCACTTGAACTCCTCACCGTTATGGCTGAAAGAGGATTCGACGACCGAGATGTACCATAGATACTCGACGTCTTCCGACCATCCGCCACCAAAGACCGGTTGCCCAAATAACCACGAGCGTGCCGGCATAGGCTCCTTGATACCTCTTTTGGCCAGTATCTCGGCGGCAGCTTCTTGGATTTCCTCAATCTTGGCGTTCCCGAAGCGTTCACTTGTCACACGCCCATCCCGTCGCAATGGCAGCGGTAGAAGCCCGGGTGCACCAGCCCGATATTTGGTGACGGAAATACCAAACGGACCTTTTGAGCTCTCATCAAAGCTATGCTCACGCATACGTTGCCGCCTCGGAGCTTGGGTGCGGCTAGTCTTGCTTTCAGGGAGCGACAGCAAACCGCTAAGGTTGTTCATCTTGTCGCTATGAGTTGGGCAGCTAAGCTGATCGCTGTGTTGGTATGGTCGAATTGGCAGTGTTGGATCAGTAATGTGGGCTAGCCCGTTATTGTGCCGTAATGGGGTAATCAGTGACTTCGAGGAGGCCCTCTGTGACAATAGACGATATTAAGTCGGCAGATGACAGTTGGGAAAAGGTTTGTAGGTCTGGTCGTGAGGGTGAAGGGTTCCCCAGCTACTTGTACACCACAGTTGGCCGGAACCTGCCGTGTCGATTCGCTGGTGTCAAGCCATAATGCCTGTGAGAAGACTGTTGCTGGTGACAGGGCTGCTGCAGCAGCAAGATGGCTTCCGGTGGCTCGATTAGCGCCGCCGCTGCCTTTGGGTTAGTCTTTGGCTTTAACTGTAGGGGGCTAAATGGCGTACAAGGTGGCTTCATGTGATCCAGTCACCATGGTCGAGAGAAAACTTTATCGAGAGCCGCCGGTAAGCTTCTTGTCTGGTAATTTGTTGAGGCTTTGCTGCCTGTAACTTGGTGTTATATCCCAGTCACGGCGTTGGAGGAAGAATGGATGAAGAGGAGAGAGAGAGAGTCGCAGAAGAATAGGTTCTCCCGCTTATGAAATATCTGTTCTGTAGGCATGCCAGCGGAGAAGTTTCGAGGAGCAGAAGGGTTGCTATCGATTGTGACGTTTGCTGGGCCTAAGGAGAATGTCCATTACGGGAAAATGCACCATTCACTCGGCTCCATCTGCAAACCTTGATAGCGGTCCGTTTGTGAAATGAAGTTTTGTTTCCACGCGGCTCAGCGTTCCGGTGCCTGATATCAGGGTTTCCATCACCATGTTTTGCTGGCCAAAAACACCGCCAGCGACTAGGCACTGCCCAGCGTCATTCTTTGTTACGAATTCCCACACACTCTTGGACAAACTCAATCATGGCTAACACACCTGGCACGGCTGCAGCGCAATCAGTCTCGGCACAAGCAACACATGTCATTCAGACCGAGCAGGATCACCAGGTCGCACAAATCGCTCAGCCATTGCACACCCAAGGCGCCATGCTCCCAGCATCCTCCAGTCATTCCCATCATCAAGGCACGTGAGGGGAGAGAACAAGGGCAGGGCAAAGATGACAGGCCTGACCTTCAGCGCCGTCAAATTGCCTCGATTCACACCAGCTGGTGACGAATGATAGAGATCCGTTCAGGTCTGTCTACAAAAACCCCGTGCTGGCATTGAAGCTTCCGCCACTTCCAGGCCGATGGCCTGCCATGGACGCAATCAGCAGAAAAACGCGCAAGTACAAACATACCAAGGCAAGATCTTGCTGTTGACGGCCGCTCAGCACTCTCTGTTCCTACATCAGCCATTGCGCATGAGCACAGTCTGTCTGTCTGTCGACCAGAGGCTGCTGTCAGTTCCCACCCTAGATGACAGTTGGTAGCCGTGGACCCCCAGAGATGTGTACAGTATTTATACATAACATCTAGATCCAAAACAATATTCTCAGAGATAGCATTATAGACAGTGATTTCATGGAGTCATGAACATAAATTTTAGCCTGTTGGGCTATCTTGGTTGCCGTGAATCAGACAAGTTCCAAACTTTTCATCTCCTTTATCTTCCCTGTCCTGCCCGCTCTCTTCATCCTCCCCGCCCTCTTCTTTATTGTCGTCCTTGTTGTCCTTATTCTTGTTGCCATCTGCTAGGACCACACTACAATACTCACTCGCTTCCAGCTGTGAATGTGGTTGCTTAGGTTCGTTACAAGTCAGTCAAAATTTCCAAACAGGAACTGGCCTTGGACGGGATTCCTGAAACTTTCCCTTTCTTCCGCCCGGAAACTTGATAAGGTTGCCGCTGGTTTTGTGGCTTACTCGGGTTAAGCTTATGCAGAAATCTCGATTTATTCTGGTATAAGTATCTGCATCAAGAGAAGATGCATGAAACCCTCACAACTCATCTCTTTTACGACCTTCTGAACCAGCCCACAGTACATCACCACTGCTTGCTATTCCGAAGATGGGTAATCCTCTATACAACAGCCATACCATAGCTCCCCAGAGCATGGACCAGCTATGTAGCCCGGCCTTTGCACACTGCATCATCAAAAGTTTCACAAGTTTCTCCAGCCCCCTTGTGGCTGGCCATCAACTACCGGCCATTGGGCCTCTTGGTGCGGCAGGGAGTCTTCAGCCCAAAGAACCATCTGAAAGTCAGACAGGGACATACAAACGGCTCTGCCACAGTATCCTGAGTGCCTGCAGCAATCGACTGGACCGAAACTATGAATGGCCTTTTCACCTTGCCATGGTCACTACGGCTTCTGATTCCGCAGAGAACACAGCAAACACAACTACTACATCTACCCAGACTGGAACCATCAGTACACAGGATGACCAGGGCTTACGTTGCCGCGCTGAGGTGATGGCCCGTATGCTACTCAATTCTTGCCCAGGTGACTGGGTTCTTGGGGCCGGTTTCAGACTCCGTGAAAGGCTCACATCCTTTCTTAAGGGGTATAGCTTTGCAGCCACGCCGTCCGAGGTGATTGCTGCCGTGGAGTATCGCTGGGGGCTATGCCGGCTCGCCGATGAGCTGGTCGAGCACTTCAAACTGCCTCTGCCGCTGCAACGTAAATGCGTAGAGCTCGACAGGGGAGGTTGGCAGAGCGAAAGAAAGAGCATGCCAGACGGCGATCGGCGCTCTTCAGCTATCCGGGAAGTTCTTAACGAGAGACTTGACCATATATTTAGGCCTGCAAAGGAACATGGGCTGCATTTCCCCCGATTCCTCAATTACCTGTGCGCGGCCATCTTGGCGGCCGACAAGAGCGAGAGTGCGTCGCTTGAGATTGCGGAACAGATTTGCAAGTACATTATCAGCCTGAAGGAGGATACGCAAAAGGCAGTGTTGGAGGCATTCAATGTGCAACAATCTGCTAGAAGCTGGCTGGCTTCGATCGGGAAGCGCATGCGCCCTTCCCCGCCGCCCATGACGATATGCGCGTCATGCACCGTTGCATGGCGATGGAGGCAAAGACTGCAGAGTAGTACTTGTTCGACAAGGCACCTAGGATAAGAGCAATTGTTGGGCGACAGGGTTTCTCGTCTTGTTCCGCGTCGACAGGTCATACGAGTGGCGATGGTCGGACAGAACTTGCAGCTGGAACATTAGTTAGAACAGAATGGAGGCAAATATCCCATAAAAACGTCTCAATCATCGGCTAGGCTGCTGCCAGGACAGCCTTGTTGTATTCGTGGCATTAATTATTCTCTAAATCTTCTTCCATTCACTTCGATTATTACGCGATGCATCCAAAACATCCTCATGCAAATGGCTTGACTTGCTCTTCAGACCAGTCCCAGAACTGCTTGGCGATGCCGCTGCCGCCCTCGGCCTCACTCTTCCCTGCAGCAACCAGATCCTCCCTCAGCTCGGCGAATCTACCCCATGGCGCGACTGCGGGACGGTGAGGTTAGCAAAGATCAAATGGCTGGACAGCAGACTTACCCCATGTGCCCGTATTCTCCATGGTGATTTCGGGGGAGAATGCGGCAAAGATTTCGGTGTATGCGCCGTGTATTGTGGGATGCAGAATGAAGGTGTTGAGGAAGAGGGAGACGGGCGTGAACTGGTGCCGCCAGAGGTCGGAGCGCAGGTTGCCCGGGTTCAATGCGACGCTTGCTACGCCGTCGGCCTTGAGCAGCTTGGCATACTCGAGGTTGTGCAGGACATTTCCCGCCTTGCTGATGGAGTACTTTGTCATGGAATCCTTGTCGACGTGGTAGTCGAGGTTATCCATGGGGACACCGCCGGGCGGAGCAAAGTGCATCTCGGCAGCCGAGGAGGCGACCCAGACGACGCGGACCGAGGCAGCAGGCTCCGCCTTGGCCGTGGCTTTGATGCAGGGCGTCAGGAGCTTGGTGAAGAGGAAGGAGCCGAGGCAGTTGACGCCGAGCTGCATGTCGTAGCCCTGGACGGTCTTGTCGGCGCCGCGCGGGGGTGCATGACGCCGGCATTGTTGAAGAGGACATGGAGCCGGGACTCTGCCTGGAGGAAGGTCTCGGCCGAGGCCTTGATGGTGGAGAGGTCGGCGAGATCGAGGTGGAGGAAGACGAGCTGGCCCTTGGAGCTGGGCTCGGCCTTCTTGATGTCATCGATGGCGGCGAGGGCCTTGGACTCTGAGCGGGCGGCAACGTAGACCTTTGCGTTCTTGGAGTAGAGGATCTGGGCGACGCACTTGCCAACGCCCGTGTTTGCGCCCGTGACGATGTAGACCTTGCCATCGAGCAAGGGGACGTCCTTTTCGGTGAAGGTGGGCCTAGGCGGGAAGGCCTGGTCGTAGCTCTTGTACATGGTCTTGAACATGGCGGCGCTGGGATAGCTGTTGTCTGTTGTTTGTTGTTGATGAAGGTGAGGTGATGATGATAAGAAAACGGAGAAGGAAAATGGCCCCGTCGCCGAGATATTTAGCGCTCCTTTGCCTCGGCTCGTGGCTCGTTGGAACTTGGGCCCCCTTCCGAAACGGCCCCGCCGCTTGCCAGCAGATTCAAAGACAAGCCCGGAGGCGATTTCCTTTCCGACTTTCTGACTTTCAGACTTTCGGGCTGTTGGAATGGCCCGTAGTGGAGGAATGGCAAAGTCATGACGCATTGCTTGCTTCGCTTCAGGCTGCTTCCGAGACGAGACAACGGTCTAGACGCAGGCAGTCCCTCAGTAACTCATTATAATCTCACTCCGGGATCCGATTCCACTGCCCCAAAATCAGCATCCCCATTCCCATCGTCGATTCCCACATTGCATCTGACAGGTGTGGCGGTGAAGGCTGTGGCTGGAAGCCCATTGCAGGTCAGTGCCCAACACCCACTATAGCTTCAGCACTGAGCGCCTGTAGATTAACCTACTACAACAAACGGCCAGTAAATAGAAAATACAATGCAATCTAGTAGAAACAACAACCACCAAAAGATCCTCCCACAATCATATGAACCGCAACGTCCTCCGCGTCGTCCACGTCCTCGGCTGCCGCTGCGCCTGCTTCCTCTTCTCCCTCTCCGCCTCGCAGGCCGCGTGCCCATCCGCCTCGCGCTTCACGAGCAGCGTGATGCTCGTCATGTCCCTCATGTACGTCAGCTTCTCCGTGTGCACGTGCAGAAGATCCTGTTCGCCGAGGAAGAACGAATGCTCTCCGCCCTGCCGAAAGCGCATCACTTGCCTCAGGTGCGAAAAGTCCTGCGTCGAAGCCAGCTGCTGCAACGCCTCGAAGCCAAACGCGCCGTCGTAGTATAGCCGGAACTCGACCTCGTGGTCCCAGACGGCACGCTCCGTCTCGCCGATCGTCGTGAGCCTGTAGTCCAGCACCAGGAGGTATATGCCGCGCCGGGCAATGTGAATCGTCACCATTCGCTGGCCCTGCTCCACCTTCTCCGACCATCCAGGCTGCCCGTCGCTAATCCCTTTGAGGCTGCTGCTGCTCCTTCGAGGCAGCATCAGTAGCCTTCCCAGACTCCTGATCTTCCCTCCCTTGCTCGGCTTCACGCTCTCGCCAATGTCGCGAAACCGCGTCCCGATAGGCTGAGGAGGGTACGTGCCGAGGATGGAATAGGCCTGCGTCGGCGAACACTGCCACTCCAACTTGAAGGGCAGCCCGAGCAAGTCCCCGCGTGCTTCCGAGTGTCGCCTGATAAAGAGCTCCCTCGTCTCGAACCCATCCAGGAACTCCTCCGACACGAGAATTGGCCGACACCAGACGGGCCGAATGTACTCGTTCTCACCTGGCCCGCCTCCATCCAAGTTTTGTGGCTCCGTATCAGCCGAGACGAGTGGAAGAACAACGACTGTAGCGGCGGGAGGCCCGTCATCTTTGACCGGAAGGCGACACCCGAGTGATACGTAAATTAGCTTGTCGTACATCGGATCGACCCGCGTCGCTGCCTTGAGCTGCAAGCCTTTCTGGTGGATGGAGAAGGTAGGAGGTACGACACCATTGATGATGCACGATTGAACCTCTCGGCAGTTCTTGAAGTGCGTGGGCAGAGGTGCCAGTATCGACGACTCGTCCAATCTCCAGCTACAACACGACTCTTCCAACCCCCACGAGAGGATGGAGCTATCGCCGCTGACCTTCATAATCTCCTCCTGCAAACGTCGAAAGGCCTTGATGCCCTCGCCGTAGAGCATGGCAATGTTGATATTAAAGATGCCCAACAGGCAATACGCGAGGTCCTCTTGTCGCTTCGTCTCCCGCTCCGCCACCCACGACAGGCGCTCAGCGACGCTGGCCTTGGACAGTCGCTCATAGCTGCTCATGGCAGGGAACCCAAGGTAATCGCCAATGTAGCCCAGCCCGATGCCGGTGATCTCGGCAATCAGGTAGCGCAGCTCCGTCTTGGTCCCGAGGAAGCGCCATGAAGCGTCGTAGAAGTCAATCTCGGCGGGCGCGAGGAGTTCCTGCAACGTCCAGCCCCTGGTGAACCACCTGGCCTTGCGGAACTGCGAGGTCTCGGCCGCCACGTCCTCGCCCTCGGCCACGTCGGAGAGCAGCGCGATGCAAATGTCGGCCTGCTCGTACCACCGGAACATGGAGTTTATCGACTCCTGCAGCTCCGCGCTGCTCGTCTGGTCCATGCAGCATGTGTCGATCCAGACATGGCTCAGGCCGTACTGGCAGGCTAGGCGACATGTGTTCTCAATCTTGTGCCAGCCGAGCTTCTCGCGCACGTCGGCACGTTCGCGCGGGTCCGTCGATCGCACGTCCTGGTGCGTAACCTCATCGTCGCCCCAAGTGTGCGAGAGGATGGCATATGGAGGCAGCAAGGGTCCCTCGGGCAGCTGCTCGAGGCGGAACGTGACGGCATTGAGCAGCCACATGCTCTCGCGCGAGCATTTTGCTCGAGAAACAGGATCATGACAGCTTGGCCACCTTTCGTTAGTACCTGCAGGCCAATGAGGGGCAGAAGAGCAGGGGTCAAGTCAGCAGAGGCAGCAGATTCGTCAATGCGTGAATCCTCCAGCATTGAAGAGCACTGTCAATTCGGTTTACAATATTACAGACGCCAATGGTGGAATTGACACCTTTGCCGGGACAGATGCAGAGGTTGTTCAGCTAACCAATCCTCGCCCCTGTCCTCGCCTCTGTCCTCGCCTCTGGTTTGGTCTTGGCATAACGACCGTTTGCTAGTCCCTCGGCTCATCATTGCGACGATGATGCCGAATAATCCATCAACCATGGGTCGGCCACAGAATCGACGACAGCCCGGCTCTTTTAGATCCAGGAACCCCGCTGCAGGGGAGCCATCCCCATGGGGAGAGCCCCGGTGCATGAAGCCATTTAAGACGATGCTGGCTCCATAGGGAGAGCGCGTCACGGGCAGGCTTATTATCACGATGAGGCCGCAGCTCGTTGCTGCTCTTGCCGGCGTCGCTTCGGCCTTTCCAGCAGCGCAGGATCTGCTGGCAAACCTCGACTACGGGACCTTTCAGGGCGCTTACTCCAGCAGGTACAACATCTCGTACTGGCAAAAGATACCATATGCGGCGCCGCCTGTAGGGGAGAATCGCTTTCGGGCGCCGCAGCCCCCGTTGTCAATTGAGGGCGTGTATGACTCGAGCCAGAGATTCGACATGTGTCCCCAGCGCACGGTAAGAGCGGCTCTTAAGAACACACGCGATGATGACTGACAAGTTAGGTTAATGGCTCCGAGGACTGCCTCTATCTCGGACTGTACTCCCGGCCCTGGACGCCTAGTCAGCCCCTGCGCCCCGTCATAGTCACGTTTCATGGCGGCGGCTTCGTGCAAGGCGCTGCGACATTTACACCGCCTCCCTCTGCGTACCCGATCCTCAATGTATCTGAGACAATGAACCTGCTGTTTGTGTACCCCAGCTACCGCCTCAATGCCTTTGGCTTCCTACCCGGACGCGAGATTGCTGCCGATGACATGTCCGACACCAATGCCGGCCTGCGCGACCAAGAATATGTTCTCCAGTGGACGAGAAAGTACATTCGCCAATTCGGAGGAGATCCCGACAAGGTTACCGTCTGGGGCCAGAGTGCTGGCGGAGGAAGCGTCCTGGCGCAGGTGATTGCATCCCGCCATCGTAGTGGAGAGCCATTGTTCGACAAAGCCCTCGCTTCAAGTCCTTTCTGGCCAAAGACCTATCGCTACGACAGTGCGGAAGCGCAGGATATCTACGACACCCTGGCCAAGCTGACGGGCTGTGCGGGAGCCGACAGTCTCAAATGCTTGAAGACTGTAGACGTGCAAAAGATTCGCGACGCGAGCCTCGTCATCACAGATAGCCACAAATGGACTACGTCGTCATTCACCTGGGGCCCCGTCGTAGGCGACGACTTCTTGCCCGTACCGTTATCTCAGGCGACAAGTGAGAAAGCCATTGTGCCGCACGCATTTAGCATGTACAATACCCACGAGGGCGAGAGCTTTATCAATGCGACCGTCAGCGCGGCAGGCGATTTTGACATTTGGCTCGAGGACTATCTGCCGGGGCTTAGCAAATGCGATGTCTCACAGATCGGGAGGCTATACCCACCGTCGGGCATCATCAGTGAGACCGAGTCGTACAGCGACGCCTTCACGCGCGCCGGGCTCGTCTACCGCGACACGGTACTGACATGCCCTGCCCTGTGGACGGCGGGCGCCGCGGAAACTGGGTGGCTAGGCGAATATACCATGGCACCCGCGCGGCATGCGAGCGACGTGTACTGGTGGAACACGATCAATGAAGCGCATACAAGAGATTTGCTGCACTACCAGGGATATGCGGGTAAGACTAGACAAAGAAAAGTGTTGTTCCCGACAGAGCTGACTGACTGTCTGGCTTACAGGAGCACTCGCATCTTTCTTTGCGACGGGGGATCCCAATAAGTTGAAGCTCACGGAGCCCGCGGTGGCAGGGACGCCAAAACTCGCCTCCGGAAAGCGGTGGATTATAGATGAGGCAGGGTTTGGGACTGGAGACGTCGCATTGATCAAGCAGCGTCGCAATCTCTGGAGAAGGCTTTCGCACAAGATACCTATCTAGGCGTGGACGGCATGTTTTCTGCAAATCATTGCGGAAAACAACTATGAACAGCAGGATTTGTTCAAAAGTATCCCCTCTCGTGTTGCAACGAATGACCGGGCCTTTGTTCTCTTGGACGCGTCGTGGATGGCAGAGTGTTAATTATTACTCTTCGAGCATCATAAATTGGGCTGGCCATATTCTGCTCCATCTATGTCCAAGAACCCCATCAACTGTGGGTATGGGACCTGGAACCATTAACATATCGTCCGAGCTTGATGGATGGTGTCGAATATTTGCGTGGGTAGCCAACACGTACCATCTATTCTTCCAAGGAGGTAAACACCCAACAATTGCTAAACCCCCAATGCTCACTCACAAACACGCAAATATTTCAATCTGAATAGATTGATTGCGAGAGTAGACGAGTGAACTACCTCCCGTGTGCAACTCCGCCCGCTACCTACGCCTCGTTCGTCGAACAACTAATTTGGTGTCCAGTTACTGTTCTTGGTACAGAAGTAGGCGATTATAGCAGACACACAACGAGAGAATCGCTCCTCCGAGCCCTTAGTCCTCTGGACTTTCTCGCGGGCAATGCTTGAACACTGGGAAAGGCACGCAATAGTCAGAGTAGTAAATCGGAAGCCCCACGAGAGTGGTGAAAGGGCGCTTATGGCCAGCTTCAAGACGACTGGCCTAGTGATACATGTCCCGATAAGAAATAAAGTTAGGCAATGAGTCGGTAGAGCTGGACGGGGTCGAGAACTTGGCACGGTTGATGTCTCAGACAATGTCTGGCCGTGCATTAATGGAAGCAGCCAGACACAGGTGCAAGACAAGGCCGTGATATTCTTCCAGAGTCTAGCTGCACATCCTGCAGGTGGCTTGTGGGTAAATAGGGAAGGGGAATCCCATCGCAGCCAGTTTCCATGCATCGACTGTGAATGAAGTGTCAAGGAGTGGTGACTTCTGGTGATACATGTAAGAACGACTTTGAACAGATTGCACAATTGTAAACTCGCTGTCATGGTGTTTATGGCCAGTTCAAATGCAAGGCCTTGGATGGCTCGCGCACATATTCTCGTCAGAACGGCCGACGAACATAACGCAACTTCTCCATGATATGAAGAGAGGTCGTTGCATCAAAGCGCTCGGTGGTATGTAGAAGACTCGTCATGGGCATGGCTAACTCAGCCCCAGAAATATAACGAGCCATTATAGAGACAAATCACCCATCATTTGAAGGTTTCACGAACCCAGCTGAGGAGAAACAGTGGAGATCGGAGAATAATATGGCGGACGGTGAAGAGAAGGGGATTCCATGCCCCTCGGCTATTCTGTTTCTCCAAATGAATTCTAACCGATTGGTCAATGGCATGAATTGCATGTATTTGAAGAAGCTAGGGACAGGACAGGATGCAAAGGTGCAAAGGTGTAGTGGTTCGAGTAGGGCTTTTCGAGGGCAAGATGCAACTGATTGAACATCCTCATGAACTCGACTCTGGAAGGTGACTGAGTCTAAAGCAGCCAATTGCTTGACTCGCATAATGAGTGCTCAGCAAGAATTATTTACGCGCTCATAACCGAAGCGATTACACAATTCCCGTCTATCGTCTAGGCATCATGTACCTTCGCCATCAAGGAAAATGCAATGGAGCTGCGACCATCAGAAACACGGGACAGCGGCCAGGGGAAATTGCTCTGATGAAGAGAATCCGCGATTGGGCTGAGAGGTGGCAAGACAACAGGCCATGCTAGTAGGGACTCGAAGCCCATCGTCTCCGGCAAAATGCAAGGCTGCGTCATTCTGAGTCCTGACAGCCATCTGTCGCCTGTCTGAGACCACGCCTGTCGGTGATGATAGGCGTTGAGGGGCGATGCAACCACGATTTAATGTGCTCATGTCATGCTACGTCAGGAACCGATGGCGAGAACTGCGTTGGTGCGTCGCTTGTCCGAGATAGTACAGGATCGTCGGAGAGATAAGCTGACAGTCTACAACTCACATCCCATGCAATCATCAATCATCCGACGCCCCGATATCTATGGACAGCAACAGCAAAGACACCAGCGTGAGACTTTTCCCACCGCCCTCCTGGCACACAGTCTCACCAAGCCACGGCCCTCCCCTAAAAGACCCCTGCCCAGCCATGTTGGCACCCATTGGTCACACCACATGCCGTAATTGTGCGGCTGAAGTGGATGGTCGGCAGATGCGCTGGTTGGCGCCAGCGGAGTCGAGATTGCATGGATCAAGGTAGCTGAGAGCCAGGTTGATTCGTCCCAACTCGTCCAATCGACGCAACCGAGACTGGCCAGACAATCAAAGCCACGAATCCACCCCGGCCTGCCTTTCCCCTCTTCTGTCGCTCTCCCGTATGTCGTTGCCCTCCCCATGTTTCGGCGATTACGGGAGGGTCCTGTTTGTTCGAGCAGCCCGGCCCAGCCTCTCGCCTGGGGTGCTTGCTGCTCTCGTCAAAACTCTTCTTCTTCCTGATGTGCGCATGCCGTCATGGCCTCGAGAACGCTCTCCGAGTTATGCTGTCAATTATCCTGAACCCGTCGTAGTAACATGTCCGCGCAGCACGAGTCTGTCGCCAGTGGCCATTGGGCCCAATGGCTTGTTGCCCGACAGCTCAGCCTCGTAAGAAGACCCCTGACTCTGGGCTCGCCTCGGGACCGGACTATGCGGAACGGCGGACGTTGAGCTAACGAATGGCATCGCATCATCCAGGACCAGCAGGACGACCCGCGACTCGGTGCCGGCCGCAACGATTCCGACGGCGGCGGCACGCTGAGCACCAATGCCGGCAGCACCACGGCATCTGCCTCGAAGCTCGGCGCCACCTTTGTCCCGATTGTCATCTACCTCGCCGTCTGCCTCGTCGTCTTTCTTACCCTGCGCCCTCGATGCAAGCGAGTCTACGGCCCTCGGGCGATACCAGCGCTCCGGCTGCCATAGTATGTAGCGATCGCCTTGTCGTGGCGATGCGGCATCCCGGATGCTTGCTAATGAAACCAGCGCGGCCAGTCCCGAGTTGCCTGACGGCTGGTTCGATTGGATCAAGCCCTTCTTTCGGATCCCCGACTCGTACGTCCTCAACAACGTCTCGCTCGATGCCTTCTTCTTCCTCCGCTACCTCAAGGTCCTGCGAACGATTTGCATCGCCGGCTGCTGCATAATATGGCCCATCCTGTTGCCAATCCATGGCACGGGAGGAAAGGGATCGATTCAGCTCGACATGCTGACCATGGGTAATGTCGAGGACCCGAGGTTCTTCTTTGCCCACGCCTTTGTTGCTTGGATTTTCTTCGGTCAGCTCCGCCCCTCTGTGCTTTGGAGAGGATTTTCTCTAATTCGTGCAGGCTTTATTCTCTTCATGATTGTCCGGGAGTGCATCTACTTTGTCAATCTCAGGCAGGCCTATCTCTCGTCACCCTACTATGCCGACCGCGTAGAATCGAGGACGATGCTGATCACGGGCGTCCCTCGCCAGTATCTTGACGAGCGTCGCTTGCGCAAACTGTACGGACCTACGGCCAAGCGGATATGGATCCCCCGAACGGCCAAACCCCTCGTCAACATGGTCAAAGAGCGGGAGCAGACGGCCATGCGCTTGGAGAAGGCTGAGATTGAGCTCATCAAGAAGGCCAATGCCAAGCGACAGAAGCATCTCCGAAAGCATCCAGAGGCGGCGGACCAAGTCCCAAATCCTGGTCACGACCTGCCCCTCGACCTGCCCCTCGACCTGCAGAGCCTCGAAAAGGACTCCGCGGAGCCCCAGTCACTGCCCGAGACAATGGAGGACGAGTATGTCCACCCATACGGGCTTCATTCCTCGTTACCCGATGTGCGCGGCTCCGTGGCAGCCCTCTGGCTTCCCGCCTCTTCACGTCCTCACCATCGACCTCTGGGCAACTACTTCCGGCGCGTCGACACAATCCGCTGGACTCGCAGTCGCCTCAAGTCGCTCAACCAGGCCGTCTACAAGCTGCGCCGCGTAGTCGCCCGAGGGGACGGCGACACGCTCCCCGCTGCGTTTGTCGAGTTTGACTCGCAGGAGAACGCCCAGGCCGCCCAGCAGACTCTCATCCACCATCGACCGTTCCAGATGGCTACGCGCCTGCTCGGCATCCGCCCGAACGAGGTTATTTGGAGCTCTCTGCGCATGCCCTGGTGGGAAATCATTGTCCGCAGAACGTTTGTTACCATTGTCATCATTGCCGCCATCATCTTCTGGTCTATTCCATCTGCCTTTGTGGGACTTGTATCCAACATCGAGTCCCTCAGCACGTTCCCGTTACTCACATGGATCACTCTTTTGCCTCAGCCAATTTTGGGCTTCTTGAGCGGCTTCATTCCCCCATTCGCCCTCTCCCTCCTCATGGCTCTAGTGCCTGCCATGCTCCGATGTAAGTCGACACCATGCGACACATTGACACTCGTGCTAACAGGCTTAGTTTGTGCCACTCTCGCTGGCGTCCCATCCCGGGTCATGGTTGAGCTTTACTGTCAGCAGGGCTACTTTCCATTCCAGGTCGTTCAGGTCTTCCTCATCACTACCCTGACGTCTGCAGCTTCTGGCGCCGTCGTTGAAATTATTCAAGAGCCCTTTCAAGCCCAGGATCTCCTTGCTCAAAACATACCCAGAGCCTCCAACTTTTATCTCTCCTACATCCTCATCCAGTCCATTGCCGCAGGGGCCGGCGGGCTCTTACATCTATTCGATCTTTTCCGCCATCAAATTTTCTCCAGACTTATCAGCATTCCCCGCGCCCAGCATAAGCTATGGAGTCGACTGAGGCCTGTTCACTGGGGCGGCGTTTTCCCCGTATTCACCAACATGGGAGTGATAGGTAATGTCTACTTCTCTGTTTGCGAACTTTACTGATCATCTTAGTGATGGCATACGCCTGTATTGCACCTCTGATCCTCATATTTGCGGCTGCAGGTATGGCTTTTATGCACATTGTATGGCGCTACAACCTCATCTATGTCTATGACTCGGATATGGATAGTATGGGGCTTTTTTACCCTCGTGCGCTCAAGCAGCTCATCGTCGGTCTATACATCGCCGAGATCTGTCTCATTGGGCTGTTCCTCCTTAATGGAGCGTTCGGGCCTATGATTCTCTTGGCTTTGCTCTTATTCACCACTGCGTTGGTTCATTTCACACTCGGAGATGCCGTCGCACCTCTGGTGCAAAACCTGCCGCAAACACTTGCACTCGAGGAAGATATTAGGGAAGAAGAGCGTGCGGCGGCGGCGGCAGCCGCAGAACCCGTGAACCATAACGAGTCTGCCGGGGCAGCTAATGACTATTACGACACAGAGCAAGCGTTTGGGGATGATAACGCGACAGATTCCGACGAGGAGCAGGATGATTCGACTGAGGAGCATGCCGTATCCGGCAACCGTGCTTTAGAAGGCTCAGATGACATCAAACTAATCCTCACGCAGTGGCTGAAAAGCACGGCACAGACCCAGGTAGAGCGCGAGGTTAAGGCCTCCGGCCTGACACAGACACTCAACAGGCTCAAGTTCTGGAGCGTCAAAGTCACGGGCGAACCACCCAACTTTCTCGTACGATGGTTTCATCCTGAAATATACGATGACTTTGTCGCACTGCGCAAGATGCTCCCGGACCAGGTTGAGCAACCGGAGCAGAATGGCATCCACAGAGATTATCTCCCCACCGAAATGTGGTTGGATAAACCGACTCTATGGATTCCGCGGGATGAGGCACGCGTGAGCCGGCAAGAAGTGGCACACACGAAGCCATCTGCTCCAATTACTGACCTGGGAGCTCGGTTGGATGAGAAGGGCAAGGTATTTGTGCAGCTTGAGAAGGCACCGTTTAGAGAACCCAGGCCAGATCTATAGATGCAATACACAATATCCAATGACGGCGTCTCCTCTATTGGTGTTACTCTTATATGTGATGACAGCAATGTAGAGTGATATGATGAATTGATGAAGCCTCATCATGACCCATGAGGGGCCAGTTTAAGTGTGGATGGAATATTCAAGGTCCATTCATAACAATTTAGCCAACTAGCCATCCCACCTTCGGCATGACACCTTGTTTGGTATTTGGAGGTTGATAGTCTGGTTCAGGTATCTGATCGTCATGTAAGGCCTCGTTACCGATCTTAATTGAGAGCAAAAGTATGCCAAGAACGGCACAACGGCCGGTATATCCTACTGGACGAGCCAAGATCATTGCTCAATATATCAACCTTCCTATTTTGGTCGAAATTATCGAAAGTTCCTATCAATGCTTCGAGAAGCAGTAACGAGAAGACGCTACTTGTACGATAAGAGAAATCGACTGTAATGAGGGCATTTATCTCACTTTTCGAAGAGGAACGAAACCACGGCCTCGCAATGGCGTTCGAATTTGCCAAACTGGCCTTAACTGACTGCGAAACCCATAAATGACCCGTATTCTATTCCTTCTGGTGCCATCCCGCCCTAGCAAGATAGACGGAAAGCATATTATTAATCCCCATTGTTTTTATAACCCGCACATAGAGGAACTAACTTCTTGCCAGTTTCATTATTCGCTCATGCTTCAACACTGTCGATACAGACGGCAATATGGATGACAAGACCTGGGTGATTATCGGCGCATCGCGGGGGATCGGACTCGAATTTGTCAAGCAACTACTTGAGTCTGGCAACAGAGTCGTCGCAGCTGTGCGCGATATATCCGCAGCACCACAACTGTCGGACTTGATAGCCTCGAAGCAAGCGGAAGACAGGTGTGTCGTGCTACAGTGCGATGTCTCAAACGACGACAGCATCAGTGTGAGTCGATCCCGACACAACGGAAATGTATGGTCATCAATTCTCATCACGGTGCTGAACTGACATGGCAGATCATTCTCGAACTTTGCTCTGCACCTACACACGAATACGATTGGGCCAATTATCTGCGCACAGAAGATGATCAACCTGGCTCCTGGTTCCCCACCAGCAAAGGTCGTCTTCATCTCCTCTGACTCCGGGTCGGCGACCCGATTTCTGGACTACGAGGACGGCTTCGGGGCGTACGCAGCAAGCAAGAGTGCCCTGAACCAAATGCTGCGACACATGGCTGCGGAGCTACGACGATCCAAGGAAAACAAGAACAAGACTGTGGTCCTGGCACTCCACCCTGGAGAAGTGGAAACGCGAGTGCCCAATCCTCTTTGAGTGGGATGTGCTAACCGATCCAACAGGGATATGGCTAATATCGAGCTGGGCTGGGACGTCAAGGGCTCGATCAGGCCGCCAGAGAGCGTGGCCGGGATGTTGAAGGTGATTGCGGAGAAGGATGGACATGATACCGGCACTTTCTGGTGCTGGGATGGCAGAGTAAGTACACACTACGTACATGCAATACGGCTCGGAGATAGCCAAAGACTAATTTGTGCGATAGAGTCACCCTTGGTAAAGAATCGTTGTCCATTCTGGCCATCACGCCCTCGGTTAAAATCGACGCCTCGATAGGTTAAATGCTTGTCATGTCAGCAAACCAGCACACTCATGCAAGCGATGTAACGTGGGTGGACTGGGTATGATTCAGACATGACAAACTCGGCCGATGTGGATGTGATTTTGTAACAATGACGAAGAGCTGTCGTTCTTCACTTGCCGTCCCATCATCCCCTCCACTGCTGGAGCAGCAAGCGAGGCTTCAGAGCCCCAGCAAGCACGAGTAGGACCGAAGATCCACAGCACGCCAAGCCCGGTAGCGACCTGGAACTGTGATGAACCGCCTTTTCAGCTACACACGTGGATGCCTTCATTTCAGCTGAGCGGTCCCCTCACGAGACCAAACTCCATGGATGAGGGCCAGGCTCCCGGTCGTTGGCCGTTGCTGACAGGATCGATCCTCGCGACCTGTGCCTATTCCTCGTGGATCCTTGTGGCAGCATCCCTTGTTATTGGTGGGTTGTCCCCTCCCTCTCCGTCGGTGATGGGGAGAGGACGCCTTGGCTTTGTGCCCCCTCAGGCGAGCGGCGAGCAGGCGAGAAAAACTCGACGTCGATCGTTTCCTCGAAGGAAACAAATCGCTGTCAGAACGGCAACCTCCATCAGGGGCTGCCCCGTAGCTCCACCCCAAAAGGTACGCAGCCCCCTGACAGCTGAAGTCCCAATGCAGCGCTGCCAAGGATTTCTCTCCTGCGCTGACGGGGACTGTAGGAGGGAGAACAGGGAGGACGCAGCGTCGGCCGTCGACCGCCTATTCCTGACGACTGCCTTGTGCCGGGCATTAAGATGCGCGTGCTATAGCTGTCAAACTCCCGTGGTATTATAGACACAGATATCGTGTTAAGACAGCATAACGGGAAGGTATCATAGCATGTTATTCCGAAACGGCGGCTCGGGAAGCCCACAGCGGATCTCCTCTCCTGGATCGCCCGATTGCCGACAGGCCCCGTTTGCTGTACCAACGTTTGAGGAGAGGGCGTCTAGGATGGCGATCTATGGTGCCAGGTGAAGCATCGACACCGAGACAGCTACGGAGTACGAGGCCATCGCAACAGCTCCCGAGCACTCAGCCAGTCTCAGCTGCATACATCCGTAGGCCCCTCCCCTCCCCTTCGTAAGCCGCGTCACCTAGATTCGGCCGGGTGTCGTCATTACGCGTGCAGCCTTTACTACAGCCGGCCCCCATGCCGCAGCAGAAAGGAGCAAAAACCAATCTAGCCGAGTAAATAGTCATATAAACCCCATGCCTGATGACATCAGAAGGGGAATGATATGCCTCGAAGGATGAGCATGGCCGACGCCCGTTGGCCCGCCCTCGTTTAAACTACTTGTCAACGGCTTCGTGGCTTGCAGCGGCTATTCTCCCGGGGGGTCCAAATCGGGGGGGCGTCTGACAGGGCCAAGGGGCCCGGTTTAGCTGTTCTCTGCTCTGCCTGCTCCGTGGGCTAGGTGCTAGCTTGGCTAGAAGCATCTTGGGGCTGGCAGGCCGGAGTGTGGAGCGGGAGCGCTGATGTCCATCGCAATATGGCCGGGGTTAAGAGGGAGAGGAGCGATACCAGGTATAAATATCAGGGACGAGAGAGCTCATCTATCCGAGGAAAGAGATTTTCATCCCTAGTCTCTCCCTTCTCCAGAGACTTGCCTCTTCAAGTCCTTGCTCAAAGCAATCATGCTCTGGTCGCGAGCCATTGCGGCTTCGGCCCTCGCCTTTGCCGGGCTCGCCCGTGCCAGCACCTGCAGCGATGTGAGGACGCTCACCACCATCGAGGTCCGCGGACCTCTTGAGCTGGCCTACATCAGCGAGCAGCAGGACTACTGGTCCACGTCGTGCGCGGCCATCAAGCCCCAGTGCATCATCTTCCCCAAGACGCCCTCGGAGATGTCGCGGGCCATCCAGATCCTCCGGGCCAACACGGAGAGATTCGCCATCAAGTCGGGCGGCCACAGCCCCAACCACTACTGGGCCAGCGTCGACGACGGCCCCCTCATCTCCACCCAGCGCCTCGACCAGGTCCTGCTTGACGAGACCATGGGCGTTGTGACTGTCGGCCCCGGCACGAGGCTCGATGAGGTCGCCAAGGCCCTCGACGGCACCGGCTGGACCTTTGTCGGCGGCCGTATCGGCAATACGGGTGTCGGTGGCCTTGTGCTCGGCGGTGGTCTGTCGTACATGTCTGCGCAGTACGGCTGGACCTCGTCGACCGTCATCCAGTACGAGGTTGTCCTAGCCAACGGCACCGTCGTCATCGCCTCCAACACCCAGCACTCGGACCTGTACCACGCCCTCAAGGGAGGCGGCAATAACTTTGGTGTCGTTACCGCCTACACTCTGCAGGCCTTCCCTCAGGGCGACATCTGGGGTGGAAACGTGAGTCCATACCATCGCACCTTTGTACTGAGCCAATCTTTGGACTAACATGATGCAGATTGCCTTTGCCAACACGCCCGGTATCGCCACCAAGTTGCTCAAGGCTGTCCGTGACTTCACCGAGTACAACACGGACCACAAGGCCGCCGTCATTCTCACTGCCGAGCGTGCCACGGCCGATCTGATTGACAGCTGGATCATGTTCCTCTTCTACGACGGCGCCACCCCGCCGCCCGGCATCTTCAACAACTTCACCGACCTCCATCCCATCACCAACACGGTGCGCACGCGCCCCTACGCCGACTTGATCGCCTGGAGCAACTGGGTCGTGCTCCCCGGCGTCATCGTCACCATGAGCACCGAGACCATCGTCATCCCCAAGGAGGCCGACAGCGAAAAGGTCATGGACGCCATCTATGCGCACTGGCGTGACATGTCGGACCGCACCAGGCTCGTCCCCGGCATCATCGCCTCCATTGCCTTCCAGCCCTTCCCCCGCGCCATCGCCCGCAACGCCCTCGACAGCGGCGGCGACCTGATTGACGCCGAGGACGACGTCGACCGCCTCATCATCGAGATGAACTACCAGTTCCTGCTGCCCACCGACTACGCCAAGATAGACGGCATCATGCAGGACACGTACACGGGCATCCGCAACCTCGTCGTCGGCTGGCAGGCGGACGGCACGCTGCCCAACGCCTACCTCCCGCTCATGGCCAACTACGCCTTCTTCCGACAGGATTACTGGGGCCGCATCAAGCCTACCAGCAGGGCCTTTGCCAGGGACGTGGTGGACGCTTACGATCCGGAGGGGCTCTTCCGCACTCGAACTGGAGGATGGAAGCCTTGAGCCAATGGAGACAGTAGGAGTTGTCGGGATCCGGGAATCATCTTTATTGTGTAATGACAGTTGGATAAATTACTAGTAGCGTTCCAATAAAACAGTAATATCGCACCTGCATGGCGGACCGACCCTGCATCCCCCATCCCGCTTTAATTGTTTCTTTGTAGCCCTGCCTTTATTCCATAATGAGAACGTTCCTGAAGCGAGGCTTGCCGGCCTTGAGGCTATCCACAGCCTCCTGCACCTTGGACAGCGGGTACCGTTCAATCATGCACTTGACGCCGTGGTTCTGGGCAAACTTGATGGCCTCCTCGGAATCCAGGGCGTGGCCGCTGGGCCAGCCATGGACACTGGTACCGCTCAACACGAGCGACACCGTGTTAATCTCGACGGGGCCGACCGGCGCCAGGCACATGAGCTTGCCGCCGGGCTGCAGGCCGTCAACCAGTGCGCTGACGACGGTCGGGCTCGGGGCCGTCTGGAGGATGACGGCGGCGCCGCCCAGCTTCTTGAGCTCCTCTGTCGCGTTCTTGGTGCGGTGGTTGATGTAGTGGTGGGCGCCAAGCTGCCTGGCAAACTCCTCCTTGTCGTCGCCCGACGATAGCACGACGACCTCATAGCCCATCTTGGAGGCGTACTGGACGGCCATGTGGCCGAGTCCTCCGAGGCCCTGGACAGCCACGAGGTTGCCCTGCTCGACGTGCAGCTTGCGCAGGCTGTTGAAGACGGTCACGCCCGCGCACAGCAGCGGCGCCACCTCAGCCACGTCCATCTCCTTGGGCACGCGCGCGACAGCCTCGGCGCGCAAAATGACATACTCGGCGAAACCGCCGTCTCGGCTCACGCCGTTGATGGCTCGGTTTTCGCAGATCTGGAATTGGCCCCTGCCGCAGGATCGGCAGCTGCCGTCGTGGCCGCCGTGCCATGGACCGCCGACGCGCTGGCCAACCTCGAGCGTCTTGACGCCGTCGCCGAGCTGAACCACGTCGCCGACAACCTCGTGGCCGGGGATACGCGGGTAGACGGGGCCGAACTCGCCCGATTCGAGCGCGACGTCGGAGAAGCAGACTCCGCAGGCTAGCACCTTGACGAGGACCTCACCCGGCCCAGGGGCGCGAAGCTCGACATCGCTTAGCTTGAAGCCTCCGTTGGCCTCGGTAATCACCACGGCCTTGTACGTCTTGGGGAGGGAGCTCATTGTGATGAGTTGGTGATTGATTCTGTGGATTTTTTCCTCGTACGCTTTCGCGGATTCCTACCAAACAGTGGTGGTCAGCATTCCGCCTCGTATTTAAACCATTTATACTCAACCCCTCCCTACGTCGACTAGTGACGTGGGCGGCGGACTAAGAGTAAGGTCAGTGAGGGGCAGCACGTACTGTACAATTCGCAAGGTTAATGCGGGGAATGTCTCGTAGTGAGTTTATGTAGGATGGCAGGTAGGTTTGGGATGACTGCAGTCGAGGAGCACTTATGGCTTTTATACACGGCCCGTCAAGCTATGAGGTCAACACTAGAGACTGCCATAATGCCATGGATCCACAGGAATGATCAAGGAAGCCACCCAGCATCTCTCATGTCCATGTGCATTACAGCTGCGGGTGTTGCCAATCTGGATGATGGCCTGGCTGCTATCTCAGGATGGGACCAATTGCATGCGATGGACCGATAGTCCTGCTTCGTCGTTCTTCGACATGATTGGCAGGCTCGGGTTATCTGCCCAATGTGTGGCGTATCATCGGGCTTGCGGATACTTGCTACTCGAATCCGATCGGGTATATGGCTAAACCTGGTAAGCGACGCTTTATCTCCGATGAGAGACCCCTCGTCCGCACATGCTAGGTCCGAAAAATGAACGGATTCCGGTATATGCTAGGGGTCATCCGTCCGGCAGCTAGCAGCGAACCCACTGGCAGTCTGATGTCAGCAAGCTGGAGTCGCTGGGTCCCCATAGGTGCACCGGATCCGGTGCATAGACTTGTTTGCACCGGATCCGGTGCACCTATGGGCTCCCGGAGTCGCTGGAGACAGGCAACAGGAGGACTGTTGATGAGTCTTGACAGGGGTTTCGCATTAGACGTTGGAACCATTCCGGGGTTGGAATCAAACAATGTGATTGTACCATCCGTCCTCGCTTCGGAAAATGGTCAAGTTGAACAACTCCGAGGCACCCGGCAGGTGGCAGCTGACTCTCGGGCTGATACATAATCAAAGGCGACTGTCCAATGCAGATAGCAGAGCATGTGGTATGACATTCCAGTCCTGTACATGGCAGAGCTCACCTGCACCGCGTGTTAAGACCAGTACTGTCAACCCTCCAATGACCTGCTGGATCGTATCCATGATTCGAAGACACAGTCTGGCCTCGTGGCTGGTATCTCTCTGCCGAGCAACGGTGCTTGTCCCTCCCGTAGAGCTCGTCGTTCGACGCGCCAGCAAAGACAGCGGACCATATCACATTTTTAATATCAAAAACAGCCGCCCTGATATTTGCGTTGAAATCAGAGTTGAATATTGGGTTGGCATCAACAGCTGGTGTCAGAACATCTGGGCGTCTGGGCGGCTCGTATCGGGCTGGTGGCGGTGATGTCGGATCCGCTCAATCACCTGGGACGGTTTTCGGCTGGTCTCATAGAACATCTTTAAAGATTCGCGGCATCCCTGATTCCACCCCGAGCTGCTCAAAGCGGCTGACAATGCATTGCGTGCAGCGAAACGAGATGACGTGATGTGTCGCGTCTCGAGAAGGCCAAGTTGAGGCAGCCAAAGTGATGAATGCTTCACGGGCGAAGCCTGCTGCCCAGACTGATTGGGAAATATCACCTAGCAGATTGAAATGAGAAAGGTCAAACCCAATGCACAACCATGGCAGTTCTTTGACCTTCGTCATGGAAGGGTTGGTTGGGCCGAAGTGAAGGAGATAAATCCAATCGCCGAGCCACAGCCGATAAGGCCTCAGCCACATGTGGCACTAACAGCTCCCCACCATGAAATCAGAAAACTCATGAAGCATTTCTTTCAACTCTACAGCCCGCAACACCAACCACTCGCCAGCGACCCTTAGCGACCCTCAATCCCCCAGCCTCCAGCTCGCCCGCCATGCCCCTAGATACATCCACCTACTCGCTCGCCCTGCTGCGCGTCGACGGCCGCCGCTGGAACGAGCTCCGCCGGCTGCATGCGCAGATCCGCACCCAGGACGCCGCCGACGGCTCCTCGTACCTCGAGATGGGCCACACAAAGGTCATGTGCGTCGTCACGGGGCCCTCGGAGCAGCAGATGAACCAGCGCCGTGGCCAGGCGGCCCAGCGCGACGCCGCCGCCGTCAATGTCAACATTGTGATTGCTGGGTTTTCCAGCGTCGATCGCAAGAAGCGAGCCCGCAACGACAAGTACGCCCCTCTCCCATGCAGCTTTTAAGCCTGCGGATGTTCTAACAGAGAGTAGGCGCGTCCAGGAGATGGAGATTACCATCGCCAAAGCGCTGTCTTCGAACCTGCACACTCACCTCTTCCCGCACTCGTCCATCTCCATCTCGCTCCACGTCCTCTCCCAGGACGGGTCTCTCCTCGCCGCTCTCCTCAATGCGACCACCCTGGCCCTCATCGACGCCGGTATCCCCATGACCGACTACATTGCAGCGTGCACGGCTGGTTCCACTTCGACATATGCTGCGGGCGACGACTCGGCCGACCCATTGCTCGATCTCAATAACCAGGAGGAGCAGGAGCTGCCTTTCCTGACTGTCGCCACGCTGGGCGATTCAGATCGTGTCACGGTGCTTGTGTGCGAGAGCCGTGTACAAGTCAGTCGTCTGGAGGGCATGCTCGTCGTGGGCGTCGACGGCTGCAAACAGGTTAGGCGCTTCCTCGACGGCGTTGTGAAGGAGAAGGGTGCCAAGATGGTTAGAGAGGGCGCAGCATTGAAGAGCGACACCATCGCCATGGACATGGATGAATAGATTCCGCTGCTATCTACGAGACGAAGTCACGATTTGCTGGAGGTTGATTATGGGTATGTGAATATTCGATTGGCTTTTTACCCTTCGCCTTTGCAGTACTGCCAGGTCATATTTTACATATGCTAAAAGATACTAACTATTCAATTTAGAGCTCGTCATGCGCGGCCTTGGGAGCCTCGGTCTCAGCTTCAGGCTCTGGGTCGGTTGCCTGGGTAGCCTCGGTGCTTTCGCTCTCAGCCTTGGGCTCCTCGGCCTCGGGCTCGGGCTCCTTGGGCAGCTCGACAACCAGGCCCTCGGGCAGCTTCATCTTCTCGCCCTCGCCCAGGCGAATAGCGTCAATCCATGCCTCGACAGCCTCCAGGTCGAACTTGAATCCGTTGGAGTATCGGCGCCACCAGCCGCGGCGTGCGTTGATGGCAATAATCTCGACGTCTTCGTTGAGGTTGAGGGCCTCGCGCATCTCGTCGCCGCCCTCGAGAGTGGTGGGGATGGCGTAGAAGGGGAACATGTGCCTCTTGGAGTGGATGTACTTGGTCTTGATCTTGGAGAGGGAGGTGACGGCCTCGAGGGCTGGGTCGGTGGGCTGGGGAGGGATCAGGACAAGGACACAGGTCTGGGCCTTGGTGTGGAGACACTCCTTGACCAGGACCGACTGTTCCATGATGGGGTCGATGGGGATAATGTTAGCCATCTGGTCTTCGAGGGTAGGTTCCTCGGCAGTAGTCTCGGCGGGCTCCTCAGCTTTGGGGGCCGCCTCCTCCTTGGCCTCGTCGGTAGAGGAAGAAGACGCCTTCTTCTCGGTTTTCTTTTCCGTCTTCTTCTTGGGAGGGGCAGGGTCAGGGTTGGGCTGTCCAACTTGCTTGAGGAATTCAACAATGTCCGTCTTCTTCATCTCTCCATCGTATACAATCGGCTCTCCCTCGGTAGGGATGAGGACCAGCGTAGGAAACTTGTCAACTGAGAACTTCTCGACAGCGCCCGCCTCCTTGTTGCGGACCTGGCCGACGGCGATGACGTCAAGGAAGTCGATGGCGACGCTCCTGAGGAGGGCGCTGGTGGTGCCCTTGTCGGTGAAGAGGAGGGCCTTGGGGCTCTCGTTGGCGAGGAAGGCGTCGAGGTCCTTGTCGGTGACCTTGGTGACGTGGTTGTTGATGCCCTTGACGACGGCGTCGGTGATGGCGCTGGCGGTGCGCTGGCCCTGGTAGTCCTCGACAACGGGCCGGCCGCCTGCCTTCTTGCTGGGACGGACGAGCTTCAAGGTGGGGAAGCCCTGGACGCCCATGGCGCCGCAGAGCTGCTTGTTGGACTCTTCATCGCAGTTGACGGCGGCGACCTTGGCGAGGCCCTCGAGGTTCCTGGCGGCCTTTTCGTAGGCGGGCTTGAGGTTCTGGCAGTGGCCGCACCAGGGCGCGTAGAATTCGACGATCTACAAAGGATAAAGGTCAGCTTAGCAGAAATGGCATCTTGGGGGGGGTCGTACGGAAGTGTGGTTGGACTTGGCAATCAACTTGTCGTAGGATCGGCCATCGACCTGGAGGACAGGCGAGCTCTTGGTGTAGAGGCCGGCAGCCTGGGCAGCTGGCAGGGCGGCCAGGACGGCTGCAATGGTGGCGAGGAGAGTGGGCTGATGCATATTGTCAAGCGTCAGGGTATCAATATCAAGAAAAAGACAGACAGACAAAACAACAAAACAATGGGCACAAGCAAGTCAAAAGGTGACGAGACTCGGCCTTTATCCGTCAGCCGGGGGGAGATGCCAAAGTGTCTTCTTGGGGGAGGGTAGGGGTGGCGGGCAGCAGGCAGCACGGCAAGGTAAAAAAGGCCACGGTGCAACTTTGGCGCATCACGAGATGGATGCCATCTCGGCGTCGGGAATTGAAAGCTGTCCTGGGCGGTTGCCTAACGCGGCTTAGTGGCTGAACCCCGCCATAGCTCCCCCACTCACCATGCCTGGGCGGAGCTACACTGGCATTGCCGTTTGGGGCCGCCTACAGGGTACACTGTAAATACCTAGTGATGTAGGGTAGGGAGGTGTAATTCGATGGATTGCAGACGACCGCAACAATAGAATCAATAATAATAATAACAATAATAAAGAATCATTCAATAATATATTGAGATTGATGAGATCAATACTTCCTAGGTGTGTCACGTACGTATGATGGCGGAGCTTAAAAGTATAGGCATGCTTTGCTGATGCGCGTGATCAAATTTCCACGCCAAAATTTCCCATCATGAATTTTCTTCCTCCAACCTTCTCTGCCTATCCACCCACCATTGTCAAGCAACCTTATAATGGTGGCGCATTTGGATCCTCCAAGCACTGGTCAATCCGCATGATTTGCTTCCCGGTAGCTTTGGCCTGCCTGATAAACTCGCGAAAGTAGTCGACTGTCGACTCGTACGAAAAGTGCATGACGACCAAGTTGCCGCCCCTCGCCACATCCGTCCTGAAAGCCTCGACCTGCCTCTCCGGCGTCGGCGACTCGGCCCAGAGCCAGTCCTGCACGTCGACGCTCCAGTTCACAATGTACGCCCTGTCGGACCCCGAGGCGGCCGCCCAGCGCTGGCGCATCCGTGCTCCCTCGACGCCAAACGGCGGGCGGAAGTAGTTGGACCTCTCGCCAAACATGCTCGTCATGACGCGGTAGTCTTGCTCGTACTCCCAGTCGATGCTCCGCGTGTCCGGGAGGCCCTCCATCCGCGGGTGCGTGTACGAGTGCAGCGCAATCTGGTGGCCTTCGCTTTGGAGCTGGCGGTAGAGGCTGGCCATGCCTGTCGAGTTGTTCTCCAGCACGGCGCCCACGGCGAAAAAGGTCACCTTGATGTCCTCCTCCCGGATGATCTGCACCAGCCGCTCAGCGTACCGCGGATTTCCGTCGTCGATGCCAAAGGCAAACGAGTTGGGCCGCGTGCAGGCAAAGACGAGCGTGCCCGACGGCAGCTTCTGCGGTATCGTCACGCCTGAAGGGATCGAGGGAACAATCTCGACCCGCGTCAGCACAAAGGGCTCGGTGCTGTACACGCCTCGGATAGCGACACTGCTGACGCGCTGCAGGTTGATGTTGAAGTGGGAGATGGGTATGTAGATGTCATTACCCGTGGCGTACCGCGCCGCCTCGAGGCTGTCCCTCGTCTCGGGGTACGGCGCCACAGTATCTCTGCACTGGGAATTGTGCTGCTGCAACGCCACCGAAAACCTGTTGTGGCCCGAGAAGGCAATGTGGAGATACGAGCCTCTCTGGCCGCGCAGGTCCCGGCAGCCGTTGCTCAGCAGCGTGGTGAAGGCGTAGTCGGGTGCCCCAGCGACGATGCTGACACGGTTGGAGCCCCAGGTCAAACCCATGTCGCCGCCGCCGTGCCAGAGACCTAGCGCGTTGGAGCTCGAGCTGCTGAAATCGTCAATCACGAAGCCCGAGACTGTTGCGGACGGTGCCGGGACAGTCTCGGTTGGTGCTGGCGGGGAGGTAGTCGTAGGGACTTCCCAGGCGTTGGGAGTGCTCCCGCAGTAGAACGCCAATGGGCCCAAGGTCAGTGGCCGGGTGGGCGCCGAGATGACAATGGATCGCAGCTTAGAGAGGTTGAGTCCACTGAATCGCGACCAGGTGAAGCTGTAGAGTCTCTCGGTCCCGTCGAATGTCCAGCCCAGCTGCGTTGACGTCTGAGACGCCGAGCCTGTCGTTGGGCCATCGCACTCCGTCTTGGATGTCATCTCGATCCGGAAGGTTGTCCCAGCGGGAGCTTGGATCCGGAGCGCTACACCACCATACCGATTGGCGTCTACACAGCCAACCTGGGAGTAAAAGTATGACGACGTGGACCTTGGCGTCAGCGTAATGCGGTAGTTGTCCACGGCCATGGACTGCATTGTGCCGTCGTCACCAGTGGGCAGCAAGAGGGCATTGTAGTAGAGGAAAGTTAGGCGCGATTGCGACGCCCAATCGTCGACCAAGAGCGGCGAGCAGGATGGAGCGACGCCCGTCGTGGTGGATGACACAGTGGTTGTCGGCCTCTGGGCACAGACAAACGAGACCTTGTCCAACTGCCATTGCTGTGTGGACGAGAAGGATTGGATGGTGATGGAGAGAGCGGCGTTGAGATTGGCGCCGGCAAAGCTACTCAGCGGAATGCGAATCGACTGCCACTCCCCGGTAAGGCCCGTCACCCGGAACGACGTCTTTGTTCCTGACGTGGACGAGCAGCTCGAGGCCCAATTGAGCTGGGCGGTAAAGGCATCACCGGATGCTGGAGCCTTGATGTCGAGCTGGAGGTGCGTGTAGGTGTCGGTCTGCAGGGCCTGGCACGGGAACGTCTCGTAGTAATACGCTCCCGCCCTTGGAGTGAAGCTGAGAATGCCGCCAGAGGCAGACTTGCTCGCCATGCTGCCATCGTCTACGGGGGTTGATTAGTCCAAGCAATGGGACGAATCGATTGTCTTACCGGATGTCCACGACCCGAGATTGTTTCGGCTCGTTGAGAAGGACGTGGAAAAATCGTCCACTACCAGGTCTGAAGTGCATGCAGCAGCGACAGCCACCGCAGTGTAAGCCGCGGCTGCCAACAGGCATCGTGTATCGAAGCGCACCATGTTGAGGAGCTGTGAAAGGAGGAGGGATTATGACCGCTGGCGAGTCATTACCCAGAAGGCAGGGGACGGCGGGAACCGTCCATCCTTTATGCGAGCGAGTACGATTGACGTGCTGAAGCGTAATTCAAGAGCTCTTGGCAATGTCGGGCATCGAGCCCAAGATCTCGTATTCCAGGCACATGAACCCCTCAGCTGCAAAGCCAGGCGATCCGAGCACGAAGACAGGAGGTGGCTGCAGTATTCGTGGCCCTTGGGTAACGGGATTTGCTTTGCATCCGGAAGAATACGATCTGCTTAATTAATGGATAAATGAGGAGGGGGCAAGAAAAGAAAAAGAAAATAAAGGCTGGGCACCTGTCTCATCCCATGGCGAGAGGCAAGAACTGGCACTACTTGTTCAGCTGAATGAGGAGACTGGCTATGTTATGCTTATTTTTTAGTTGCCGCCGCTCCTCTTCTCGGGAATTTTATGAAGGACAAGAGGGGGAGGATTTGTCCTTCATCTACTGATGTGATGGAGGGGTGCAGCTCTTCTCCTCTCAGCTTTCTCCTCACCTGAGAAAAGGCGTGTCTAAGACGACGTCTCACAGGCATAATATTGACAGCAAGCCAAGCCTATGAGAGACAGGCTGCTTACCCTCCATGTCGCCTGTCAATCAATACGGGGGTAGTTCATTTTCTCCGCCAAATTTGTCAGCACCAGCCACGCAATTTTGGCAACAGACTGCCGTCATTCATACCCCAAGTCACCAATCTTATTACGGAGTACGGATAGCGAACGAGGAGATACATATCCATGGACGACGCACCCGCAGTCCCTCAGCAAGGGTCGGCCGGCCAGCCGAGCAGCCGGCGAAAAGGTGAGGCTTGGCATCGCAGCCGCACTCGACACGGGCTGGCTGACCTGAAATACACGCAGCCTGCGACCTGTGCGTCACCAAGAAGATCAAGTGCGACAGGCTCAAGCCCGTGTGCTCCAACTGCAAGCTGTACAGCACCCGCTGCTCCACGAGCCTCATTCGCCGCAGGGCCAACCCGCCAAAACCACGTCCCCGGCCCGTCGAAGCTGCAGAGTGAGTCTTGCCCGTCCTGTCCTCCAGATGGACATGTCTTGCTCACCCAAACAGCGCTTCTGTTGTAAACAACGACACGCAGCCTCTGGGGGCGCGGGTTGAGAGGATAGAGAGGCAGCTCGAGGGATTCTTGAACTCGTCTGCGTCAAATCATAGCCATGGCAATGCCGCTGCCACAAACCATTCGACTGGAGGGGAAAGCAGTCTCAACAGCGACAACCTCGGCAGTGATCATGGCAGCCAATTTCATGAAATCAGCCTCATTGTTCCCGAACCTATACCGGACGCCCTCCCGCTCCCACCCAGAGACGCTATTACCCCCCTCATTGATCACTACTTTGACCATCGCAACTCGGCAATCCCCATCTTCCACAGGCCAACATTTATGCGCATGTTGAACGATTGGTATCAGCGCCCAACCGACCGAGACCGGTCTACCTGGGCAGCCATCCAGATCACCATGGCCCTCGGCCTGAACACACCCAAGCCCGGCGTCGTGGAGCATGAGCCCGAGAGCATGGCCATGGCCAACCACTGCCTGAAGAACGCCCAGTCCGCCGTCACCGAGCTTGTCACGCTCGACCGAGGCATCCTCGCAATCCAGGTGCTGCTGGGCATCATCCACATCTTCGAGAACTGCAGCGATCCAGGCCCCGCCAGCGTCCTCATCGGCACGGCCGTCCGCCTAGCGCATCGTCTGGAGATGCATGCCGCCGCCTCGCGCGAGTTCTTCACCCCGGAGGAGATAGAGCAGCGATCTCGAGTTTTCTGGATTACCTATTCATTCGACAAGGTGGCCTGTCCCCTTCCTGTGCAGCCCATGCTTCCTGCTGACGTGCTCTAGGATATATCGCTTCGAGCAAAGATACCGTCGTTCCAACTCGACGCGGACATTGACATACCCCTCCCAATGCCTGAGCCAGCAGACGGCATCGGCGTCATCTGGACGGAATGTGGACGATACTCGTTCAACTTCCACCGCATGCAAGTCGAGCTGGCCTACATCGAGGGCAAAATCAGCGACCTCCTCCACTCCAACCGCTCACGCCACCTGAAGCGAGACGAACGCCAGAGAAGAGCCGCGGGCCTAGGGGCCATGCTGGACCAATGGTACTCCCGCGTCCACCCCTCGTTCCGCGTCGACGCGGCCGCGTCGACGCTGGGCCCTACCCAGTTGCTGCTGATGACCAAGCTATATCACTGCTACCTCCTGGCCAACATCTGCACCCACGGCGTCTTTAGTCAGGCTTCCCAATGGATGGAGCGTATCAATTCCGTGGATGAGGCCGCGGCCGACGAATTCTGCCGTTACAGGGACAACAATGCGCCCACCTTGGTCCGGGCCAACTTGGAGCCCCCTCTGCCCAGCCAATGGGACAAGTGTCTCGAGCTGAGTCGGAACTGCATGATCCTATTCCAGAAGGGCTTGCCCGAGAATGTCCTGTGGTACGGTGGCTGCCTTGTCATTCTATACATACTTTCGGCTAACAAAGGATAGGGCGTGCAGCTGTGCTCATTTTACGTCTCTGATCATTTTGCTTGATCAGATGGCCCAATATCCTTCGCACCCCTTTGTCGCCATCGACGAGGCGCTGACGGCCAAGTCACTGGCTCTATACAGGAAAGCACGCAGCATGGTGGCCAAAAGGTCAAAGATACATGCCATCGGGGCCGCCATCTTCGAACTCGAACGGCAGGCCGCCGCCGCCGTGGCCGCCTATCGGAGCAGATCGGAGGACGATGTAGGGTTTTCCGCCACAACTGACCCTGAAATGTCCTTGTTCCTGGAGAATCAGGGCTACCATCCATTTGGAGACATGGCCGAGGATCCCGAGGGACCTTTTCGCTTTACCTTTGGTGACGTGCTGCCCACAGAAGATTAAAATTTCCTGCCTCCTCCCTTAATTACAGTGGCTGGATACTCGACGCTCGTGACGGGATATCTATGTGAGTCACTGTTGTCGGTAATGACCGACAACCTCTCGTTGGCTAATCACTGAGATAAACGCAAAACCCAAGCTGTCACGGGGCTCATGATCAAGCCACAACTTCACGATCCAGGCCTTCCATTGTCCTCGCTTCACAGAACCTGATGTTTTTTCCTGTGGTGGTGGCGTCGAGAAACAGCCTACAACCACCAACAAGCCAAGGATGAGCGGGATGAATGTACCATTTTACGTTAGGTTTGGGGGGTTTTCCCCAGAAGCTTTCTGAAGCCGTATTCAAGAAAAACCATAAACAGAATCAGTAGAATTTGTTGGGGTCCTCGGCCTGCTGATTTTTCTATTTAATACGGGCTTCCCTCCCAGATTCTGCAGTTTCGTTTTCCTCCATCCATCCACATCCTTCGTGTTCGCTCTGCACAGTCAGCCCCTTGCATCGGAACTCTGATTCACACTATTGCATACCTTGTGTCACACAACATCTTGCATCACCTTACTTCATCATAGCCTGCTGTGCTGGACCACCCCACTTCATACTTCTTCTTTCTCTTGCTGAGCATCTTCCCCTCCTCTTGGGTCTTTGTCTACTGTACCCCACGGCATCTCTTGAACTTGCTTCATCATACCTTGCTCGTCGCAACCCACACTCGAGTTCTACCTCCCTTGCCCATAATCTTATCTGAGCATCCTCTTGGGCCTCTGTCTACTGCACCGCACGGCATCTTACTTGAACTTGCATCATCATACCTTGGCCATCGCAACCGACATTCGTCTTCTACCTCTCTTGCCGCGAACCTTATCCGTCTCTTGCTGAGCATCCTATTGGGCCTCTATCTGCCACGCCGCATTTACCTTCGCACGAAAGCAACATCACAACAAGCCACCATGGACTGCTTCGACAATATTCCCGCCGAGCTTCGTGTCCAAATTCTCGAGGCCTGCTCATCCATCAAAGACATGAATGCGTTTCTCCAGGCATCCCCCGCAATGGACGCTTTGGTCCAATCAGAGAAGGAACGTCTTCTCGTTGTCCGCCTCAAGAAGCTGCTGCCCGCCGAACTCATGCAAGACGCACTTTGCATCAGTCGCTTCCCGCCCACGAGTGGCCTTTCGCGAGACGAGTGGCTTGATCAGACCGAAGCCCACCTACAGACCTGGGCCGACGGTGGCTTTTCTAACCCGACCGACGCCAACACGAAGGATGTGCAAGAGTGCATCAACGTCATCCACCTCATCGAGACAATCAACCGCTTCGTCGACGACTACCTATCCAAGGCCAACAGCACCAACTTGGCCAGCGCGTACCGATACATCCCCGACTGGGCTCATCCGGACTTCTCCATGGGATTTGGCCAAGAAGACACTGCAGCGAGTCTTAGCTCATCGTGCGGATCCGACACAGAGAGGTACCGATGCCTCAAAGCCTTCCTCCGGTGGGAAATTTACTGCCGGGCTTGCGGTACCGTGAGCGGCAACTTTATTGTCACGGACCGCCCAGTCAGATGGTTCGAGGATCGTCGGATCACCTGGGGCTCGCTATGGGAATCTCTGCCCGAAGACAAGGCACCCAGCATCATTGAGAAGCACGCCATTCTGTCGGCGGGCTTCTATATCGAGACCATCTACGATGCGCTCCTCACCCAGATGGTCTCGGTTCCGCCAAATGGGGCCGATTGGGAGACGCAGTGGGTATCGTCGGGCGTTTTCGAGGAGACGACTTTCCTGCTGGCCCTCACCGGCTTCTACACGCTCACCCGAGTCCTGGGCTCAGGCTTGGAGCGCCTGAGTACCATCTACACGGCCCTGCAACCCGTGGCCAAGAGCGCCCCGCCAATCCTTTCCCTGTGCGAGAATACCATCCTGACGCACCATCAAAACAGCATGCCGCACTTGTGCATCCTCCGGTCGCGGGCCTGGTCCACCAGGGACATGGTGGAAGGGGGCCACCAATGGGGCCTGGAGGTCGACGACGACTTCCGCAAGGCCTCGATCGAGATTCATATGCTCGAGACCATTGCCGTTGTCATGAATGAGCGGTGTTACGACACCATGGTGGAGCAACTCGCTATGATCTGGTAGAGTGTGTTGGAGGCACGGACTCCATTTGGTGGTTCCGTTTGATGGATGGAAAAAGGGTTGGACAACGAATTGCTATCGGCGATGGGGTTTTAACAACGGGGATTTATTATTATGTGTTATTCGACAAATGTTGGGAGTTTGCATTTTGAGAATGAAAAAGGAGTTTTCAAGTTGACTTCAATCACGAATACACCGATTCACTAATTTTGACTGTTCCGTTCCATCTTTGTCGTGTTGTGTCCTTCCCATGTCGGCAACCGCATGTCGTAGTGGTAAAGGTTGTTCTTTTGTCCATCCTGGTCCTTTTATCCCTAAGATAGCGTAGACGATGACGAGCTGGACGTAGTTCCTCGTCTCGACCTCCAGAAACAGAGCCTCCTCACCCATCTCAACCCAAAGATCCTCTGCTTTCGAGTCCTTTTACCCGCAACGAATTCCCACATTGGAACAGTACGCGATGAACGTATGTCAGCGATCGGAGCGTGGCAGTGACATGAGCAACAGTTACAGCAGGCCTTTGTCTTTATCGGTGCTCGTAATGGCCGTGGTGCTGGCGGTGGTGTGCCGATTTGGTTAAGGGGGTCACTTTTGATGGAGAGATCGACGGCCAGCAGATATGTTTCCGCAAAGTTGGTGGGCACAGTTGAGATCTGAATCATGCGAGACCCGGTCATATAGCAGAGCCTTTGAACCATTATACCGAGGCTCTTGTCATCCTCGCCGTGGTTCAAGGGGTCCCAGGTAAACAGCTGCCCGCTCATTTGTTTAATGCTGCAGAGAATAGCATATATCTTCTCTACTGGAGGCATTTCAAGATCGGAAACAAGAGACGCGAAGCGACCAGCCTCTAGGACCTTGCCTTGGTATGGTCTGAATTTCTGGCTCAGGCGACACAGACGCCATGCCAAAGAATGCCAGTTTGGCTCGAGAAGCGCGTCGGGGGATGTACAGGACATGTGACCTTCGAGCACCTGGGTGCGCTGGTGAAGACGCTCGAGTGTGACAGTGGCATCGGCTTCGGAGGGAAGTGGAATTCCCTGGGAGCCTTCGAGGTGGGCGACCACGCCGGCACAGGATAGCTGAGACATTGCCATTGAGATGCTGCCGAGTGTAGAAACTCTGTAGGATGAGGAGAGAATGAATTGCGGTGTCTGTCTCTAGAAATATTTATGCTCCTTGAGCAGATGCATGTCAGACGGACCGGTGAGAGGCTGCACGGGGTAGTCGTACGTGTCTGGCAACCTTTTCGCATAACCATATCTCTCTGCTGCAGCTCACTATGCATATCAGACATTGTAAGCAATACTAGACAACCCCATTCGTGCGTCCGCCTCACTTTACAAAGTATGTGCATTAGTGGCACGACGCGAGGTCGTAACGTCCAATCACTGCATATCTGCATGCACGAATTGTCAGAAGGCGGGCCAACAGACGACTCATTCGGCTATAGAGAGGAGATGGAAACGGTTGGGGCGCGTGCATAACCGACGTCCTCAAGTGTCACCGGCAGGACACTGTCACGAATCAAGACAGAATATTTTGTTGGTCCAGCACGTCTGCTGGACGTAGACCGGGGACATATGAAATGCACCTCTCTGCGGGGAAGATGCTTGACCAATGGCAAAGATGAAGCGGTAGAGGGGCAATCTATCTTTGTTACATCCAAAGTGGTCCAGACTGTGGCGGCAGGTATTCTGTCTTCCTGTGCGGCTTGGGCGAACCACTCAAGGCGGTAAGGCGCTGGGAATGTTGTGGGCATAGCATTTATCGTACCCCATCGCTTCTGCTTTGCAGAGCCCCATTTTTATGCAAGTCAAATAGGTGTTTGGTCCGGCCTGTGATAGTGTTCAGAACAGCCATTCCCCCAGCAATCAATAGACCAAGACGTATTCATATAACTCAAAGTTCATTTCTTCTCATCATCGTTGTTCCATACATGTCCTTACGCCTCAACTTTGGTAAGCTTGCCCGTGTTTACGTCAAAGACGTAGCCAGTAATGGGCACATCCAGAACCAGTGGATTCTTCTTCAAGGCCACGACATCTTCTGCCACGCTCTTCTCCAGGTCTGAGAAAGACAGCCAGGCAATGTGGTCGGCATTCTCTCCGAGATCCGACTTGACCTTGGCATGCAGCTCGTGGTCCTTAAAAGTGAGCATGCCGCAGTCGGTCTGTGAATTTATTAGCAGGCCATATCCATGTTGTGGGATAGTGAAAGGCTTACGTGGTGGATAACGACGATTTCGCGGGTGCCCAGAAGCTGCTGGGAGATGACGATGTCACGGATCGCTGCGATGCCACGTCCTCCAGCGTTGCGAAC
Source organism: Stachybotrys elegans (assembly GCA_020746835.1). NCBI lineage: Eukaryota > Fungi > Ascomycota > Sordariomycetes > Hypocreales > Stachybotryaceae > Stachybotrys > Stachybotrys elegans. Next base: position 216,020 of record JAGPNK010000017.1, read on the forward strand.
GACGTGCGCGTCGCCCTTGGATAGACCGAGTTCCTTTGCAGGGTCGACTCGGGCATCCATGCAAGCTACCACAAGAACCTTGCTGAACCAGCGTGAACGAGTATTCCCAAGAAGCCGGCGAAGAGTGCTTACCGAGCGGGTGGCATGGGCAGACCACCTTCATTGAAGGTGGCGGCATACTTCTCGTTGGCGGCCTCGAACTCTTGGGCAACAGTCATGCTGGGCAGGATAATTGATGATGGATAGGTGCGAGATTGGAGAATAACAAATGGTGTCGAGTAATTATCTTGGAGACACCACTGGGTACTTATAGTACTATCAAGGCTGATCTCGATGCTGCTGGTTATGGTTCATCTGAGACGGCTGAAACACTCAAGTTGCAATAATGCGGGGAACTTTCGCCATTCCGTACGTTCCGGATTGGGTACGCGAGGATCTGATCACACTTTGAGTTAGTCTGCCCCTTGTTATGCCAAGGAGGCAATCCTGACAGAAGCTGATAAGCATTAATCTGGAGATGGTGTGTTTGAGAGGAGGCATGGGGTCAAGTTTATCTATGATTGAGTAGGTCGTGCAGTGAGGGAAAGGGAACAATAGTGTATACGAACAATGATGGTGGCCCTGCTACCTGTAGGACCAAAGAACAGAGTTAAGCTATTAATATATAACACTTTAAAAGAATGAAATATCATTTCATAGGCTTATACCACGTGTTTTATCGTCCATCCAACCTTGGTAGTACGAGCCAATGCTTGTATCCAAGCCCCAATCAAAAGAACAGTGCCGGCCCAAATCCAAGCAGCGTCGTAGCCCAACCTGTCAAGTAATGCGCCAGCGATTGGAGGACCGAATAGATTCGCTATGGAGAACAGTGCAAATGCCATGCCAAATCGTGTCCCAATCGTGGCTGGATTAGATGTTGACCTCGCAATGACAGTGGGAAGAAGGGCAAAAAATGTGCCTGCAAAGAAACCGTAAAAAACGATTACTACCAGCAAGCGTGCAGTGGACGTAGCTGCCATTAAGGACAAACCTGTTATACCCAAAAGCATTGCTGTGATTGTGACCATGTTCATAGCACCCAGCTTCGGAGCCGCCATCATCGGCAGGATACGTCCCAGGATAGAACTAGAGTTCAGGATAGCCAGGAGGTAAAAGGCAAATCCCTCTTCGACAATCTTCTCACTCAATGCATAGCTCTGGCCGAAGGTAAATGGCGTATACAGGCCTAAGAAGACAACAAAACAGCCCATCACAAATAGTACGTATGGCCAATCTGTAAAGGCCGTACGGTCAACCAGAGAACGCCTCTTTTGCTGGCCAGATGGGTTACGTGGTCGGAGCACCACATTCGCAACAACCAGAAGAACGAATAATATGAGAGCAACGACTCTCACCGACCAACGTAGCCCGATCTGGTTGTTCAGTCGTCTGACGACGATTGGGAGTATCACACTACGCCGTTTTTTTAGTACACAAGTGAAAAAAGCGTACTCTCCAACTACTTACCCACCAAGGCCACTGCCTGAAGCCGCGATGCCATTTGCAATGGGGAGCTGAGTAGTAAACCATTGCGATGGGATTGCGACCGACGGAATGTTTAGACAGCCCGCACCAATCCCAACCAGAACGCCTTGGCTTAGAAGGAATTGCCAAAGATTCGTACAGAAGCTCTGTGCAAGAGTTCCGACGACGACGAAGACGGATCCCACAGTGAGCAGGGTTCGACAATAGCCAGAATCAAATATCGGACCGGTTAAGAAGCTCAGAAAAACCATCAAGAAGATCTGAAGTGACCCTATTATGGATATCTCAAATTGACCATGCGCACTTAGCACCCCAGTCTCGTAGATTGCCTGGAAGGTGCCGAAGCTTGATACCAAACCTATCATCATCTGTGAGCACATAGCCTTGGGCTTTTAAATGACCCATATAGCAGCGATGCTTACCCCATGTATTGAAGTACAGGCAGAAGCTGCCAGCAATTTGTAACCAAGCCTGGAAACCGCCATTTGGTTGAGCAGAAAGCAAGGAGGGAGTTGTTGGAGTAGCCGTAGGAGATTCGAGCAGGCCTGGATCCGCAGCTGGCGAGGGGACGCTGACCTTTTCCCCAACAGAAGCCGCCATCTAGACGGCGCCACTCTGGAATATGATGGCAAGTTTCTTATACTTGCTTACTTATTGCGATACTTCTTTGCTGTATTCGAAGTTGGGGATAGCTTATTTGGACAGAGATATAGGAAGCGTTGCCGAGGTTGTTTAGTGGAATGGAGTGGACGGCAACTTGGCGCAGGCATATAGCATTATTAAATATACAGATTGTTCTAGGAAAGTCCAGGGCTTATCAATCAAAAAGGGGAAGGTGGGTAGAGAAGAGTGGCCCTGTCCACATTGGATGACGGCTTTGCCAGCGGCACTTGGAAGCCCCTGAAATTAACAGGGCAACCTTGAGAATATGATGGCAACTAAAGTGGATAGATGACCGAGATACTCCGTACTCCGTATTCGATCAACAGTTTTGCTCCATCGATAATACTACGTCATGCTCTTACTTGCGATAATGGCAAGGTAACAGGCATGCTCGTTACAATCTAGAGATGCAGTATTACGAGGAAGACTAACCACTGATCCCTCCGGCCACCATGGCTTCCTTCATGTGGAGCGATCCCAAGGGACTTAATCATGTAGCGGAAATCGGGTTAACTTCTCTAGATGCTAACATACAATACTCGTGTCAAGCTCCTCAATCAAAATGAATCCTCCATAGTTCTCTGTCGCAACCTGCAGTAAAGTCACTCCGCGTGTGCATCGTCAGGATGTTATCGCTGATGACGAGATCACCCTTGTGCCAAGCGTGGTAATACGCAACTCGCCGGTCATGGAGTACTGAGTCGATGGCTCCACAGATGGACGAGCTCTCGGCCTCACTTAGTCCATCGATAGTGACATCCGTTGGGTCGAATTTCGTTCTTGACTGCGGCCATGGTTCGTGATATCTCAAACATGGCTGCTTTGTAGTGGGGTGCGGCACGACGAGCTGCAGGCCTTTCATGTGCGAACTGTCAAAGGATGGCGTAGAAACCGACCAGGTCATGGTAGATAGCTTATCCATCGGCAGCCACGATGGGAGATGCTTGGATACCATGGTTGAGGACGAGAATAGAGTAAACCCGGTATTTTGTGGCGATGCCGTTACCCCTGCGAAAAATTGAAAGCTATCACAAGTTAGACTTACATGCCGTTGACATGCCATGGAAAGGGAAGATGAAACCTACCGAGGGGGCACGGGGACGGTACGTTCCTGTCCGCCTTCGTCCAGTTGTTTTACCGTCTTGAAGAGACCATCAAAGTGGAATGGCATCCATTCCGCAGACAGGACATTGTTCAGACCACGGCTATCAAGGCCTTGATCTTTGACTTCCAAGACCAAGCCGAATTTCCAAGGCAATGGGGTGCCAAACTCTTCGGCTTTCTTGACAAATAGCTCGCGGTTGCGCACGTTTCCAAATCCACGCAGTATCACCGGAGAGTTGTGTTCTGACAAGGCCCGGACCTTTGCGGCATCCACATCTTCAATCGTCATGCTACCTACTCCGGCGGCTGGCCGAACGATCAGACCGCAGGGGTAGACAGGCTCGACGAGAATCCCGCCCTTTTCTTGACTCCAGTCAAACAAATCCGACTTCTCTCGATAATAGCTCGGTCGTCCGTCTTCATAAACAAGCTCCATGCTATCATCTTGGTCGAAGGTGCGACGCTTGCCGGTGGTGATGGTGCCGTCCAGTCTGAAAGCAACACTGCAATGCCAGGGCGTTGTGTAAATGCTATCCGTAGGTAGCAGGCCGATGGAAAGCTTTGAAGAACCAGTTGATGGATGAATCGAAAGGCGAACATGGTCCTTGAACACGTGGCCAACAGCACTGGCAAAGGCCTGTCATAGGTCAGTAAGCAGCAAGACGGCGAAAAAATCATGGGTAACCAACATCACCGCGAGCAATCATTTGCTTAGCAATGTACTCGATTCCTCTCTTGTACTTGCTCTTGGAACGGTCTTCGCCCTGAGGAAATACTTCTTCCAGATCCGTTTCGAGAAACTTGATGTAGCCCCGGTACGTCAAGCAAACGTCTTCGCTTTTTATTGTTTCCTTCCAGTCCCAGTTTGGTCGGCTAAAGGTGTTGAGTAGCGCGCGGCGGAAGTTGGATGCGTTAGCAGTATATGTCATTTCGTCCAATTCGTCAGGCAACGGTATCGATACTAAATCACGAAGCCGTGAAAATGATATACAACTCAAGCCCTTGGATTGTGCCATCGCTCTGAGGGCCTCGCCGTACGCCCAAACATCCTTATCGGGGACCGCCAGAAGATCTACAAAGGAGTCAGAACGTATCCTATATTGTGAAAGCCTAACAAATCATTACCATTGTAGACGAGGCCGTCAGAAATGATTGTCAAGGTTGCTCCGGGACTGTAAACGTCCCCGATAGCCTGGCAAAGTCCATTCAGATGGGCAAGTGCGAGAGCCTCTCCCCTATCCGGTAATTTGCCCAAAACTTTTGACTTGGAGTTGGGTGACTTGAATGGAAAGGCAGGCAGACACATTGGCACAGGGCGTTGCGCCTTGACATGCATGTAGATCAATGACAGAAACTTGAGTGCCCCTACATCGGCTTGGGGAGGGACGCCAGCAACCTTGCCAATGCGGTAACGATCAATGATATGCAGAATAGTCGAAGCCTTTTGCAGAGCTTCGTTGTCGACTGTGCTTGTCAGTAGCCCCGAGGGCACTGACAGTGTTGGGGTATTTTGAGATTCAGTGGCATGCTTCTTGGGAAAGCCAGGAGCCGCAAGAGGCTCGCTTTCCACGATAGACGGCATGGTCACGATTCGTTCCGTTCGCGACAAAGAAGGAACAGTGCAATGACGTGCTGTGAGCAAGATTTTGTTGACTAACGGATACGTATAAGGTTTGTCTTCATGAACGGGGGAGCAGGCTGTTCTTGCATCTTTAGACATGTAACGACTTGATTCACATGACCAAGTCTTTTGACCCTCCTGTCCTCCCACCTATACCGATCAATGCAAGCCCACGTAATTCGTCTGCGCTCGACTTTCCCAACAGAGATGATCAAGTTCAACTCATCCTGGTCTTAGAGTGTGGAAAGGGGGGGATCCATCTCCTCCTGATGCATTATGCTAGTTAGGGTTACATCGGTGCATATGTCATGAGACTTGACTTGGAAGAGCATCATCGAAACAGGGATACTGTTCGTAAGAACATGACCTTGACGTGATAGCTGGTTTGTAATCCAGGGATAAGTCAAAACGTTAATGACTCCACTGATCATATCAGGCCCGAATACAGTTATGACCGAGCGGCAAGGCACAATGCTATGTACTAGGGACCGGACCACTCGAGAGTCCACTCATAATTTACTTGAAGCAGGTGCCCAATCATGGCTTGATATTTCAGTAGAAAAAATCGTTCCTGGCATGAGAAGGTCTTGGCTGTGGGGAAATGACCCTCCCGTCGGCCAGCTCCGCGGCTCTCGAGTGGGAGTTGCCTTCCTTGTTGATCGCACACACAGGGTACGCGCGGGCTGCGAGAGATGTCGAGTATTCCTCCGTGCAGGTTTCTTTACTCAAGTCATCCCTGGAAGGATTGCTGCGGGTCATTTGATCAATCAGATACGGAAGGTCGTTGTAACATCCCACTTGCGAAGCCGGGATATCTTACAAATGACCTAGGCCGGCTAGACTCGACCAGATGATATCTCTTGTCCGTCCTCGGGCAACGTTACCTTTCTGTACTCGTCGTTTCTCTCAACAACAGCTCAATATGGGTTCCTTAATGTCTACGTCAAGCGAGAATATCCGAGAGGTTGATGTCGCCATTGTAGGAGGTCTGTTTGCCCTTTGCGTGTTGTCTGGTTCCTTAACTTACATTGTCATAGGTGGACCTACTGGGCTATTCACCGGTCTACTTCTACACCGGCTAGGGGTATCAGTATGCATTCTCGGTATTTGCCCTCCTTGAGGCCTCCTACTCGCGACACAGCTAACCATTATCAGATGCGAAAGCGGGAAGTCTTGATCTCGGCCGAGCGGATGCGCTCAATGCACGCACTCAGCAATACCTGGAAGTAGCAGGTCTCCTAGATGAATTACTGCCCTTGGGTCTCAAGTGTAACAGTAAGTTGGGAGACACTTGTATTGCTTGAGACGAAGTCTAATATCTGTCAGCAAGCTCTACGTTCGCTGATGGCGAGTTCAAGTCTCGCCAGAATAAGTGGTGGGTAGGAATCGAGCATGCTCTTCACAAGAATTTCCTCATGATTGGCCAGCCTGTCATCGAGGCTATGCTAAACAGCCGTCTTAAGGGTCTGGTATATCATGGCCAAGATGTTGTGAATGTCGCGGAAGATGAGGAGCACGTCCATGTCACAACATCCACGGGTTTCAAGGTACGGAGCAAGTACCTCTTAGCAGCGGACGGTGCACGATCCTTCGTTCGAAATGCCTTAGGAATCGACTTTACTGGTACAAAGCCAGAGATGCTGTGGGCAGTATTAGACACTTTCATAGAGTCTGATTTTCCTGTCTGTCCTGAAATTATCACATTTCAGGCACATGGCCAATCTCGCGTGTCATGGATTCCACGAGAGAGAGGCCTGTCCCGCTTCTATGTGCTCTTAGAAGGCGAGGTGTCTCAGAAACGAGCCGAGGAGTCCATCAAGAAGCACATGGCACCACACTCGGTGGAATTCAAGCAGACAGAATGGTACAGCACATTTGATGGTGAGTTATCCCAAACCTACGCAGCCTTCTGTTACTTACTCGAGTCCAGTCAAGGAACGTATCGCATCTTCTTTCATCTCCAAGAACGGCAATGGTCGCGTACTTCTTGCCGGGGATGCAGCCCATGTCCATAGTGTCAATGGGGGGCAAGGACTCAACACTGGTCTTTCAGATGCCTTTGCACTAGCGTGGAGATTGGCCATGGTCACAAAGCACGATCTACCAGAAGCTGCATCCAAGAAGTTGATACAAAGCTATGATTTGGAACGTCGTACTACAGCTAAAAATGTTATTGATGTCGCAGCAGCTCTTGTCAGAGATACCATGAGGGAGGCCAAGGAGTACGTGGCCACTATAGAGCGAAACGCAGGTTACATCACAGGTAAGTTTCACCGTCCGGTGCTACCCATTATTCATCTCTGACGATGATATCCCAGGAATGGGTGTCTCATACGAAGGACTGAATTCTCCTCTCGTCAAAGAGTCATCATATTCGTTTTGGACTGCTGGTGCTCGATGTCCCGACGTTGTCGTTACTGGTTCTGAACAACCCGGCCCTTCTTGGCTCTATTCTCATGTTGAGTATGGGAAATTCATTGTCTTATCTATTGGACAAGTGCCGCATCCATATATGAAGTACCAGCACGTGCTTCAATTCATCAGCATCTTTGCATCACCTCCAGAGGGAAGCAACAACCCCGCTCAAGGAGAGGACAGAGACACACATAGCCTGTCTGGAAAGATGTTTAGAGCTGATTGGGTTTTGCCAGAGGATAATTATATTATAGTTATCAGGCCCGATATGTACATAGGGTATATTGCGACTTGTGAGCAGGGCTGGCAAGACTATATTGCTAGTATATGTGTGTAACCATTATTGTCGGGTGATTCCGACGATCCCTTCATCCTTTGGCTCTGTTCTTTGGTCCTGCGGGCAGTAGGGCCACTGTCATTGTTCGCATACACACTTGTTCTTTTTCCCTCACTGCATGCATCTACTCTATCATGAATCATAAGATAGACTCAGCTCCCATGTTCCATCGCTATGGCTTGATTCTACTCCTGGTGAAAAGCAGCATTGCTGGTCTTGGGATGCGGAACCAAAAGCCAGCTTACGCCCGTGGCGGCGAGCACCCCAACAAGGATGGGCTGCAGAATGGCAACTCCAGATCGGGAGGCAATGACGCCCGTGATAATCGGCAAGGCTGAGCCTCCCATCTGCGCGACCACGAATATCAGAGCAAGCGCTGTAGAATGAATCTCTTGTGAGAAGAGCTTGGATCCGACCGACATGCCCTGCACTCATCAGCAAATACCCACGGAACTTCATGGGCGAGGAACGTCTTACTGTTGCGAAAAGAGGTCCAGTAAAGAAGCCAATGAAACTGATAGCAACCGAGGCAGCAATGATGTTCGGAACACTAAACATTGTTAGCACGTGCCCCGTCAACCAAGGAAACAGACTCACAGCCAGAAGACCAGTTGTAGCGCCACAGCGAGCAGGATGTAGATGAAAACCATCCGTCGCTCTCCGAAGCGATACGTCGGCTCGGCCAGCAGCAGCCGACCAAGAAAGCAGCCACCACTGAAGCCTGCTGGGACGTAACCCATCTGAGACAGGTTACCGCCGCGAACTTCGACCAAATACTGCGTCACCCATCCGCTGGCAGTCAGGGCAGCTCCGATGTAGAAGAAGTAGAACATGCTGAGTAGCCATACACTGGGCGTTTTGATGGTTTTCTTCATCAATGTGAGGGCATTCTTGTTGCGGGACGCGGCAGCATCATCACCAGCCGGAGCGTGTGCGGCATCTTCGACATTCGCATTCGACTTGTTGTCATGAAAGCGCACAGTGTCGCGAAACGCGACAAGACACCATGCCAGATTTACGATACCAATACCCAGCGGAAAGATGTAGAACAGGTACCACTGGGAGACCTCCCCAGCCGAGGCAATCGGTGTGGCGACGAACGGCCCGACCAAGCAGCCCGCCATATACATGGCATGAATCAGGGCGAGCCACCGGTGCGCGCCCTTGACTCCGGCGACGTACGTGTTGGCGTGCGCGTCCTGGAATGCCTGCCCGACGCTGACGATCCAGAAGGTCGCCACGAAGAGGCCAAAGGGCGGGTTCCAGGCGCGGAGGGTCTGAGCGACGACCTGGAAAAAGGCACCGAGGGCGAGCATGGCGCCCAGGTCGAGATATTGGCTCAAGTGCGTGTTTGCGATGGCCGCAAAGAACCATCCAAAGAAGTTGGCGCCGTAGCTGCGGCAGTGTTAGTCGTCTGCGCATGGTGCGAGAGGGAGATGTCTTACATGCTGGACACGATAGCTTCGCTAATGTTGTACTCGCGCAGCATGTAGGGGATGAGGGCGCCGATGCTGCCGTCACTCACGCCGGCGACGAAGAAGGAGAATGCAGCGCTCATGAGCCTGAGCACCGTGGCCCTGTCCATCCCTTGGCCATGATTTTCCCCTTCATCGGCCTGCGCTGTCGGATCCGAGGCGACCCTCTCATTTCGAGTCTCGGGGTCATTGAGAGGCTTGAGCCTGATGGCCTCTGCGGGCGCCGTCTGCGTGACTGTTGTGGACATGGCGGGGGCGGCTCAATGGGAGAAGCTTGGCTACACGCTTGGCGTGAGGTGTGCCGTCGCAAAAAATTGTCGGTGACGAAGGGTAGCAGACCGTGTTATATCATTGATGAACGGTGGATCTGGGTGCCCCGGGAATTGAGAATCTGCGGAGAAACAGGGGAAGCGGACCGAGTCGCCAAAACCTCGCCAGCATATCGGATTTACCGAGGCATATGACATATTCCTTGCTTGCGCGCAGATCTTGTTGTGGGGTGTCAATGCCTGTTACTCAGTCATGGGATCCAGATACAATCAATTCCAGCTTACTCTCCGAGATAACAGTCCTAATCTTACGATCACGTATTTCTGGCCAAGCACCTTCGCTCAGCCTCGTCAGAACAACATGTAAGGGCGACAAGCGGTACCTATACACATCAAGCAGAGTCTGCTGACCATAGGGCTTCTGGCTACATACAAATATAGTGTTACATATTTGTTGTTTCTTTCTACTGTTTACGACTGCGTTGGTTGCCGGGGCACTCACTAGGCACCACCTCTACTGTTTATTTGCTCTGTACTGCTTGCACCTCACACTGTACACTCTTTTCATCATCACAGTGTTACATACTTTCTTATCACGTAAATCTCTTGATGTGATAGGGTCTTTATCGTCAGAGGGGCCTCTTCGAAATCACTGATCACTATCCCGTTGGGGCACAAAATCGGGAAATCCCACACACTTTAGATCTATTTTCTAAAAAGGTGACGTTAAGAAGTCATTGCCTAGAGCATGGCTTAGCGATAGCACCGGTGGCCTATAATCGGGCTGTGGCGTGTGTCGAGAGACATACGCCGTCATGTTTACCTCCAAGGCAAGTGCGAGGAGAAAGTTCCCAATACCATGCTCGCTGATCTGATGCGATGGTCTCGTTGGATCCAACCCCGGTCCCTTCACCTCTTCGGAAACAAGGATCTGTGTCATTCGCTTTAGCAACGGAAAGCTCCATTCAACATCTTGCTCGTCCACCGCCACACAACACCTGATCGCATGCTCCCTAAATGGAGGCAAATGAATGTTCGGCTTCGCATACCATAGATACATTGACATGAAGCTTATGGCTGCCATCGCATTAAACCGTGCGTCGTGGATGGCAAGACAGTCAAGCTCCCAAATACCAGGTAAACTGAGAAACTCAAACACCGTTCGATGCATAAAGACGATGTGAGACTTCTCTTTGTTTTTCAGCAAGGTTGTGAGTTCCAGCAATCCGCCACAACGACTCCTGAGTCGTCCTTCAACACGGGGCAGAATCTCATCCAGGTAGCCATGGGTAATAAGTTCAAAAGATGGAGCGTTCTCAAACTCCATACAGTATCTGTCCAGAATATCCCATGGACGGGCTAGCAGGTCGACTCGCTCCCAGCCGTCGATTCGCTTACGGCTGGCGACTCGCTCCCTGCGGGCGAATTTATCACGCAAGTTGAGTCGCTCCGCGCCGCATTCATTGTAATGAACTTGGTTCTGGTAGCAAATGCGAAGCATCTTTGCCGCATTTTGAGCGTACCTCGGCTCAACCTTCTTCAGCATGTGACGAAACATGTCTTCCAGCTCCTGTGGCAATTCGTCAACACGTTGCATAATTTCAGCGATCGTATCATACGCAGCGAAACCGTTCAGTACATTCCGGCAGGCGAGTATGACCCATAAAAAGACACCGGCCGATTTCTCAACCAGTTGGTCGATTATGGACTGTGCGTTGTTAGGTTGGGAATGCTTCAGTTTCAGGAAATGATTGTGTGATCCGATCAAATCTCCAACGTAAGCCTCAATGTCTGGTCTCGTGATGTCTTGGAGACGAATCTTGTGGTTGCTAGAGAAGGCATCGACACACAATGGCAAAGGCCTGCTGGACAGCACAACCTTGATTCGATGGGTGCTGGCAAGGTTTTGGATGAAGGTTATGCCCTCTGACAATTTACCCTCATATTCATCGAGACCATCGATAAGGAAGCAAAAGTATTGCGGAAGCTCCATTCCGAGGAGAATCGTTAACGCGGATTGTAGCTCTGCATCGGTTGGCGGCAATAACTCAAGGTCATTTTCTTCCGTATTGCAGGCGCATCCTTGCTTCCACATTCGAGGCAGGACTTTCGGTAAAAGAGAGCGGTTGTGCGTCAACAACTGATACAGAATGGCTCTGCAGAGGCCAGTATGAGACTTTTGCTCCAGAGTTCCCAGGTTCCAGAAAAAGAAGGCGCCAAGAATAATAGAGTTGTCTCTCGCCCACTGCTGTAGCGTCGGGGATGTGTCGCTGTGGTGGAAGAGATACTTCATCAACGTGGATTTCCCACTGCCTGCCTTACCGGACACCCAGAATATGCCAGAACCAGAGGCCAACCACGACGATAAGTCTGAGTCTGGGGACAGAGCCCATCGGAATGTCTTCTGATGGGCTGCTGAGACGGCTTCCAGGCGATCGTCCATAGTGCGGAACCAGAGCCGCTCGAGAATCCTTTTCTGTACCATCGTATCGAGTGGCTCTTTGGCTGGCCGAGAAATTCTGACCGGGGCATGAATCGGGACAATTTGTGTTGCTCTCAGCGCTCTGAGGTCTTTCAAGTGGGACAGTGTTTCTCTCAGCATGGTTTGTGTTATCTGTTCCGCGGCAGGATTGATGCTGGGGATCAGGTGATTGAGCTTGGCCACGAAATTCGACAGTTCTTGCACCAGCTTTTCAAATTTGCCCTTGTCGTTGACCGCCCATCGGAATTTCTTACCCGAGCTGGTGTACTTCTGCCGGCCCTTGACGCGCAGTTGAAACGCGTGGAAGTACTTTCTGAATACCTCCATGTATTCTTGGCCAATCTGTGCCTTGACCACTTCCAGCGTGGCGGCGTTTTGAGGCGGTTGCTCCATGCCGTACCGCTCTTGGAAAATTGAGCCCTCGCCTAGCAAACTGTGAATATTTCCTAGTACGATAGAGACGGCATTTTGTGTCGCTGCGTCATCTAGGCGAGAGTCGTGGTCATGATAAAGCAGGCGAACGCGAGCGGCCCATTGAAGCAACAAAGTTTTCTCGACATCTAATCTTGCCGCCAGCACCTCGTAGTCGCGGCCAAGAGAACGATAGGACGTGAAATATGAGAAGAGTGTAACACAGTCATCAAATATTCCCACCAACGTGAGAATTCCGACTGCCAACCCAGCTGCCTCCATGGTTGGTGAAACTAAATGACTCAAAGGGATGCCGAAGTGTGTGTAGAAGAGAAGTTAGTTTGTAGGCGACAAGTGGCACATGCCGCCTAATATATGCACCGGCTGAGATGTCTCAGAATGCCACACAGCCACTATTGTGGCAGCCGAGGCATTATGCAACAAGGTCTTAACAACGCCCGCCGGAATATCTTCGCCATCTACAAGGCCTGACAAGGCATCTTCGTAATGCATGAAAGACTATTGCACTGATGCCTTCAGGTAAGACGAAGCTGATGGCGATGTATTTATCGTCATGGGTGGTGTCGATGCAACCAGACTTTTCTCCTTGACTTCCCACAAACCCTCACGGTGCGTGCCGACTTCTTTCCAGCATAGCAATCCGAATGCACATGTATTCAGCTGAGCGAGACGGCATCCTCGAACCCTGCCAAGTGTCCGTCGTCCGCACGTACGAGTCGGGCGCAAAGGTGTGCCTGATAGCGACGACGAGGCTTACACCTACCGTATGAAGCTACAGAAAACACTCCACAGTGGCGCGGAGAACGGTTTGCGTTACGATTGCTGCTCAGTCGCCTGTACCTGTGCGCTACCCGTAGAGACAGCTGTGCGTCTAGCCATGCTAGACGAAACCCAAACGTTGGAACGATGACGATGCATGCACTCTCGGGAGCTCGAAGACGACAATGTTGTTGTCACGTGCCCGTCAATTCTCAGTGCGAGACCAACATGACAAGGAACTTACCAACGAGTATCACGATCAGATTCCTACTGAATGAGACGCCCTGATGGTCGGGATTGGCGCCGGAAGACCGAGCAAGATTGATATTCGCTTGGGTGAAATTTTGTCGGATGGGGGACATTCACTATAATCCGACGAAGGCAGGCGGCAAGGCCCCTTTAAACTCTTTTCCTCCGCTGCTGCAAGTCCCAGAGCCTGGCGCAAATCATGGCCCAGTCAAATTTCCGCCTTTCTTCGGGAGAAGGTGAAAGGGCATCTGGAGCATAGAATTCCGAGCACACCGGGTTGTTCATGCTTGGTAGACCACACACAAAGATTTGACGAGGGTAGTGGCACAACCGAATTATATTTGGCTAAGTGCGCACGCCTTGACATTTAGCACACCTTCCCTTTCACAGTCACAGCCGTTTCTCACTACCCACCGCCAAGCTTGGTTGATCTTTACTTCCCTCCATCTCCACAAATTGGAGCACTGGGGAGGTGGTGGGCAAGTTAAAACTTCTTGTACCCCAGTCCGGTCACAAAGGTCTGCGGCCAGGGCAGTTGCTGAGGACCCTCGGCCAAGTCAGTGTATAGCTTGGCATGGCCCTCGCCGCTAAGGTCGTTGTACACTGGCGAGCCGTCCTCGCGCCTCTCATCAGCATAGTAGAATCTGGGAGTGAATCGTTAGTATTGATGAGTGAATGAACTGGAATTGGCCCGAGAACGTACTTGTAGCCCTTTTCCTTGTATGCTCCCGCGGCAATTTGGATGATAGTAGCGGCAGCAGTCTTGCCCACGGTGGAGTCCAGGAGCCAGTCTATGGGAGCCACATTTGTGCAGTTTCCGGTATAGATGAAGGTTGGGCTGGCCGACGCGGGAAGATCTGCCCAGCCTTTTACTGCTTGTTGGGCTGCGGCGTAAGGGCCAAGGATGTTGACGGAAGCTGACTTCCTGAAAGCATCTAGTGGAACTTCAAATACATCCGTAGAACTGTTGCGGGTTCCCGCGGCAGCTGCCTGGAGTTAGTATGATGGCAACGGCTCTCGTGAGGGCTGCACTCACCGTTGTATACAACGACGTTGGGCGAACCATAGGCAGACCGGACCTGAGAAAAGGCCTGGACGATGGATTCTGGGTCGCTGCAGTCGGTAGGGATATGCAATTGGTCTTTGGTAGAATCCTGTGCCTTCAAGCTTCTAGCAGCGAGAGCCACCTTGTAGCCTTTTGCGCCAAAGGCCTGGGCAACGCTCCGACCAACCCTGGCACCGGCGCCAAAGATGAGAACAACGCGGTTCGACATGGCTGAAGACGGTTCGATAGTGAGCAGTAGTTGCCGAATAGATGGTATTGAATGGTTTGGAAGGCGGGATGAATACGATCGATGTTTGGTTATCTGTGCATTCTCGACCAGAGGCACGACACGTATTTATACAGGACAGCCCATGATGAAGCTTTCACATGACGAGCTTCCCGATGCAACCTTCCATCCCGCTTGAATTAGCGCATTGGTCATCAAGGCTTGGAAATCTTCAGTTGACAGATCAATCGTGCTGTTTATCTCAATGCTGAAGCCTACAGAAGCAAGCATGTCGGCTTACATATCCGCGTATCAGTAAGCGCCAAAGAGTTCACTCCGCTCCGAGCCAGTCTTCGTAGTCCCGCTATTCCGAGTACAGAGACAGGTTGCTGGCGCTACCTGTGAATCAGTCCACCATCTCCCTCCCCGTGCCCCATCATTTTCGAGGCGAATCTAGTCCATTGGCATTCTACGTAGTAAGTTTGCATTTTTGTTAATGACGAAACGGCCGCTGGCCGGCTACGGCTGCTGATATGCAGCTGTAGAGCTCTGACCAACCAGGTGAGCCATCGTCGCCCCTAATGGTATGCTCTCGGCATATTGCTGATTAGAAGTACTATGGGATGAGCGGCGCTGAGCACTGTTGGGCTCCTGCTGTGCTGGTCTCGTTGGCGCTTTCGTTAGAGCTGTTATATCGAACGTATCCAGACTCAGTATTGAATTGAGTTCCATCGTCGCTACACCATACACTGTTTCTGTCTTGACGCATGGCATATCCGTTGGATGACTTTAGTAAACGGTGGATTAAGTATAGGGAGAACAAAACAATTACAGTCAAATAAAAGAAGGAAGGTATGAGATTTAAATAGTGGATTCTGTGTAGGCAGCCATCGACTTATGAGAAGCTGACCAATGGTTGCAGCGCCGCATTGGCTAACCTTGATATTTTCCACTCGGAATCCTATCCAAAATCCAATTCAATTGCATCGCGCACCTCGGTGTCTATATTAACCCTTCCAAAGAAGAAGCTTGATGAATTTCCTGTGCGGTATACCGAAGAGGCCGAAGTGCGGACTTCAAAGCGGATCTCGGAATGTCCAAGAGCGCGAGCTCGACATAGGCAAGCCAAGGACAGGGTCGAATCGTAACGAGCATTCATGGATAAGGGTGATAGCAGGAATATAAAAGCAGCACGGATACCGCAGCTAAGTCCTAGTATCAATTTATTCATATTCAACCTCGAACATCTATTTTAGAAAGTCCAAATTGCCGTCACAATGGTGCAAAACATTCTTATTACGGGCGCAGGTGGATACATGTTAGTGCATTTGCGATGCTTGGTTTCCATAATTACTGACAATGATAGCGGCGGTAATGTCCTCAACGATCTCTCAGCCCGTAAAGACGGAGCGTTCAAAGATGTCAAGATCATCGCCTCGGTTCGACAGGCGGCTCAGGTCGACCAGTTTACGAAGCTGGGCTTCAATGCAGTTCAATTAGACGCCACAGATACAAGAGCCGTGGAAGACGTTGTGTTGAAGCATGAAAGTACGGCATATCATGAACCCATATACATAAGGAGTGTGTTGGAGTAACTAATCATTGAGCCAGTCGACATCGTCATTCACACGGCTGGTGGCATCGAACAAACCCAAGTGGTTAATCTCATCCACGCCCTCGGCGCACGTCAGAAGTCACTTGGTGAAGCCAGCAAGACGTACTTCATTCATGCAAGTGTTCCCATGCTTTTTTATTCTTTTGTTTTTCGGAGGGACAGACTCGGCTAATCGCTTTCAGGCTGGTGTCGTGACTCTCTTTACACCCGAGAACGGTTGGCCGTATGGTCGAGCCACAGACGCAGACACCGACATCTTTGAGAAACTAAAGAAGCTGGATGACCAGCATCCCATCAGAATCGTAAGTAAAAGCTGGAGATGGCAGTCTCCGGATAATCACAAATTGGACTCTAATAAACGTTAGACCGCTCTAAAAATACTCGAAGAAGGGCAAAAGCACAATGTTCAGACGCTGAACATTGGCATTCCTCTAGTTTGTACGTTTTTTTTCTTTGGTATTCTCGTCAATCACTAGAATCATGGTATCTGACACGGTGATAGATGGCACTGGCACTGGCCCAGGAAGGAAGATATCGGTCAACATCCCGGCTATGATCCGTGCCAGCAAGGATGCGAGACAAGTCTTCAAGTTTGAGACGGATGCTGTAAGCTCCTCTAAAAGGACGTAATCTACAACGCCCGCTAACCATAATACAGAGGCCCCCTGTTGCACACATCCAAGATTTGTCCGATCTGTATGTCCTCCTCATTGAGAAGATCCTCCAGGGGGAGACCCCCCCTCAAGGAGAGCAAGGGTATTATTTTGCTGTCGCGCACCAGTTTTCCTACTGGGATTTGCTGTCAGGACTGGCCAAGAGTCTTCACCAACTCGGCCTTGTGGACGACGAGACTGTCAAGACCTGGCCTAGCTGGGAAGCAGGCGCAGATGCGCTTGGCTTTCCTCGCGCATTTATCAAGGGCATCGCAGGTTCTGAGTAGGTTTAGGATTCCATGGATGGGTTTTCTTGAGAAATGATCAGCTAATGAGATACAGAGGAGAGATGATTGCCGTTAAGCCCTTCCAACTTGGTTGGAAGCCGAAATGGGATGAGAAGAGGTTTTTGGAGAGCATCGATGAGGAAATTGCAGCTGCGGAGAAATTCGATACCGGCAAGACGTCCATATTTGAGGTTCTGGTGCCATCCAAGGCTTGAGGCGTGCCTCAGCTGAGTGGTCGAGATAGTACGTATATCAGCAAGAACTATCTAAGCTGCTGGTTACTCGAAATGTACTCCCAAATTGGAGGCAGGAGATCCCAACCTGCGATTTTCATTCATGAAACGTTTGGTTTCCTGATACGTACCTACGAAGAAAACTAGAATTTGCGAGTCAACATGGGCAAATGTCGCATGACTCTGTCGTGAAAAATCCATGTCTTACCATGTAACGTAGTAGCTTCTGATCGACATGCTGCGGGGATTTACCAAGAAGGGCGTCATTGACATGTTCCCCTACTTGTAGCAGCTACACAACAACGTGCTCAATACAAAAATTGACGACATCGCAACCATCACCGGCGGAGTCTACGTACCCCAAACCCACCATGGCTGAAGTCCAGCAGCAGCGTCGACCCTTTCATGGATCTTGCCATTGCGGCGCAGTCCGCTACCTGGTCTTCCTGAACATACCGCACCAGGCGCCCAAAGACAAGGGCAAGGAGCAACAGAACATCTATCGTTGCAATTGTACTGCTTGTCACAAGACCGGGATCTTTCATGTCCGCGTTCACTCTTCTCCTGACGACTTCCTCCTCCTCTCGCCGCAAGACCCCATGTCGGAGCTGGGCAACTACAAGTGCGGCGCATACCTCAACTTCTTCTTCTGTAAGACGTGCGCCGTCCGTCCCTTTACCTTTATGGGCGAGGGAGAAGTAATAGAGGTGGACTTGAGCAGTCTGGGTGTTTCGGGCGCAGAACCTGGCGTCAAGACCAAGGCATGGCGACCTAAAAAGGAGGGCTGGATTGAGGGAAGAACTACCCACGGGTGCTACTTGAGCGTGAATGGCTACACGGTCGATGCTGGACAAGAAGGATTCGACTTGCGGGAGTGGAGTGAGAAGAAGCTTGTGGGATATGAGGATTACTTGCGCAGTGACTCAGATCGGCAGCCGATGAGTTGGGAGAGGCCATATCCTGGGGGTGCATACTGAGACAGATGGGATGGGTTCAAGATGATCACATCAACAGGAATTTTTATATTATTGAAGAAACTATTTGACACTTGCCTACAGAACAGTCCCCATTGCTTAATACGTCTTCGACCGAATACTTACAGCCTTCTCCGTCCACATTCACGCTCTTGCACGCTTGTCAGAAGATCATGCAATGAGCGACTTTTCTTAGTCCAGTTGGATTCCATCCAAAGCAAGCCAGGCCGAGCCGAGCTTAGCAGTGGGACCACATGCAGGTCCCGCCCTGCCCTAATAAAACTTCACCGGCGCCTTCATGAGCCTCATTTCGTTCCGGCCCAAAACATCCAATGGGCGCATGGTTTAGTGGTATAACACTCCCTTAGCATGTTCCGGACAGCCGGATCATTCGTGATAATTTGGGAGAGGTCTGGGGTTCGATTCCCCATGTGTCCACTCGATCATATGATGGTTCTATTTTTGCCGCCTGTGGCCATATGCTCGAGCTGCAAGAATCGGTGGCGAGGCAGATGGGAGGTGCTCCAGTCTTGGTGTCGTTGTTTTGCTCCGTGCTTCTCAATGTTCTCTGAAAGTCAACTCTTCTTTATCAGTTAGTCGTCCATCATAGACGTTAATCTGGTTCGTGAATCTCAGGCTCGTTCAACCACTCAAGGTTCGTATAATCCTACAAAAGTCGGCTCACATCTCTGCCTGAGTGGTGGAACATTATGCTTCTCTCTCCTTTGCCATATATCGAGAAGTCGTGACCATGATCCATTCCTGTATTCAATATGGTGCGTCTAGTTGTCTATTCCACAAAACTTGCCCGTTTCTATTTGCGCCGGTTCGCCTGTCTTAAATCCCTTTCCGCCTGTAGTGTCCCTTACGGAGAAACCCGCCCAAACAAGTCTGATACCTCACAAGTCTTTGTAAAGAATGGTAAAGTAAAGGTCATCGCGAAGTGCCTTGCCATTGACCAGGTGCTCGTACGGGAATGGCTTGGTCTCCGAGGTCTTGTTGTAGCCGCGTCGTTGGTACCAGGAAATTAGCTCATCGCGCAGCCAGATGACCTGCATTTCCAGACCAGCCACCTTCATCTCATTCTTGGCATATGCCTCAGCCGCAGCCAGCACCTGTCTTCCTAGGCCCCCTGCCTGTCGCTGAGGATCGACGGCGAAGAGACCAAAGTATCCCAGCTTTTCGCTCTTCTTGAGCAGCTCACAGCATGCCGCCAAAACGCCATCCTTGTCGTAAGCCATCAGAATCACGCCGGCTGGGTCGTTGATCTTGTCGCTGACGCCTTTCGCATCAATCCGCTCATCGGCCACATAATCGGCTTCCGTTGTCCATCCAGCACGGCTGCTTTCGCCACGGTAGGCCGACTTGACAAGGGCTGCAATCACAGGCGCATCCTCAACGGTAGCCGTTCGGAAAGTAAGGGACCCCGCCGTCATGATGTTGGTTGTTTTCTTTGGATAGCTTACCCAAAGGTATTAGCAAGATTTTGAGATACGCTGGCACGACCAATTGCGGGCTGTGCAGCACCACAATAAGTTACTTACATTGAACTTCGGTGTGAATGTAGAGCGAATGTTGCAGTAGATTGAAAATGCTAGGTTCCGATGCAGGACTCGGGGTGAGGCACAGTGATTTATTAGCCTCATGGCTCGCTCTAGGAACCCGCAAGCCTCGCAAACTTATTCCTATATCGGACTTTCCGCGGGTCCGCGGAGCAAGCCTTCGCCACCCCTAGTCATGTCGAAAATAGTAAGAAAGGCGTGCGCCCTGATTGTCATGTCAAACTAGTGTCATTTGGTGGGGTATTTTGACTGACGAGCTTTTATCCTGGACCAAGGATGGAGTTTCCAATATGCATAGGTGTCATCAAGTTGACTGAGACGTTTCTTGTTGTATGTAGGAGGACGAAGCTGATTTTCTTGGCATCACTGAGCCCCAGCATTAAGATCCCGACTTCTTGTTTGACCAAGAGCCTTCTGCTAACCCAAGAATTGAAACAAGCTATGAGCGGTGTACTCCGTATGTTGTCTGGACTCAGCAAATATTTGCAGTCGCTAGGGAGAGATGGATAGTCTTATCTACTGACCCAATGTCCTCACCAGCTGGATATAGACAATTTAATTTGTCCAATTCTAATAAGTCATGGCAGAGGCCACTGCCATGATTATGGTCATGGTCTGCCGAGGCCCATCAACCCCTACTTTAATCATGAACCTGCCTCATAGGTCCAGAGCAAATATCTCGATTCAATAATTTGACTAGAAATTGCGTTGAAATGAAACATGTCGTCCTACGCTGGTTGGATCCGAGCTGAATAGCAGAACCCCACAGCCTGGACCTGATGGTAAAGAATAAGAGAAGCGAGAACGAAGGTTATTTCACAGAGAGGCTGAGGTGGGAAGCTCTTGTGAAGCGGTCAGAGTGGTGGCTTAGGATCATAATATGAGTACTAAGGATCCTGAGGAGGCCTTGATAGGTAGAATAGACTCTCGCACTTACACTGAACAGTTTACAGTTCATATGGGCCCTTCTCGATGTTGGCGGGCTCATTTGTCTGTTGGTGGGAGAGAAAGACGAACCCTCTGCCCGAAATAATCGGGCAAACAATTGCCAAGGCTCATCATTCTCATATGAGCCTGTTCCTGGGCGTCGACTATTGTGTTCCCTCTCAGGTTGACGTCATTATTCCCAACCTTAACCTTTACCTGGAAGAGGGACGTCAGATCCGTGAGCTATTGGCTGATCAAGACGGGAAGGAGTCTCGAAGTGAATGGGTCGCTGATGGATGAAAGTGGGCGGCTCCGGTATCCAAGACGTTGCCTAATCGGCCCGATTGCTCTTTTTACTGTGTCTGAAAAGGGCATTTTTGTCGTCTAGTTTCTTGGCTATCAGCATAGTGAAGGCTACGACACTTTGAGAAATAAAAGCGAGGCTCGGTTTGGAGAAATTCAGTATGTTGGCTTGCTTTGGTGCCATCCATCTACTTAATCCTATGGGGAGAAGGTCTGCGAGACTGCCAACTGCCATTGAGGATGATCCCAGTTGGGCTTCGTAGGTTTGGTTCAAAATTTTGAGATTACTGTCAGTCCATGCGGGTAGGGTGACTACAGACCTCGACATGTCCGTGATGCCATCGCTACCATCTAAAAATCTTTAATATCCATGGCATTTTTACATGTGTCAACATTCCCCGCGACTGGTTCTTGGCCATAAATGCCATTGATTAACGCTGCCTAGCCAAGATGCATCGGTGGTGGTCGGAAGGTAGGCTTCGCGGAATGAACGCTGCTTTTTTCGGCATTTGTAGATCTTTGAAGAGCACGCAATCTCGATCCAATCCTCCCGATGCAACCTTAATCGAATAAATGCCTCTGATGATGATGAATGCTAGTTTGGACACCAGTCACAGCTTTTACCGTGCAAATGCCGAACTCTTAATCATGGGACAGGCCTCGGAGACTTCATTCCGAGGTCAATTAGCAAGCCATGTCCACTTGACGAATAGTAACTCGACTCTGTTGGGTTTGGCAGGTCTTAGGGACGTTTGGCTTATGACGTGACACGTATTACGGTACATATGCGGCTGCTTAATTATTGCCAAGCATATCATGTGGACGCATCTCTCATGGTTTGCAGCACATCAATATATATGATGTCCCCATCCATGGTCGGGAGCCGGATGATAGCCTCCGTGACAACTTTGGCTGTCTGGACGAGTCGCGGATAGAGAACATTGGGGTGTTGTAATCACATCCACTGAACGCTACGTTGTCAGCCAGTCCCATAGTATGCCTACCCAGTGCACATATTCCGTGCCTAATCGGTCTGACATAGTCGAACCAAGGGATACATGTAACATACACACCTATATAGGCCTCAGGCCCAGTTGCTCATGGCTCCTCCCCTCTGATCCTAGACAGCAACGACGAAATGAAGTTCCTGGCTCTTATCCTTGCGGCCGGTGCGGCCGTCGAGGCGCACTGTAAGTCTTCCATCATCCCCCTCACAATTGCATACTGAAGATGGAGCCTGTCAGACACCTTCCCTCGTCTCATCGTCAACGGAGTGACCGAGAGCGCCGACTGGACCAGTATCCGCATGACGAAGAATGCCCAGAGCAAGCAAGGCATTGAGAACCCTACGTCGTCCGATATCCGTTGCTACGCCTCCCAGAATGCACCCAGCGTGGCGACTGTTCCAGCGGGAGCCAAGATCAACTTCATCTCCAGCCAGCAGGTATAGACATACGGAGGTCGATGCAATGCTCCGTTAACTGAGGAAATATTAGGTGAACCACCCAGGCCCCGTCCAGTACTATCTCGCAAAGGTTCCTAGCGGACAGTCCGTGACCAGCTGGGACGGATCTGGCGCAGTGTGGTCACGCTTCTTCACCACGACACCGACCATGAACCAGCAGACTAGACAGCTGGAGTGGCCCGGTAACAGTAAGGAACTTTTGCACGACTCTGATGGGAAAATTGCTGATGCCTTGTCAAGATGAGTACAAGCTTGTGGAGGCGACGATTCCCGCTTCACTTGCTCCTGGCGAGTACCTTCTCCGAGCCGAGCAGATTGCGCTGCACATGGCCGGCCAGCGTAACGGAGCCCAATTCTACCTTTCTTGCGCGCAGATCAGAGTCACCAGTAGCGGCAGTGCTGTTCCTGGCCCAACCGTCTCTCTCCCCGGCGCTTACAGTAGCACTGACCCCGGTATTCTGGTTGACCTCTGGCAGAACCCCCCAACCAACTACCGTGGTCCTGGCCCAGCCCTCTGGACTGGCTAAGCTGCCCTTGCACATCATTAATAGTTAGTTGCAAGGATGAGTGACGGAAACCATTTTGTCCAGTTGCTGTATCGTTTTGGCAGACAATTCAGCTACCTTCTACTTGTTCTCTTCGAGATATATATTAAACCCCTAACTCTATCGTACACATTGTCTCATATAGCGCCTCGATACTTCATAAACGAAGACCGATGCTTTCGTCGACTTATGGAGACTACTACAGTGGAGCCCAAAGACTGTTAGGGTGCCACCACGACTATGACTTTGACACCGCCGTCTTCTTAAACCAGGAGGATGGTATACTTCCCGTCATCAATCGCAAAGTAGTCGTCCTTGGCCCAGCCATCGAGGCTGCTCTGGAATGTTTTCCGGTATTCAAGACCAAAAGGACAACCGCGATATCTAAGATAACTTCCAATTCGTACATACGAGCACGGCTCCTTTGCTCGTTTAAGGACCAGTCCCCGCTTCAATTCCTCTTCTTCGCTGTCCACTGTGGTAATATGTATCAAGAAGTGATCAACGGATGTCGACTCGTCGCTGGCCATCTTACTCAGCCAAGTCGCAACTGCCCCCCGCGACGTATCCCAACCAATGACCACAAACCCATCTAGTGGGTGGCCCATAGTTTCGGCCTCGGGGATTTCAACGTCTGGCCCCAATTTGATAAACGGCTTGCTGTTCCTGACGTGTCGATGAAATCTGCAGAGCGGGTCACGAAGACGATGCCGGCACCGACGCCCGGGATCAAACAGGTTTGGCGATGTTCGGTTCATTTGCATGTCCAATACCTCCGTCAAGACTTCCAGAGGAAACAGGTCGTGCTGCTAGAACATGCTGGGCTGCAATGCTGGCGCTCCCACCGATGCCTAGGATCAAGATGGTGCGACCTTCATCCCGACTTTCGAGCTAGTTGTCGTATCCAGACCGGTCTCAGGTCTAGGTACCACTTCGTGATCCTCATACCAAAGCAATGAAAGCGGCAATTGAGTCCTCCAATGGCTAGCCAGATAATCAGAAGGTTCGAGATGCATGGCCTGACAGTGTCGCTTTTGCAACAGCTGAGAAGGCAAGCAGACCGTCGTCCTCATATGTAACGGAGGTCGCGGAATAGTATAAGACAAGATCATGTCATTGTGACTTGGGCGACAGACGACGCGATTCGGAGCTTCCAAAGCCTGTATTCAGTAACAATGCAGGCTCTACTGAAGGATCACTTTCGGGCAGCATCTCCGGATGCCTGGAGGGAGTGACATTCCCACATAGCCTGGCTTCCAGTTCTGTGTCCTAACCGTGGGAAGCATATGAGAGACGCAATCAAGGAAGAGGTAATAAATGCCGTTCTTGCAATTATCCCATAACAGACGACAGACAGAACGGACGACATAGATGTAAGTAGGCCGATGATTCAAAATTGTTCAAACTAGCCAGAGACAGATGCGAAAGGTTCATGACTAGCCGTTGTCACCGCGCCCTAAGATGGACTCGACAATCCCTCTAGGCCCTTGAAAATTTGTCCTAACCAATCTCGAGCGTCCTACGTTACTAAACACCCTGCAAGGAGCTCAAGCAGAGGCAGCCGAGTCCCTCTGTATATCCCCTAGGTATAAAACTGTCCGTAACGACCACCGGGGTTGAGCTCAAGCATCTCCAGGGACATGGTGTTAACAAACTCGTGCCCAAACCTCTTAAGACAGTAATGGGCAATCATGTCGATACCTAGATTCCCATGTCAGCAAAGTCTCCGGTTCGTCATCAAATGGCACTCGTTTACACGAGTCAACAATAGCAACTTACCAGCTCCAGCTCCACCCGCAGTCCACAACTCGCCCTTCCTCCCATCCGTCCCCTCATACTCCTTCTCCTCCACCACCCATCGCTGGCGTAACCAATTCGTTCCGGGGTACATCTGTTTCGCCATGTCCAGGAACTCCTTATTAGTCGTGCACGTCTTGCCCTCCAGCAGTCCCGTGCTCGCCAGCCATATGCTCCCGATGCACGTCGTCAGCCACACGGGCGTCTTGCTCCATGCCTCCTTCATGAACTTGTCCGCCTGCGGCGGGCGGTGGCTCGGCACCGGGCCGCCGATGAGCAAAATGTCCAGGTCGCGCGGGCAGTCGTCGTACGTGACGGTGGGCACAAACTTGAAGCCGCCCAAGCTGTCTGAGCCGGGCTGCGGCGGCGTCATGAAGCTCGTCTCAAGAGTGGTGGCAATGTAGAAGAACTCGATACTGACAGCGTGCGGGCCGAACTTGGCGTACTTCTGGTCAACCGAGATGACGCCCGAGACGTAGGAGTCCGAGAGGTTGCCGAAGATGTCGATGCCGGCGATGTCGACGAGCTGGACTTCCTCGAGCATCACGCCGATGCGGAGCTTCTTGGGGTTGTTGAGAGTGGACATATTGGGGCTGGAGGTTTTGTTTAAAAGTTGCTGGATGGCTTTCGGTTTGTTTGAATCCGCAGTTTGAGATGACAGAGGGGCGAGTGCCTCTGCCTTTATACCATGTTGGCAGCCATTTCCCCTCCAGGTCGATAACTTGATTCCTAAGCTGGTCCCGGACATGCTCGGAGACGCGTATGAACCAACGTGTGCACCAAGCAACCGGAAGCCATTTTGATGCGCCAGAAAGACCGGTGTCTTCAATCCAGTGGTATACCTGCGTGATCCTTGCTGGCTTGAATCTGAGATCCCATCTCCCCTCCTTCCGATGCTTGTCGGATGTTAATGTAGATGGAGGGGAGGGCGTGGCTGGCTTACCAAGCGACTCAAGTGAACATAAGGACGGCAAAAGATTCCCCCTCCCTCCGACAAGCATCGGAAGTTAATGTGGAGGGAAGGGAGTGGCCGGCTAACGAAGCAACTCAAGCGAACACAAGTACAGCAAAAGATTTCCCCGCAGAAAACATAGAAGAAACGCTCATGAACTGCAGATTCGCGCATATGAAGCCCTCTCTCTAGTACGGGAAACGGGTTTCCGCCCTTGGGGGGCGTAAAATGAGCAGAGCCCGCAACTGTATGTCGGGGCTGCAGCAAGTACGGCCTCTGCTTCGAAGACGGAATATCAGGACCTGACTACAGCCAGCGCCGTCGACTCCGCTGCGGTTTCATGTTTTGGACAGCAGGTCTCTGAGCCTAGGTAGTTCCCTTTAGAAAGATGAACCCATTCATTGGACAATGTATTCAGGTTATATTGGACTTTCTCTCACCTCTGCTCACCCTGGCTACTAATTTGGATACCCTCTGTCTATCATCTGACTCAAATTGTTCTATATCTGGTCGATGAGGTCGAGAATAGGGGTGGTTCTCGGGGTGGCCAAAGGAGAGCTCCACTTCTAACTCTTGGGCAGCGCGGTTCTGAGGTCTTCAATCTGCCGTAGGGCAGCTTGGGGATATCACCCTACTTCTCATATTTCCTTTCGACTGTACTATCCTACGGCCACACGAACCATGTCCGCTGCCAGCCAGCACTCTGTCGGTCGGTTTGGCGTCTTTTCGCTTCTAGGGTGATTGGGGCTCTATTAGGCGGCTCGCTGGACCAATGGGGGAGACACTTAACACATGCTAGGATACGAGAAATCCATGGCACGCTCGAGAATGAGGGCTGGATTACATTGGCAATATCAAGAGCTGCACAAGGGCACAGACCAGCGCCAAGACGTAAGTTAGCAACATTGATGCTTCAACCTACAATATTCTTGCCCAGGCTGCACAAACCGTGCTTGCTTCGGGCTCTGTCATGTTCGACATGCCAAGGATGAGGGAGGTTGGAACGAAAGCTGACATGCCATAATTACTCTAGTTTATCAACCATGATTATTTAACCGTCCAATAACCAGACGGGCTTATCGGCAGCCGCCCTGTTGCCTTGAGTATAAAGGCATAGGCACTGGATGGGGCGAGGTGCATACGGTCAAGCGTGGGTGATTGGCCCGAATATACTTGTCAGCTTTCAGCTGCTTCAGATGAATTTCCCCTCGTTCAGTTGCCGAAACTGTCATGACTGACACGCTCTTCTCTTGGCAATAACTGCAAACTCAAGTATATAAAGGCGATTGCTACCTCTCCTTTCCCCCAGAATGATCCTCATTAGCTCACTACTCCACTACCCCTCTATCATCTCCATCACATCCTGTTGGCCACCATGTCTTTTGTTGAGTCGCTCGATGGGGCTATTGTCAGTTTTCTCAACTACCACAGCGGCACTGCCATAGACCTCAAGGTGTCTGGTGAGCAACCCTGGCTATTGTTGGCGGTTTGATCCCCCCTTCACTCACACATACGTAGGTGGTGCCGAGAGAGGCAACACGGTTTTTGGTTATCCCTTTCACGGCAAAAAGAATCAGCAATGGAAGCTTGAGCGCGTCGAAAACAAATCCATCTTCCCAGTTTTTATGATTAGGAATGTTCAGTTTCACAGTGCGTAGCTAATGGCCAAGCTGAATGCGAATGCTGACCGCTGTTAGCATGCATCGACATGAACGGGACTGAGAGCCATGTCATGGGCTGGCCAGGCGGTGATCCCACCAATGTTCACCAGCTGTATCGGCTAATTGCAGCTGACACCAAAGGAAGAGTCTTTGCGTAGGTTCTACGCATGTTTTGTTGTGCCATAGATGTGCTAATTTTGTAGCATCCAGAATGTCGGCACTAACCATTGCATTGATCTTCTGCATGGCAGTAGGGAACCAAGGTATGCTTTGACATGCTTTAACTATTTGCTCATAGATAAATACTGATACAGAACAGGGCTGCCATCCAGGGGACGCCAACCGCCCCTGACTTGAGCAACACGCATCAGCTCTGGAGGGTTCTTCGGATGGATTGACTTAGTCAACTAGCTCGGCAAATTCTGAACATTTGATATCGTGTGGCCCATGAGTCGAGTCTTCACTTACGTAGAGGACGTTCCGATGAGTTTGAGCAGAAAGTCGGAGTAGATATCATCCATGCCCAGTACTTCTAGACAGGGTCGCGAATAATGGTGCTTGGCACCATTAAGAGATGGTTCATGATTGTTGTATGGTCTCGGATCGTCAGCTCCATCTTGTCCCCACGTCCACTGTACGGCCCCGAGATGAAGCAACAGTGTGCTGGAAGGAGACAGACCTACCAACGATCTCGCATAAACGAAAACCGTTTGAGAGGTTATTCATACGTTAGGATGACTTCTCTAGCCTATACGTCCGAAGAAAACTGTGAATGAGCGCCGCCAACCTAACGGCGTTCAGTCTCACAAGATAACAGTCAGGGAGGGAATCGTTGGTCGGGCAAGGCGTATAGCGAGCCTGTCACCCACCAATAGCCTTCTCATCCTGGCCCACCTATTTTGCTTGAGGATTGCTGACACCCCGGAGTTTCCATGGAATTGGACACATCATAATCCCCCCAAAGGAGTCATGGTAAGCTCAAAACCCCGCAATGCTGCACTCTCCGTGCTGAGACTCATGGTGTTAAAGTTAATTGTAGGAACAAGTCCAGCATCTGGTTTCACATACACAGACAGCCTCCCGCAACGCTTTGCCCATCTACCATGCCACAACAATACCTCGGCGAAGAGGCGCCGGAAGGGGAAGCCTTGCGACCTACAGCAGAACCACTGCATGGGAAATACACATCACTTGTTCCCTATGATTCTTCTCATGTCGATTCGCTATACAGAGAGCTATTCCGCCCCGGGACAGAACACATTTGGACTTGGATTCCGGCACAAATTCCCTCAGAAGTCACTCAAACGGGCGCCGCCCTCGACTACCTTCTGAGCCTTAGCTCATCCTCCGAGTCCTTTTTCTACGCGGTCCTCTCGGCTCCTGCGTCTGATCCATCTGCCGAGGCCTTGGGGTTGATCACACATGTCAATGTTGCTCCTGAACACCGCCGTATCGAGGTCGGCGTCATCTTCGGGTCGCAGCTGAAGCAGACACGAATGGCAACGGAGGCATTCTATCTCATGATGCAGAACACTTTTGAGAACTATGGGTATACCAGGTTTGAGTGGAGGGCAAACGAGTTGAACACGGCAAGTGTGGCAGCGGCCAAACGACTCGGCTTCCAGTACGAAGGGATACTCCGGTAAGAGCACACATGGATCTTGCTTCGGCTCTTTGCAACCCGCTAATATGCAAGACAGGAACAATCTGATCGTCAAGGGGAGATACCGCAATACTGTTTGCTGCAGTGTCTTGAAGGAAGAGTGGCCCCGCGTCCGTGGAGGTTTTCAGAAGTGGCTAAGTCCAGATAACTTTGACGAGAGTGGCAAACAGAAACTTAGCTTGAAAGAGTGCAGGGAAACATGAAACCCTGGTCCATACAGCTTGCCAGAATATGTGGCTGATGATTCTTGGTGGTATTAATATGTCGTGAAAGACTGGATGAGCCAAACACATTGGATGATAGACAAAATAAAAAAGCCATTAGGACTGAGTATCCTATCAGTGAGGGGAATCACGGGTCATCTTGCGGTTGGGTCAGCACCCGGACTGAACTGCGCTTGCATCATCACAATTCTCAAGATATAAGGATAACTTATAAAGTACATACATGCTGTTTCCGTTTCGAAACAACCATGGGGGTATCTAAAGAAAGCAGAGAGATGCAACCCTTTTATATACAGTAACCCGCCTTGTCACCCATTGACTGATAACCAATCCCAATCCCTAAAACTCCGCCCAAAGCAAAACGGTGGCCACCCCGTTTCTATCTCCAACATGAAGTAAGGAACTTCAAAATCCTTCTCCATCGCCCAGGCGGCTCTTCAGGGACCGCTTCTCCTCTCGTCTCATTCGCAGATGCAGCCTTCTGTTCCCTGACCGAGTCGTCCACTGATCTATCCCTGGGAGTGGTCAGTGTCTCGTCCAGACTTGGAGCCGGCCCAGCTCGACTGCCGTCCCATCTGCTGCGGGACGGAACAGCAAGCCTGGAAATATCAGATTGTATCTGAATGCTCTCATCTGGAGGGGAAATTGCCCCTTCGCTCACTGCCCGCGAGCTCGTTTCACTTTGCTCACCACCATGACTCTCGGTTTCGGGGCCAGTTCCATCTGCAGTCCGGCCCCCAATGGTAGACTCGTCGCATCGGGGGTCGTCCACCTCCAGCTGGCTTGAAGTTGCCAGATTGCCCACTGTCGTGGACAAATTTGGCTCTTCCACAATTTCCGAACCACTTCCACTAGGCTTGCCTGCCTCTTGCTCCTCCTGCATCATTTTCAGAATCTTTGACATCTCTGTAAAAATAAGGTCGCTTTTCCCTCGGTCACTGGGATTGATGAGGAGCATCTTTGTTTCGATCAGATCGAGTAAAGCCGCTGCGAGCTTTGTACAGTCCGGGAGACCCCTCAGCCTCTCGATGCACTGGTAAGACATTAGTAAGTTGCTCAAAACTATGGATCTGGGTATAAGGGGTTCGAGATATTCTTACCTTGCTCACAGATGACTTGAGCTCACCAACCGGGTTTCCGTCAGCTCCCTCTACAATGTTGAAAAACCTCTCCGATTTGAAGCCTATGATGCCTGTCCTGTCCTCCTCTCCGCGCTCGAATCCAAAGTTCACCACTGCATCGTATCCTTCCAGATGCCAGACGCAGAACTCAAGAAAGACGCAGCCAAGAGACCAGATGTCGTAGTTTTGGGAAATGGTCTGGCTCCAGATATCGGTCTCAGGCCCACGATAGGTATCCGTCCATCCATCTGCGGTAGCGTCCCCTGATCTTGAGAGGAGCGTATGGTATCTTGAGAGGCCCAAGTCAGACAGAACAAGCTTCCCGTTGTCATCCTCGTCTTCCCCATCAGTCCACAAGATATTCTTGGGCTTTATATCTTGGTGTCGTCCCCATTCTGGCAGCGTCAAGTCGGGGGCGTCTCCTGCCTGCATTCTTTCCTCCTTCTGCCACGTGGCCAGCCCGTGTATCCTCCTCACGGCCCTGGCAATGCCTGTGCACTGTTGAGCTATCCACAAACTATCCGAACGGATGTTCTCTCTGGGCGGGTTCTCCCAGAACTCCTGCAAGTTTTTGTCTGCCCATTCAAAGACAAAATAATGCTTGCTGCCACGTTGAAAAAATAGCAGAAGATTCACTAGGTGATCTTCTTTGTGCACTTGGGCGCAGCAACGTAATAACCCCTGCAATTCACGATGATAGGCCTCGGTATCGTGCGGGTCAATCTCTTTGAGTGCAAAATACACCGGCTTCCGCGATGCCTGTCTCCAATATTAGCATGGCCCAAAGTAGTGGTTATCTGGTGGACGTACTGGCGTAACTTCGAAGTTGTGGTGAGACGGATCAATCTCAATCCTGTAGACTCTCCCACCGCCACCCGTTGCTTTGATCTTCTTTTTCAGCCAAGGAAGATGAATCCTCTCATGCACTATGTACTTGCATAGTCTGCCGGGCCGCATATCGAGGAAGGGTACGAAGAACCATTGCTGGTAGTTGTTGAGAGAGTGCAGATCTTGAGATGTCCAGGTCCTGAATTGGCTGTGCCTAATTTCCAAAACCCTGCCTTGACTCGTCTCGATGGACTTGGGCTGCCTGAAGTCAAAGTTGAGCGGGAAGTCACTGTCGGAAATGTCTTCGCGCAAGAAATCGTGTATGTGCTGAAATTTGCCCATCTGGACCAGTATCGCGACAATGCGGCGCCTGGAACTCGTTCCGAGTATTCCATTAATTATGAATAGCAAGACTGGCTCGGGAAGCTCCTGGTACTTCTCAACAACCAGTGCCTTGATAGCATCGATAGTGAAAATCTGTTCAAATGCTCCAATGGGTAGATATTGGCTCTCCTTGTGGTTTCGTTGCCAGCATTCATCCATCTTGTCAATGATTGACTGCTCGATGGTTTGGTCGGTACATGGGTGAAGCCCAAGCCTTCGACGCAACTGACCAACTGTCAAAATGTCGCCAAGTGAAGTAATCGTATGGCCCTGTCCACTCCCGTCCGTGTATGGAATGGCGCCCAGTCCTAAGTCGTTCACGGTATTGACGCTGACGCGAGTATCAGAATACCGAAGGGTAGGTCTCAGAGACCCGACAGGAGGGTCCGGTGTGGGTGAAAGCCGGCCGTCGATACCATCATGCATGGCTTCTGTGTTGGTCCTTGTTGCGTGGATGGATTCGAAGAATGACACAGGATTCGACGCCCGTTAGCCGAAAGTGGCCGAGGCGGATTTGGTGACCCAAGTCTTGGGTAAATGTATGTGTTCTTAACACTGTAAGACAAGATGAACAAACAGTGCAGTTGGTGATCCACGTAGAGTGAAGTGAGCTTGGTTAAGCCAATTATTGCAGTGTATGCTCCATAGCCTCTCCTTATGTATCCAGTAAGAGCTCAACAGGTCCGCATTTGGGGTATATAGGTGCCAGGTAAGTAACAAAGAAGTCGAAGTGCCTTGCGTTGACTCCGTCTTCTCTGCAGGAAATTGGTCGTACAGGGGATGAAGGAGGGGGGCCAGTGGCTGCATCCTGCGCCTCAGGTGGCCTTGCTCCAGCCGCC
Source organism: Stachybotrys elegans (assembly GCA_020746835.1). Taxonomy (NCBI): domain Eukaryota; kingdom Fungi; phylum Ascomycota; class Sordariomycetes; order Hypocreales; family Stachybotryaceae; genus Stachybotrys; species Stachybotrys elegans. The sequence goes on from JAGPNK010000017.1 coordinate 248,657, forward strand.
GTCCCTTACATGCAAAGGGCCATCATTGGTCGCCTGATGGCTATGGTGACAGTGAAATCCCATTTTGTTGGTCACATGGGGGCTGTGGAGGCTCTATCGAGCAGCTGAGACAGGGGTGGTCGACAGTTTGGGCCATGGCCTTCAGTTCAGCAGAGCCTGATTTCACTCTGCCGTTTACACCGCCTCTCTTGAGGGCTTTCACTGATCAAGCCTGATCTTGCAAAACGACAGCGTGCCAGAGCCTTGGATTCATCAGCTGGGAATGCCGTCATGCGAACTCTTCCGTGTTCCCTCGGAGTGTGTCATGCGGCCATTGCATTGTTGGACAGTAAGGCAGCCTTGTCCTACACCGAACTCGTATTTTTGGAACCTGAGAGTGGCCCCCAGTATCGAAACGCGAAATGGTTTGAGACAAGTGTCAAAAAGGGGGGGGGCGGCTGAGTGCCCAAGGATACACCGTCCTTTGGTGCCTTGCCGTTGGGAAAGGGATTTATTTGGGCGGGATGACGACCTTTTTCCACTTTGCCGCCCTCCCCCCAAAACGCCCCAGGCACACTGGCTCACTGAAAGGGGGCGAGCACCCAATCATGTGGCAGTGAATCACAAAAGCACCGATTCTTGCGCGGATACAACTGCCCTGCCCACCCATTTTCTGGACTTAAGCTTTCCACTTGACAACGAACACACACCTTACAACTGCGCCTAATCCAACTACGCTTTGTGAGCCAATCGACATAATTCATCATTTGCGTCATGGCATATAACGACTTGGGGTTTGGCCAAAAAGTACACAAGGACTTGGAGCTTGTGCGAAAGGACTGCCGTGTGTCTGTCCTCACCGCCTACCCGCATAGCTACAAACCGCGTGACCTCTCCAACGCCCTCCTTGCTTATTTCCATGGGAACGAGTTTGAGATATGGTTATCTGGGAATATCTACCTTATCTACATTGATGCGGATGCATACAATAACTGCCAGGTCAGTGCAATCCCCAGCTTGGAGCGAGTAACATGTCCCTTACAAAGAATGCAGGGCCCGCGGCAGCAGACCAAGCCAAACGAGATATCCGGCGACTCATGTAAAAAGACCTTCGACCACGATCGCAAGCGACAGATCGATGATGCAAAAATGGCTCAGAAGCTGTTGAGGGAACGACCGCTAGATGGATAAGGGAACAATGGCGCCGCCAGACCATCTGGCAACAGCCTGCAGGGCGCATTATGATGTTATGCCTTTTCTTGCGTGATTTGATGGCGAGTTAGCGATATTGGGAGTCATATGGTATAGACTAGGAAGAACTGAGATTGATATCGTAGACATTATTAACCTCAATGGCCCAGCATCTGCCCTGGACTTCGGCAGAAGCGCCTTTGACCCTAGCTCAAAGTGCCCGATGGACTGTTTCTTGCCACGTGAGTAAGTCCAGACTTCATCTAATCTCCACCCAGGATCCTCCGTCTTCTATGTCTTTCTCTTTGAGGGATGCAACGCCCGCTCGAAAGTATGTCAGGGGCTCTGAGGTAATCCCAAACGTAGAGATGATCAGAGCATGGACTTGGATGTTCTCATCGGCGTGTTGCCTCTTATCGCGCCCAATGATAACACACCGAAGCTCATCCAAGTCAACGTCCTCTTCTGTATCCAAATGGATGATGGGCTTCATCTCGACGCGTGGTATCCTAAGCCTCCTAGCCAGACCCCATAAAACAGTCCGGTCTGGCTTCGAGATCGAAGGTTTGTCTGCGTCAGTCACCTGTTTCTGGTCGAAGGGACTGATAAACTCTTCCTTTGCCCAGTTGATCTGCTCGAATTCCAAGTCCATGTAGCGAATTGGCCCTTCTTTGGACAACCAGGACCAAGTGGGCACATATCTACCCTCAGGCTGCTGGATACGTCTCATCCCTCGAATATGACCGCTCCTCCACAAGAGACCCCTGGGAAAATAAATAGCGAAGAAGCCGTAGGCTGCTTGGGACTTGAACGCTCGTGCCAGTCGTTTCTGCAGACCTAGGATAGCCACGGCACGATCTGACCACCTAGTAAAGGCTAGGGTCGAATATCTTTCATACAGATCTTGGATCAAGATCTGTCTCCCATCCCGATAGTAAGCAAGAGCAGTACTGGGGAAATTGGAGTCTCCCAGGAAGGCGGCTTTGGAGCTAGGAAACAAGAGTTAGTCGCTCACTTGCCAGCATGACTGGATCACATACTTTTGGATGTGGGCAAGAGTCTCGCAGTAGACGCCCGAGCTGCACTCCCAGTATATCTGCGTGGAAGTGTAGTGAATAGATCGGCGGGACAATGCTCTCTCTTGAAGCACCCAGCCTCGGCTATTGAGTACACTGATCTCAACGTCTTGTGGGAAGTCATCGATTGCACGACACACGTAGAGGGTCCCACGATCGGCTGTATCTATCTGAACGCACGATCGAGGGTCTCTATGAGTCAAGAACCCAGCCGAGGATGTCTCGGCGGAGCTCGCTGTAATTGTGCAATAGGCAGCGCTGAAGACGTCTCCCATTTTCCGTGCTTCACTCTCCCACTCAACCAGGTCCTCTTGTATGATACATACAGAATCAATCCATATGTATTCTATGTCGAGTTTCCGTGCCAAGGTAATGGCATCGCGGAATGTTCGAGGGAGGACGTCAATAGAGATTGAAGTCTGCAGTTTCTCAATGTTGGCTTTGGTAGTTTTAAATACCTCGCCCTTTTCTGTAGAACCCCAGCAGTGACTCAGTACCACATATTTGTACGTCTCGTTTTCGTTGCACATGACAAGCCGCATGGGCTCTGTAACCCGGATCAGACGTGTCGGCGTAGCAAGCTTCTCCTCATCTTGGGGACAACATGAGCTGTGAGTTGAATCGCAGATTTTCAACCACTCTTTCAGCAGCGTGAGCTGCTCCAGACTTCCTGGTTCTGGTAGAATTGGCAATCCGAGTTGCCCCGTAACTGGCCCTCGTTGTCCTAAACGATTTTAGGAAACGTCTTGAACCAAAATGCGATGTCTTAATAGCAGCCATTCCACTCACCTGGTTCAACGTACACTGAGAGTAGATCTGGGCCATGCAGTAGTCCTACAGAGTTCACTGTCTCTCGAAGATCGACAATGCGTGACCCTATATTTAGTTGCTTGATCGCCATGAACAAAAGTCCACATAGATCGCACTCCTGGGAACGTGCTTCGAGCTGTGATCTGAGTAGTTGGGCCTGAAATAGTCTAGAAGACCCATTAGTGATTTCGTGGTGAGCCTGGCATACGTTTTGCTCTTTTCTCGGGGGTTTAATATGTTCCCATCCCAGCCGGTCAATTATTCGAGCCGCTGACCCGTCTTCCGGGGCCGGCTCCCAATCATTGTTTAAACCTTTGGATTGCTGCTTAGATTTCAGCAGGTGGTGACCATGAGAATGGGCTAACACTAACAGACTGCTCTCAATTAGTAGCTGATGCGTTACTAGGTCATCCTCTTGTGTCTGCCACTTACAATCTAATTCACGGTTAGCATCTAAATTTTCAACGGAGATCGACTTGGCTCATCTTACGTTCTTTCATGAGATGGGCATTTAGGTTAGCCACCAGGACTAGTAGAATGCTATCGTTAACTCACATACTGACGGACTGTTAATTTCCTATCATTCTCTTGGTATCGTGGCTTGCTTACTTCTTGATGATAGACAATTGTAGAGGGCTCGAGAGTCTGAGAAATTAATGACGACCCATTGATGGAGAACCCATTGATGGAGAGTTGTGGTACACGCATCGTCAAGTCTGAGCCGTCTGCTGCTGGTAAAGGACGGGGATTTCTAGGCACATCCGACCTGGGTGGCTCGGCGAGACTACCGCCTTCTTCATAAACATGTCCTCCAAGGAATGGGTGTGAGCGTTTGAGAGCTTCGTCGCTGATATATGAAGGATCGCTGCATCTTTCATAGATGAGCTCGATCATCTTGCTGACCTCTTCCGCCGTTGCACGAGGGTGGATGGATACTTGAGGTGTCCGTTTGACGGGAATCACTAGCATCTCGGTCGTGACTATGTTCAGTAGCTCGCTGTAAGCGCTGCAGGGTGTTGTCGCCGTCGTTTTTGTCTTTAAGGCGTTCATCCACCTGACGACTTCCGGGTCCAGTGCGTACTCCATTTCACGCGCTGATATCCTCGTCCAGAAGTAACGCTTGGTATTCTCACGGAAGATTTTCAAGTTGTTGTATCCATAGCACAGCCAGATCAGCAGCTCCAAAATGGTGCAACCCAGTGACCAGATATCATAGGCGCGGGATCGTGAACCCGGCTTCTTTTTCAGCTCTTCTTCCTCTGGCGGCTCATATCGTGGAGTTCCAGATGGTGTTGCAGTGTGGATGTCGTTGTTGAGTCGAACGTCTGTGCTTTCCTCCTTCTCGTGAAATGTAGCAAGGCCCAGGTCGGCTATCTGCAAGGTTCCTCGATTGCCCGGGCTCGTAAACCAGAGAATGTTCTCCGGCTTCAAATCGCCATGCCGGCAGTTGTGTTCGTGCAGATAAAGAATGGCTGAGCATAGGCCGGAAAGTTGCTCAAATATCCACCTGGCATCTTCCCTTTCCAGGGCCTTCTGCGGCTTGTACTCCTTCCAATAGCGAGCCAGGTGCCCACCCGCTGCCCAGGGGAACATTAGGCAGCGTTGAGAGTTGATGCTATAGGCTGCGATTGGAGTGATAAGGTGCTTACCCGCTGTTGGCAAGATGGCAATCTGCTCCAGGTTCGCAGCCTCTTTGATCGCTATTCCCCAGTGATCTGTAGGATTCATAGCCTCCTTAACGGCGACGACAACACCTGAGCCATCTTTGTTCATGGATAGAAGGCCCAAGCTTTCCAGCTCTCCCATCATGTTTGAATCGATGTGTGCCCGGTGGACAATGTGCTTCTTCACTTCCCCAAAAAATCCGTTGCGGACATCCTCAGACGAATCATCGTGGTCCGGAAGAAATGGCAGGATTTGATCATGGCAGAAACTGAAGCGGAATTCTTTATCTTTGCCAAAAACTGGGGCCTTGACAGACTTCCAGAAATAGTCAAACATATGACCATCATTCCTTTCCCAGTCTTCAGATAGGAGAATGTTGCGCTCGCCGGGTTTTCCTTCGATGCAAAATCGTTTCCTGCCCGTGCTGATGTATGGCTTAATCTTGACAGGCAGCGAGGAGTCGACGATACCAGCATCCCTGAAATCATGCATGAGGCAAGGCTTCCCTGGGCCCAATAGGACAATGAGAAAGATCCGTGCCGCTCGACGTAGCACAAAGTCGACTAAGTCGTCTGTGATTTGGACGTCCTTCTCGGCAAATGTTCCTCTTATCCCTTTGAGTGTGCGAAGGTGCAGGCTATGTATACAACCCACATACCCCTCAATTTAGGTCGGTACAAGAAGCAACTTTGATCCCTTCTTTATGCAATTACTGTATAATGTAGTTATATGTATCCTGCAGGACTTTAGGGACTTCTATCATAGCCTAATTTCTTAAGAAACCAAAGTCACTATTTTTTTCCGCATTTTTATTGGCCAAAAACCCTGTCTGTGACATGGCCTGCACCTTATCACACTCAAAGGGATAACCTCATTCGTGACAAAGTATGGGATGCAATCTTCTGGCAAAAACAAGTTTCCGTACTGGTTTTCTTGCATGCGATCGTTGACGTCGTCAGTGAGCTTGTCAAAGCTTTCGTAGCGGTAATTTCCGGATGCCATGATTGCACTGGCCCTGATTGTCAGCAGCCAAGCTGGTATCGCATTGCCGTACGCCACTTACCTGTATTGCAGTGCACCGCTCTTGGTGGTGGTAACCTAAGGCAAGACCTTTGCCGCGCGAGAGGTTGTATTTCCCAATTGCTTGGATGGGGGCGAAAAGGAGAGAGACAGATTAGATGGAGAGAAATGGCAGTGCTTGTTGAGTGGGAGGCCATGTGAGCGAGCATGGACTCAGCGCCATGACCTTTTTGCAGAGCCTCATTCGGATTCCCAGCCTCGGTAAGGAAGTCATGCCTTATCAGGAATGTCCTTGCGAGAAGGCGTCCGGCCGCGCGCCGTTATCTTGCCTGAAAAGGAGCACGCCGCAGACAACTCATCAACACTTTGCTTGAATAGGGATAGGCATGAAGCTCAACGCATTGAGTTGCACTTCTGCCTACTGTTCTTCATGCACTGCCAAGCATTACCTCCTTATCATTGTCCATATTAGGGCAGAAGAGAGTCTTGCCGGCCGGCAGCTTGGCTTGGGGCCTGATAAGCCGTAATCACAGGGGGTGGGTAGACAGTCGACCAGATGGTACATTATGGTAGCGTCATCCATAAATTTGAGGCTGACCTTCAAGCCTGCTTGGGCGCAGCAGACCTCATCCCCGTCATGTGTTCCTACCCAGCCTCAACGCTCAGGTGAACGGTAGATTGTCCCGTGACGGAAAGACATATAAAGCATCGCCGCCTCTCTTGTGCAAAGCCTGCCCCCTCCTGTCCTGTAGATTATCATTATGGGTGGAACAGTTCAACTTGATGGGGAGAAAGAACGGGATAAGGCTCTCGATGGGCTAGCCTCTCTCCCGTATCTGGAACGGCTAAGTTGTTTTATACGTGGATCGACCAAGCACTGGGTAGCCGGAGGTGTCAGTGTCCTGGACTTCCGCCCTCTGTTTTCAGTCACTATTCACCATCTACAACGACAGTTGGCTGAAGCAATCCAAGAGATAGACAAGACAGATCTGTCAAACGAGAGGCTGTGTGAGATCGGAAACACAGTTCACCGTTACAGTGAGCTCTGGGGTTTCTTTGAGTCTTCGCGTGTTAATATCGCTCAGCAAATGCCCTACGGGACTTCGAGTTTATTCATTCAAACCGCTGGAACACATATTTTGTCAAAGATATTGCTGCCTCCCGGCTCGATGACGGGCCCGGTTCCAGGTTGCAGGCCGCACTGCTTTCCGAGCTGAACTTACAGAGTCATGACCTGCACCGAAGCCTTTTCCGAGACTCTGATCTCCTGGGGTCGTTTAACCCTCGATTGCTGCAGCACAGTACAACTATCAGCCAGAGCTTGGCCACAGGACGAGCCATGACTGTGGAGAAGGAGGAGAGGCGGTTGCATATCCACATGATGTGGCGGCGCTTCGGATTCGCTGTCGTTGGCGGGCTAATTATAATCGTGCCCATGCTTATTTTGATGAACGGAATTGCCACGGTAAAGAGTCAAGCTGTCATATCGGTGTCTATCTTTCTCTTTGCCGGGGGTGTCGCTGTCTTATCCAGTTCAGGGCCTGAGAATCTTCTTGTGGCTACTGCTGCGTATTCTGCAGTTCTTGTAACGTTCTTCAGATGATGGGCATGTGGGTAATCACCTCATCTGCCATGGGCTGACGAGTGATGAAGGGGAGGTCCTGAATCGGCGTTGAGATCGAGAGAGAGACGTCTTGGGGGTTGTGAAGAATTGCAAGCATATAGTGGCTAGACGCACACTGCTTCAAGACGGTATTAGGGAAGGGGTACAGGCCTGCGCATACATTCTTTTCTATTTCTACTCCCTTTTCTGTGCCATTTCTTAATGTACCACACGTGAACCATTTATAGATCACGCACCACCCATCCTAGTTCCTTGCGGTCAAACTTTGCGAGGAAGACCCATATCCATTTTCTCACATGGCACGACAGCACCCCAGAGTAGCCCATTGCACTTGGTCACATACACAATACTCTCTGGTAGACGGTGCAAATCACAGCCACCCATGGCTCGGCCATTCGGCCAGTCGCTACCCTGTACACTTGAGATGACCTCGTTGTTACATCTCTCTAGCTTGCGACTGCATTGGTTTCCGGGGCACTAGGAACCACCCCTAATTACTGCTTCCCCCTCGGACTGTATATCTCTTTTCATTATCATGCTCTCTGACAGGGGATTACCGTTGGTCTACTCCGTGAGGTTCTCACTCTATCCACAGGGGTCTTGCCAAGAGCAGCAAAGGCCGAATCGGTGTCTAGTAGGGCCATCGGGCGTCAGCAAGTGGAGCATGCAGCTTGGAGGACCAGGTTAAGCGAGCTTAGCGGCCGATATCAGACGAATCAGAGCCTACGTGGTTGGTTGCGATTCACTTTTTGGGGAGGGATTGCCGGGCCATGCCTCAAGCCGGGGCATACCTAACTGTTGGTTACATGTCCAGGCTTGGTACCCGAAATAGCAGAAGTTGTTACTGTGTTGCTAAAGCTTGAGAGTATGCTCATCATCATATAAATACCCCTTAGCCTCGCCTACAAACTGTATTGGTACACCTAACTCGTAGGAACTCTTTTGCATTTTGTCTTCATTCCCAATCGTCACCTCACCATGTGGCCCTTCAACTCGTATCCCGAACTGTCGCCCTCGCAAGTCGATGGCAAAGAATACGACTATATCATTGTCGGAGGTAAGACTACAGTTGTTTCGGTGCTTCTAGTTTTCTGCCTGCATTGCTAACATTTATACTCAAGGCGGGACTGCGGGCTGCTGTTTGGCATCACGTCTCTCCGAAGATCCTGATGTCACTGTTCTTGTCATCGAGAAAGGCCATGCCAAAGACAACTTTGTGTCCCGCGTGCCGCTTATATCACAAAACTTCTGGATGGGCGACCCTCTTCAAGTTCAAAGTGATCGCTGGACTGAGCCCCTTCCTGGTGCCGCTGCCGGCCGCACGAACCGCTACTGGACGGCTGAGGGATTGGGCGGTGCGTCGCGGATCAATGCCATGCTCTATACGCGTGGCATACCAGCCTGCTATGATGAGTGGGCTACTAGGTTTGGCCTCACAGACTGGGCATGGCCTTGTGTCGAACCCTCCTTCAAGAAGGTGGAAAACACCATAGCCCATCCCAATGCAAGCCACCGTGGTCACAGTGGTACGTTCGGTCTCAGTGTCGCTTTCACAGCATACAAAACAGTCTAGAGCATTCCCACTAACGGGGGCATCATCCGTTAGGACCAATGGCTATTAGCCAACCACCACAAGCTCTTGAATGGCCTACTTAGTATGCGTTCCTACTCGTTACGTTCCTCGCGTCTTCTAATTAGTCGTTAGCACACAGAAGATTGCAGAAAACCTGCAGCTTCCCGTCCAGCGAGACTGCAATAATCCCACAGGTGCCGCAATGGGACTCTTCTTCCTGGATATGACAATAGATGGCAGTGGGCGGCGTGCATCTGCATTCTCCTCTTTTCTCAACAAGTCCGTGGCCACTTCACGTAGAGATCGTCTTTCTATCTGCGCTGGTGCCGTTGTGTCTCATGTTGAGCTTAATGAGCAGGGTACTCAAGCACAGCTGGTGCATATCAAAGCCGCCGCAGCCCGTTCTGGTTCCGGTGATACTGCTGTCGTCAAGGTCAGGCGGGAGGTGATCATTTGCGCCGGCACGGTATGCTCACCCGGGATCCTTATGCGCAGTGGAATCGGGCCTGTTGACCAGCTGCGACGCCATGGCATATCCCTCCGCAAAGACCTTCCAGTCGGCAAACATCTCCAGGACCATATCGGGACGGCCGTGATGGTAGAGCCTCCGAAATCACAGACCTTGGGGGTGCTGGAGTCGGCATGGGCGATCTGGCATCTGCTCTTATGGGTCTTCTTTGGCACCGGACTCATGGGCGTCAGCTCAACACCCCAATCTATCTTTGTCCGGACTTCGGCCATTGATGACAACATGGTTCCAGATACCCGCCTTGGTAACCTTGATGCTACGAAAGTCGATAACATTCCTGACCTCGAGATTATGCTGCAGCCGGTCAATAGCCTTGAGCGTGGCGGCGCTGGACGACACTTTTTCAGTTTTTTCCCAGCTCTCCTACGCCCACACTCGACCGGGCAAATTGAGCTTTCCAGCGAAAAGCCACTTGACCCGATGGCTCACCCGCGGATCCTGCATCCCTTTCTTGGGGATGAGCGCGATGTCGCCAAGGTTCGCCGCGGAGTTCGGTTCGCGATGCGGCTGGCCGATGATTTCGAGAAATCGGGTTTCCCATACCCAGCCCCTTTAGTGTTCGCCCCTGGGATGGACAAAAAGGTGCTGGAAGATTGGGAGTCAACACCGGGTGTGCCACCGAAAGGCCTTACCTTTGGCGTTGACGGAGGCGAAACAGAGACAAAGGAGCCAGTGCCCGAGGTGGTTGCTCAGGCACTTGGCCAGAAGTATGTGCCCAAGACATGGCGCACAGTGACAGATGACGAGATTGATGACTATGTGCGGCGGGTTGCTATGGTCTTGATGCATGCGACATCTACATGCCGCATGTCCAAGGAGGACGATGGCACTGGGGTCGTGGACCAGCAACTTCGTGTCCACGGCATCTCCAACTTGAGGATCGCCGACGCAAGTGTTTTTCCTGTTGTGCCAAGTTGCCACACCATGGCTCCGACAATTATGGTGGCTGAGCGATGTGCGGAGTTTATCAAGCAGACATGGCGGAAGAATTAGGCAAACGGTGCGGACCTTGTTCCTGGTATAGGAGTAAATTACCAGCGGCGGCAGCGGAAGTGGTTGGCGTCCATTGCCATTTGTAGAGAGCCAAGCCTGATCATATATTATGCGAAGCTCTACGCTCTATCCCTAGCATACAGATACATTGAAACCCTTTCCCAATTAAAGTCAAGCAGCTGTCTGGCTGTGTGCTTCCACGTACCCGTGGGACAAACCTGACAATGCGGAGCTATTGCGGACTGTTCCATCCAGCTTACGGAGTACCTTGAACTGGTCTTGGGCCATCCCTCACGAGCATGTGCCTTCGGATTACTGCCTGCCGCTGCTCTGCATGGATGCCTTGTTGGCTGCATGTCCATGTATTCGGGCTTGGCTCTCCAGCAATATGCGCCGGAGGTCCCCAGCTGGCTTCCCAACAAGCTACTGCATGCCGTATTTCCCATCCTGTGGTAGATTCCCTTCCTTATTGAGTATGGTCACCCGCCATCTTAGGCTTTCCCCACGCTCCAACATCCGTCACAGTGCCGAGTCACACGGAGTTGGGCCGTGGAATGGAGTGGCTCGGATCGGACAGGCGACGAAGGCGCTGTAGCTGAATACCCATGCTGTCATTCGACGTCGGGCCTTGGCTATTCCACATACTTCATTGACGCCAAATTCTTTCTGACGAGGCAGAATAACTTATTGCTCCAAGAATCTCAATCCCTCACCCTCTGCTTACCATGGCGGACAAGCCGTCTCTTCCCTTCGAGCTGGCAGATCCAGCGCTTCAGCAGCTCGATGCAATCGTGCATGGGCAGTCTGTCAGGGTGAAGTCCGGCAAAAGATTCGATGTCATTGACCCAGGGACGGGCAAGACTTGGGCGACCTGCCCGGACTGCCGAGAAGAGGATGCAGACGCCGCAGTACAATCATCTTACAAGGCCTTCCAGGAACTGTCAAAATGGACGCCGCGCCAACGGGCTACGACATTGCTAAAATGGCACCAGTCCATCGTGGCCTCCCGCGAAGATCTGGCCAAGATTCTAGTTCATGAAACTGGAAAGCCGCTCGCCGAAGCTCTGGGAGAGGTCGACTACGCCACCACCTTTACCTGGTGGTTCGTCGGAGAGGCGGAGAGAATTGAAGGGACTTCCATCACTGCTTCAATTCCGGGGCGCCGCGGAGTCACCATCAAGCGTCCCATCGGCGTGTGCGCAGCATTGGTACCTTGGAACTTCCCTATCGCGCTGACCCTTCGGAAAGCGAGCGCAGCCCTTGCCGCAGGATGCACAATGGTGGTGAAGCCGTCTCCGGAAACTCCCATCAGTGCCCTCGCCCTCGCGGTTCTCGCTCAAAGGGCTGGCTTTCCCGCTGGAGCACTGAACGTCTTGACAACTAGCCTCGAAGGAACACCCGGTCTAGCAAAGGAGCTCTGCCTGCATCCGCTTGTCAAGAAAGTCACCTTTACGGGCAGTACACGCGTGGGGAAAATAATCTCCAGTCTCTGTGCTCCCCAGCTGAAGAAGTTGACCATGGAGCTTGGTGGAAACTGTCCCTTCATTGTTTTTGCCGATGCAGATCTAAAGCACGCTGTTGCACAACTGATGGCGCTGAAGTGGAGGCATGCTGGCCAAGCGTGCGTTACGGCGAATCGAGTTTATATCCAGCGACCAGTCTATGAGGCCTTCATCCAGGCTGTCCTCGAAGCCAGTTCCTACCTCAAGATGGGTCACGGTATGACAGAAGGTGTCACATTGGGCCCCGTCACTACGCCAAGAAGCCTTGACAGAGCAGAGGAAATGTTTCAGGATGCTACAGCAAAGGGTGCCGTGGTTCTGACAGGGACAGGAAAGAGAGCGGAGAATGACCCGGCCACAGACGGAGGGTACTTCATGGAGCCAGTCATTCTCAAAGACGTCCCTGATGATGCCATGATGAGCCAGCAGGAAATATTTGCACCTCTACTAGGACTTTCGGTGTTTGATACTGAGGAGGAGGCCGTTCAGAGGGCCAATGATACGAGCATGGGCCTTACAAGCTACGTTTTTACGAAAAATGTCGATCGCCTCTGGCGGATGTTCGAGGCTTTGGAAGCTGGCATGATTGGTTTGGTAAGTTATACAACGTCGTTGAATGTTTGCTTGTCATTAATATTGAACCAGAATACGGGCAACAACTCATCCGCAGAGGTTCCTTTCGGTGGTATCAAGGAAAGTGGCATTGGTAAAGAAAGCGGCAAGAATGTTGCCATTGATGAATTCATGGTCACGAAGAGCGGGACATTTACGATTGATGGTTTACTTTAACGAGTGTTAAAGACCGTCGTTGTATTTTGCTGAAGGCAGGCAGCAAACTGAAATGGGTTATTTTTAGGAAGTCATATTACATGCTATTGGATGTTCCAATTTTCCTTGAAGACATTGTGTTCACCACCCCGGGGACTAGACGCATCTTCCGCCATCAACCTCCAAGTTGACACCTGTAATGAATGATGCTTCGTCGCTGGCAAGGTAGCAGCATGCATTCGCCACATCAGCCGGCGTAGACGGCCGTCCCATAGGCACCGTGGACACAAACCCTTTGAGGTTCTCTGGAGTACCTTCCTTGCCGAGGAAGAGATGGGTCCTTGGATTCAGCGTGAGCAAACGATGTTGTAGGGCATCATGCTAGTTGAAGGGTTTGGCTTACATTCCTGTGACCCCGACAACGGGAGACACCGCATTGAAGCGGATCTGATTGGGACCAAACTCGGAAGCGAGAGCTTTGGTAGCGGTGATGACAGCACCCTTGGATGCGCAGTACCAGGTCAAGCCGCCTCGAGGTCGAATGCCTGCCGTAGACGCAATTTGAACAAAACTGCCCGGCCGCTTCGTCTCCAGAAAGTACGGGACAAGAACATCTGTCGAGTGGTAGATGGACTTGACGTTGACATTCATGACCAAATCGAACTCCTGCTCTGTAACGTCCATAGTGGCCTTGTTGCTGTAGGAAGCGCCTGCATTGTTGATGACAATATCCAGCTGACCGAATTTGTCCAAGGCAAGGGCGAGTAGGGCTTCCCAATCTGACCTCTTGGTGACGTCTGTTCTGTGGAAGATACCGCCGAGCTCTGAGGCAGTCTGTTGCCCGGCTGCCTCGGAGAGATCAGCAACGATGATTTGAGCCCCCTCCTCGGCGAACTTGATAGCGATTCCCTTTCCGAAGCCAGATGCAGCGCCGGTGATAATCGCCACCTTTCCTTGCATTCGCTTGCCAGACATGGTTCTTTGGTTGGGGTGGGTGGGGAGAAGAGAAGATCTAACGATTGCCAACCAACGGCTAATAATCTCTGAAGAAAGTATCGAACTTACGAGACTGTCTAAGAGAATTGAATGATGGCTTTCATAAGATAGTTATGTAGGTACTGAACATGGGGACGGAGGCCCAACTACACCCTCCATCCTCCACCTTGGTGCTCCCTACATGATCACACAATGCTCCACACAGTGCAGCGGATACTCCAGCGCCCACTCTAGGACCGGCCTCGCTGTACAGGCTTGATCCGTTGGTAGCCTAATAGCGGCCGAGCTCGGAGTGGTTGGAACAAGGCCGACGAGCCAGCGAGACAGGAGGATAGTGAGCGGGACTGAGATGGATGAACACAATGCATGGATGGCATGATGGGCACAAGTATATTAACCTTGTTGCAAGAAGAATTACGGCCCAAAATAAAACAAGATCCTTTCCCCTTTGAAGTCAAAATCCATGCATCTCGGCTGTCTAGTTCCAGTTGATCAATCTTCCCACCATGGCGCAGCAAACGTTCAAAATCCTGGTCCTGGCGGGAGACCATTGCGGCCCAGAGGTTATGGCCCAAGCACTGCGCGTGCTTGACGTATTGGAGGAATGCCGCCCAAACATCAAGATCGAGCGCACATTTGACTTGGTCGGGGGTAGCAGCATCGACAAGCACGGCGTGCCCATCACCGATGCCGTACTCCAGAAGGCTAGCGAGAGCGATGCCGTCCTGTTTGGCAGCGTCGGCGGGCCAGAATGGGCAGACGCGCATCCCAATCCCGAGGCTGGTATCCTGGCCCTTCGCCACAAGCTCGACGCATTCGCCAACCTGCGACCGTGCGAGTTCCTCGCGCCCTCGCTCGTCGAAGCCTCGTCTATCAAGCCTGATGTCGTGCGCGATACCAAGTTCATTGTCGTCCGAGAGAATTGCGGCGGCGCCTACTTCGGCGCCAAGGTGGAGGAGGCTGACCTGGCATCCGACTCGTGGGCATACACACGCCGCGAAGTTGAGCGCTTGTCGCGGGTTTCTGCTGCGGTGGCGCGCATCATGGGACAGAGCGGCAGTGGGAAAGGCCAAGGCGGCGACAGTCCGGCAACTGTCTGGAGCGCCGATAAAGCCAATGTGCTCGCGAGCGGACGTCTTTGGCGTCGGGTAACGGAGGAGGTCTTCAAGAGCGAGTTTCCAGACGTGCCGCTGCAGCACCAGCTCGCCGACAGCATGGCCATGCTCATGGTAAAGAAGCCGCCAATGTTCAACGGCGTCATTCACACAGATAACACCTTTGGAGATATACTATCCGATATCTCAGGAGGCATTGTTGGAACACTGGGCACTCTGCCTAGTGCCAGCATTGCTGGCGTTCCTGGCGATGGCAAATGCAATGGCATCTACGAGCCCGTGCATGGAAGCGCACCGGATATCGCAGGTCAAGGCATCGTGAACCCGGTGGCGCAGATCCTCAGCCTGGCGATGATGCTGCGCTATTCGTTCTTGCTGGTCGAAGAGGCTGCGTGCATCGAGCAGGCTGTACGCAAGACCTTTGATGCTAAAGCCGCTGGTGGTCTAGAGATCAGGTCAAGGGACATGGGTGGCACTGCTGGGACGGTCGAGGTAGGCGACGCGATTGTTCATGAGGTTCGGCGCCTGTTGCAAGAGCAGTAGATGGTATCTTATTTTCCCTCTCATTTTTGCAGCCTTTTGCGGCCTTCTCATGGAAGTCATCCTCTGTGAATTTTACCTTGTTTAAAATATTGCTTGGAGTGCCTTTGGACCTACGCATAAAATACGTGCAAGAGCCAAAAGAAGCATGTGTGAGGTGACCGTTATTCCTTGTGAAGATTCTCTAATTCACAACTTGGACAAGTATTGTGTATTATCTGATTCGGGACCATTCCACTACGCCGTCTCATTGTTTTCTCTCGAAGTCTTCACGTCGTTGACCACGACGGAAGTCTCAATTCCTTCCGTGGCAAGTCTCTTGGACTGCTTACGGTCCATGTAAGAGAGCCAGACGACCCAGATAACAAGCCAGATGCTGCAAGCTATCATTGCCCACATGCCTCGCTGAGAAAAATATTAGTGAAAAATTCGGTAGCAGGTGTACACGACTTACAATAAACCAAGGGGCATAGGAGGCGCCGTAGAAGATGATGCTCCACCAGGCATTGACAGAATTGCTACCAACGTTCATGCCTGCCAAGACGACAGCACGGAAGACGTGGTTCTCGTATCGCATCGAATCATTGCACCATGCGAAGAAGGTGGCCTGACAAGCATACACCGAGCCAGCCCAGTAGTACGCAGCCATAGTGATGGCAGTGCTCTGGGGATTTGTAGGGTCTCGCGAAGCCACAAGGACCATTACAGACGTAGCAATGCCGGTCAGACCAATCCAGTAGCCCACAAGATACCTCTTGCCCATAAAGTCGGTGAGAGCTGCCCAGAAGAGTGTAGACACAATACCGACAGCTGGGACGCCAGTGGGATAGTTGTTGAGCTGAGGAATCGTATAGGTATTCGTAGGGTGGTTCTGAAGGAACAGAGCCAGGAGGAAGTTGGTGCTGAAGGACTCTGTTTCGCCCGCAATGATCCAGAGAACCACAAATCCCCACCAATACCAGGACGTGAGTACTTTCTTGACGAAAGAAGCGCGAAGGGGTTGCTGCTCGCTTCCCTGTTCCACGAGGGGGACGCGCTCAATGGCAAGTTTTCTCTCCGCCTCGGATAGATAGAAGGCTGTGGTAGTGCGGGGAGTATCAGGGAAGAGCAAGAAGCCGTAGAGCGCAACAGGAAACGTGAGCAGCCCATCGATGATGAAGAGCCATCGCCAGCCAGCGAGACCAGCTCTGCCATCCATACTGGAATGGATACCGGTCTGAATAAAGCCGCCAATAAGAGTGCCTGCTAGGCCAGAAGCCGTAAAGATACCACTCCTCTTTCCTAGTTCACGTTCTGTGTACCATGAGCCAAGGATGTAATGCGTTCCAACAAAAGTTGAAGCTTCGCAAAGACCTTGGAAAAAGCGAATCGCCATGATCGACTGAGGGTTCTTGACAGAAGCAGTAACCATAGTGAGACTACCCCATAGGATCATCATGGTAGGGAACCAGATCCTGGGCTTGACGTACTGTAGTGCGAGGTTGGAAGGAATCTGTCCAAGAATGTACCTATTGACGGGGTTAGTCTCTGCGACAGTCATCGAGATTGGAAGCCAACTGACCCGACAGTGAAGCACGTGTTGATGACATTGAGCTGATTCCCAACAAAGTTGAGGTCGTCTCGCATTCCCGACACATAGGCATTTCCCAGGTTGCTCCGATCGAGCTGTCGAAAAATCCCAAGTTAGCCAGGCGCAGGGGAGATACAGGAACATGACAACTAACGTAGTTGACAAAGTAACTCAAGCAACAAAACGTGAGAATAAAAAAGTCAATCTTCTGGAGGAGAAGAGCCTCGCCAGGCCTATAGTTGTTGTGGAAATAGTCCTTAACTCTCTGTTTCAGAGCCATGGTGGGCGGAGGGGATAGAGTTCCGAGTGCAATGTCGAGATGCCGCCGATGCCGGTGCCGGTACCGTGGATGGAAGGGGAACACGGACAGTTTATAGATGCAGCGCCAGCGTGGAGCTGTAGGACTATCTTGTTACAGAAGATAAGGGGCACTTTGTTTGGCGGGTGAGTAACTTGGCCAGCGATAAGAAGCCGCGCCAGCCCACTTGGCCGAGGTCCTCGACCTCTGAAGTCTGGGGTAGATGCCACTCTCTACAAGGGTTACAAGGGCCGGCCTGGGTTGTGCCACTCCACTGTTATCTGGTAGACACAGGCTAAGACTGCCTGATGAGGTAACAGAGAAGTCCAGTCGCACAGTCGCACAGTGTGTACTTTAATAGTTCCCCTTCCCCATTGAGAAGCCTTTCTATACTCTTCTCACGTCCATCCATCCGCCTGCTCAGCCCAACGCAACCACTATCATTGATGCCACGATCCAAGGCTGCATTGCGCGTCGCTAAGCACGGAACCCTTGAGCCTGTGGGGAAACCGCGCGGTCGGCGTCGTGACCGGGACTGTCAGACGTGCAAGCAGCGCGAGGTGAAGTGCGACCTGAACCGCCCATCTTGTGGCCAGGTGAGCCCACCCCGAGCTCGACATCCGTTGATAGTCATTGTTCTGATCTGGGTACATAGTGCGCCGCGGCTAATACACCATGCCAAGGCTATCTTGCCCGCGTGGTTTGGGTTGTATCGGACTCCTCCCCATCAGTCCCTCCGTCCCCCCGATCTCGCAAAGACTCAGCTGCCGATCAAGAGACTATTGAGTGGAACGGAGCTGAGGCAGGCGACACCAGCAATGCCTCGGATCTACGTGGTCCTACGCTTCTAGATGCCCACAATGTCGATTGGTCTGGCAAAGATCGGAATAGCTTCATCCGACCGTTGGTGGCTACTTGCCAGCACATCATCCAACTGGGCGGCGACGCGCTCAGACAAGGCGAAAACCGCTATCTGTCACCAGAGGTCATCAGCCTCATTTCCAGGCTCCGAGACTTTGCGCAGGCGCGCATCGACACGCACCCCAACCAGAGCGGCAGCCCTGTGACCTGGGAGTCTGAAGAGGCCTCTCGCCACCGCCTGGAAGCCTTGGTTGGCCTGAAGGAGACGCTGGCGGTCGGTAACCCATTCGCATTGGTGGGCATTGCTGCGTTTGCCTTCTTCGAGGTCTGTGATAGCGGCTTTGGCCAGTGGCAGAGGCATCTGCTAGGAGCAAAGTCGCTCCTCGACTGTCACTGCACCTGTAGCGAGGAGCTGGACCAGCTGTCACAAGAGGTGACGGGCCTCAAGGTCATCGTCGCGCGACTGGTCTGGTTCGACACCATCGGCGCCATTGGAAGGGGCACCTCGGACATGATCTTTGATGCGTGGCATCGCGACATGCTCGACCAAGACTTCTTCCGCACTGTGGGATGTCCGGGGGATACCTTCCGCCTATTCGCGCGGGTTGCCGCCGGCGAAATGACTACAGATGCGCCCACGGTGCTTCTGCACGCCATGCGCCAGCTGCTAGAGCTAGAACAGGGGGAGACGGACTGGGAGCTGTCCGCAAACGTCTATCGCTGCGCAGCCGTCATCGCGGTCCTGGCCAAGGCGAGCGAGTGTCATCCAGCCTCGACGATAGCAGGCATGATGGCCTCGGCAGTAGACCGAGCCTGCCGGGTGCTCGCGGCCCTGGCGCCCACATCGCAGTTCTATATCCACCTGGCAGTCCCTGCGTATCTGGCAGGGATGAACGCGACGACGCTGGAGCAGTGTGAGGCAGTCCGGAGCTATTGGCGAGGCTGCAACCACGCCGGGGTCCGCCGGTATCCCGATGGCCTGGCTCGGTGCGAGGAGCACTGGAAGGCAAAGGGACTGGTTGCCGGAGATCAATGACACGGACATTAGGGGATAGTTGCGTGTATCCGGATATTCGTGTGGTGGGCGCACTAGAGCATAAAAGGAAGGGAATCAAATCTCGACAGCCATCCGGCATCTTCCACAATCAAATGCGGGGGAGATAAAGCTGCACCTCGACATCCGTATCTCTGCTCTGACCGGGGTGACCTCCGTCCATCGGTCCATTGGCACACTGTGCGCTGGTGGTGCATCCCTGACGGCTCATGCTCGCGATGCACCGCCAACGCATTATACATACAACCACTTACAGCTACTGCCTTGAGATTTTGAGCAAATTGTTACATATTTCCTGCCCCTTCGCAGTTTCTTCGCTATACACTTCATCCTCGTTAATCACTGTTTAATTGTACGACCACGTATTGCGCCGCCATGACTGTCATTGGAACCAGCTCACAGTGGAAGATCATTGCGGCCAAGAAGCGCAAAGATCTCGCCAACTCCATTCCGGCCGAGTGGCGTGTTCCCGAGCATCTCCTTCCGCCAGACTCGCAGGACGATGTCACGAGCTGGCCCGAGACGTCGGGCTGGTTCACCCCCGAGGAGCTTGCCATCACATCGCTAAGTGCCGAGGAGCTCGTACCGCAGCTCGCGCAGGGCAAGCTCACGTCCGAGCAAGTCACGAGGGCCTTTTGCAAGAGAGCCTGCGCCGCGCATCAGTTGGTAAGATACCGCTTCAACAGGCGCAGATCAGCAACACGTCTTGACCATCTGGTGGCTGACCATCTTGCCGTCTAGGTCAACTGTCTGTCTGAGACGCTGTTCGAGCGAGCACTCGAGACTGCCAAAGCCCGAGATGAGCACTTGGCAAGGACAGGAAAGGTGGTTGGTCCTCTACATGGCCTTCCCATCTCTCTCAAGGACAACTTCAACCTCAAGGGCCGGGACTCAACCGTGGGCTTCGCCTCTCTTGTCGGCGAGCCGTCCAAGATAGACTCGGCGCTGCCTCAGCTTCTCGAGGCCGCTGGTGCCGTTGTCTTCGTCAAGACCAACGTGCCCACCGCCATGATGATCGCCGAAAGCGTCAACAACGTCTTTGGTCGTACGCTCAACCCCCGCAATCGCAAAACCACGAGCGGTGGAAGTTCCGGGGGAGAATCAGCTCTTATTACCTTCAAGGGCAGTTGCTTGGGCATCGGCACAGACATTGGTAAGGACCTGCTCGATTCCCGGGGTGAAGAACTGTTGTTTCTCGCCCGTACAAAGGACAGAGAGACTGACAAGATAAAAATGCAGGAGGTTCATTGCGCATCCCTGCAGCCTGCACTGGCATCTTCACAATTAGGCCTTCCTTTGGACGTTTTCCCGGCCGTGATTGTCGATCTGGAATGCCAGGCCAAGAAGCTGTCCAGTCTGTCAATGGCCCACTGGCGCGAACCTTGTCCGACATCATCATGTACAGCAGCGCTGTCGTCAACTCACAGCCCTGGTTGCGGGATCCCAAGTGTGTCCCCATCCCATGGCGTGCTGTCGAGCTCCCCGCCAAGCTCAACATCGGCGTCATGTGGAACGACGGAATCGTCGTCCCGACAGCGCCCGTGAGCCGAGCGCTCAGGGAGACAGTCGCTAAGCTCCGCGCCGCAGGCCACAACGTGACGGACTGGGACCCCAAGGACCAGGCCGAGGGCACGCTGCTCCTCAAGCGGATGTTCCTCGCCGACGGCGGCAAGACTATCAGGCACGAGCTGAGGCGCACCGGGGAGCCCTGGCGGGAAGAGATGTACGACTACTCGGTCGCCGAAGAGCTTGGTACCGCCGACATGTGGAAGCTACATCTTGAAAGAACGGCTTTCCAGAATACGTACCTGGACCGATGGAACGCCAGCAACCTAGACGCTATTCTTTGCCCGACTACTGCGTATAGCACGACCCAGCACGGCTCATTTAGGCATGGTAAGTCTTGACCCAGTCCTCCATGCATATCCCGTCAAGCTGAATTGATGAACAGTCGGCTACACTGGTGTCTTTAATGTTCTGGACTATCCGGCAGTGTCTTTCCCATCAGGTTTCACCGTTGATAAGGACATGGATGTCGACGGTGCTGACTACAGGCCATTGAGCGATGATTGCAGCATCATCCATGCATCTTGTAAGTGTCTTTCTCGTCAGCTAGGATGCAAGGACTACGCTAACATGTGTCGCAGATGATGGCGAGCTTCTGCATGGTCAGCCCATAAACCTACAGCTAGTGGCGAGGCGGCTGGAGGAAGAGAAGGCTCTTGCCATCACCAAGGCCATTCTTGAGCTTTGAATGTATCGTAGCACGAGGAGTATATCGCTTGCCTCACCACCATTGCTATTGAGTGCCCAGATCTGACAGAGCCACGTCCAAACTGGCACGTTGCCAGCTACCGAGAGGGGTATGTGCCATGCTTGCGATGTGTGTACGGGTTCGTTGCGATGTTTGATGTCTGATGAGATCCGCACAGGAGAGCTCAGCTGAGAATGTTGAAGAAGCTCCCCTTTGGGCCAAGACGCCCCGCGCTTTAGGCATCCAGGCTTGCTACAGCTGGGATACAGGGGATGGTAGTTCGTGGCTTCACTTTCAGTGCACTGCATTGCAAGCCTTGCCTCAGCCTATAAGTCCTAGTCTACGGAGCACTGGGTTGTTGCAATTCTTCGAAGCTACAATACACATCATGATGCACCCCGCACCCCCAATGCTCTGTTGGTCATCCTAATTGTTGAATGAGGCTTTCGCAAGAGCTCTAGCCTGCGTGATCCAGACCTGCTTGCCCATACGGATGAGCTCCGGCCCAAACGCATCGAGCACCTCCTGCTCACTTGGCTCGCCTGCCCAAATGGCCTTGACATACTCTTCCTCGGAGCCAAACGTAGCGGCCTTCCAGATCTCCCGCCAGCGCTCCACGGCGTGAAGCGCCTCCGGGTCCTGGCTCTGCACGTCCTGCGCAACCATGTAGAAGGACGACCGCTTCGCGTGGCCCATTTTGGGCTTGAACAAACGGAGCTTGGAGAACTTGCTGAACCTGTGCAGCAGCAGCACCGTGTCCCAGGCCTCGAGCTTGTGCAAAAGCACCACCATGGTTCCCCCGGGCTTCAGGTGGCTCAGGCCGATGGCCAGCTGCGAGGTAGTCAGCCGTCGAGCCTCGCGCCTCTCCTGGTACTCCATGCGCGAGTGCGTTCGAAGGACCTGGCCGTCGCAAATGGCGAGGTCGAACAGATCGTCGCGCTGCAGCTGCTTCGGGAGGAAGCCGTCCCTCTCCGGGTGATCATGAGGAATGTCCGTTGTTCCCAGGTCGGCCGCCAGCATCGTGACGTCGAGGAGCCGGATTTCCACGTTTGAGTATGCCGGAAGGAGGATGTTGTGGCCTCCAGAGGCGACGGGCAAGCTGAATCCGATGGCATCTGCTTCCATGTTGAGGCCCAGCGCGACGCTCAGGAATCCTCCAGGGGCCATGCAGGTGTCCAAGATTCGGTTCGGGCTCGACATGTCGCTGTTTTGGATCGAGAATGCGCCCGTCTCGTTGTTGATCGCCTGTGCGATTCTCTGCATGAGCGTGTAAAAGTATTGTTTGGTATGCTCATCGGCCTGGTCTGCTTGGCGGCGCTGCTTGGCGAAGAAGCGATCGCCAGCGGGATTCTTCCAACCCTTTCAAGGCAACATGTCAGCAACTCTTCGGCTGCAAAGGGCGGGACTTACCTTGAGTCTAATCTCGTGAAGTTCTCGGAACTCGGGGACTCGCTCCAGCAAGTACGGGATGATAATCCTGGCAGCCTGCCCAGGCGCTTCGCCGCCTGTATCCGGGAACTGGTCTGCGCTGTGGGCAGTATCAGGGCCTTCGGCTCCTTGGTCCATGGTTGCCATGTCTGTAACTGCCAGCAGCGGTGGTACGTTGGTGTGTCTTGGCGCGACAAGGAGAAGACGAGGCCGAGTGGTTACAAAAGGGTGAATATATACCTTACCGGCCTGAGCAGAGATGGGGCATAAATATTTGTCGGAGGCCGAACCTGAATGTGAGCTGGCCATCTGTGTGCTCGGCCTCCTGCATATCAAGCCTGTCAGCAGGCCGAGCTGAGAGTCATGGCGAATGAGAGAGGGCTTCGTGCAACGTGGAAACGTGATGTAGGGCTTTTCTCTGAACAGTATGTCAAACTCTTTCAGGTTTTACTGCATGGGTGAAGATAGCCTCCAAGATTCCAGCTATTCTCATCTGCATTCATAGCCAGCTCGGGTGGATGGTGATGCACTGCACGGTGCACCAGAGGCGACAATGATTCCAGTGAATGATCTACTGATGTTTGTTCGAATAGATGAGTGTCAAGCCGGGGTGTCGATGCTCGGTTTGATCTAGTTAATGAGACTGAGTTTACGCTGTCCATCCTCCTCTCGTTTACGAACTCTCGTGATGGTAACGGTTAGATGGTGCCTCTAAATAAATACTGCTGGCTGTCAGTCAGTCCAAGTGAGACTGGATGAATCTGCGACAGGACGGCCAATGAATTACTTCATTTTATCTCTTCTTCACATATTTAATGCCATGTATGTACGTCTGATGCCGTGGCACGTGGAATAACAGACTGTCTTACATGCCTGTAGTGCCTTGTCGGACTTTCCAACAGGTCCGACCGACACTGAGACTAAGTAAAAGCAGCGCCACGATCCTCGCTTATTATTTATTTACTCTGCTCACACGGCGTGAACATACAACCACAACAAACCATCACAACAACTGCCACCAAACATCTACATAATTTAACCCAGCTCACCATAGAGGACTCATCGACTTGCTTCTGTTGACTTCATTTCCCCGTCAATCGATGCTGAGTCGCACCGCCCTGGCCCGCCGCCTGCCGTCCTCTTCACCACCACACTCACGCCTCACCATCCTCCAGACACGCCCTCCCTCATCCCTCACAATGCCTCGCGTACGAGCCCGCACGCGCTCCTCCGCCCTAGAGAGCGACACCAAACCCAAGTCGTCATCATCCATCGCCAAGAAGCAATCCAAGCCCGCCGTCCCTGCCACCACCTCCAGCGACCTCCCCACCATCATCTTCCCCAGCGCTTCCGCCTTCGAAGCCTGGCTCGTGACAAACACCTCCTCCTCCCCCGGCATCTGGCTCCAGATCAGCAAGAAGGGCCGCCCCGTCCCCACGACCGTCACGTACGACGAGGCCCTCGACGTCGCCCTCTGCCTGGGCTGGATTGACGGCCAGCGCCGCGCCCGCGACGCCGACTACTTCCTCCAGCGCTTCACCCCGCGGAGGCCCGCCAGCCTCTGGTCCCGCCGCAATGTCGACAAGGTCGCCGTCCTCGTCGCCCAGGGCCGCATGCGCCCAGAGGGCCAGGCTGCCATCGACGCCGCCAAGGCCGACGGCCGCTGGGATCGTGCCTACGCCGGCTCCAGCACCATCCAGGTACCTGCCGACTTGGACGCGGCCCTGAGCAGGAATCCCGAGGCCAAGACCTTCTTTGAGAGCTTGACGAGGGCGCAGAGGTATTCCGTCCTGGTCCGGATCGAGACGGCGAAGAGTGTAGCAACGAGAGAGCGTCGGATTGCACAATCTGTCGAGCAACTGGCGCAGAACAAGACCTCAACCTCGCCCAAATCCTAGGTTGCTCTGCCTCGACTGCAATCCATCGCCCGTGCCCAATCAAACAGCCGTGGATAAACAGACGTGGATAAACAGACGTGAATTCGCAGATGAGCAAAAGTCATGAAAGCCATGTGTATTATTTCCTCTTGGTGTGCTGAGGTGCGAGTCCAATTCCAGCCAGATCCCAACCGTTTGCCCCGGATGCCTATCATCACTCTATATACCATTATACTCCAAGCGCTATATATTTTCCCTTGTCCTAAGCAATCCGAATCGTTAAGCAAATGTGTCCAAAGTCAAAGCTCCGATGTCTAAGAGCGCGCAGCAGTTCTGCGAGCTGGGCGATACGTGTGTCAGCGTGGACGGTGCCACGACCGCATCCTTCAATTATACGCATCCCACTCCTCTTGCTCCTCATCCTCCTCATCCTCTTCCTCTGCAGCCGTGTCGTCGAGAAGTCCATTCAACTCCTCATCGTCTTCGTCTTCATCAGCGTCGCTCCCCTCGTCCTCCTCTCCGTCTTCGTCCTCCGAGGACACTGGGTTCGCTCTGCGATGGAGCTGGAGCCTTTCAGCCAGGCTCATGCGCGGCTGGGCCTCATCCTCCTCATCTTCATCCTCATCCTCATCTTCATCTTCATCTTCACCCTCCTCCGTCTCCTCCGATTCGCTTTCCTCGTCTTGGACAGCCCTCCCCTCCCTGCTACCCATCACTTGTACACCGCCAGAGTCCGAATCCGAGTCCGAATCTGAGTCGGGCGCGACAGCCCGGGATCTGTTCCTGGCTGAAGCCTGGTGAGCTCCAGCGTCTGGAAGATCCACGTCTGATGAATCGAGCACGACACGGGCGGTGCGTGCACGTTTAGCCTGAGGCTCTGGATCGTTGCCATGGCCGTCGCTGTCGTCCGAATCCGATACAATGCGGCGTTTACGGGATCGCCTTGCTGAGGGACCCTCGGTGGCTTCTATGTCTTCTTCGTCTTCTTCGTCGGTGGCTTCTACGTCTTCTTCTTCCTCTTCACCTTCTTCTTCTTCATCATCATCTTCTTCGTCTTCTTCTTCGTTGACGTCGACGTCGACCTCTACGTCTTCTTCGTCGTTGACTTCCACGTTGACTTCCATGTCGACTTCGACGTCATTCCCAGACTCGTGCTCATCATCGTCAAGAAAACCATCGGATAGGTTTGAGTCCATTTCGGGGTTCGAACCATCGTCGATTCCTGAGCTGTCATATTCTTCTTGGACTTGGGGCATCTGTGAATCATTCCACTCGGAGACAAACGGCGCCTGGGACGAGGCCACCGAGGGCTCGTATGGGGGTGCATCCGCGATGCGTCTTTGGCCCAGTAGAATCTCCAACTCATGGTAGCTCCAAGAAAACATATGGCCAAGGTGCGAGCGTGCCCTCCAAGGATTCTGGGCAGGTCCCACCATTATTTCGAGGGGTAGCACATCAAGGTTGTTCTCCTCGGACCATTCATCCATAGTCGGATCTTCGTCGTGAAAACAAGTCTGGATATATCTAGGGTGCATCTCGAAAAGCGTTCGATGACGGTCCATGTTTGGCCAAGTCACCACTTCACAGGATTTAACGCGTAGACCCTCGACTTGCTCCGTGACATAAAACCAGTCTTGATATGCGTATTTTGACACGCACCAACGCAGGCTGTAAGACAGCCTGCGATCGTCGTGGCCGCAGTTGACGAATACACGGGTGAGTGATGGGAAGCGACGGCGCAAGAGGCTCAGCAGGGCTCGGACAGGCATCACGTCGGACAAGCCACAGTCGATGCCAATCTGGGTGACGATTTCGGCAACGCCCGGCAGATGAAAGGTAAACAGTGGTTCGAAGTAGAGCGTTGGGTCAAGCCCCCCGAACCAGACGATGTCCGTGTTCTTGTTGAAGGGCAGGAGAGAATCCCCAAATCGATGGTCAAGCCTCAAATTGTCCGGGACAAGCTGTTGGGCCAGGCTGCGGGACTCTTTATGGACAGCGAGAACGGTTCTGAGCAAGCGGGTTGTTTTCGCGACCCCCGGACCAGGGGCGAGTGAGATGGCGGCTTCGAGTTCTGGCAGGCCTTCGGGGTTCTCATCCTCTCCATACGACTCCTGCAACCCGTACTTGTCGGCGTGCTCGCGCGAGACGGGAAGAAGCAGCATGCGGTAGAGCCTCGACTTGACGCGCAGGTCAGGGCAGAAGGCTTGCCAGATCATGGCGCGTATTTCTATCGGCAGGCGACGGAAGCAGGTGAAGGCGCCGTCGGCATTCCCCATTTCTGAGGTAGTGTTGGACTCTTGGTCCCAGTGTTTCTCGTAGGGATTGTTGGCCTCGGACGGGAATCCATCATCCTCATCCTCCGAATCTTCCTCTTCCTCCTCCGAATCGGCCGCTTCTACATCCAAGAATGGATTGCCGCCGCCCTCGCTGTCGCTATTGTCATTGTCATCTTCATCTTCATCACCATCACCATCACCATCACCATCACCATCGCCATCGCCATCGCCATCGCCATCGTCATCGTCATCGCTGCCGTTTTCTTGGTCGGAATCGCTCTCGTCATCCTCTTCGTAGACAAGGTGGCTCGTATCCGCGTCCGCGCCATCATTGCTCGAAGAACCGGAAGCACCTGGGGAGGATACGCGCTCGCGTGGTGACGACGTATTCGAGCCCGTCATCTTGGTGGCTGCTATGGCTGTTGGAGACTCGGTGAGAAGAATTTGAGCGATCGGCGGGCTCCCTCAAAGGGCAGGCCGGAGGTAAATAGAGACGACGAGCTGAGGGGAAACTGAGAAGAGCTGGGACAGGTCGAGAAAAGTAGGCGGCAAAGGCCATTTCAGCTGGCTAAAGTGCAGACGCGCTGTCACGTGATTCTGCCTCTTTACGCACCATGATTGGAAGTTGGCTTTCTCCGCACGCAATACTGTCTCACATTTTTTTCCAGTCGAAAGGCCCTGCCCAGCCTTCATAGACACGCCATGAGGGACAGCTGAACGCACGGGGATGGATTGTTAAAATGCGCGGAGCTAAAGTTCTGATGCCCTTGTCGTACAAGCGACTCGGTATCTCCACTACCAGGCTCAACGTTGAAAGATTGGTTGGGAATGGTCTTGGTCTTCACTCGTCTACTTTGCAGTGCTTTTGGCATCTGTAGGATGGAGAGGGACAATTCGAGTCGCTGCCGAACGCCTAGATACGATGGAATTCTTGGTTCGAAGGAGGGAAATTAATCTTGCTGCTGGACAAGAATAATATTTGACAGCTGCGACACCGGCCATCACAATCCTGGCGAATTCAGCCCGTCATTATAATATTGGAAACAAGGAGCACCGAGGCATCACGTTGACCACCGATATACAAAGGAGCTAGAGACTTCTTGTTATATTGATAGGTATACATCATCTTAGATCTGCGTACAGCGTGTTCGGAGACAAAAAGACAAGAGAAAAAGTGAAGCCGCGCAACACATCGCCAGTCCCTGAGGGACCGATAGTAGACGTATACAGGCAGAAAATAACAGTACCTCCTAGAGGTGAGGTGAGAAGTGAAGAGACAAGGGCTATGTACGTGAATGAGAAAAAGAGCAAGATGGAAACGCTCATATCATGCGCCACGTGGTATACAAAAGAGCATTAGAATCGACTTTGTCCCCAACGCCTCTCCAAGCAAATGCGCCATCTGGCCCGCCCAGGACAAGCATGTCCCGCGTCATGGGGTATATCCGTCCTTCATTCCTTCTTCAGTCAAAATACGTCATCCAGACAAAGGTCCATAGAGTACCGCCCAGCACCAGAATCGTGAGGATGGCGGCGCCGGCGCGATCGCCCGTCGTGATGGGCGCACGCTCGGGGGGCCGGCCATCCCAGCCGTTGATGCCGGCGTTGGCGTCGCCGCGGGAGATGCCACCGTTGGCGGCCGTGGCGGGCGCGGGGGCCCAGTCGATGAGCAGGCTCGACACGGCGGCGAGCACGTCCATGGCCTCGCCGGCGCCCGACGTCGCGTCCACGGCCGGGTCGACAAAGACGCCGCCGCTCCAGTAGAAGCCGCAGACGCGGCCCGTGGCGCCGCCCGTGCACTGGTTCACAGCGGCCTCGGCCGACGTACGCAGGACGGGGCGGATGCGCTCGGCTGTGTAGGGCGCCAGCTGTGTCACCTGCGCCAGCCAGCGGTGGACGTAGCCCTTGAAGGACAGCATGTCGGGCGAGCAGTGGCCCTGGGCGGTTTCGCAGTCGGCTTCGAAGGCAATGTCGTTGGGGAAGAAGGTGTTGAAGATGCTTTCAACCAAGTTATCAAGGCGATCCGCCCACTTTTGTTCACCGCCCGTCTAAGAGAGTATGGTCAGTATGCCTATTCTCCATTGCGGCCGAAGAGCCTCGACAAGGATCTGGTGAAGCGGCTTACATAGTTGTACATATGAGCGGCGCCCTGGGCCAGCACACCAGCATTGTATGAAAAGGTCAGGGTGTTGATGTCGGTGCAGTTGTGCTCGACGTGGCCGCCGTCGTAGACTTCCCAGGTCTCGTGGTCGATGTACTCGACGCCCCAGAGCCAGTCCCAGGTCCTCTCGGCAACCTCTGCGTAGGTCGAGTTGTCGGTGTAGCGGGCTAGACGGGCGCCCATGTTGAAGAAGATGGCATTGGCGATAGCTGCAAACAAAGGTTAGCTTCCCCACGCATCTCTAGAACCTTTCATCGGACGCACTGTTCTTGTAGTTGTAGCCGTTGTTGGAGAAGGGAATCTGCCATCGCAGGCCACCGTTGCAAAAATCGTCGTGTCGGTTCGGGTCGTTCTGCGTGTTCCAGACGGCCTGCGCGAGGGCGAGCCACTGGGGACGATCCTCGGGTGGGTTGGGGAACCTGTTCTCGGCAGCAAGCATGGCCGACATGCCCCAGAAGCCCTGGTCATCGTTTCCGAGCGAGGCCGTGTGGTTGAATGGTTGGTAGTCGTTGTTGTCACCCGTCTGGTGCAGCATACCTTCCATGATGACGTGGTTGTAGCTCGCGTCGCCCGTCAGGTGCCAGTAGTCGATGTAAGTTCCCATCATTGCGCCGCCTTCCCACCAGTAGTAGTCGCCCTTGAATTCAGTCGGGGGCCCGGGGAGGATTCCGGGCGTCATTCCCGTCTGGTTGCCGTCGTAGAAAAGCATCATGTCATAAGCAAGCGTCCGCGAAGACTCGAGAATGTCCTCTGTAAGCCGGGGGTTAGCATGAGGAAAAATATTTGTGCGAACGCGCCAGCGCATACCTCGCGTCTCGATGGAGTAGTAGGCGGCCTCGGCGACACCAAACAACTGCGTCGCGAGCAGGGCGACGCCCGCTACGGCCGGGGCCGCATGTCGTGAGCGGGCGAACACCATGTCGATGAAGTGAAAGCGGTGGCGGTGGAAATAGAGCGAAGCAGACGTTTGTAAGTGTAGGTGGTGTGTTGTGGTCGTCGTCTCGTGGCAGGTCTTTTCGGGGTCTACCAGCGGAAGATGCGGTCGGCGTAGCGATTACTGCGCAAGTGACGATGGATGTATGCCAAGAAAGCGAGTGACAGTTCCGACGAGCCGGAAGCGATTGGCGACCTGAAGGGTTCTCGTGATGATGTTTGGTAGCGGCGGCAGTGGTAATGGCTGGGCACGGCACCTAAGAATTGGCAAGGACGGGTCGAGGAAATAATATGCACAACTGCAAAGCTTGAAGCGCGAATGTCAAGATTTGAGGCGTGTGGCACAATGGACAACCGGGATGGCTGGGGTGCGCGGCAATGCCAAGGCGAGCTTCTCACAAAGTGCCTAGAGCAAGAGAGATAGAGGGAGAAGACAGGTAACGAACGAATGAATGGTCGAGCAGAAATGACGAGATGAGCGGTCTTGGCCGGGGAGAAGCAAGGCACAAAGACACAGACACAGGCGCGCGACAGGATAGGAGAAGGAGGAGAGAAAGGCAGGTTACAGCAGCACAGTAGGCGGTGGGCGGCAAAAACAAAGCACAAGGTACAGAGCAGCATAGGCACAAGACACATGCATGCATGTGCAGGCGGTCATTAGTGCAGCCATTATTCCGTCGAGAGGCAACACACGCCCCCCCTAGACGCCCTTGCTGGTGAAGAGGTCTTGGCGGGTAGCACTGATGAGCAAGAGGCGATGGGTGGGAAGCGAATAGGGGCGCGTGAGGGCAAAATCGATGAGGGATGCCAAGAGGAGCAGGATGCCAAGACGCAGGGTTATTTAGCGGGACGACCGAAAAGGCTGGGCATGGGACGGGATGGAAGAGGGGGGGCTGTGTGCACAAAACTTGGCAGCAAGAGGGAAAAGAAGGGCGGATGACGGAATAAACGGGAAATGGATGATCGAGTCATGAATGGCGAGGTAAATGGCGGCATAAAACGACACCGACGATGGGCAGATTGACAGGGAAATGGCGAGAAATGGAGAAATGGAGAAATAGAGAAATAGAGAAATGTAGATGCAAATCCTGACGGACAGAATCAGGCAGGAGCTGGGCTCCGGGGGTGACGCGTATGGATAAAGTGTAATTTCAGAGAGAGGGACTCAGTCGCCCAATAGCCCGGACGGAATGGACAAACCCACGAGAGAATGGGGGAGGACGAGGGAAAGGGGGCGTGCGGCTTGGCACAATCGGGGCGGCCTCTTGGCAGATGCTGCCCCAAAAGGCAACTGGCGTCATGCAAACAAGTCGCCGAGCCATATCAACAATGTCAACATTTTAACATGACGTCTGCCTGTCTGTCGCCTTGGTTTATTCTTGTGTGGGAAGTGGCCATTCTGGGATAGGCTGGGAAAGGAATTCAAGGTTAAAAGTTACCTTAATACCTTAATTGCTCGGGTGTCCCTTGGGGATTTGGCGGGGGATTAAGCTTGATTGGAAGACTCGAGGCACCCAGATACCATCCATCAGCCCCGCCATCATGTCTACTGAGCACCAGTATGTGCGTGCGTGCGTGTCGGTCTGTCTTGTGCACGTGGCAGCTCCCCATGGAAAATGATGCTGAATGTCTCAAGTGACGACAGCAAAGTCACAGCCCGCGAGAATGACTTCAGCTACAGCTAGGCCAACACGAGATCCACCTCGTGTTGCTGTCTCACCACCCAGTGGCCGTGTTGAAGCTTGTCTCCTCGTGGCGTCGCCTAGCCCTCCAGCTCCAGATAAAAATAAATACCAAAATAAAAATAAAAATAACGTAAAAAATAAGAAGTAAAAAATGAAAAATGAAAAATAAATCAATCTAGAAAGAAAAATTGCGAAGAGCAGCTCCGGGCCCTCCAGCGAGATTAGTTTGGTTTCAGCGTCTTGCGCTACTCCGCTCGCCAAATGACGATAGGCGAGAATGGGCCATGCCAGGCGGGATACAGTGCCCAAGGAAAAACTTGAGCGCTAAAGTCACGTGATATCGGCATGTCCTGTGTCCATGTCTTGATGCTTGACCCGAGTTGTTGAAGCTGAGTTATCGAAGCCCCCATCTCCAGCGGATAGCCGAGAGATATCATACTTCATGTACATCCCCAATAAAAGAGGTGCAATTGCAACTGTACATGGTCATGACCGAGGTTCGAACCTCCCTCTTATCATATGCCATGGCAGGACCTGTCCGCTTCCCAACGCCGTATGAACAAAGAAACGCTTCGATGGTCATTGGTAGTAGTCTTAGACATTTAATGAGCAATTGCCCCTGTCTACCGGATAGCTCCGAGTGTCGTTACCGCCTCTCCAGCACCACCTGGGCCTTCTCCAACACTACATCTTCCGAGTCCATCCGCCCACCCTCCCTGATCAGATACCCAAAGAGCGAATAAGCAATATTCTCAGACATATCCTTGGCACTCCCCCGCTTGACAGTCATGGGCTCGGCCGCGTTTTCATGGTCGGTGAGAAGACAGCGACCGCCCCTAGGGAGGGGAACGTCGCATCGATAATTCTCCTTGGATCTGCGCATCATCATCCTTAGCTCCCACGTGAGGTTGCATAGCTCGTTGAACTGATTGACGACTTCTTCCATGGCCTTCGAGTCCATGTTGCTAGGCAACAGAAAGTGAAAGTACTCGAACAACGCGTATCCTACCCTCTAGTTCTTTGGCTCGAGGGACGCGACCTGAGTGGCACATTCGATCGTAGCAAGCTTCCAGTTCGAGACGAGCGCTTTGTCGACTAATTTCATGGTCAGTTGATGTCTGAAAATAATGTCTCTACTCCCCTCTTGACTACTTACCGTTGTTGAATTCGAGCAATGCCTCGAACCAACCCAGATCGTCCTCCGTGATTAGGTCACGGTCCTGGTTTGGATTGTTCATGGAAAGCCGAAAGCGAGAGAATATTCTCGCATTGAGAATGCGCATGTGGATGAGATGGAAGATCTGGGACATGAATCTGTTCCTTCGGTCTCTTTCGCTCAATTGAGACCAGACGCCTGCGTCGAGGAAGTTGCGGTCAAACACCTTGAGCGTTTCCCCCCGTGGCGGCACTGGTGTGCGGTTGACGTCAAAGAAGGGCGAGTTTGCCATAGACATGGCCTTTTGTCGAAGAAACAAAAGCTTATCCTTGATCTCTTGGTCGCTGACTGTCTGCGAGCCCGTCCTCTCCAAGATGTTGCGCAGTGTCGCTTCCCTCTCGCGGATGCAGGACAGCTCCGCCTGCCAGAGGCAGTTCGTTCTATCAGGTCTGTAGTTCGTTCACCGCATCATGTCACTCCTGTATTAATGCTTCCGCCAGTACCTGCGGTCTAGTCTGATGCAGCCAAGAGCGCAACAATACAAGTATGAGTCAAGTCGCGTAAAAATGGCACCAGTTAGCTCATCTCTCTTGGAACAGGCCGCGAAGCACGCCGGAATCTTTCCCGTGACGCTGGTCAAGGAATCCGAGGCTGCGGCGCTGTATACCATGCATTCCCTTAGCTTTGCACTGGCAGAAGGCGATGTCTTTGTTGTCTGTGATGTCGGCGGCGACACTGTCGACCTGATATCGTACGAGGTGGTTGCCCTATCACCGACCCTCCAGCTGAAGAAGCTGGTGCCAGGCAGGCTCTCTAGGCCTCAACCAGAGGTTCATTGAAGCCGTGAGGAACTTGGTTGGTGAAGATCAGTTTCACGATCTTCGCAAGACCCGGGGGCTCTCACTCGCGGAGAAGTCATTTGACAGTGTGAAGAAGGCGTTCCGTGGCAAGCCCGACGAGCAATTCATTGTCACCTTCCAGATGGCTTCCCTCCAAGATGAGCCCGAGGAGGGACTAAAGTCCAACACGTGGTGGATGACTGGGTAAATTTTACATCCCTGTCCCAGACAAGCAGTACTGACATTTGTCGACAGAAAGCACGTCACTGATATTTTTGCACCATGATTACAGATATCCCACGGCTTTTTAATGAGCAGATTCAAGCTGTAAGAATCAAGAGACCAAATCAGCCAATCACGGTAGGCAAGCCTGAGACCATCTACTTTATGACGCAACCATCTGACCACAAATAGGGCATCTTTCTCGTTGGTGGGTTTGGAGGGAGTCAGTATCTTAAATCCTGTATCGAGCGGGAGCACCCCAACATCCAAGTCCTGCAGCCAAACGATGCCTGGGGCGCCATTGTAAAGTAAGACTCGGTGCGTCGTATGTAGGGTCGCAACTAATCGACGTATAGCGGTGCCGCTTTGAGCCGACTGCCACACGAAGCACATGTTGTGTCGACTTCGTCTACGAAGCATTGCGGTGTTGAGGCTTACGGCGTTTATGACGTCCTCGAAGACGCTGGCCAGCCCACCAAGGTTCTAAAAGATGGAACAACCAGAACCCGAAAGGTATTGACCCTTTTATTCGCATGAGCAGCAGAACATATGGCTAAACTCCAAGAAAGATAACTTGGTACGTGGCCAAAGGCGAAGATATCACAAGGGATCAGAAGATTAGGTTGCCTTTTGAGCGAGAGCTGCCCATAGACTATGCACCCCCTAATCTCATCTTTCAAGACCACCTCATCCAATGCTCCGATACGTACGTGGTATGCTTTCCCCGATCCGCTAGGTCTGGTATTGACTTTTCTTTTTCCAGGGAAGCTCCCAGGCACAGGACTGCAGGCCGCGATATTAGCATAAACTGCACCTTGACCAGCAATCTACAGTCTGTAGACAAGAGCCGATTCGAAACCCTTGCGGATTCCGCGGGCAACCCCTAGTTCGTACTTTACTGGCATTGCTTTTGCTTACTGCGGCTGACTGTGATAGCATCTGTGTCCGCTATGATCTTGTCATGACATTACGGTCGGCACTTATGGAGCTGTCTCTGGAGATGGGAGGTGAGAAAATGGGCAGTGTCAGGGCAAAGTTTGGGTAACCTCAAGATTAAGTTGACGGATCTGTTAGGAATACACATGCTCAAACAAATCATGTCTATTCTCAAGTTCCACTGTTTCTTCACAGCTACTGGCAGCATGTATATATAGCTCATCCGACCCCGATGCTTGCGTGAGATTCGATAATTTCCTCCTTCATGATACCATTATCTCTATCAACTTGACTCTTTATCTCGTAAGACTCAGGTAAATTCTCAATTCTCTTTCCGATATGAGCAGGTTCCGGGTCTACGTCAGCAAAACACGATCCAGGCTGTCCGACCCTGTCACATTACTGCTTTCCTGACTTTGTTCACCCACTAGAACCCTCCTCTCCGGCGAGCTCAACTTCAATCAAACTCTCCACACCATTTCCAGCCGACCAAATCTTGACAATCTTCAGACCAACCATATCCTCGAGCAGATTGTGCCAGTCGGACTGAGTTCGCTCACGTGAGCTGAATAGTGTCAACATGACCATGTCCAGTGCAGACGTCTCCCACCAGACACCAGTATCGGGAATGACGTTCTCATTGATGAGAAGTCTACTGTATCCGGCCTTCATAGCCTCTTTGATGCGATTGAGGATTCTTTGACACACCTCATCAGGCCAATCATGGAGGATAGAATGCATGTAGTATGCACGAGCTCCTATCATTCAGAGCGTTAGTCATGATCTTCATAGAATGTACTCAAACTAGCCCAGCCGAGGAACTCGGACAGAAGAAGCCAGGGCCATGGCAATACCTTTTACTGGCTGTTCTGTATGAAAGTCGTATTCCATACGTTGAATGGCAGGATCAAGGTCTTTGATCTGACCAATGACCACGGGAAGATCCTGAACGATCAGCCTACCCGGGTGCGATGGATGATGCTCTCTAAACTCAGCCAAATCATGTCCAATGTTTCCTCCGATGTCAACAAGAAGAGCATCATTTGGAGAGTCTTCGAAACCATCAAAAAGTCTCTCCTTTACAGGGTAGACATCGGCGCTCATCCACGGGGGACGACCCTGTCGATAACCTCCCATGTGGTGATTGAAGTGCATGCCATAGCCTAGAGACCTCTGCCAAGAAAAAGTATCCAGATCGGTTCCATAGGCATACATTAACGCAGTATCCTGAGCGTCAGCCGGGTTCTTGAATCCACGCTTGCGCGAGTACTCATGGAATCGGAGAGGGGAAGCGCCTGTTGCCGAGGTCCTGTAGAAATGTTGGTTTAGCTATTTCTTTAATGTTAGAACTCCCTCTTACATAGAAAAGTATCCACCAGAAACTGTGGGAAAGCTCATGGCCTTGGTAAAATTTGTCGTTTGGTATTCATTGACACCAACCTCTTTGAGGTAACCCATAGCAGCCAGGTGTCGCATCAGACGAGCTATTCAGATCAGGAAATTAGCATGTATCTATGAAGGCACAATGGAACCAACAGCTACTACGTACCAAGGAGAACAGCGTCAACGGTGAGCTTCGAAGCTAAGTCCTCAACCCGCTGAGGCTTGTCCCCATTCTTGGCCATCAGTTTCCATAATCCAGTCTCGATCCCAAAGTTGAGGCCCGCCAATGCACCGGTCTTTTGTAAGCAAGTCAGCCTTCTTAGGAAAGCATTTTGGCAGGGCTCGATGACATACCTGAGCCCAGCAATGCTTGATCATTGTCTCACGGGGGGTTTCGAGAGCTTGTGTGAGTGTACGGGCCTTGATCAACATTTCATGACGAGCGCCATTTCCACCACCAGATAACGAAGAAAGTCCTGCATCCAGCTCCTTGATGAGATTGGGGACGGAACCAATGTCATTCGGCTGGGTGACAATGCCAAAATCGACTGGGCAGGATTCGGATGACATCGTGGGCGATCTTGACCAAGCAGAGGATGTAAAAAAAGAGAGGAATAATTATAAATGGCAATTATCGCCTGCAAAGTGTGCCTTTGTTGGACTGGGATTGAAGGACAAACGGAGAAGTACGATTGTGATGAACAAGATAATTAGTGACTAGAATGGGCCAAGTGAGATGGACGCAGTCCACTTTGACGATGCGATTGATGACGCTCAAAGCAGGCACTGTTGTGATGGCCGTCATATAAGGAGTGAATAGACCAAGAAGATGCCTAGCATAAGAATAGCTGCGAGATCGAAGCTAGATAACAGTATTGGTATGCAATATTCTCCGACCCTCTAATTTGGCCGCCTGGCAAAGGTCTACTTATAGATAATTCTAGCTGATACATAGAAACAGCTTCGCTGCTGACTTGTGCAGCTTGGTATGTGGCTAGCTACTGCAGGCTTGCTTCTATTGTTCCTACAGTATGAATAGCTTCAGCTTGCCGATCAATAGCAGCTACCCCGCACAGCCCTGTAGTAGCATTCCTTGGCCTTTGGGCACTCTACTGGTTCTGAGCCCATGACGACTGCTTGCCGTTTATGCATGGGGCTCATGAGATACTGGCCTCTGATAGATGGTATGTGTGGGAGTCTCAGTAGGCGATAATCTGATCACGAGGAACGATTGCGTATGGTATACGCTGCTGTTGGGCGTATCCAGACAGATCTCGTGGCGTAAGGGTGCCTCGCTTCGTACCGGTTTCCTATCGAGAAACTTTTGACACGACGCTTGCTTGCTCTTGGAGTATTGGACGGTTTCAATATTACGCGCATTTACCTACAGAACCCATAATGGCTAGACTGAGCTGAAATGAATGCAGTAATCCGGTAGAGAAGGCACAGTGGCGATAGCAGATGACTGCATGAATGACTGACAATAGGCCTAGTGTACCTTCAAGTGATTGGACAATCCATTCCAGCTAGAAGATTCTGACTCATGCATTAGCCAAGACATATAGCTCTGTGATTCAATACGTTCCGTGTTACTAAGTTGTCGTCGAATATTCTCTCAGGACGGCTCTGTTTCTCTCCCCCAATGTGAGCCAGGGTTCAGGAATGCTGCCGGAAATCTTGACGTTTCATCGGTTTGACAGAGTAGATGTTTAGCATTGGCTTTAACCAAACTATCATTAAGGAGGTATCCGTGATCATCATATCTTGCAAGATACAAAGCCGTGCCCATAGTTTTATTCCTTGAGGCTTCCACTCACTTTATCCTTGAGGAAAGTGAATGCCGCTCTGTGGACATTCAATTGCACCTGCGCATCCACGCGCCCTTTCTATCATCAACTGGGCGATCTATATGGAAGCAGAGCTGGCATGTCCATTTAAGCAAAAGTGGCATGAGCCAGCTCGTACATGAAGGCAGTGGTGAGCTTTGCGTGCTGGAAAACATGGTCGAAATCAACAAACTCAATAGTATCATTGGGAGTGTGGATTCGGGGGTTGTGGTTTCCGAAAGGCGTCTCGAAGATGAAGGATGAGGGGTAGCCGTTGCGGTTGGCAGAAGCGTGGTCAGAGCAGGCGTAGCCGCAAAGACTCTCCTCATATGGGATATCGGTGTAGTTGCCAATGAGCAACTTGAGGTACTCGTTCTGAGCAGGGTCGGTGAAGTCGGTCACCAGGCCGAAGCGCTCGATGCCATCTCGGCCCTTGAAGCCGACCATATCCTGGTTTAGCATAGCCATGACTTGCATGTTGAGGGCAGCGTATTGGCTGAAGATGTCCTGAGATCCCAGCAGGCCAGACTCTTCAGCAGCATACCAGTGCCACTCCAGGGTATTGCGGTGATCACCATCAGCAATGCGAGGATCGGAAAGGACAGCGCGGAGAACCTCGAGGTTCATCATGGAACCAGATCCGTTGTCGTCTGCAGATATCAGTATCTGAATGCTTCACTGTAGGGATATTGCGTACCTGCACCGGGAGCGCGGCCGGCACCACGGTCATTGGAGATGACGGAGTCAAGGTGGCAACCAGTGACGACTGTGTGGCCACGGATGATACCTGGCAGGGACACAATCACACTGGGCTGGGACCAAGCCGTGTGGCGGACCAGACGAGCCGTGGCCAGAGGGTTACCACTCTCTTCGATAACCTCATTAACGCGCGCAAACAGCCACTCGGCAGCTTGCACACCGTATCGGGAGTTGAAGTAGCGGTTGTGGAAGGACGAGTACTCGGTGAGCTGCTCCTTGATTCGGTCAAGGTTAATCTTCTTGTGGAGCTCCTTGACGGCGCAGTTCTGCTGGATGGTGCTAGGGAAGGGCGCCGCAGCAAACAGTCGGCTTGCAGCAGCGTGGACATCCTTGAACTCGGTGATATCGAAGAAGTGACGGCCTTCCTAGACAAGTGTGAGTCTCACTCGCAAGATGCCTCAATGGAGCTCAATTGGTGACTTACATCAATCATCTTGAACTTCTCCTCCTCGGTGACCTCAATGGTCTCACCAGGCGCAATCTCAAGAGTGTACATCTTGGGAAGCGGTGCCGTGGTGGCCGAAGCCGTGGCGGCGAGGGCCGCAATGAGTGCCGTGCTGTAGCGCATCTTGTCCGACTGGTTTCAACCTGTGAGATCGAAATTCCAACTGAGTAATCCGATTGATGTCCGAGAAGGCGGGGAGGACAAGCCAAGGCCAATTGTTTCACGAGCTGTGAATACGAGGCTATTTATACAGCGACAGGCCGTTTGACAACGAGGGGCCGTTCCTGCTTGGCATCCTCCCCTGCGTACGACGTGCTGTGTTGTTTCCCAGGCAGCGGCGTGATTATGGGAAACTTTTGGGCGGTCAGTCGACTTCCGGCTGTTTCTACGTGATCCAAGAATGGAAGTTGGATTGCAAACATTGGCTAATCCCTGGTGCCAAGTCGCCTTTACCACGATACAGGTGGGTTGAAGTACCCGGAACACTGGAATTGTGCCTGGGCGTCTCTGCCACTGTGATCGGATGGTTGAGGCAGGGTTACAGTGGTTATGGTTGCAACGCGTCTTGATTGCCACGCAACCTTTTCATCCATCGATGGGACGTCGTCAACGAATCGGAGCGGATATAGATAAGTGTGGAAGCAATTGGCACGGCAAAGAAAGCCGAGGCTTTTGTGATTATTTATTTACTGCCACCCACACCTGTTGCGCTACCAGGTGGTGCACTTCTTGCAAAGTCTCGACCGTAGGGTGATGGTCTTGGCAACCAGCCTGATCAGGCAGGTGTTCTTCTACCAGTGGTCAGCGGTAGTCCTAATACAGCTAGCCATGGTTAAACAGGAAGTTCTGGGACTAACAAGCGGGTAGGATCGGTGAGGGGAAAGGCGATGCGAGAGGTTGGCTCGTCTCAAACTTGCGTGACGGGTTCTCTACTACAACGACCAATGGTCGTTAATATGGCTTGCTCTTGTACAGGAGATTTGATCAGCCATGAGGAAACTTCTCTTAAACCTGTGGCCACGATGCAGATGACAATCCAGCCATGGCTGTTATCAGCCACACTATTACATATCCCTTCAGGTACAGAGTACAGCAGACCAAATACAGAGACGAAGCTTCAAGGGGAAGAGTAGTCGAAGAACCAAGGAACATAATAGGCATACATCCACGGAGACACGCTCTCCATTTCCCACCGTTGCACCAGCAGTCGCTTGTTCCGCTTCTACCTTTAGATCCACGTGGCTCTATGCAGGTGCAGACTCTTACGACGGCGGGATAGAAAGCAAAACCCCTGTGAAGAAGGCAGCCGATCTCCTGTCATAGTATGGAGTCTTAAGTATAGAATGACGTGCATGGGAGATCGCTGTCACCCAAGACTCCGCTGTAGATACGGGGTAGTAGAGTTGTTCCAGTATGACAAGGCATGGTGTTACCTCTTTGCTAGTGACAAGTCCAACGATGAGCAGTTCTACCCCAATTCATGGGCTGGGAAACCAGGAGCAACTGACGCCTGTTGGAATTTCGCCTGCAAAGATCGCCTGAGAAGTGAACGGACTATTTACAACGGCCGGCGTGCCATTTCTGCGCCACAAAGACTGGTGGAAATGAAGAAACACTAGCCATGACTCAACCAGCGGTCCATTGGAGTTGCTTTAGTCGTGTCCTCTATCGGACCCCGCAAGCCATCCCGCGAGATCTACGCTTGGCAGATTCTAATTTGAACAATCCATTCTAGTAATATAGGAGGCAATAATGCCTATTTCCCCTAGCTACTACCTCTTCCTAGCTTTACAATGGAAGGAGGTTATAGACGACGCGCCTGGTGGGCGCAGCCGATGAGCGAAAGAAATTACCACACCCTCTACTGCCGAGCCTTATCTGCTGTACTAGGATAGAGTGAGCTCCGGCTCGGGACTTTTGAAGTGGTGCTCCAGAGGGAAAACAGGGATATTCCTGGCTAAAAAGAATCTGCCCACCTTTCTCGGCAGACGGATACAGGACAGCGCCATCCAAGGCGCAGAACGGCCAGCGTAGTAGCTGCGCTCTTGGGATGGATCTATTGATTCGGAGAGTTCGGCCTGCATCTCGGTACCTTCGTCTGCCCCCGTCCCCAAGACTCCCTCGCGCTAACTGCCGCTCCCACTCGCTCGCATCGGGAAGGTAAATGCAAGTTGGGGGCGCACTACGGCTTGCCGTGGATCCTCGAGCCAGGTGCCTAGGTGGGTTGGCTCTGGCGCATCGACAAGGGGCACGGCACCGTAGGCAACATGCTACGGTACGATTGCGATAACGGCAATGGTCATGGCATCATCACCCAAGGGTGGTGGTGTTGCATTGCATGGTGTGTGCTCAAGCAGAGGGCGGCCGCAGCGAGCTCGACAGACTATTTAAGCATCGCGAGGTGCCCGGGTGCTTTTGGGCTTCCCCTTGTTCTCTGCTCGTGCCAGAGTAGGCTACAGAAGTCCTGTATCTGCTTGATTCTACCGGCAACATGCGGTCCGCTGCCGTTCTCTCCCTCACTGGGCTCGCTGCCCTGAGCGGCGCCAATGCCGCCTTGACTCCTAGGGCAGACGGCTCCGAGGACAACGTGGCCCGCGTGGCCAAGAGCTTCATCGTCGAATATGCTCCGGTATGATGGTCGCCAGGATCGGTCACGTCGGTCAATTGACAATTATACAGGGATCGGCCAAGATGAGGCGCCAGACGGTCGAGGACACGGTCGGCATCAGCGTCGTCACGACCTTTGACAGCGACATCTTCCACGGAGCAAGCATCGAGACGGAAACTCTGACAGAGGACGAGCTTCTGCGGCTGCCTCAGATCCTCAACGTGTGGCCCAACGAGGAGATCCAATTGCTGCCCACGTACGACCAGAAGGCTGCCGATCTGGAGGACGCGCCCATCTACTCGACACACAACGTGACGGGAGTCAACAAGCTGCACGCCCAGGGCATCCTTGGCAAGGGCGTCAAGGTCGGTGTCGTGGACACTGGTATTTGGTACGACCATCCTGCTGTAAGTACCGAGGTCGGCTCAACCGCGTGAAACACGTCGCTGACTGGCGATAACAGCTTGGTGGCGGCTATGGTGAGGGCTTCAAGGTTGCTGGAGGCTACGATCTTGTCGGCGACGAGTGTAAGTTTCAACGTCAAGCCACTCTGCACCGAAGCATAGCTGAATTGTCTAGTCTACCCCTCGTCGGGTCCCAGGGCGCCGGACGATGACCCCAGGGATCAGCAGGGACACGGTGAGCACCTCAACTCTCAACCTGATTGACAGCCTGCTAATCCAAGCCAAAGGTACCCACGTCGCTGGCATCATTGCCGGATCAAGGGAGGGGTGGACCGGTGTCGCTCCCGAGGCCACCCTTTACGCCTACAAGGTATTCTCCCAGGCCGGCACCACCGACACTGCCACCCTCATCGACTCCTTCCTCACTGCCTATGAGGATGGTATGGACATCATCACCGCATCGATTGGTGGTGCCAACGGCTTCTCCAACAACGCTTGGGCTGAGGTAGCTTCGCGTCTTGTCCTCGAGGGCGTCGTCGTCACCATTAGCGCTGGAAACTCCGGTGCCAACGGCCCGTTCTACGGCAGCAGTGGTTCTTCTGGTCAGAACGTCCTTGCTATCGCTTCCGTCGAGACTGAGGTGCTTCCCGCGTACCCTTTCGGCGCGACAGTAGGTGGCCAGACGATCCGCGCCGGCTACCTCCCCAGCACCAACTACTTCCCGCCCACCGTCGTGGACTGGCCCGTCGTTGCTCTGTCTCTCGACACGACGGTTCTTGACGACGCCTGCCAGCCCTATCCTCCGGGAACGCGTAGCCTCGCCGGTACCATCGCTCTTGTTCGCCGAGGAACTTGCACCTTTGCGCAGAAGCAGGTTAACCTGCAAGCACTGGGCGCCGAGTACATCCTCATCTACAACAACGGAGGCGCCATGGTCACGCCTAGCACCGACAACTTCAACACCTTGATTGCCATGATCACTACCGAGCAGGGAGAGACCTTTGTGAATGCTCTCAAGGCTGGCCAGAATGTCACTGCTGACTTCTCGGTCAACCCCGAGATCCCCATCGGCCTGGACTACCCGGCCGGTAACCGTCCCAACATCTTTACCTCTTGGGCCA
The DNA here is from genome assembly GCA_020746835.1 of Stachybotrys elegans. Taxonomy (NCBI): domain Eukaryota; kingdom Fungi; phylum Ascomycota; class Sordariomycetes; order Hypocreales; family Stachybotryaceae; genus Stachybotrys; species Stachybotrys elegans. The sequence goes on from JAGPNK010000017.1 coordinate 292,134, forward strand.
CGCTCTATGATCTGCAGATGAAGCCAGACATTGCGGCCCCTGGAGGTAACATCTTCAGCACTTGGCTCAACGACGGCTACAACATCATCAGCGGTACCTCCATGGCGTGCCCGTACGTTGCTGGTGTCGCAGCTCTCTACATCAGCGCTCATGGCGGTCGCGATACTCTGGGCAAGGGATTTGCTTACGATCTGTCCCGTCGCATCATTTCGTCCGGCAGGGCTCTTCCTTGGTCCGATGGTACCGCCACGAATTACGGCTACACTGCCAGCACTGCCCAGGTCGGAAACGGAATGATCGATGCCTGGAAGGTCCTCACCTACGACACCCATCTCAACTTTGACAAGATTGCTCTCAACGACACCCGATACTTCAGCCGTTATCATGATGTCACCATCACAAACAACGGAAACGAGTCCATCACATACCAGTTCTCCAGCCAACCCGGTGCTGGAGTCGACACAATTATCTGGAACAGCGCCGCCAGTACCAAGAGGGTTCGCATCTTTACGGAGCTCTCCCCCAAGGACTACGTTCCTTCCATCAGCTTCCCCCGTGACTTCACACTCAGCCCCGGCGCAAGCAAGACTGTCAGCGTGAACTTTGCGAACCCTGACCGTCTTGGATGGAATGCCTCGGCCCTCCCCATCTACGGTGGAAAGGTTGTACTCTCGGGCAGCAATGGTGAACAGCTTTCTATTCCATACATGGGTAAGTGACATCCCCTCAGACAAGAAGGGAGATGAGTATGCTAACATGGTGCAGGTCTCGGTGCGGACTTGAGGAATGAGCTTGGCTCCGTCAGCGAAGGAGGATACCCGTACTCCATCTCTACTAGACAGGAAATCGACTTTGAAGACAAGTCGACGTAAGTTTCATTCCACGACTACAAAAGCTAGCAGGCGGCTAACAATAACAGGTACTCGTTCAATCTTTCTCTTGCGGCCCAGGATTTCCCCAAGATCATCACCAAGAACATCTGGGGAACTACTCAGATCCGATGGGACATCTACCGCGCGGGCTTTTCTGAGCGCTCTTGGACTTACCCTCCCGTCGCTGGTCAGAATGGGTTCATCGGCTCCGCCGCCGTATGGTCTGGATCAGGCGCTGTGCCGTTCTTTGATCCCAGCCTGTATGACCCCAATGAGACCATCACCTATCCCCTCACCAACTCGGCCCGCACCGTCCGCGCTGGTGTAGACGAGCACTGGTGGTTTGGAAGGCTTGGAAATGGCAGCTACATTGCCCCAGGGACATACACCATCCGGTTTGCCATTCTTAAGCCTTTTGGCAACCCTACTCATGCAGACAACTGGGAGGTGTACAGGCCGACCTCTGGTCTCCCTCAGATCACTGTTACGGGTCAGCCTTAAAACTGCCTCTTTACCAGTGGATGCAGATAAAGCAGTATCTAGTGCCTGAGTAACAAAAAATAGCTAAATAATAGTGAAAGATAATAGAGAGGACATTATCAATCATACACGTTAGCCAGCTCGCCAAGCCATGCGGAACAAGAATAAAGCCTGCGGTGGCTGGGTTCCTCTACGACGGTCCGATGCGGGAAATGTACTGTTGTATGCTAGGCAGTCTATCCAATAGCTCACAGGAATTATTTGAGCCGTTTCATTCGTTGCGTCCGCCTCGTCATCGCTAATCTCCGTGCCCCCTTTGATGCCTGGGATTCCTAGCTGCGCTGAATGGGGTAGTCGGCAAGAAAACACAATTGTTTGCCATTGTCAGGAACACATCTCATTGAGTATTAGGATCACAGACTGTAAGTCAGAATGGTGCAATAACTCTTGAAACTAGAGAGCAACTCTCCTCCGATATGTTCATCTTCTTCATCAACCAGTTTAGCAGAGAAATGCATCTTCCTCTTCCAACCCCCATTCTGCCCAATCAGGTATTTCGGAACTGCCCATGACACCTGGATAACCATTTTGATCAGACTCCTTGCTGAGAAGGAGCATAGATCCCACAATTTTATAGTGACCAGCTGAATCTGTCTTGCGCAGGATGAAGGGCGACCTTGTTCCAAATATAAGACAACACAGGTCGCCCTCCTGCACAGCCTTGGGTGCCAGGCCATGATACCCACGCTCTGAGACAATGAAACGTTTGTTGTCGACATCCTCCATTCTCGATTTATGAAATTGGTTGGCATCGTCGTATGCTTCGTGCCCCTCGGAAATCTCATGCTGTAATAATCGCATGTACGCAGACTCGAGTGCTATCCACTCGATCAATCGCCCACGGTAAATTCCACAGCGAAATATTTCGATGAAAGCTCGCAAAGGAGGACAAGTGTAAGGAGACGGGGCTGTCCGCATCGATATGGACTCCCAAAGCGAAGCGACATCGTCGGGCGTCGTAGAATACTGGTCAAAAGCTGGCCCGGTGAATGTGACAGTGTCCAGGATCATGATTCGAACCCCCAAAGTAGCCTTATCCATCGACACTGTGGCTCTTGAAGGCGCTGCGTGTGATATGAAGCGCCTTCTGAACTTTCCATAGTTGTTGAGGACATCGTTGTGGCGTGAATAGAGTCGTAAATCCCAGCGCGGGATCCAAGAAGGATAGTTGCTGTCGAGCGTTTGATTGTCGTGCTGGACAAAATGTAAAATGTCCAAGTCTTGGAACTTTTGCAAGTATTCCACAGCAAAATCGCGATAGGCGTGAGTATATGGCGCCTCATACGTCGGCTGGACTGAAAGAAGAGGCGTCTCGTTCAGGTTCGCCAGGCTCAAAAACGCATAGATTCTGTCCCTGGGATCTGTGACATCCAGCGACCTTGCGTGGTTGAAGATGTCAAGGTGGGTGACAGACGGGAGCCTACCTTCCGGCCAGAAAGTGATGGCTTCGCGGTTCCGTCGCTGGATATAACCTTGCAGATGCAAATCCGACAGCCAGAGCTGTTCAACACTTGGTAGCTTCTGTGCCTTTCTTATGAACCAGATGTATGCCTGCACTAGCTTCATCCAGTTTATTTGAACGTCTCCCCATTGTACCACTGCGTCGTCCTGGCCGAGCGCTGCTTCCTGTACCACCCAGCCACGTTTGAACCAGGGCTGCCGCAGAAGAACGCCAAATGATGCCCATCCACTATGCGAGCGAAGCGGATCGTCCCCGTTAGGGAACGGAAAGCTGTTTGCACTCCAGTCGAAGTCGGCCTGCCCAAATACGCTCCGAAACCTGAGATCAACATCATCCACAAGACCGGCTGCAATGGTGGCATGGCCATGATCTGATGCGCCTAGACAGATGAGCGTACGCTTCGACCGCTTATATATTTGATGCATCAAGGATACTTGGTGCCCTCGTTCCTCGGTGTCGGCTTGATTAATGCAAATCGAGTCGGCCCAGAGCGTTCGTGGCTTCTCTGGCAACCGAACTTGGCGAAGAGCAGCAGCCAGGTTTTCCGTGACGAAGATGTCCTGGCCATTGCAGATTACTGGCTGCTTTTTGACAGGCGTGCCCCATACGTACGAGATGGTCTCGAAAGTAGGAAACTCGTTGAGGTGAGCAGAATGAAGGGTGCAGACAAGAGGGTCGGCTTCTGTATTTGCTGGTTGTAGGATCATATACCGAGCACATTCTTCATCCTGTAGCCGTTCAGGTTGGTACAGTGTTGGACCGGTTGCCTTGGGTATATTTTGTTCGGCCATTGTGGCATGAGGACCGGGCTTGTGGAAAGGGAAGCAGTAGAAGAAGAAGTGATAGTTTGTAATGGCCGAGTTATTAGTATCAAGATGTTGCAGTTGTCAAGAGAGGTAGACGCGGAGGCTTCAGGGCAGTGCTTTATGAGGGGTTCTAGGCGCCCGAGAAGGCGCAGTAAACAGCCCCTTTACGTCCATTGTGTGGCGATGCTACCAAAAGGTGGATCATGGAAGTAGAGGCTGCATAAACACCAGCCAATAAGAGCAAAACCAGTATTAGCCGCTGCCTTAGCCAAGGCGCACTCAGTTCTGTGTGGTTTACCAGTGGACTGGGACGCACGCGCGCGCTACTCAAACGGCTGCTGGAGGGAGGTAAGCCTACAGCCCTTCAGGGAGCCTCGGAGAAGATAGCGCAGGAACCTACCAGGGACATGTTTCCGCAGTTCCAACTTGCGCACACCCTGGGCGCAGCGCAGGCATCACTCGGGCTCGCCATGAGCGTGGCCAAGGCGACATGAACTTGCACAGAGGTTGTCCAGTCAGTCGTGGGCGGCCTAACTTATAGATTCTGGATCATAGTACTATAATCTTATCTAGCTCACTCCTGATTTGTTCCTTTATGCTATCATCTGCCCAACTCATATCGACCGAGTTCCTAACAAACTGAACCATTTCAGCTTTCGTAAACCCACAATAATGCATTGTCTTTTCCATGTTTCCGTCGATCCAAACATTATGCATATAGACTGGGTCGTCACTGTTGATACAAAACTGCACTCCTTTATCGAGGAGCTCGCGTAGTTTTGGGAACAGAACCTCTGTGGGAGTCCGTCGATGGTATGCGTGTGGGCAAAGCGTTAGGCCAATATTTCTTTCCCTAAGCCCATCGACCAGCGTGTCGACATCCAGAGCATCGAGCCCATGGTCGATTCTTTCCACGCCAACCTCGAATATAGCCTGGCGGATGTGCTCATGGGTATCCTTTTGCCCAAAGTCGCAATGCGTCGTGATGTGTAAGCCATCATCCTTGGCTCGTTGGAACGCATTCTTGAAGAGAGTTGGCGGGCGCTCGTATGCGTTACTCGCTAGTCCTACAGCGTGGAACAGCCCCTTTCCGCCCTCGATGCTTGCCCACGGCCTCGCTGTTTCATATGCAGCCTCGCCGTCCTCTACGGGCTCGTCCCTCAGAAAACAGAATATCCAGTTGGAAGCGACGCCGAACTTGGATAGCCCGTCCTTCTGGGCACGTAGATAGCCATTCAACACATCTTTTGCTTCAACACCTCTTCTGGTGTGCGCCTGGATATCGAAAAACGGCTCAACGTAGCGCACGTTCATTTCCTGACATCTCTCTAAGTAGTCCATGGCAAGCTCGTAAAAGTCTTCCTCCTTCAGCAAAACCTCACAACCAGCAAAGTATGCTTCCAGGAAGGTGGGGACATCCTTGCGGCCGCCTAGTTCAGGCCGGTGGTTGTAGGTTACCTCGTAGGACGCAAGCAGCTCTTCATAGGTCTTGTACTCGTGGCCCCTAAAGTGCAGCCGGACGAAGTTTCGTTGGGCGAGTTTCCATCGAAGGGCAGGCCGAAGAGTTCCTTCAATGTGAATGTGCAGCTCCACCTTGGGCAGCTCAGCAATAAAGGGCGACACGACAAGGCCATCCATGGTGTTTAGAATAAATGACGTTTGGCTTTGGCGTGGCATGAGCATACGAGGATGAGAGAAGCATACATATCCAAAAGACGGGGAAGCCTTACGGATCCAGTCTTCTGTGCACCGTAACCCAACAGTACCATGGGAATGCCTGGATAGTACGAGGCACTTACTCCCATGCGGTAATTGTTTACGGCAGAATCGGATTTTTTCCCGATGACTTGGTCCAGAAGAGGATTAGTAGCTTGATAGCCACTTTACGTAACTACGAGAACCCAACCATATTGCTATGAGTTTTCTTATCATGCCGTCCGGGATAACGTGATGGGGATTTGGCGTGGAACAAAGTAGCGTCGTGGACCCAAAGATATGAGCGTTACCGGTGCTTCTTTGGCGAAAATTGCCCGTCTCGTCGCTGTCGCCCCGCTATAGCCATGCCCGTTGCCTACACGGGTCATGTCGGGTCGGGCTGCCCCGACGACTAATCTTTGCGTTGGCTCACCTTGAAGATAAGCATTGCCCGAGAAGCGGTACAAGTGGTCCACTTGCATTCATTAAAAGTGGTAATGAAACGCGCATCGGAAGGGCCAGGCGAAAAGATGAAAACATGTTACTTAAATTCTCTTCAAGCCCATCAAGTGGACTCTACAGAACATCATACATCGTTTCACAGAGCAGAGAATGGAGTCGGCCTCTGCACAAGCACCCTCGGGGGGTGCCACGAGCCCAGATGCCCAGATGTCTCGGAGAGTGCTCAAGAAAATCGACAGGGCCATCATTCCATTGGCCTTCATCATGTACATGTTGAACTTTAGCGACAAGGTCATTCTCTCAAGCGCCGCCGTGTTCGGACTGCGCGATGACAATGTGAGCTTATACTGTCCCTGTTTTTGGTCACGAATTGAGCTAACATGGAATCAAGAACCTTCAAGGCCAGCAGTATTCTTGGGTCGCCAGCATCTTCTACTTTGGCTACCTTGTCTGGGCATATCCCACCACCAGGTTGATTACTATCTTGCCAACAGCCAAATACCTTGCCGCAAACACATTCTTCTGGGGAACCGTGGTTGCTCTAACGGCGGCATGCACCAATTTCGGCGGTCTCATGACGGTGCGAGCGTTGCTCGGAGTGGCCGAGGCAACCATCACGCCGGCTCTCATGTTCTTGACATCCACTTGGTACACTCGCGATGAGATGCCTACTCGCCTGGGTATCTGGTTCGCCGGCAACTCCATTGGCGGACTAACGTCAAGCCTTCTTGCGTTTGGCCTTGGCCATATCGAGGATAATGTTGGTGCATGGCGATGGATGTACATTTTCCTCGGTGTCAGCACCTTTCTCTACGGCATTCCAGTTCTCCTGTTGCTGCCTGACAGCATTTCCAAGGCCCGTTTCCTCACTCCCGATGAGCGTCGCATCGCTGCCGAGCGTGTTGTTGTTGCGGGTACCGGCAGCACCGAGAACACGCATTGGAATTACAAGCAGTTCATCGAATGTCTCATCGACCCCAAGACTTGGTTTGTCTTTGGAGTCGAGCTTCTCACACAAATCCCCAACGGTGCAACCCAGAACTTTTCCAACATTGTGGTTAAATCCTTTGGATTCAGCAGCCTACACTCGACGCTGATCAATATCCCATATTCCATCCTGACGGCTTCTATTATCGCAGGAACGGGCTGGTTAGCTGGGCGATTCAACAAGCTCAATTGTCTTCTTATCATTGCCGTCATCATCCCCTGTGTTGTCGGCTCCTCGATCATGTACCAGCGTGACAGCGTCCCTCACGGAGTCCAGCTCTTTGCGTACTTCCTCATGGCGCCTGGGCCTGCTGCTATGCCTCTCAACATGGCTCTTGTGCAGTCAAACTACCGGGGTGTAACCAAGAAGATGACCATCACAGCTTTGCTGTTCCTTGCATACTGTGCGGGTAACATTGCCGGGCCGCAGTTTTTTGACAGCACCGAGGCACCAAAATACCCGACTGCATTCCGGACTATCATGATCTGCTATGCCTTGGCCATGTCGCTGGCTCTGGGTCATCGTTTCTACCTCCAGTGGCTTAACGCGAAGAGGGTGCGTGAGGAGGGTTTCGAGGGAAGCGCAAGCATGGCCGGTGCCCTGACTGCTAAGGGCAGTCAAGACGGAGAGACGCAAACGGATGTTGATGCTACGATTGCAGCGGTGGAGATCCGACCAGAGGACTATGAAGACGTAACGGACTGGAACACTCTGGGCTTCAGATACCGGCTGTGAAAAACAGGCTACGTGAGGGGGTGAAGCAACGATGGCGTTGCTGGCAACAGGATATCTACGTTCTACAATCCTTATTTTGGGCATTCAAAGGGACTCGAAAAATGATGGAACTGTTGAAGCGACATGCGCATTGGTAGTAATGAGCAAGGCCTTAGATGCTTCTGATGATGCAACGTCTTTTTACGTAGTCCCGGTGTCCCATTAATGGATGGTTTTGGCGCAAGCTCGCAAGCCAACTGACATCCCGATCGATACGGATGCCTGCTATTTTTCGGGGCCAAGGCCGGGATACGAATATCGTCGCTTGTATCTTTACCGAGCCCCTCTATCCCCGCTCCAAGCTCCACGCTGATAAGAGAAACACTTGCTTTCTCTGGTAACGTTACCGGTCAAGGGCTTGGAATTAGAGCAACAGGATTTAGCATTTGCTATCTGTGCTTGGGTACTCAGCTTTGAAGTTGCCGTGTCTCCATTTCCACCGATCTGCGGATGAGCCCCTCTGAGGACGAAGGCAAGCCAAGACGTACTCCAGACCCAATGCAGAATGTAACGTCAACCAACCACCGACCAAGGACATGATGAGGGGCTTTGGAAGGTGGTATGGCTTGTGGAGGCGTCCCAGATATGTATTGAATGCCGAATGAATGGGCTTAAAAACCACATTGTCCCTTGAGTGAGACAACGATCGGACCATTCCGATCTGCATCACCATGCGCTTCTTTGTTGGTTTGCTCTTGGGGGTGGCAGGGCATGCTGTGGCAGCCTCTGGCCCAGGCCTACCAACTGTCTCCTTTGAACCGAGCAACGATGGAGGCGCGTGGCTGCTAGCGAATCTGGACAAGATTGTGGTTAACGAGGCATTCTCAGAGGCAAGGGATGAAGATGGCATGACATTGATTCCCCCGACTCTATACGAGTTTGCTTCTACCTTCGCTCAAGATCTAGCGGAAGTTCTAAAGCACGATGCTGGTGTTGAGGTGTCCTCATCTCCCACACCTGGTCAGGTCTACTTGACAATCGATGCCGATATTCCCTTTCTAGATGCAGCTGGCCGCCAGACTTCTGAAGGCTACCTTCTCGAAGCAACCGAGGACGGTATCACCATTACGGGAGCAAGTCCATTAGGTGTCTGGTGGGGAACACGAACCTTGATTCAACAGCTTGTGCTCAACGATGGTGCCATATCACATGGTAGCATCAAGGACAGTCCGGGCTGGGGGGAGCGTGGAATGATGGTAAGAAATGTGCTCACCAACAGAGTCTCAAGGTCCTAATTAGCATACAGCTCGACGTCGCTCGCCACTGGTATCCTCCCGAGTTTCTTGTTGAGATGTGTAGCTACATGTCTTTCTTCAAGCAGAATGTCTTCCACATCCATTTGAGTGACAATCTCTACAACAATGTTGCCATCTACTCTTACGAGCGCCAGATGAGTCTCTACTCGGCATTCCGACTGTTATCCGATAACCCGGAACTGGACGGTCTGGCAACAAGGAAAAACGAGTCCTACACCCGCCAAGTCTGGGATGATATGCAGAGCAAGTGCGCGGCTCGAGGAGTCACTCTGCTGCCCGAGATCGAAGCGCCAGGCCATGCATTGCCCATCACGCAATGGCGACCAGAGATTGGCCTGACCACTGACTATTCTCTGCTCAACATATCCCACCCTGACACTATACCCACCATGAAAACTATCTGGAAAACCTTCCTCCCGTGGTTCAAGAGCAAGACAGTCCACATTGGGGCGGACGAGTATCGGGATCCATCCCTTGATGATTTGTAAGTGTGGCTACAACAGGGCTGTCCATATCTAACCGAAAATAGGGCGTTGGCAGGAGAGTACACGCATTTCTGCAACGAATTAAGTGAATTCATCACAGAAGAGTCTGGCAAGCATGTCCGCTTATGGGGAACATTCCCGCCTTCAAAGGACGGCGACGTCAGCCGCAACGTCTCCGTCCAGCACTGGGCAGTTTTCGAAGCCACCGCCGTGGAGGACTGGCTCAACAATGGCTATAGACTGCTCAACTCATGGGATGCGGTCTATGTAGTCGGCAAGTGGAACTTGTGGTACGGGCCAGAGATCAGCCTGGACTTCTTGTTCCACGGAGCCCCGGGAGGGAAGCCATTCTCTCCTCATATCTTTGACTCGAGGAACGAGACAGCGAATGCGCCCCGGAACCACGAAGCAATATTCGGCCATATTGCTCCTCTGTGGAACGATTACGGCCCCAATGCCACCACAGTGTTGGAGGCGTACTATGCCTGGCGCGACGCCATTCCCGTGCTCGCGGACCAGCAATGGGGTGGTGAAGCCACGGAGGAGGATTATGCCCGCATGTTTCCTGTTCTTCATGCCAAGGCGCCTGCACAGAATTTGGACAGAAAGGTTGAGACAAAGACTGCCACGATTATGGATCTCGACTTTGCGAAGGGCCGAGTATGTGGTGGAAGGTTCCAAGACATGTCTGGGAATGACTACCATATCAACACAAACTGCGCCAACAGTGCCGAGGGGCTGATTGTAGAGCCAGGCTGCGAGGCCGCGACACCCCTGGAATCCAAGGGGCGCAACTATACACTGTCGTTTGGCATCAAGCCCTTGTCCGACTCCAAGGGGCCCATCTTCACTGGAAAGGACAGTGCACTTTGGTATGGCAACGGCACCGTGGACAGAGTCATGATGTTCTCTGGAGAGAGCGTGTACGCATTGAACTACACCTTCCCTGTCGGGGAGTGGACACAAGCCACCCTGAGAGCAGAGGGGAAGCGAACGTATCTCGACGTCGAGGGTGGCGATTCGATGGAGTTTCTGACAATCATAGGATGGAACGGGAATAGGTTCGTGTGGGAGAAGATGGCATTCGAAGCGCCCATTGCCAAGATTGGAGGTGGCGGCTTTGAGGGCATCATCAGCGGAATGAAGCTCACAGACACCGACTTGGTGGAGGCGGCCGAGACACGTCGCTCCAGACTCGCCTTGTAAAGTGGTAGAAGAATACCGAAAAGGGAATGAAATCATCCCTTTTCCGCCTTTGCTACCTTGCCCGCAATTGTTCTAGTAAGCGGAAGAGGGGAAATTTTGATCTGGCCAAGCGTCTGTCATCCGCAAGCCGAGCTCTCCTGTCTCTTCATTGCTAGAGCCTTCCTCGCGGAAGACTTGAGGTTGCTATGCGGATTTGTGAAAGGAATGAATCGGGGCGGGGATTTTCTCCCACGCTGCTCCGACGAGATTTCACCATCTACTAGTATCTCCGATAACCTGTTAGGAGGTCTACCGCACAGCCCAGCAAATTGCCCGCACTGTAAACTCCGCAACGACAATCCCGTCGTACCCGTAGCATTAGGGAGAAGTTGAAGTTGAGATGTGGTTTAAATCCCATACTCATGTCCTACTGACATCCAGTTTTCTTCGCTGGATAATTTGATCTGGCTGTAAACATGGTCAAAATCCTGTTGGTTGGCGGCACTGGCCAGATTGGCCGGTATGTGCTCGATCAATGCCTCGCACATCCCGATATCCACGACATTGTCGTCTTTGTGCGAAGGGAGTTGCCGTCTGAACTACGCCAGAACTCCAAAATTCACACAGTATTAATGACCGACTTTCTGAACTGGTCCGATGAGATTCTCAGTCCGCACAAAGATGCTGTTGCTATGATATGGTGGGTGCACAACCTCATTCACGTCCCCCAACTAACGCACCATTTCAGGGCAATCGGGGACCAGGAGGGCCGACAAGAAATCAACGTAGATTATCCCTTAGCCTGTCAGAAAGCCCTCATCGCTATGCGAAGCAGCATGGCTGCACATGAAAGGACCTTCCGATACATACATTTAAGCGGGAAACTCACCATTCAGTCTCAATCACGGCATCTCTGTCTCTACGAAAAGCCACGGAAAGCAAAGGTCGGTGCTTGAGAGCGTCCTCTCACTTGCCTCTTTAGCTAAAAAAGAATAAGGGCCTGCACGAGCTTAGGGCTTTAGAAATGGCGCATGGATATCCCTGGTGGAAGCTATATATTATTCGACCCGGCTTAGTGGTGGACAGCGATGGCCTCGGGGCTTTACTTGCCAGAAACATCATGGGCAGTTCGTGGGCTGTACGCGGCACAGAGTTGGGGGATTGTATGGCGTACCTGGCGCTGGGTACCGTACACAGCTCGGAGAGTATTGTTATGAATGAGGATATTGTCAAGCTCGCGACCAGTCATCACGCTCAAAAGAGTCCCGGCACAGGCCGAGCTTAATGGCATACTGAGGAAGCACGAGCGGACTTCTGTATTCTACTTATTTCGGCCGTCGGGAGTCCGAGCACTGCGGGTTTACATGCAGACTTATCTTACCCTCATCATACACTGTCTGTTTCTGGGTTCATGGGTGAGCTCGCCGTTGCCGCACTGGGAACTTTATCCCGATCTGCTCCTGGCGGTGCATACTCCACTCATGTGAGCGGCCATGTCTTCCGAGATTCCGGTCCAACCCTTGAGACAGCTTATCGCAGGCGGGATTTGCTAGGGCAACGCATTGCCAATCTTCGAATCAGTGGACACGACCAGGGAAGGACGCCGCTTGGATCTACTCTGCGGGAGTGATCTGAGAAGCTTGTATCCCACCTCGGATCCATCAAGATCTCTCGGATTGGGAAAACATATCTGGGCACTCCGGGCCGGCCTGCATTGAATTGAGCGTGGCAGAGGTCAGCCGTCGATTTGCTTGGTATGATGTAAAAGGGGAGCAGATACAAGGCACGGCTGTTAGAATAGCGCCGAGTGGAACCACACAGCCAAAGTCATCCCGTAGTCTGTCTGTTTGGTGACGTTATCAATATATGGCTTGTTCGATTACCTTCCACAATGCTCTTGGCTCTGTGGTATGTATGATAAGACCGTTGCAAGCATGACTGGGCACCAATATGTCAGGAGGACAGAATTTCCGCTTTCATGGCACTGCCATGAGCCAAGGAGAGTGATATTAATGCAGGGCCATGCGATGAGTGACGATACAGCTTCCTTTCGTGGGCATATGACCAGATATTGCACATCAGCTGGATCAATACATCCAATAAGAAGTACGATGTCAGACTCGAAGCTGCCTGCCATGAGCTGGCCGCTACGTCCGCAGCTAGCAAATAAACACGGGGTGCATAACGACAGCCATATCCAGCAGTGATGAGCACAGAAGCGTCGAGAACACAAGCAACACAAACCATCCAGGTCTCTGGCTTCACGGATAGCGCTCGTAGTGGAGATGACAAGTGCAAAAGCGCTTGAGCCTCCCGGAATTGATCGTCCCTTTCCGGGTGCCGAGCTCTTGGCTACCAAGCTAAGCTGCTCGATGACTTCAACGTCACCTCCCAGCATCAAGCTTACACTACCGCCCGTGAGCCCTACGGCCCGACTTGAACTTTGAGGGTCAGTTCCCAGAAGACTACGGAGCTTGAGATCTCGTTCTCCTTGCTGCCCCCAGGCCGTGGGGGGCCATCGTCGTCGCTCTTGGCACGGAGTGCATCGACAAACTGGGATCCCCCCACCACGGACCGCCGCCATCTTCCGTGATGAAACTGGCACTGATCGCCAACATAACCCAATCATCGTCATCGTATATCCCCAAGCCTGCGAGAAATGGGCCACCGTCCCCCCTTCCCCATGGGTCAAGTGCGGGCTGCCGTCGACAACAAGCTGTTGGGGGGATATTGCCAGGGGGGGCTTCCTCGCTGGCCACGAATTTCATGTTTCGTGAGCGCGTCCGCTATCACAGCCCCGCTGCCCTATTAAAGTACGGCGCTTCGTGGGTGACGGAACGACATCCCGTCACGGCATGTTGGGAAATCCCTCCATTGGGATCGCGGCCCAAGTGCAGCGAAAAAGAAAAGAAAAGAAAAAACCCAAGACTCTGTGGAGCGTGATGCATCCGATTTGGTTCCGTCAAATGTAAAGCAGTAAAGCGTGAAACACGGGCAAGAGTATATATGACCTTTTCATCTCCTCCATTGAGGCTTCACTTCACCATCCACAGCTCTCGACTTCAGAACAACCTCGACACCACTCCTCCTCCCAACACACAAAATGAAGTACGCTCTGACGCTTCTGGCTTCTGCCAGCCTGGCCTTCGGCCACGCCACCTTCCAGCAGCTCTGGGTCAACGGTGCTGACCAAGCCGACACCTGCGTCCGTCGCCCCCCGAGCAACAGCCCCATCAGCGGCGTCACGACCAACGACATCCGCTGCAACGTCAACGGTGCCCGAGGTGTCTCTGGCGTCTGCAGTGTCCCTGGTACGTCCTCCTCGACTCCCTGCCCACCCGAGCCGCATGCTAACATGTCTCCCAGCCGGCGCCACGGTCGAGGTCGAGATGCACGAGCAGCCCAACGCCCGCAGCTGCAGCAACCCGGCTATTGGCGGCAACCACCACGGTCCCGTCATTGTCTACATGTCCAAGGTCAACGACGCCACCACTGCTGACGGCTCTTCTCCCTGGTTCAAGGTTGCCGAGCACGGCTTCAAGGACGGCATCTGGGGAGACGAGTACCTCAACCAGAACTGCGGCCGCTTCCCCTTCACCGGTAGGAGCTAAATGGACTTCAAAGGGGATAAGTGCTAACCTATGACTCTAGTCCCCTCCAGCCTGCCCTCTGGTGACTACCTCGTCCGCGCAGAGATCATTGCTCTCCACGTCGCAGCCTCCCCTGGCGGCGCCCAGCCCTACGTCTCTTGCTACGTACGTTCCTCGCACCCCATCACCCAATTGTATACTGATAGCCATGTAGCAAATCCGTGTCACTGGCGGCTCCGGCTCTGTCCCCAGCGGCGTCAGCTTCCCTGGCGCCTACTCTGCCAGCGACCCTGGTATCCTCTACAACATCTACTCTGGCAACAACGCCAACTACCGCGTTCCCGGCCCTGCCGTTGCTGTCTAGATATCCAGAGCAGTATCTGGGGTTGGATACATTCTGCCGCTACATCTCGAGACTTGAACATTATTTGAGATGGCGCATGGCTTACAGATTCCTGCACATACTTCCCAGTTCATCTTCAAACCGTATATATAAGAAACATCTATAGCATGATTCAGATGCCAAGTACTTGGTGATTTTCCAATGCATGCACGTGTCCCCAAATGTAATCGGTTACTTCCGACCAACCACACTAGGAAGTGTCCTTTCGCATTTCCATCATGGTATGATTGGGTCTTGTACGAAATGGTACTTAGGTATAACGACTATATGTTGAATATGAGAAGACAATACCAGCTATGAAGCCGCCCACTTGTTTGCTAATGGAAATGCTTATTTGATACCCAGCTCTAGTTCCTCTCGTAGGGCGCCATACACCAAGACGTCCAATAGCTGGCCGTTCTTTTCGACTGCGTTCCGCTTTCGACCCTCAAATACAAATCCAGTCTTCTCCAGCACTCTCGCGCTGCCTTTGTTGTTGCTGAAAACCTCGGCTTCCAATCGTACAGCCTGCGGAAAGCTCTCAAATGCCCACTTTGCAAAGGCTGACAGGGCTTCTGTCGCGACGCCTCGACCCCAATGCGACTCACCGAGCCAATACCCAACCTCCATTGTGCGTGCCTGGATATCGTCTCTGGCCTTTAGGCCTATGCCTCCAATGAGAACACCCGTTTCGGGATCGCATATGGCAAAATCTCGCATCGGCGACGCACTTGTGGCCAGGTTGATCCACCATAGAGCATCCTTGACTTCGTATGGGCTGGGGAATGTATTCCGCATGAACTGGGCGATCTTGGGGTTGTTGGCTTCTTTGGCACTGGCCTCGGCGTCACCCACATAGTATGGGCGAATCATGCATTTTTGGAGATGCAGAATAGCAGCAGGTTGGTCTTCTGCCGACATGTTTGCGGCTGCTTGGACGACTAGTTCGATTTTGACAGCTAGTTGAGTGGCGTAGTATGCTTGGCATCGATAGAGGCGGCGAATGTTGTGTGTAGCAAGAACAAGGTTGCGGCAGCGCTGCTCAGCTCGGTGTCTGCGTTGTGACTCACGGTTCGTGGTTAAGAAGAGCGGGGATTGGCATAGCGCAAGAGCGTCTTACGCCAGAAAGCATGCGGGGTTATCGCAACGGAAAGTAACGTAACCGGATATATCCGGACGTGTATACGAGTATACAGGCCATGCTCGGGAGCTATCTCGCAGGGGTTGTCGGGACATGAACAATGCAATTATGCCTCAATCACAAGGCACGATAGAAGTTTGACAATAGGCTGTGAGCATCCACATTCACTAAGGCGAGGACAAACTCGGCCGACAGCTCCGGAGCCTTTCTATGGTTGTCCCATCAATATTGCTACCCTCCGTCCAGAAGCTAAGCAAGAACCTCCCCAAGATGCTTAGCAAGTCTTGAAGTCCTTAAGGATGCAGGTCTTGCCATCGTGGCCAGAGCCCAGCTTGGTAGGCTCCTTGCCGCTCGAGTTGCCTTGGTAGCGGACACAGTTCTTCCCCTTGTCTTGGCAAGTGTTTGTGATGGTGCAGCGATCTCCGTAGTTCTCGTTGACGCCGCAGAGATCGCCGCCCGACTTGGCAATGGCACCGCTGATGTTGATGATTCTGGGACCGACGTTGTTCTTGCAGTTGCCGCAGGATCGCACGAGCTTGCCGTAGTCCTTCACAAAGAAGTCCTTGATGTTCAGTGTGCCCTTGCCGTTGAACTGGAAGACCTTGTCGGCAGCCTTGAATGCGCCTCCTCCGTTGACCGTGGCGGTGCCAGAGGACATCTTGAAGGTAGCGGCATCCTCGCATACATCCGCCCACCAAACGTTGTTCAGGGTGCTGGAGGCGTGTGTTAGTCAGAACTACTCTTTGAGCGTTGCGTTTCTTACCATGAGCCCTTGCAGTGAACACCCTCACCCGATGAGGCGCCGATAATGACGTTGGAAAGAACAGCACCATCCTCAAGAATGAAAGAGGCATCCTTCTCGCCAGTCTCGCTCTGCCCCTGGCAAGTCGAAGCTATCTTTACATCAGAAACGATTATTGGCTTTGCTATAGCATTGTCGACTCACGGCTGCGCTCAAAGCGCTTCATCTTTCCGTCATAGGATCCCTTGACGGGGATGGCCGTCGGGACAGCAGTAGCCCCAGCAGACTTGGGCAGAGTCGTGGTGATGGCCGAAACGCCGGCGGCAGCGGCAATGAGGACAAGGGAAAGCTTCATTTTCGCGGTTTGGAAGAATGAATGAATGACTGAACGACGAAAGGAATGGCAGACTGGATGCAAGGACCGTGATGCGATTGGACTACATGAGGGAGTTTGCGACCTTTTGTATTTGTCGTGCTTCTTCTTGCAGCCTCGTGCTCAACACTTGCTCTGCCTGGGTCCGTTCTGTGTCCTTCATTTCACTGAATTAACTCTTGGCAAAACACTCCACTAACAAACAGGGCCATGAGGCGGAAATTAGTGACTTTTTGAAAGAAAGTCACAGTCACGAACTAATTGGACCAGGGACAACCTGGCCACCTCAAGCTTAAACAGGCGGGAAAATCCGAGGCAGTCCATTTTGGTTTGTTTCATTACTCGTGCCGATGCCATGCAAGCAAAATCTCGAATCGCGTGCCCAACGAAGTACCGTCTAAAATCTACATGTCTACGGGTAAAAGTTCTTGTCTCGCTTCAATCAACCCAAAACGCTGGACTTGAAGAGTCTGATGACAGCAATTTGCACAGAAATTAGGGACCCGGGCTGGACCTCGATAATGACTTTGGCCAGGCTCTCTCTGCCATGTTCTCACAAAGACATGCTTGCAAAGGAGGCGGGTTCAACAGACAGCTGGCAAGGCATTCATTCCATGATATTCTCAAGTGGTGACCCTCTTGCTAGCTTGCTTCGAGAAGTTTGCGCCCCTATTTAAATCCTGGTCAGGATAGCGTCTAGATGCCCGGATGGACCTCCAAAACCCACATTCTAATACGCCTAACCCTTTCCCATCAAGAAGATCGAGATGAAGAAGGTTCCTGACTTCAGCTTAGGACTCGTCCTCTGGATAGACCTCGCCAACGTCCCACTGAGCATGATTAGCGTGACGCAAAGGTTTCCAAGCCCCAGTTGACTCACATGCTCGACTATGCAACCACTTTCCCAC
Source organism: Stachybotrys elegans (assembly GCA_020746835.1). Classification (NCBI taxonomy): domain Eukaryota; kingdom Fungi; phylum Ascomycota; class Sordariomycetes; order Hypocreales; family Stachybotryaceae; genus Stachybotrys; species Stachybotrys elegans. The sequence goes on from JAGPNK010000017.1 coordinate 309,795, forward strand.
CTAAATCTATCAACGACGGTGCCAATTCCGGAGGCTTGGTAGTTGAGCCAGCCCTGGTCTCCTTGGAACTTGGTACGCAGCACTGTGATTTGAATGCCCGGCCAAACGGGGCCCAAGAAGTCCAGGGCAGCATCAGGGCCATCTTCGGCGAAGGGATTGTGGTTCTAACGAAGCGATGAGGACCCGACAGAGTTGCTTGCAAAGTATCGAACGTACAATATAGGTAGATGATATGTACTCGAAGGCATTCGTCAGGTTCTTGGTAACCAGGAATGCATTCGCAAAGGCATCATGCCTGGCCTCGGTCTCCTCCTCGGTAGGCTCTGGAACAATCGGAGCGCATGGCGGCGGAGTGACGACTGCCTGGCGAGCCGCAACCACAGGGCTCGGTTCATCGTTCCTCTGGCCCAGTGCAGCAACAGCCGAGATCACGCAGGTAAGAACCAACAAAGTCGATTGCATCTTGGACGAAATTTCCAACTGGGAGCTGGTAAATGTGACCTGGAGAGTATGATGTATCCGTTTGGATGGCGGTTCTTTATATGTTGTGGTGCAAACGCACCGGCACTTGCCGTGATGGCGTCGGCAGATATCACGGCAAATCACATTCAGTTGCTTAAACTGCTCGGTCCTCATTTGCGGACTAGAGTGCAATATATCGGTCAATGGCTCTATATGTGGTCGATAGTGTTCTTGGCATTGCAAGACATTATTCAGGCTGATTTCAAGGTGCCATGGCCAGTCAAGCTTCGGACGAAAGGAAAGACACCCAGGTTGCTTGCGTACCAAGAGCTATCTCTTAGGGGCCTTGCACAAGACAGGAAGGTCGACTCAATTTAGCTTCTGAGTATGGCGCACCAATACTGCAAGCCCACCAATTGTCATCCGTCGATATAATATTGTCTGTACTATGAGAGACGGTCCCCTCCAAGCGTCTACCCTATTGGGGCATAAGGTCAAGAATCCTCACATACTGTAGACCCGCGTGTGATAAATCCTGCGTCGCCTTCCTCGGAGTGGTTTGGATAAAATCTACGTCACGTAAGTAGATTTAAGGCAGTATATAAACGAATACTCGTGGTCGGGTTTGCGGGGTCGAATCAAGACTTGACGTTGTGGTGACAAGTTACACAGCTCTTCCAAGTTACTGGCAACTGCAGCATAATGTTGGGAAGAAATGGGCAGAAATTCCATAGGCAGCCGCCCTAAATGCATGCTTAATGGAACCTTTTTCATATCTCCTACTTCCTCAGACTATTGCTTGGCGACTGGCTGGGTCCTCACGCATCTCGATGAAGCTCCACGACACGGTGCTATGACGTAGAGTCTGCCATGCAAGCGCAGAAATGCCCAAACGATTGGACAGCTTGAGCCACGCCCAGAATATTAAACACTGGGAAACCGGTATCCATGCATGTGGCACCACATGTGGCGTCATCGGCTGTGTTGTAACGTCAATTCTTATCCCTCCAACGCTCAGCGTATAAGTAACGGCGCAAAGCCTCCTCCGTAAAGAGGGCAATCATATCCATCTACTATCAACATACAACTACAAAATCTTCAAAATGAACTCCGCCGGCGACCGTTCCGTCCTGTCTTCTGACATGCAGGAGCTCACAGAGGGCAAGGAGAGAACCGCGGATGTCATCCGCGGACACAAGGCCAACCTGTCCAACCCAAGTAAGCAAACTTGTACATGAGGGGTTTCTCGGCACTGACGCTGGGCAGACACTAGCGAGGCATCCAAGGAGAATAGTGCAAAGGCGATTGAGAATCTTGGTGGCGATGCTGTCCAGGAGGGCAACAAGGCAAAACCGAGAAGCAAGAATGCAGCGGAGAACCTCGACGGTACACGCGCAACTGCTGCTTGATCGATCATCTCTTCGAACAGAATGAGAATGTAAAAGTGGAAGTACCACATATTTATCTCTCTTGGTCGATGGTGCCTCGGATATGTCTTTTCTCCCGTGACGTGGACATGAACTCCCTGGCTGCATCCACGCCCATATAGCTATCCAGCTGTCAATCATGGGCAACGACATGTACGGTGCGGGCAACTTACATGCTGAGCATAATCTCACCGAGCTCATCCACATCCTGCGGCCGGCCGTATTTCATGAAGTTCTCCAGCGTAAAGTTGGTAATGATGAAATGCGGCATCTCCTTCCACGCACGGTCGAATTCAAATGGTGAATCGGCTTCCCATAGATGGCGTGACATGGTCCAACGATGCGCGTAAGCCCATATTCCTACTTCACGGTCTGTTTCTGTTAGAATCTTGGGGAGTGCATGGAGTTAAGAGACCGCATGCCTTCTTCTTTGGGTGCCTTCATCAATTCATACAGCTTCAAGAAGGAAAGGCCCGTGATGATGGTTCTTCGGACAGACTCTGCAAATATCCATCTCTAAAGAATAGAGGATTAGAAGCTGAAGGCGAACTGGGGCTGACGTACTCACTTCCCATTCCTGGGGCGGCTGTTGCCGTATCAGGAGATTGTCCATCGGCGCCAGGTCTCGTAGATTTTCCCGCACTGTACATAGCTCCTCCAACCACTTCTGCAATAATGGAAGATTTCTCTCGCCTTTAACACGGAGGGAGACATCCCCATCCATTAGCTGTATAATTTGGTATACAAACAATGCCTGAGTCCGCGCAAGCTTCTCGACAGGAGTGGCGCTGGGACGGCTGGCTTCGCTTCCCACCAGGGTATCCGCATTTTGGTGTATTGCTTGCATGACCATCATCGTATTTGTCTGTGTGCGATTCGTGTAGAGAACAGCAACGGTGAAGCAGGTCAGGATGCACGGTGGTGTCTGGCTTCGGTAGAGCTTGTGGTGAAGGAAGGGGGCAGCATTGCGAGAGGCAATGTCAGACACGAACCCTTTGACGCGATGTGAGATATAATACAAGGGTGTGTTGGGGTCGTAAAGATGCCATGGCTGCATGTCAATCTGCATGGTTTGTTAGATGAGGCCATAATTACGCCGATATCGACACCTATGTAGCTGAACTGCTGAGATACTTACACAAGAAGGGGCAATTTTGGCATAAGACCTCATAATCTCTTCGTCCACTGGCGTGCTTGGTCTTTCTGTAGGCGCTCCCGCTCCAACAGATACCATCCATTGCTCCTGGGTTGGATGGAGCGACTTGCATAGCATCTCAAGGAACGGATCTGTGTGGAGGCCGTCTTCTACCAAATCCCCCATCAAATAGTCCTCTGCGGGCAGCGTGGGGGCCGTTGCAGCACCCAGGTCCGTGTCCTCCAGGTAGTCAAAATTGGGCGGCTGTGCTGAGGATAAGACATGAGAAGTCGGCACCTCAAGCATAGGGCTCCCCGTAAAGGCAAACGGCTGGCCGGATGTGTCATGGCGCGGCTGACCGACGACCTTGCGATTCCGGCTCCAAGAGCAGACCAGGCTCTTCTCTACGCATCTTCCGCAGACGGGCGTCTGACGGTCGCAGCGCCTCTTGACGAGGACGCACTGGTTGCAGTTCTTCTGCCTCGATCTGGCAAACGCTGTGCTGCTTGGATCCGTCATGGTGTTGATTGCGAACCGGGCATGTGAGCAAAGGGGTCAGGCAGACAAAGGATTAGGGAATCCATCACGTGACGACAACCAATCTACCCCTCTTAAGAGGCAGCAGATGTCGTCAAACCCCCCAGGTGATACCTGTGAATGTGAACATGAATGTGATGCTTGATTGAACTGCCTGCTTTGTGTAGGAACCGCCTATCTGTTGTGGCCTTAAGCTAGCCACACAATATCTATTGAACTATCCTACCATTTCTCTCAATATCCTCACTACTTTGTATTTGTTTCCTGCGTCATCTCAAGGCCTAGTCCGCCTCCCCGCACTGGACCCTTAGCAGATAATGACGCAGCTTGGTGAGTTCGCCCTCCGCGCGCTCGCCGGCTACCGCGCCTATATCGAGGATGCGAACCGTCACGCGATGTTGGCCATCATTCCGGAGATCGAGGCTGCCGGTTCAGAGGACTTTGGGACGCCCGAGGAGATACAAGCAGAGCGCCTGAGATTCGTGAGGGCTATGCTTGGCGCAGGCCCCGAGCTACCCATCCAGCGTCCCGCCGACGTGCTTCGCAACTGGGATGCCCTTGTCACACCACTTGTGCTTGACGGGGCCGCAGTCAACCCCGATCCGGAATGGCGGGCGGCAATGCGCAAGGTCTACAAGTCTGCGATCCTCCAGGGTCTTGGCCGCCTCGAGTGCCCTGATGGACAATGGGCACTTCCCGTCGACTTTGAGGCCGTCATGAACGAGGTCGACAGCCTTGAAGGCCCTGGCTGGTGGGCCTCCCGCAACTTGGGAAGTCATATCTTCTGGGAGGGCTGGGGTGAAAATTTCGGCCGCATGGAGACGCCCCGGCGAATCCAGGAGAGGGTTAAAGATGGTCAGGCCATCATTCAGCTCGTGAACCAGCTAGACCATAACTATGACGTAGCCGGAGGCTGGGAGCTGGGCTGCGGTGTCGATGCAGTATTCCTTGCTGTCTACAGCCGTCCCAAGGCCGGCGAGAGGCAGGTTTGGTCATGGCGCTACGTTGCCTCGCTTGGTCGGGTTGGCATCAAGATATTTAAAGATCTTGGGGGTGTTTTGGATTGGTACAAGAAGTATCGTTAACCACACTACTCTGTGATCCCCAATTCTATGCAAGGCTCAGATAGCAATTTTGTCAATCCACGGACGGTCAATACCAATGCTGTTTCCGCGCCATTATGCTATACAGTTTACATATACATAGTTATAACTGCTTGTCCGACTGGAGCGGTGAAACGGCCACTCCCGTCTGGAAGCAGAGCCACGACAAGGGTTCGCCTGGAAGATAAAACTACATAGTTTCCATAGCCTACTGTCCAGGTAGGTGAGACTTTTTATTTTTATTTTTTTTATCTATCCATCCATCTGGTTTTTTTTCCTGGGGGTTTTATTTTTATTTTTTTTGTCGTGGTCTAGTACTATTTTAATCTTAATTCATCGTCTTTCTCTTCCTTTCTTCTCTCGTTTTGCATCGTCCCGATGAACCAGGATTAAATGACGACAAGCTGCAATGATCAATATTCTCCCTATCGTTGGATGGTGGAGTGGATGAGGGCATGTCTTGTTCGTGTCCGACGAGCACCGAACCCCAACTCCGAAACTCCGCCGCCAGTGGAAAATGCTCCAACTAATCACCAAACTCCCTAAAGTCCGGCGTTTGGTACGCATGGATGCCTATGCTGGCGTCAGCATCATGCCGAGCCAAACGTTAAAAAGCCAGAGGCAGCACTCCTCAGCTATGATTTGGAGCAAGAATTTCCTCCTCACCAAGAACCAACATGTCCATCAAAGCTGTCGTTGTCGGAGGCACAAATGGCATTGGCTATGCCATGGCATGCCAGCTGGCCGCCACAGCCAAGAACTCAACCGTCATCATCAGTGGCCGCACCAAGCCCGCCAACATCCCGTTCCCCAACATTGAGTTTCGGCAATTGGATGCAACTTCCATGAGAAAGATAAAGCAGTATACCGACACCATCAAGTCCGTCGAGGGCCAGAAGCTCGGCATGCTCATCATGACGCAAAGCTACATGAACCTCGATGGACGAACCGAAACGCCCGAGGGCATCGACGCCAAGATGGCGCTGCACCACTACGGCAGACAGCTGCTGATACGCGAGTTGACGCCCGTACTCGAGGAAGACGGCAAGGTCATTTCCGTCTATGACAGCAAATATGGCAACCCAGACAAGATTCTGTGGGAGGATCTCGACCTGAAGCACAACTACGCGCTCGGCAGGACAGCAAACCACGGCATGGTCATGACTGATGCCATGGTTCAATGGCACGCAGCAGAGCAAAAACGGAACGGCGGCCCGGCGAGATATTTCGTGCACGCATGGCCAGGGGCCGTGAAGACAAGCCTGCACAAGGAGATGCAGTGGTATCTCAAGCCGTTGCTACGAGGTCTGTCTTCGATCTTTGGTGTATCAGCTGATACTGCCGCAACCAGGCTTCTGAAGGGTACCATGGATCGTGCAGAAGCAGATGTGGCAGGCGGAAAATTCTGGACTTGCATTGACAACCACGGGCAGGAAGTCAAGGACAAGAAGATATGGAGCGAGGAAGAGTTGGACAAGATTGCCAGCCATACCTGGGGTCTTGTCGACTCTGCGCTGAAAACGCCTGCTTGAGACGACGAAGAGGTCCCCTTCTCGGCGCTGTAATGTACTGTATGATCTGGCGCAAAGAGGGATTGTGGGTTTAAATGTCATTCATTTTCAGTGGAAATTACCCCGTTACATTGTATATTTCTTTTTTACCTGTGCTCAACAGAAAGTCAATGCCGAGGACCTCGGTCCTAGGCTTGCTCTTGTGACAGCTGCTCAGCAATTCGTGTTCATCAACCGCCTTATCCATGCTGGATACCTAACGCTTTGGCGGCTTGGTAGGCAAACAACCTGCCAGTCCAGGCGAAAGTCCGAGAGGAGGGGGGCCGAAGTGACCTATACGTCTCCAGAATATATCCCGGGGCCCAGCAGACCTGGGGCAACATGTCCTGGTAAATCACGGGCCGAATGCAGCGGCACTGCCCGGGCGGGACCACCTTTGATGAGGCGTTGATCGAGACATTGGCTGCTTCGCAAGCTCCTCTCCATTCCTGTCACACCTGTCCGTCGCTACGCTTGTCGTTGTCATCAGCGATGTGAGCAGCTTGCCCAAATTGCACGAGCAAGACCCCGGCGCGTTACCCGGCGTCGGGTAAAAGAGCACATTGTCCAGGCCCGACTTGAGGCAGTAATCTGGGATGTCCCCGACTTTCTGCTGGTACTCGCAGCTGTAGACCTGGTCCTAGCAGTGCGTCGCGGCGCAAACAACCTGCTGTCTGGCCTGTATGCACGAGCAGACGTTGTGGCAATCGACCCCGACACCCTCGCAGTTGTCGTTGATGCAGCTCGCCCAATCATTCTGCGCGTCCGAGTAGCATGCCTCCATGCCGGAGCGGTCTGCGCACGTCTGCGCTTCAGAGTAGCCCACCTTGGCGCCGACGGCCAGGCCAGTCAGCGCAGGCAACAGCATGGGTAGTTCAGCATGGTCTTGGTGTTGAATGCTCGGAGAATCCGCCTGGAGGAAATGGAGCGACAGCGAGAAACGGCATCATTTTGAATGAGGAGATCCAGTTTGTCTCCACCAACTCCTGGCGACCCAGCCCTGAAATTGAGTCTCACGATGGGACTCACTGGTAACTTGTGGTAGGAAGTGACACTAAGGAGTGATTGCTGTGGGTGTGTCGGGCTCAGCTGCGTGGGCCGTTGACGGGGCGGGTTTCTCCTATTCCCCGTCCGCCTACACCGTGGATGACATTGCCATACGATGTTGAGGATTCCTCCTGGCAACTGGCAACCTTGGACGATTGATCTGGACGTCATCATCGGCGGCCTGTGTGTATCCATGAAGACAACGCCAGAGGGAAAAGTTGGAACGAGCAATAACATTCGTTCGCTACCTAGCACTCCATGCTCCAATTAGTTCGCTGAGGAGTTGAACCTGTTGATCCTCCTACTGTAGAGTAAAGCCCAAAAATCCAAGCCCGTCTTTGGTATCCTAGTCCGCCCTGAGATCCCTTGTTGCTTTGCTGATCCCTCGCAATACCAGATTCAGAATTAAGACCAATATCATCATGACGTCGTTATGTTTCCTTTGAGAAGGCTTCGAGTGAAGGTGTTTTTAGTCGAAGCGCGTGCTATTCCTGCCCTCCCACTCATCACAGCTCACACGCGTGACGTTGCCCATGGCGAGGCCGATGCCGCTATTCCTGCCGGCAAAGGCATCCCAGGCGCCCGTGTCGACGCAGAGGTTGAAGTTGACCTGGGCGCCGTACATGTTTGTGGCTGTGCTGTCTCGCTGGCCGCAGATGGGATAGCCCAGGGCCGGGCACATCTCGTTGATCATGACGACGATTCTCGAGTTCATGCGCTGGCCCTCGTCGGAGCTATGGGGTTCTAACCGCCAGCAGGTGCCGCAAGTGAGGCCCTCGGCATAGAGCCACTCGGAAACCTGGACGGCGTAGCCGGGCTTTTCATGTGGTCAGCATCATACTAATTCAATCGCGGTGAAAGGAAGTCCCTTACGTCCGTCATGATGCCGCAAGCATTGCCATAGTTCTTGCAGCTGTCTCCGTCGCCCGAGTCGCCAGAGCCGTAATAGGTAAACGAAGCAGTAAAGGTCGAGCCAATCCTGACCTCGTCCTCGGTCGGAATGGTGACGGCCGAGCTGCTGGGAGCAGGAGCCGAAGTGGTTGTCGCCGATGCGTCGCCTCTATTGCTTTCATCGGACTCGCCGCTAGAACCAGACCCGGATCCCGAATTCCTCGTGCCAACGACGGCGCCGGCGACGATGGCGACAATCGCGACGATGGACACGGCGACGACGATGATGACCAGCTTCTTGCTGGGCTTCCATTTCGGCTTCGGTGGCGGGGCGCTGGGGTCTACGACGCCCATCGGTATCGGGTGGTAGTCGTCGTATTTGGGAGGAATGGGCAGCGGTTTTGCAGTCATGAATTCTTTGTTGGTGTCGTTGTGGTTGACGACCTCGAGGCCTCCGTAGTCGACGAATTGAGGCGCATCCGACGAGTTTCGCTGGACGGCCTGGGAGACATTGAACGTCGACTGCTCAATGAAGGGCTCCGGCATGCGCACCTCCTTGCCGGTATCAGTATTGTTGTGCTCCATGCTTGTCTTTGTTTTCTGGACCAGTGGCCCTCTCTTCTCGATCGTTCGCCAGCCGGTGTGTCGAAGAGGGCAGGCGATTTCGACAACTCTTTCAAATCAAGCTCATATGTCTGCCCTTCGAGAAAAAATAAGGAAGGGGAAGCGCACGTGGAGGAGTTGCATTGTATGGAGGAGAAAGAGGCGCGGCATGCAGCAAGGCAAAGGCAATCGGGGGATCGAGGGGTTGCTCGACAGGGGCCTTACCCAACACCAACTTTGTCCGAGCCTGAATGGAGGATCCTGGAAGCAGAAAATTATCCATAAAAATGCTAGGCTGGTTAGGGACTTGGCGCGCCGAGATGCTAGGCATATTCCGCTCACTAGGCTATCAAGACTGCTGTCATGTCCGACCTGCCCCAACTGGCAAACGGGCCACTTCACTCTTCCTGGACGTAGCTCGATATCTGAGAGACGGATATCCTTGCTTGGCTCCAGTAGCGGTATGCATTTGCTGGCGGGAGCTCACTCAGAAGTGGGCGCTTGCAACGATACCATCAAACTACTATAGCATGCCACTTGAGATGGTCTCCGCACATGGAACCTGGATGGGTCGAGGCCAGCAGTTCTTGCAGTGTCATTGGACACCCTCATCGGCATGTCTCGAGTGCGGTGGTCAGACCTGGTCAGCCCTCGTCTGAAAACGAAGCCAGTGCGTGCAGATCTCGGCAGCTACTGGCTAACTTGCTGCTTACGGTGGTCGCTGGGCTGAAGCGCCAAGTTGATCCTTGGGATCCTGCTGCTCAGCCCATGTCTTGACCGCTCAAGCCATCAACATGGCGCTTAGATACACGTAACATAGTAATTACGGAGTAGGTGAGACGAAATAGTATGTATGAGTCGAGCAGTCAGCCACCAAGCCCGGCTAAATTCTCTTCCCATGCATGTAGGGATGCAAACTAAGACAATACGTTGTACATAGGGAGTCGCCGACTACTATCCATTGTGCATGGCATGGCATGACCCCCCTCCAGAGCCAAGCCGTGTAATTTCGGGCCACGTTGCCGGGCTCATGGTACCAGCCTTTCGCCTCCACGGAACGCTGCCCTACGGAAGTGTTGCGTGTGCTTCTGAGCCTCGCACATGGCCCGGTCGGCCAATCCCTAACAAACGCATCGATGGTTCGACGTGTGACTGTTCCTTGAGCGCCGTCGCCCGTGGCTGGGAATGAAGACGCCACGAGGCTTGGCACCGTGCCCAGAAGGACTGCATCCTCCTGGGCCAGAGGGTGCAGCAGGCTGAGCAGGATGTGGGTAAAAGACGAATATCCTATCCGTAATCGCTCAACAGTCAGATGCCTGATGAGTCCCTGACGGCCGCGAAGGTTTTACCCGAATGGGAAACAACTTTCGGACCTACCACAAGTCTCCCCATTCAATCTCCGGCTCATCATTTCCAATTGCTGGCTTGGAAGCCTGGGACGATGTAACAGTTGCCATCTGGTCCGAACCTGGTCAGGCCCGGCAGCGCCCGCTCGTGTTGTGGATCATGGCCATGATGGCAAAGTAATTAATACTCGAGATGTATGAGGATGATGTGGACTTGTTTCGGCTTGCCTACCCCTGCCTCTGGGCAAACCCGATGCGTAGGGCTCGGGCTCGGTAATTGTCGAGGCGGTAGCGAGAAGCGCCACTCTTCCAGGGCATCGTCGAACTCGACAATGTCGCGCAGTGTCAGATCGCAGTACTCATCGTCCATCACTGGCGCGTGGCCTGAACGAGCCGAGATGTGCTTGTCGCACGCGTAGCATTGCCAGAACAGCCTGCGCAAAGAGCCTTTTCGATGCCACTCGTCCTCGCTATTTGTCGGTTGCCGCGCAATGGCTGGCTCGGTATGGGCGCCGAGTATCATGGCCAGGCGACACGCCCCCGAGTGCAGGAGCGTCGCCACGTCTGCTCTCCTCGTGGGTAGTAACACGTGCACTGGCTACACCGTCAGCGAAGCGCAACCACCTCGATCCGGAACATGCCCTTCCTTACCAGGGCGACGGCTTACCCGCGATTCGAGGCAGTAAAGCGTGCGCATGGGAAACCCACTGCCCGACGCCGACCGAAGATTCCGAGTCGAGGTCTCCGAGCATAATGGCCGTCATGGACAAGAAGGACAGCACGCATGCCGTCGCGACATGGATCCAAGGCTGTGTCAATCGTGTGATTGAAGCTCCTGGCGTCGGCAATGGGAAATACCAGCCAGAGGCCCGAACTGCGGTACATGTCAAAATACTTTGACACCAGCCATCTCTCGGGCAGCTTCAGCGGCCCCCCTCTGTACTTGTACAAATGCGATTTCGCCTGGCGATGTCATGGAAGCCTGGTGCCCGAAGCTTCGAACCTGGGCATCGGGCCTGTTCGCGATTCCATCCACTGGGAAAACAAGAGGAGGCCTTTGTAGAGTCCGTAGCTGCATAGGTGCGACCCGGCTCTGCTCCAGCTTCCCACGTTCTTGGCTGGTGAATGATCAGAGCTGATGTCATCACCAGCTGATTTGTCCTCTGAGCTGGGCCTGTGAGTATCAGCATAGGCTTCCACTACGCTTGTAATCTCCCGAGCTGGAACTTCTTGCGGCAGCTGTGTAAAACGCTCGCTTCCTTGCTGCCATCAAATTAGATACACGTCTGTTCAAGCCATTCGTTCATCTACCTACCTTTGTTTCTTACCAGGCCCATCGAATGTATAAGCAAGCCCATGGTGTCTGCACCAGCCGCATTGTAAGTTGCCAGAATCGCACTGGATCTGTGGGGATTCATCGTCATCAGTACCCTCGCTCCACGGATAATCTTGACGCGCCCTTGTTGCCTACCTTGCAATATAACACGCGTCACATGCGCGCTTTCTTTTCAATGTAGCGGACTGCATTGTGGCTGGTCATGTTATGAAATGGGGACACAATGATCAGAGCACTCACTTATGGAGAGACAGTCATACGATCTGACCCTCTTCGGGGCTTATTCAGCGCCCTCATTTATGACAGGAGGTCCCTGTATGACATATCCATCTTGGCAGTAGTTGGGATGATGTGGAAACAAGCATAAGCTGGTCACTTTCCCCAGTAGTCAACGACGACGGTCCATGATACATATCGACGGACCTTGTGCATGCTACTAAAGATTTCTTTAGTACTGAGGAATATACGACAGGAGGCCGTGACATGGCTTTGAGTTATGTAAATCTGGTGCTGACTTCCATATGAAGATCGCCCGATGAAGCGAAATACCTCTAGTGCTTCCTCTCTTTAAGGCCTTTGTAGCCCTTCTGAGCTCTCGTCCCAGTTTTGCACAGCGATAGCGCACTAGCTGGGCAAACCCAGCAGGATGGCAGATGATCTCTCAGACCCGTTGGTGTGGACGTGCTGCCGTAAGAAGCTTGTTTAGCGGGCGTCAGGGAAAGTGAATACCCTTTTCCCTCTATTGGCTCCCCGAACTTCCATTCAAGGCAAGCCCCTTCTCTTGTGTCCCTGAGTCGATGCTGGGCTATGCGGCATCCCTAGGATGCTCTCGACTGCATAGCATAGACCCGATAGTACTATACAACGACTTATTTGTACATACGCTCACGGTCCTCGTGGACAACCAAGTTGAAAGGAAACACGATTATATGTTCATTTTAGTTCTGTCACAATTCACCTGAATACTTATTTGAGTCTTTGGACTCGAGCCATTGTAGGGCAACAGGACTTCCATTCCCAGCACTGAAGTAGATCTATCGAGTAGGCCGTATCTCCGACAGCCTCGATAACCAAGCAATTTTCTGGCTCGTCAAACATGAGCATAGTGTCATTGGCAACAGGGAATTTTGTCCCACGTCTCCAGCGCTGTGGAGCTCTTTTCCTTTACCAATTACCTCACCTGGCTCAACTAGCACATCCCACTTGGTTGGAGGAAGCACATCCCAGCTTCATCAAGATTACCTTGGCTCTCAACCATACTGCGAAGCACCCCGTTAGAGTAGCTCCCTTCGCTCAAAGTCGGACGGAAGTTGACAAACATCAAACATCATGGCAGCTCCAACACAGGCAACCCAGCAAACCACAGGCAATCAGCGTTTCGACGCCGAGGCTGCCGCCTGGGACAGCAAACCCTTCGTTCACGCCATGAGCCTGGAAGCATGGAAGGCAATCCAAGCAAATGTTCCAACAGTGTTTTCCAACCTGGGTCAGCGCCCCGACATTCTGGAAATTGGCTGCGGCACAGGGCTGCTCAGCCTGGAGGCCGCCCCCGCATCCAACCGGCTCGTGGCTATCGACGCATCTCAGGGCATGATTGCCGTCCTCAAATCCAAGCTGGAGAAGCCAGGCACGCCCGAGAACATTGAGCCTATAGCAGTCTTGCTCCAGGATCCAGAAGATATGAGCTTGCCCCCGGCCGACGAGTCCAAGCCTGACGGCCCGCGGCTCAAGTTTGACCTTGTTCTCTCACACCTCGTCCTCCATCATATTGCCGACCTCAAGAAAGTACTGACTACAATGCTTGGGTGTCTAAAGGAGGGCGGCATGGTGGCTCTGACGGACTTTGAGGACTTTGGACCCGACGCAAGGCGGTTCCATCCCGAGTCCAAGATGGATGGGGTCGAGCGGCATGGGATTCCCAGAAAATGGATGGCGGAACTTATGCAAGATGTGGGATTCAAAGACGTAATCACTAAAGTGGCCTGGGAGCACTCCAAGATGGTAGAGAAGTACCCGGGCGAGTTCGGGGGTGGCGCCCCATCTGAGGGCCAAGGCGAGCTCATGACATTCCCCTACATCATTTGCTTGGGAAGGAAGTAGTAGCAGCAACCCTCGAACCATTTCATGGTGTGATAAGTACTTTGGTTTGTTTCCTAGTACGGATGATCTACCCTAGAGTTAAACTCCCCCAACCAATTCCCGAACTGATGAGCAAACTGAACCAGAAATGCCCCTGTAAACCCCCGCCCGGCGGATGTGACCTCCCTGATGTGACCTGTAGATCAGCTAAATTTGTAATTGCAACCCTTGGCGCGATGGCACTGCGGGGAATGCTGTTCAACTTCATTAATCGGACAGCGGCCAGTTCTGCATGGATTGTCGGCATGTACGTAACGTTCCATGGGTGTTTGAGCATTGGCATAGACATGACAAAAAGGACCTAATGCCAGACTCTTCCTCTCCGGTTCTCCTGCACCACTGGTGGCCAGCTTCGCATCATGGCTCGGCGGTTATTCAAGGTTCTCGCGACGCTTGAAGCGACTAGGAGGTGCACAGCTCAAGAGCTTCTTGTGTCTGCACCGGGACAAATAAGCAAAATCCCCAACTGGGACATACAGTCTTCTTCCGATGTGAACGATGACTTGACAATTCTCTCCCAGCCGGGAGCCGACACCTCATCGTTCTACCACATTCCCACGTCAAGATGCACTCTAATGGGCTGCCTGCTTGAGGCGGGCATCTACAAAGACGAGGAGCTATGGTTCTCGAACAACCTGGAAAGCTTCAATTGGGGCCAGTTCTCAGTCCCGTGGATCTACAGAAACGAGTTTGCCCTGGAACCATCGGACGGTCAGCACTTTATACTCCAGACGAACGGCATCTCGTCCCGCGCCGATATATATCTGAATGGAGAGCTGCTCGCGGACAAAGAGTACCAGTCGGGCGCATACTCGGGCCGTATTTACGAAATCACGGACTTGGTGGCGGCTGAAAACGCCCTCCTAATCCAGGCATATCCCACGAACTATTTCTACGACCTTGCCCTTGGATTCGTCGACTGGAACCCATATCCGGTGAGGATTTTGTAAGCACGAGAGACGCTGAGCGAGCTAATGCTTAACAGCCCGATAATGGAACCGGTGTGTGGCGAGACGTCACGGTCAAGCAGACTGGTCCTGTATTCTTCGAAACCCTGAGCGCCATCGTAGGCATCGATCCAGGCAGTGTCACGCTTCGTCTCGGAGTGAGGAATCTGGAGAGCACTGAAGTGAGATTCGTCGCCAAAGCCTCCATAACCGAGCCCGATGACGGAGCGGAGCACATCCTTAAAGAGACCGTGACCCTCAATCCGCATGAGGCACGAGTGATTGAGTTTACGCAGACATTTGAGGACCCGAAACTGTGGTGGCCAAAGCAATGGGGAGACCAGCCCTTATACTCGGCTGTAGTCACGGGCTCTGTGAACTGCGCCACGACGGACACGCTGAAGACGACATTCGGTCTGCGAACCGTCACGTCAGAGGTCAACGAAGATGACGATATAGTCTTCTACGTCAATGGTAAGCCATTCCAGGTGATGGGCGGCGGTTACAGCGCCGACATGTTTCTACGTTTCGACCCTCAGCGGTTCGAGCATATCGTGGAATACATGCTCGACATGGGCCTGAACACGATCCGTCTCGAAGGCAAGAATGAGCACCCCGAGCTCTACGACGTGGCGGATCGCATGGGTCTGATGGTCATGGCCGGGTGGGAATGCTGCAACAAATGGGAGTCGTGGAGCTACAACAATGAGCTCTCCGTCGACCCCGTGCCGGTGTGGGAAGACGAGGACTACTCGGACGCCAACGCCACCATGTGGCACGAAGCTAGGATGCTGCAGACGCACCCCAGCATGCTCACCTTCCTCATCGGCAGCGACTTTTGGCCCGACGATCGTGCGACGGCCATCTACGTTGCGGCGCTGAGGGGGTCCGACTGGCAGCTGCCGATTGTTCCGGCGGCCAGCAAGCGCGGATATCCCGATCTTCTCGGACGCTCGGGCATGAAGATGGAGGGTCCGTACGATTGGGTTCCCCCCAACTACTGGTATGATGTGGAGGGCGATGATGATCGTGCAGGTGCAGCTTTCGGGTTCGGGTCTGAGCTCGGTGCTGGTGTCGGGACGCCTGAGCTGGGAAGTCTGCGGCGGTTCCTCAGCGAGGACGACATGGACGACCTCTGGCTGAACCCGGACAAAGGGCTCTACCACATGTCTACCAATGTATCGCAGTTCTATGACCGGGGCATCTACAACGAGGGGCTATATGAGAGATACGGAGCTCCCACCTCGCTCGAGGATTACCTCATGAAAGCGCAGGTGGCCGACTACGAAGCCATACGCGCGCAGCACGAGGCTTTTTCGTCGCGGTGGAGCGAGGGGCGCATAGCGACAGGCATGATCTACTGGATGTTGGTCAACGCATGGCCCAGCCTTCACTGGAACCAATTCGACTACTATCTCCATCCGGCCGGCACGTACTTTGGCAGCAAAGTTGGGTCGCGGACGGAGCACGTCTCGTACAACTACATGAGCAAGGACGTCTGGATCATCAACCGCTCCTTGGACAGAAATGGGGCGCGCCGGGTCGACGTCAGCGTCATTGGTCTGGATGGACAGCAGCTGGCCAACGCGACATACGACGTCGAGACAGCAGCAAACAGCGCCGCACGTGTCGGGGTGGTACCAGGGCTGGAGGATGCGGACAATGTCGTCTTTGTCAAATTGGTGCTGAAGGGTGGGGAGGATGAGATCCTCAGCCGCAACGTATACTGGATCGCGCCGAGTATCGACACGCTTGCTTGGGAGGACAGCACGTGGTACCACACGCCCGTGACCGAGTTTGCCAACTACACGTCTCTGTTTGGGCTGGAGGAGGCGTCGATCCAGGCTACTGTGTCGGCGGATGCGCGAGATGGGGAGCTGTATCGCATCACGCTGGAGAATGAGGCAACAGTCCCGGCGTTCTTCATCCGGATGAATCTGGTGGATGGAGAGGGTCGAGACGTGAATCCCGTCATTTGGTCCGACAATTATCTCACATTGTGGCCAGGCGAGAGACTCGAGGTCACAGTGCGCCCGGGGCTGGAGTCGCCGACTGGATATGCAGTGGTGATTGATGGAGTCAATCTGCCTGCATCGAACTTGGACTTGGGATCCTGAGACGGAATGGCGCGATGCCCGTGTGAAGATGGGACGCGGGCGATGATGGTGATTAATTCCGTGGTGAATGACGTGCATGAGCTGGTGGATTGGCGAGTGGGCAGTTATTGTGGGCCACCCCGTACAGCGATAGACCGGATACTGCAGTACTGCTTAATGAGATAGGCAAATATTCATCTAGCCGCACTACCAAATTTCCGTCAGATTCAGATTCTGCCTCGTGTCGCAATCCAGCGTCCATTTCGCCAGGCACAGAGGGCGGCTTCTCACCAATTACCCCCTGGCATCATGTTTCCCTTGTTCTCTTCACGTCGCTCCTTAGACATGTAATTTCTTGTACTATTTCTTGTGTAAAAATCTACAGCTGCGCCATTTAGAGGGATGGCCTACACTCTTCACGCTGGCGGTGCTGCTGCCTTCAGCAGCCTCGACCCGCTCTCCCACGGCGTCTCTGTCATCAAGGACGTCTTCCATCGGTGGTCGGAGCTGGATATTACCCAGGTCGGGTCGCTTGTGGCCATTGCTGGCACTACGCCGGCTGTCTGGAGGTGCTTGCGACGCATATGGAGGGAGTCGTACGCCTGGATCCGCCAGCTCTTCGTAGCCTCCGTTACCGTTCCCGCCGGCGACCCCCTCAACCGGAGTGTGGTGCGTTGGATCGAGGCCAATCGCCCACGGCATTACCAATCCTTTACGGGACGCATAGAGGTCGGAAGGGCCAGCAGTGACCCTGCCGCGGGTCTTAAGAAGACGAGGAATCCCGTCAGATACTGCCCTCATTGGGATACCAGGTGGCTGTGGTACTCGGGCAGTCTGTTCATCGTCCACCGCGCCTTTGAGAACTTTGGCGCCTCGCTCGCGGATCCCACTTACGATGGTGCTGGAGGTGAAGAGCTCGTCGTCAGCAGCTTCGGGTGGTCGGCGGAACCCGTCAAGCGGTTCATCGAGGCATGCCGCGAGTACACCGACCTCCAGACGCAATTCTTTGTCATCATCTACTCGCGCGACCGCTACGGCATGTCCTGGAAGCCCAAGGCGCGCAAGCCCATTCGGCGCATGGACACGGTGCACTTTGACAGGCGCCTGAAGAGCGAGCTCCTGAGCGACATCCGCAACTTCCTCGACCCACGAAGCCAGGCGCGCTACCAGAGCCGCAGCATGCCGTATCGCAGAGGGTACCTGCTCTATGGCCCTCCAGGCACTGGCAAATCCTCGCTCTCGGTGGCCATTGCGGGCGAATTCGGTCTCGACCTGTACGAGGTCAAGATACCCAGCGTCGCCACAGACGCCGACCTGGAGCAAATGTTTCTGGAAATCCCCCCGCGGTGTCTCGTGCTGCTAGAGGACATTGACGCCGTATGGACAGATCGCGCGAGGAGCGACAAGAGCGGCCAGGAGGGAACCGGCAGCCAGAATTGCACGCTTTCAGGACTTCTCAACGTCCTCGATGGCGTGGGGTCGCAAGAAGGACGAATCGTCATCATGACGACCAATCGGCCTGACCACCTCGACAGCGCTCTCATACGGCCAGGTCGCGTCGATATGCAAATCCTGCTGGGAAACATCAGCAAGGCGTCGGCGGAGGAAATGTTTATGCGCATGTTCTCTCCGGACCTCACACCGGATCTCAACGTGGAGGAGCTCCGACAGCTGGCGGTACGATTCGGCAGCAGCATACCAGACAATGTATTCACGCCCTCGCATTTACAGGGCTTCTTCCAGCTGCATCTTGACAGCCCTCAGGATGCCATCGCCAACATCGACGCATGGGTGGATAGAGAAGTGGTTAGGAAACAGGACAGGGAGTTTGAGGTCATCTTGGGAGGTGTGAACATATAAAGGACGGGTTTGGACTGTATCATCATGCTACGCGCTACGGATAGACTGGCACTGTATATTAGAGGACTGGGAATAGAAGGTTACAGATTAATTGACGTTAGTTCTGCGATAGATTGCTTGACACACATCCCGGGCCCGAACCCGTATCCCGCCAGACAAAGCGAACTCCTCATTCCCCAACTTTGCTCTAGTGGCTTGACCGGACGAGCGGCTCTCCGCAGGCCATGGATGCCGATTCTATCCCCATGGGGAAGGGGAACAGAGCGTCGGGAAGCGCCAGGTCTCGCGCGGGCATGCAACCCTTTGAAGGCTTTGCCAAGAAGAGTCTAGACCTACGGCTTCCCCCGCCCATTTCGATGCAAGAACATGGAGTTGCTCGCACGAAAGGACGATGGCAACCTGGGGTAATGCACATTCGCCAACTCAGCTTCAAGCTAGGACGACTGTATTGCCGAGGCTAAAGGGAAGCGTCCAGCTGACATGCCTACTCCTTCAGGTATACATGCACGATACCTGCAGTCCGAACACGGGCGTCCGTATGATTCGTCTATGCCGTCGGCCGAGCCCCTCCCTTGCGCGTCGCATGGAGAAGATCGTACCACCCAACGCACAGCAGCATGAGCCCGCTAGCTTCCGAAGGCCCGAAGATCGACGTATGGACGCGCGCGCCGCCCAGTCCCGCCTTGGCTTTTGCTGGGCAAACCAACCCTGAAGCTATTACGGAGTAGGTTGCACAGATGGGGTGATGGTCTCGTTTCTCGTCACCCTACCGGCCGGCTCCTCGCTCAAAGACGGTTTCTTTTCTTCTTTTTTCTTCTTCTCCCTCTTGCGGTTTAAGAGAAGAATCCGGAGACATTCCCCGTCGGAAAGCTAGTCATGTGGTGCGCGGGCGAATCCAACAGACTTGGTGGCGTCACAAGCATGCGACGTTTCAATGATGCATGTTGTCGGGGTCTATGATCAATTACATGCCAATGACAAGCTCCCCGTTCGCCAAATCCTTCCCTTACCCCGCAAGGTGATCCCCAGCTGCAGTCTAGCCCTGTATGCAAACACGAAGCCTGTGTCATTATCCCACTCATCCGATCAGGGCTAGGAGGCAGAAGAGGCATCACGCTACCAGGTTCCCCTTCACCCGACTCTACAGGACGCCTTCGGGGTTGACATTTAAAGAGGTGACAATTCCCAGATCAATCTTCAGATCAGGCCATCTTACCTTTCAAGCAAACAACTACTATCCGCACCACAAAACACCAGCTTCATCGTCATCTTCAATCGACGTCGCACAACCCGCATCATGTCTAACATCCCTACTGAACAATGGGCGCAGGTGATTGAGAAGAGTGGATGTAAGTCTCTGTTCCATCCCGTCAAAGGAACCAGACTCACCCGTCATACCAGCTACCGTCTACAAGAAGATCCCCGTCGCAAAGCCTGGACCCGATGAAGTCCTCGTCAACATCAAGTTCTCGGGCGTATGCCACACCGACCTCCACGCCATGAAGGGCGACTGGCCCCTGGACCGCAAGCTGCCCCTTGTCGGCGGCCATGAGGGCGTCGGCGTCGTCGTCGCCCGCGGCGACCTCGTCAAGGAGGTCGAGATTGGCGACCACGCTGGCGTCAAGTGGCTCAACGGATCCTGCCTGTCCTGCCCCTACTGTCGCCAGGCCGATGAGCCACTCTGCCCCGACGCCCTCCTGTCCGGCTACACCGTCGACGGCACCTTCCAGCAGTACTGCGTCGCCAAGGCGGCACACATCGCCCGCATCCCCAAGGAGTGCGACATGGAGGCCATCTCGCCCATCATGTGCGCCGGCATCACTGTGTACAAGGGCCTCAAGGAGTCTGGCGTCCGACCGGGACAGTCGATTGCCATTGTCGGTGCTGGCGGCGGCCTGGGCTCGTACGCGCTGCAGTACGCAAAGGCAATGGGCCTCAATACCATTGCCGTCGACGGCGGCGACGAAAAGGCCAAGGTTTGCAAGGAGCTCGGCGCATCGTCCTACATCGACTTCACAAAGACCAAGGACATCGTCAAGGACGTCCAGGCCGCAACCGACGACGGCCTCGGCCCCCACGCCGTGCTGCTCCTCGCCGTGAGCGAGAAGCCCTTCCAGCAGGCCAGCGAGTACGTCCGCAGCAAGGGCGTCGTGGTGTGCATCGCCTTGCCCGCCGAGGCATATCTGAAAGCCCCCGTGTTCCCCACCGTGGTGCGCATGATCACCATCAAGGGCAGTTACGTGGGAAACAGGCAGGATACCGCCGAGGCCATCGAGTTCTACAGGCGAGGCCTGATCCAGACGCCGCGCAAGACGGTTGGGCTTAGCGAGCTGTCCAAGATTTACGAGTTGATGGAGGCTGGAAAGATTGCCGGACGATATGTTGTAGATACTAGCAGGTAGAGGCGATCAAGTGTTGGGAACATGATTATTTCCATAGGTTAATTTACTATTTGGAGAAAGGGTCCCTCCAACCTTTTCATTGTACTCCCAGTTTGGTGGTCAAAACTCAACCACAATCTCGTGCCGATTTAACTTGATAGATGACGCCAGCTACCCTATTTTATCTCAATATATCAACGTTAACTAACCACAGATTCGTGTATGTGATTCAGGGCACTGCATCTGAGAAATGGGAGCACATTCGGCCCTGACCAAGAGCAAGCCATCCGTCAATATGCAGGCGATCTTGGCTACTTTACGGAATTGGTGGGTATTATGCAAATGATGCTTCACCCCGTCCTTTTTCTTTTTCGGTTATAACCAGCTACGAATATCAGGGCAAGTGTAAAAGATTTGGTAGGTGAGTCCCTCGACTACGAGAGCGAACCTGGTCCACGCGCGCCGCCTACATGCAGGACTGCTCACGTTGCATCGAGACTGGGTCCAAATTCTTGGCAGAAAAGCTTCATGTAAACTATACAATGGCCAGCTTTGAGCTTTGGCCGTGGCCGTCTCTAATCTGGCCATGATCTATATACGGCTGTTGGCCCCTATTACACTGTATCGTTTTATAATATCCCAGTACCCGGCAGACGCCACCTTGTACACCGTAAACGCCGCGCAGCGAACTCGGCAATCGCCAGGAGTAATCGCACAATCCCAGAATCTCAAGACCACCCTATATGCTTTGTCTGTTGCCGAGGCGCGCTGCTCATGCCAGCTCGTGGCGGCTGGACGCGTTGCCGTGGAGCTCGGCGCCGTTGTACGACCCAGGCTGCAGAGGTATACCTCCGGCGTAGAGCTCGGCGCCGTTGTAGGGCTCCGGTTTTGGTGGCATGGCACCGGCGTAGACGTGCTTGGGGGAGTGCTGCTCCTGGGGTGCAGCCTGGTAGTTGGAAGGGCTCTTCCTCTTCTTGAAGAACCAGAACAGTCCGGCGCCAATGGCGATGAGGGGTATGCCAACGCCAAGTCCGACACCGAGGCCGACGGCCAGGCTATTGTCGCTGCTCTCCTCGGTCGAGGGATCCTGGTTAAGGCTGTCGGTTGGGAGGGACGAGGTCGTCGTGGCGCTGGTGGTGGTCGCAGGGTCGGAGGTGGTGATCGCGGGCACAGAGGTAATGGTTGAGCTGGTGGTTGCATCGGTGGCCGTGGTGAAGATGGACACGTCTCCTACTCGGGACGCGTCGCTGAAGATGCTGGCAACAAGGCGGATGGGGTCTGTAGTAAAGGCTCTTTCGGGGTCGTCGCAGTCGCAACCTCCTAGGCCGTAGCAGCAGAAGCGGCCATCGCCACATATGGTGACGCCGTCACCGCCAGCTGGATCAACGTATCAGTATGGTGATTGCCGGGGAGCACGAGGGAGATCCTACAATTCAGGCACTGACTGGCGCAGCTTGGGTCGTCCCAGTTGTCGACGCGACAGCCCTGGGCGAACCAGTCAGTGAAGGTGTCGTTGCCGGTGGTACGACACAAGCCGTTGCTGGCGCAGACGGAGCCCCGAGGGCAGCACGACTTGAGCTCGCCCTCGGGATCGCATGGCCAGTAGTCCAGCGACTCATTGTTGTTCATATCATAGCAGCCAGACATGGTGACGGTGGGACGGTTGGTCGCGGCAGAATCAACACAGGCGCGGTCAGACGGATGTGCAAGAAGGAAGACTGTGAGTTGGTAATAGGGGAGGAAGACGGAGATTTGAGAACGCGACAAGGCCAGACCTGCCCAACTCACAATTGGGGCTCATTGGGCGGGCGGGCATAACGTTGAAGCGCTCCCGCCTGCCATCTAGCCGCTGCTCAGGAGGAAGGGCTCCAGCATTCTGCATGGGGCGAATCCTTCGCTTCATCTCTACTACAGGGGTGGTGCTGGAACATGGCACAGTTGGGAATGTCCGGGCCAGGAAGGTTGCAACATGCGAAACGGAAACGGTTATGGATTTTCCCCAACGATCAGCATCACCGCCGCTCGTATGGTCTTGTACAAACAGATCGGTGCGTCGAGTTGGAATCTACATAGACAACGGCTGTTCTGTTCTTGAGTTCTTGCCAGGCAGGACGAGGACGGATGGACTATCGCAATCACAGCGTGGAGTAATAATCTGCCTCGACCCAAAATAGCAACTTCTCACGCCTAGTCTTCTCCACAGCCCGCCCAAGCTGATGCTCTGATTGCTGACTGCTCCGAAGTCCCGCTGGCTCTTTGGACGGACACTCCTGGCTAATTTTCGATGATCAGGGGTCCTGATAGGGCTGGTCAGCAAACCGTACATAATGGGGACAACCGTCCATCCCGCTTCAGTGCTCTCAGACGAGCTGACGGTGGCATTCTGGTTGGCTCTCATCTCGTTTAGGGTTGCTGGGCTGGCTGGCAAGTGATGTCATGTCACCATCCTCTTTCTGCTCGTCCAGAATGCTGGGATTCTGGCCATGCAAACTCCACGGAGGGTCTGTCTAATTCCAGGCTCGATCCACATCAACTCTTCGTGCTGACATGCCCTGCCATTGCATTGGTTCTTATGCGCACGCAAACGTTTTCAGCTCCTACGAGGGATGAACACATGGAGACCAGACCATCTCGCTAGTAGTATGTAGACAGTGGACATCAAGACGCTACTGAGGAGGATTTTGGAATCTAATCTTGTACGGGCCTAGCAGTCGCTGCCCGGCGCCTGCGCCATGTCCTTGGGCCAATTGCTTCAGTGCCTGCTTGGACAGCCCGGGGAGGCTGTAACTTGTGGCTTGTCTGGACACTGCATTAGTTCGTAGCTAATTACTGTGGACCAATCTCCAATCGAGTCAACCGTCGAGGATGCATGCAACAAGACGTCTGGCACAAGACGTCTGGCACAAGAATGTGTATTCTGCATTCTCAAGATAGCCCTGTAGCTTCATGCCAGCAGCTGTTGCCGAACCAACAGCAGAAACCGCCCCCAATGTTCCAGAAAGGCATCTTTGGGAGGCAGCCGAGGCTCAGCTAAGCGACACAAGCTTTCCCCGCATCCTTTGCCGAGCGCCGCCTCACCTCCACCTTGCCTCCAGGTAGCTTATATAGCATCTCTATTTCAGAGCGGCACGGCGTTCGCAAGTTCATAAATCTCACTCGGTGGCCCCAGCAATACATTCGTAATAATGGCTTCTGCCGTTCCCTTTGCCGAGCCTCCCTGGGTCACAGGCGTTCCTTCGCCGTACTATGACGACTCTCACCGGCGCCTCCAACAGGCTTGCCAAGACTTTATCGGCGAGCATTTGACCAAGCATGCTATGGAGTGGGAGACGGCAGAAGAGGTTCCCTCGCATGTCTGGGACTCTTTTGCTGCCAACAACTTTATACTTCCGGCCTTGCCTTCACCATTGCCGGTCGAATGGCTGCGAAAGCTGGGCATCACACATATGCCTGGCAACATTCCCGTCGAGGAGTGGACTACTACACATAATATGATCTATGGGGACGAGGTACGGCATTAACATCATCAGTCTTTCTATCCTAACAAAAACACCAACTAAAATGATGTGTAAAGATGACCAGAGCTGGACTGGCCGGGCCTCCTGGCGCCATCACCACCGGCATGGCTTTCGGCGTGCCGCCTCTCCTGCACTACGGCAGCAAAGACCTTCAGGAAAGATTCCTCCCGGATCTACTTCTCGGGCGAAAGCGCACATGCATTGCGATTACTGAGCCAGAGTGAGTAACCTTGCCGAAGTTCCAACCCCAACGCCATGCACCACTGACAAGTCCGTCTCCTGCAGTGCTGGATCGGATGTCGCAAACATCACCACCACGGCCAAGCTTAGCAGCTGCGGCAAGTTTTACATCATCAACGGAACCAAGAAGTGGATCACAAACGGCGTTATGGCCGACGTCTCGACCATGGCTGTTCGGACGGGTCCCGACGGTTCCGGCGCCGCGGGCATCTCACTGGTCGTAGTGCCCCTCAAAGACTACCCAGGCGTAAGCCGCCGCCGCTTGAAGGTAGCTGGCCAGATCTCTGCAGGCACCTCATTCATCGAGCTCGACGACGTCAAGGTGCCCCGGGAGAACCTTGTCGGAAACGAAGGAGAAGGCATGAAGTACATTATGAACAACTTCAACCATGAGCGTCTATCCATCAGTATCTCAGTCACCAGACAGGCCAGAGTGGCTTTGAGCACAGCTTTTGAGTATTGTTTGAAGCGAGAGGCGTTTGGCAAGGTATGTTGGGATGGCTTTCTCCTCAACAGAACTTAGACTGACACAACATAGCCTCTCATGGAGCAGCCCGTGGTTCGACACCGTCTTGCCAAGTGTGGTGCTGCGCTTGAAGCCCAATCCGCATGGCTTGAGTCCTTTGTGTACCAGACTAGCAAAATGAGCAAGAAGCAGGCTGACAGGGACCTTGGTGGGTTGATCGCTCTCTGCAAGGCCAATGCCGGCATGGTCCTTGACGAGTGCGCTCGGTGCGCGGTTCTTTTGTTTGGTGGCAACGGCTACACTCGTACTGGTCAGGGTGAAATCATTGAGAGTAGGTCTAGTGTTCACCTTCAACAACAGTGGCTAACCTTAATATCAGAGATTTATCGGGAGGTTCCTGGAGCAAGGGTTCCAGGTGGTAGCGAGGACGTTTTGCTTGACTTGGCCATTCGGCAGCTGGTGAGGCTATATGCCGCAAAGTCTAAGGAGCTGAAAACTGCCTCACATCTCTGATTACCGACTACCTAGGAGATTGGGCCGTATAGTGGCTATAGAAGTAATGGGATAAATACAAGTTGAATGTTGTGATGGGTTTGCTTTAGGGGATTCTTAATAGCATGGCTATGAATGAATCATCGATTTTGTTTCAAAAGAAGAAGCAGGAACAAACGCTTGTCTTTCTGCCAACATTACATCTTCTTCTACGGTCGTATACATGACGTCTCAGCCCAAGGCAAGAAGATCGGTATTGATGAAAGATGAATTCCGTGTACTTCCAAATTTGATTACCCTATCCTCACAGCATGTTGATCGCTACCGAGAGACCAGTAGTCAGAGCAAGTAATGTGACGAGGGACTGGTATGGAACTGTTGCTCCTTGACTGTCTTCCTCACGCGAGCCGGCTGTTAGGCAGGACAGCCCTGTCACAGGTGGCCTAGATACGCTTCTATTGACACCGGGGCCCCTCATCGCCCCGCCGGTAGCAATGAGAACTGCCTTAGGCTTGTCGACGAGTGCGCGAAGATCGTCGTAGGCTCTATTCGACCCTTCTGGCACCAGCTCGGTAAAGTAGGTTTCCAGATAATTTATTCGGGTGAGGTTTGCCCAGAACGCCGCTACATGTATAAGAAGTTTGTCAAGACTTACGGCAGGCGGCACAGAAACTGGGGAGTGGAACTTACTCATAGTTGCGTTAAAGGTTCTCCTACAGGCCGAGGATCGGGATAGCAGATCAGGACGACAGCCTGTGTCTCGGGCAGCGCTCAGCAGTTCATCCTGGCAATCCGAGCCGAAAGCCGTGCAAGCGCCACTGCCGTGGTCATTTATTTCGTCCACAACAGAGGGAGTGTCAATCCAATCGATTATCCGGATGCAAGCCGGAGTCGGGCCCGTCGACAGTCGGTCCCTCAAATGCATCGTCAACTCTGACATCTGTGTGACCAGGGCGATTGGGGCGTTAGGATTCTCTATAGTAATGTTGGCAGCTATTGTGAGATTCAGGTCCCATCCGAAGTCCGGAAACGTTGCAAATCTCACGCCGGCCGTGGCCTCGGGGTCACCAAGGGCCCGCGCGCGATCCTCGGGACTTATCCCATACATTCCGGTTGAATTGGAGCCATAGGCGGTCCTTCCGTCAAGACGATCGAGTTGTGCGGCGGCGACGCCGACGAAGAATTGGGCTGCAAGATGCATGAAGGCTTCTTTTGACGGCTTTGATCTTAACTTTGAGGCAAGGTGATATGCCCGCAATCTCACTGCGTACGAACATGATATAACAGGGAGCTCATGGCGACGTAGAAAGGGATGATTTACTTATATGGCTCAAGCTGCCATCGCGATGGGAAGCACTTCTGTTCGTAACAAGTCTTGGTATGACGAATGACCCCCAAACTACTCTGACGTGTTTACTAGCAACCCAGGCATTAATTGACTGCAGAGGAACATAAGTGGCTGGAAAGCCCTTGGCATCGCCATAGCCACAGTCACAAGGACAAATTTCTCGGTCAGCTTTCATCTATTGGGTTAGTATCGTCTGTATCTTAGAGAGGTGTCCTGGAAATTGCTGATCTTTGTCCAATTGGTGCACGCGGTCGATGGTTCACCCCTGAATGAATTCGTTATGATTCTGAGCTCGCTGAATTCCTTCCTCATGGCCAATTTTCATTAGAGTCTCTTCAACCTGCTGCGATTTCCTGCGAATTTCCCTTAGCCACCCGCGTGTATGTCTTTTAGCTTAATTTGTGCGAACACGCGACACTGCTCATGTTCCGAACCAGCCTGTAGCCTAGAAACTCTCCCAAGCTTGTTTTCGCGCGCAAAGATGCCTAACTTTGCTTTCCGCTTGAGAGTCATTTCGCTCTGGAGTGAACTGGGTAAGTAGGGCAACATGTGACTGGATATGGAAGTTCAAGGATTAAGAACTGCCTTAGAATACGGTTTCTGCTCGGCAGAAAAGATAACAGTAGCACGCACTATACGCTCTTGATATATTTCCAGTAATAATCGCGTTGCGTGGCTGCGTTCTTAACTTCCCATCCATCAAACTTCGACGGTGTACCAGCAGACTCAACCAGAGAGT
Organism: Stachybotrys elegans; assembly: GCA_020746835.1. Taxonomy (NCBI): domain Eukaryota; kingdom Fungi; phylum Ascomycota; class Sordariomycetes; order Hypocreales; family Stachybotryaceae; genus Stachybotrys; species Stachybotrys elegans. The sequence continues at coordinate 337,458 of JAGPNK010000017.1, forward strand.
GGATAAGAGGGAGAACCATTAGCCAGATCTCCATCACTCCATTTGGTGTTCTCCTTCAAGATCATGCTCCTGGTCCGCCACATTCCAGCATCTCCATGTGACTGTGACCTGCTTGTAGTCCGTCACACTCTTAACTGAGAGCGGCTCAACGGGTGATTTAACCCCGCAACGGCCATCATTACGCCGAACCAAATCAAATCGCAGATGGGCAACGAGAGGCTGCTTTGCCTCCCGCATTACCCCTGCATTGATTGCCACAGCCCCAGACTTCGGCTTCACTACCCCGAGATAATTCTCCATCTCGGCTATTAGGATTGTAACGACAGGAGTGGGCTCTCGCTACCATAGATGAGGTAGTGGTGCAAAGTGTATAAGTGAAGCCTACGGGTAGGATTATTGCGCAGCGTTAGAGCATCTTCTCGTTGAGTCTAGATTTCATACAACCTCCCGCCCTTCATAATGTTGCCGCAGTCGCTGGCACAATGCCTCATTGTACTGACAGGCTTGGTTGGACAGGCTGCAGCTGCACTGGTGGCTCAGGAGAACAGCACCCACATATCGGTATCAAATGAGCGCCTAAGTGTTGTGCTGCTCAAGTCGGCTGGCCAGATAGTCGACCTGAGTCTCGACAACCAAGACTTGCTCGGACCACAGAGCGGAAACACAGGTAAAGGACCTTACCTTGACTGCTCATGTACACCCTCTGGTTTTTGGACGCCTGGCGGCAGCAGCGCCGCCCGCGTCTGGCTTGTTGAGGACGTCGATAAGACCGGAACACCCTACGCAGGCATCTTCATGTCAGACACCTTTGCTCAGACCAACCAAACTTTGTCCCAATACTTCTTCCTCCGGGGCGAAGAGACAGGTCTCCATGCCTTCTCTCGTGTCACATACTTCAATGCCTCGGCTCCCTTCCTGCGGGACCTTGGAGAGATGCGATTGCTCTTCCGACCCAATACGCCACTCTGGACTCACTTCTCCACGAGCGCCAACAACTATGGGCCACTCCCCTTGTCAGGAAGCACAGGCCGAGGTGTCTCAGTGCAGGATGCAACATGGTACATTGGAAACGTCGCCAATGACCCTTACACGCAGCAGTATTCCGACTACTTTACCAAGTACTCCCTCGCCGAGAGTTGGCGGGACCACGATGTTCACGGGCAGTTCAGTGACGGCTCAACCAGCAGCGACGGGCGGACCTATGGTGCTTGGCTCGTACACAATACTCGGGAAACGTATTACGGAGGCCCTTTGCACTCAGACCTGGTTGTTGATGGCATCGTCTACAATTACATGGTCGCCGGGCACCACGGAGCGCCGGTCCCCAACATCACGCACGGGTTTGATCGAACATGGGGTCCGCAGTTTTACTATTTCAACAGCGGCGACGAGGATACCACCTTGGCAGAGTTGCGGGATGAAGCCGCGCAGTTTGCGGACCCTGAATGGAATACCGACTTCTACGACAGTGTTGCTCATCTCGTTCCTAACTACACCCCTTCAACAAAGCGCTCTACCTTTGAGGGCAAGATTCAGCTCCCAGCCAATGCCAAGCGTCCCATCATTGTTCTGTCAGAGAATAAACAGGACTTTCAGCTCAACGTGTTTAATACCAAATCTTTGCAATATTGGGCCGAGATTTCCAGCTGTGGAAAGTTCCGTATTCCATTGGTGGTGGAGGGAACCTACAGGGTGACCATCTATGCAGATGGAATCTTTGGCTGGTATATCCAGGACGACGTCCAGGTCAGCCAGGAGTCAGATGGATACAACTTTACTTGGGTTGAAGAGAAATCCGGTACCGAGGTGTGGCGTATTGGGGTTCCTGACAAGACTTCTGGTGAATATCGTCATGGATATGCTCCCGATACCTCAAAGCCGCTTCAGCCGGAAGAGTACCGTGTCTACTGGGGGAAATACGATTTCCCGAAAGAATTTCCCGAGGGCGTCAAGTTTCACGTGGGCGAGAGCGACGAAGCACAGGATCTAAACTACATCCATTGGTCATTTTTTCCTGGAAAGGGGAATCATCTTCGCCCCGAACCATACTACGAAAATGTGAACAACTGGACCATTACATTTGATCTCACTCAAGCGCAGCTGGAGCAGGCGGAAACAGCTACATTCACAGTGCAGATTGCGGGCACCAAGACAGCCAACGGTAATGTCAAGTGGACTGAAGTAAAGCCATGGGGCAACCTTCCATGGACCGTCAATGTCAACCAGCGTCATGAGGCTACGTGGGTGATCCCCTACTGGAGGAGCGGCTCCTGTGGTGTGAGAAGCGCGATCGCGTGCCAGAATATTGAACACAAATTCGTCTTCTCATCCAGCAACCTCGTCGAAGGGCGCAACGAGTTTGTGTTGAGTCTACCGCTAGACGCAGCCAGTGTAGAAACCGCCGTGTTGCCTGATGCCTTGTATGTACAATACGATGCGTTGAGGCTGGAACTCAATTAGGCCAGATGATGGCTTAGATAGTCGGCAGGCCACCTTCATCCAGGACCAATTGAGATATAATTTCATTTATAGACCAGATATGGGAGATTAATTCTAGTTTAAGCCCTTTACAAAGAGAAGCAATAGGCATGCACGAATGAACATGTGATATTAGGTCTTCAGACAAGGTTATGAAAAAGTCAAGTTCAATTTTTGCCAGCTAAAACAGAATGGCTACCTGCCTAGTAAGAAGAAAACAAGGAAATCCAATAAACCAAATAGAACCAAATCATGATGCGAAGCCAGCTGATGTATTCGTCAAGATCTTACACCCCCTTGGCAACGTGTAATGGTGAATGCGTCGCGGGTTATGAGAGAGAAGGTAGAGGATGTACTAGCGGAGTCGTAAGGAGCGAAGTAGAGTATTCAAGGGGGTTGTAGAGGTGGAAAGGTGTAGGCGGGGAGGTGTTGAGAGATGAAACCCGGCCTTTAAGCCTTGTTGAGCATGGGAACCTGGTCGAGGTACTCGATCAGGTAGCCGCCAAGCAGGTTGAAGATGGCGAGAGCGTAGAACCAGCCGGAATAGCTGTTCCAGGTGTGGAAGATGCGGTAGCGGATGCCGCCAATCATGGCCAGGAGAGCAGCGAGCAGGCCAGCAACGGAGAAGACAAAGAAGTAAGGGCCGTTGTCAACGAGCACACCAGTGGTGGCAAGGAGACCAGCAATGACGAGAGTGATGGAGGTCAGGAGAATCTCGACGTAGTTGCGGAAGAGAACAGCCATGCCCTTGACACCAGACTTGAGGTCATCGGCAGTGTCCTGGCGGGCGTAGACGACATCGTAGAAGACGACCAGCAGGGTGATGGCGGTGGTGACGCAGATGGTAGGGAGGGTGTAGGGAGCCTCGACAGCGGGCAGGCCAGCGCCGTAGGCAGCAAGAATGAAGTTGATGGCGAGGGTCATGCCGAGGATGACCTGAGCGAAGTTGGTGACTCGCTTGCAGAAGGGGTAGATGATGGAGAGGACGGTGGTGATGAGGCCAAGACGCTGGCACTCAGCGGGGAGAGGAGAAATGCAGGCAAAAGCCAGAGAGACCATGGCGAGGGCGAAGATGTTGGCTCCGGTAGTGGAAACGGCACCGCGAGCAACAGGACGAACCCTGCAGCGAGTGGTCTTGCGGTCAAAGTCCTGGTCAACGACATCGTTCCAGGCACATCCAGCTCCTCGCATGAAGAAGGTCCATCCAATGTATAGAGCAGCCTGGAAGACTACATCGTTCGCGGGGAGGCGGGCGGGGCTTGCGGAGGAGCCATATAGCAGACCGACGAGGTGAGGGAAGTAGCCGAGGAAGTTTCCGTGGGGGAGCTCGAGGCGCATAAGTTCGCAGTAGGGGACGAAGCTCTTGGGGATGACGGAGAGAGGACCGCTCTGGTATCTGGGGTTCTTGTAGGCAGCAGCCTCAGGGTGGATGGGGGTCCTGGTGGCAGGCATTTTGAAAGCTGGCGGGAGGAGATGGGAGAGAGAGGAAAGAAGAGAAGAGAGATGGTCAAGCTTCAGCGGGAAGAGCCGATGAAACTTGTGCAGGAGGTGAGGGTAATAAAAGGCGAAAGAAACTCGGACAGGCAGTCGAGAAGATGAGGCTGGAAAGTAATGCAAGCTCGAAAATGAGAAAAGAGAAGAGGGAGAGAGAAATGCGAAATAGAACCCCCTGGGTTGGTATGTATGGGACTAGAAGACAATGAGAAGAGGGGATGGGAGGAGATGGGATGAGACACAATATGCCCTTTTCCAGGACAAGAGGCCGAGAAGGTGAATTATTATAGCTTGAATGTGCAAGGAGGCGAGAGGCCAAAGCGAGTACGAAGCAGCATACAGGACGTCACGGCCTCAGCAGGCGAGGCAATTCCAAGTGGCTAACTAAAACTGGAACACAAGCTAAGCCGGCAAATATCGCGATAATTGGCTCGAGTGGTGTTGGGTTTCGGTGCTCTGCCAGGTTATCTAAACCGCCGAGCCGAGACAGGTTGCAGAAGCGTCGCTGGGTGTGAGCAAATACGCCGACCCCCTGGGGACGAGGAGAAAGTAACGTATGTGTGCCATGTATCACTTAGGCTGGGCGAGCGGGGGAAGGCAAACAAGGCAAGGCACTGTGACCGTCGGGAGTGATTGGACAGACGCCGGCAGCTGAAGCAGACGCAGGAGCACTGTGTTGGGCGCTGCTTGGGCATGTGTCGCACGCTGGATTCTACGACGGTCGAGGCTGAGGCTGGATCGGATCTGGATGTGATGTGTCTGGCATGGAGACGGTGGGGGGAACGACGAGAATATGACATGGCATCTACGGGAAGGCCGGATGAGCTACGAGCCGCGGATTGGGATGCGGGAACGGATGGGCAATCTGTGAAAAACGCATGGCATCCGTGACTCTGGATAGCTTCACGAATTCCTGTCGTGACGTTGACTAGGACAGAGAGAGCCAGGACGGGCCATCGGAGTTTAATGGGGCGCCGCCAGGGATCCAGGCACGTATGTGCCCAGGCTGTGGCCCTTGTCTGATGCTGCCATTACCACTAATTCGCTACATGTATCCGTACCCTCTGGCCGAGTCCATGCCTGCGCCATTGTCTTACTGCCCCTGATCTACCATGTCAAAGACATTGGAAGCAAATCCTGGGTAAGGGCAACGTGGGAAGGGACAGAAGGCATGGAGAAGCAATGAAAGAAGGAAAAGAACAAGTAAGAAGGAAAAGGGAAAAAAGAAACAGAAGGATGATCTGGATGAAGAGGCTGTTGGGCAGGGATCTGCCAGTGGGTAGAGGTACCTTGGATTCATGCCGACAAGGGCGACGCAGCAAGTATAGATGGTACAGTCATCCGTCGGTGATTGATGGAGCCCTTCTGAAGGAACGAGTAATAAGATAATTACAGACTAGACGGGCAGAAGGCAGCAGGGCGTCCCACAGCCACGGCGCCATTCGATATGACGGCTGCTTGGTTTGTCCCGGAGGTGCCTGTGCAAGGCTGGAGCTCTGGCGCGATCCTCACGATCTCGGACCTCCGCAATCTTCTTTTTTTACTTGTAGCGGAGCAGACGGGGAATGGGAGGCGGGGGCTATGTCAACGCTATATCCCATGTCCTGGCGCCAAAGCAAAAGACTTGAGACGGTAGCGTGAAGATCAGAGTAAGCCGTCAGCCAGGTGGTTCCTTCGGTACCTAAAGAAAAAATTTAATTAAATTAAATTAAATAAATAAATAAATGAAAGAAAGAAAGAAAACATGGCAATTGTTGTTCCATATTACAGCATTGAGTGACCACTGCTGGGCTGGTTTGGGATGGACAGGGGACAGCTCATGGCCCTATTTGGTCGAGAAAAGGTCTAGGTACAACAGGGAAGACAAGAGCGACGGCAGTGAAGGATGGTTCAAGGAGGGTGGGGAGAAGAAGGGGGGGTGAAGAAGGGGGGTGGAGGTAAAGTAATATTCACCGATCCGAGTCGGACCAAAACCCTCCCAATCCACCACGGCCATCCCACGGCATCCGTCCGCCCATCCGCCCGTACCAGCACACGTTGGAGAGAGAGAGAGAGCATTAGCCAGCAGAAGCAGCATTAGTCTTTTTGCTATTCTCGGACTCTAGCCCTCTCTCTCTCTCCTCCTCCCACGGTCACACGGGGGTAGGGGACTCGGGGAGATCCACACACGCCTCGCCCAGGACCCCTTGTTTTGGAGGGCTGACGAGCGGCGGCGGCATCTTGGACAATGGGCGATAAAGTAGTTATATGGCTTCGAAGCCAACGAGCATTTCCTCTTGCTGTCCTCCTCCCTCTTCCCTTTTTTATATTCATTCTTGATCCAAAAGCTCTTCTCTTCTCATCTCCATCTCTCCCCTCTCCCTAGCCATTTTTCCATCGCCTTTTTACTTGTCGTTTCTTTTGCGAAAAAAGCAAAGAATTGTTTGGGAAAGCAGCGTTACGAGTCACTTCTTTTTCAAACATACATCACGAGCAACGAGACATTTGTCCACCTTGTTCACCGACTTATACCCAACCATCCGCCCACTCTATCTCCCTCTCTCCCTCTTCCTCCCTCTCTCTCTCTCTCTCTCCATCTCTCATCACATCATAATTCATCATGGGTTCTCTCGGTTCCAGCCAGGTCAGGCCCTTCAACAAGGCCCCCATTGACTTCGTGTCGACCAAGAGGCAGCCCGGCGCCGTGTGCTCCCTGCCCGAGCTCGTCGACTACAACGCCCAGCACAACAGCTCCCACAACTTCTGCATCCAGGGCAAGCCCGGCGGCGAGTTCGACACCTTCACCCACGCCGATTTCAAGGTCGCCGCCGCCAACTGCGCCAAATGGCTCAAGGCCAACCTGCCTCTGGGCCCCTCCCAGGCCCCCAATGCCATCACCAAGAACGCCCCCGTCGCCCTCTTCATGGAGAGTGACTTTGGCCTCGTCGTTCACGAGTTTGCCCTCCTCAGCCTGGGCATCCCTGTGAGTCTTCCTCGCCCCCATGGCTGTACTGTATTCCCCGTGTATGTAACTGACATGTGCAGCCCCTCGTCCTCTCCGTCCGCCTCCCTCCCAACGCCATCATGCACCTCCTCAAGGCCACGGGCGCCACCTCCTTCATCGTCTCCCAGAAGCTGAGCGGCCCCGCGAAGCCCGCCCTGGCCGCCCTGGCCGCCAATGGCATCGCCACCGCCGTCGGCAACCCCTACACCACCTTCCTCGAGCCCGGCGTCGACGTGGCCACCAAGGGCACCTTTGCCGTCCCCGAGAACCCCGACGACATCACGCTCCTCCTCCACTCCTCGGGAACCACCGGCCTCCCCAAGCCCATCCCCATCAGCCACCGCATGCTCATGTTCGCCGTGAGCACCGCCAAGTTTGACAGCGAGGAGGAGGCCCAGGGCCTCAACGTGTCCAGCCTGCCGCTCTTCCACGGCTTCGGCCTCGTCGCCCCGGGAATCTCCATGACGGTCGGAAAGACGACCGTCTACCCGGCCAGCGACGGCATCCCCAACATCGTCTCCATCATCGACCTCATCAAGAGGACAAAGGCCCGCTCCCTCATGACGGTGCCCTTCCTGCTCGACGACGTCATCAACAACGAGGAGGGTCTCCGCGTCCTGGCCGGCCTCGACTTTGTCGGCACGGGAGGCGCCGCCCTCGGCCCCGGCGTCGGCGACAAGCTCGCCGCCGCGGGCATCAAGCTGCTCAACTTCTACGGCACGACCGAGTCGGGCCCCCTCTCGCTCGTCTTCGTCCCCAAGGACAACTACGACTGGAAGTTCTTCCGCCTCCGCACCGACATGAACTTTGAGATTGCCAACCTCGAGCCCAAGGACGGCGTCAAGCGCTACCGCCTGACCATCCGCGCCTTTGGCGAGGGCGAGGACCAGGAGATTGCCGACCAGCTGATCCGCAACGACGAGTACCCGGCCACCGACTTCGCCGCCGTGGGCCGCGACGACGACGTCATCGTCCTGGCCACGGGCGAGAAGGCCAGCCCCCAGATCCTCGAGAACATGCTGACCGAGGCGCCCATGGTCAAGGCCGCCATCGCCTTTGGCGAGAACCAGTTCAACCTCGGCGTCATTGTCGAGCCCAAGGAGCCCCTGGCCGAGGGCGGCGAGGCCGCCTTCAAGGAGCTCGTCTGGCCCATCATTGTCGCCGCCGGCCAGAAGATGGACGCCCACTCCGTCATCCCCTCGCAGGAGGCCGTCATCGTCGTCCCCAACGGCGTCCGCGTGCCCCGCACCGACAAGGGCTCCATTGCGCGCAAGGAGGTCTACGCCCTCTTCGCCGACGCCATGAAGGAGGTTTATGAGAAGCTGGCCCGCGCCGTCGGCGGAGCTGACCTCAAGCCCCTCGACCTCGAGACGCTCGAGGAGGACATCAAGGCCCTCATCATCGAGCACTCCGGCCTCAAGGTCCCCGCCGAGGGCCTCAGCGCCGAGGAGAGCCTGTTCGACTTTGGCCTCGACTCCCTGCAGGCCCTCAAGCTCCGCAGAGTCCTGGCCGCCGCCGCCAACAAGTCCGAGGCCCTCAAGGACGTCAACGTCGACAAGGTCATCCCCCCGGAGTTTGTCTACCTGAACCCCTCGGTCGCCCAGATGGCCGCCGCCATCAAGAACCCCTCTGCCGGCAGCGCGGCGCCCACCGTCGACGCCAACGCCTACAAGGGCGTCGAGAAGTTTGTCGAGCAGTACACCCTGCCCGGCAGCTCCGCCGAGGAGAAGGCCCCCAGCGTCAGCGAGCGCGCCATCGTCGTCGTGACTGGCTCCTCGGGCAGCTTGGGCTCGCACGTCGTGGCCACGCTGGCTCGCGACCCCAAGGTGATGCGCGTCGTCGTCATGGTCCGCCAGGGCAGCAAGCCCTTTGACCGCACGCCCTGGGAGTCGAGGGGCATCAACCTCAAGGTCGACGAGTGGGCCAAGGTGGTGCCTCTGCCCGTGGACCCTACGGCCGAGAACCTGGGCGTCGACCCCATGATGTACGGCATGCTGCAGAACAATCTGACGCACATTGTGCACGCCGCCTGGCCCATGAACTACCTGACGACGCTGCCCTCGTTCCAGTACCAGTTCGACTACCTCAGCGGCCTGCTCAAGCTGGCCACGAGCGGCAGCACGGCCAACAAGCGCCGCTTCATCTTCGTCTCGTCCATCGCCTCGGTCGCCCGCCTGGCCCTGACCAACGGCGGCTCCATGATCTCCGAGACGCCCGTGGCCCCCGTCGACGCCGCCTGCGGCATCGGCTACGCTGACGGCAAGCTCGTGTGCGAAAAGGTGCTCGAGAGGGCCGCCGTCAGCCACGCCGGCCAGCTCGAGGTCGCCTACGTCCGCTGCGGCCAGATGACGGGCTCGCGATCCACCGGCGCCTGGAACGCCGACGAGCAGATCCCCATGATCTTCCGCACTGCGAAGAACCTTGGCGTCCTGCCCCGCATCCCAGGGGTGAGTTCCTCCATTCCTACGTCTTCCAGAAGACCATGTATGCTGACTTTTTTTTACAGACCCTGTCCTGGATCCCTGTCGACGATGCCGCCCAGGTCATTATGGATCTGTCATTCCTCCAGGGCCCTCTCCCCATCGCCTCGCACCTCGAGAACCCTGTGCGCCAGTCGTGGGCTGATCTGATGGACGGCGCTGGCAAGTTCCTGGGCATCCAGAAGTCGGTGCCCTGGTCCGAGTGGCTGGAGCTGGTTGGCGCCGCCGAGGACGGCCCCCAGGACAAGTACCCCGTCAAGAAGCTCTTTGCCTTCTTCAAGTACTCGTTTGGCGCCATGGCCAGCGGCGCCGTCATCCTGGGCACCGACGTCGCCCGTGCTCACTCGGCCACCATCAAGAACATGGGTGCGCTGGATGCTTCCACCATCATGAAGTACTTCCTGCACTGGCAGAAGATCAACTACCTGTAAGCGTGACGATGACGAAAACAAAGAATTACCACAAAAAAAATTGGCGTATTTCGAAGCGAGGATATGTGGATTTGTGGATTTGATGATAGACCATTGGGATTATTATGATTGCATTGCTCTTTCTTAGTACGAGTACACATAGCTGTAATGAGATAGCAAGAATACTCAACTCTCTTTCTTTTGCACAGATGCACCTAAACATTATGCAAGCAGCTGAGGGACGGCAATCTTGTGCTGCGGCAGCGCCAAGAGACACACCCGTAAGCGAACGGCACACCCGTCGAGAACCCGTTGAGATGACGATTACCTCCGATCCTTGTCGGCATCACCCCTGTCCCTGCTCTGCAAGAAAAGACTGAAAGAGGAATGAATAGTGGACCGGTTCCTGGCTGACGCGTGGAGGAGAGGAGTCCAAGACGAAGGGCGGATGAGCTACCCTAGAGCTTGTTATGAGAGAGTCAAGAATGGCGTGTGAGTACCCGTTGCCCTAGAGAAGGGCGCCATGATATATTGATTATATTAGACAGTTGGAATTAATTTATTTGCATCGTATTCGTAATCTACTCGGCGGGTGTGACAACATAGCGGGAAGGCAAGCGTGTGAGACTGTCTCGGTAGTGATGTGGTGATGCGAATAACGACAGTATATTGCAATGTCGATGCATGGAGACGGGATGAATCAAGAATAGATAAGACTTGGATATAATTCATTATAATGCAGTTGTACCTGGACACCGGTATACATCTTACAACAATGTCATGATGCTGTAACTGGATCATAGCCGTGTCAAGCAATTCCTCATCTTACCGAAACATGATCGCGACAAGACAAGACTGTCGCCTGAGGCAAGCCAGCAGCACAGTGTTTCATGCCACAACAAGGCTGCTACATGCACAGAGACACACAAAGACACGAAATGATGAATCACAAACACGGCCCCCAACACCAGCTGCCTGTTTCTGCCTCCCCCCGCCCTCCCTCCCAGTAAAGAGAGACCGCAATCGTGTAAGAGAGATAACAAGAGCCTAATCACCCGATGTGGTAGCGAGCTTGAATACACCGAGTGTCGGCAGCAAGTGGAAAATTAAGCGACGGAGACATTTCAAAGCACCTTGAGTAATCGCCGTTTGCACGGTGAATTATTCCTGCCTGGCCACTGGCCCCCTTCGGCCGGTTGGGACATCAGCAGGCGACTCGGAAACCGATTGCTATCGCCGGTCGGAAGACGACGTATTTTCGACGATTGGTTCACCTTACCATGGACGCCCGTATTCGTATCGCTGCCTGGAGAACGAAGACGACATGTCGATTGCCTGGGGAGATGGTACACGACGTGTTGTTTGCCTGATGTGCGCCGCCGAGCGCCAAGTAACGTGGCCACGAACATGCCCTCATGGAGAGTTATTACAAGTCAATGCGTCTTTGCCACTGTGAATGGAATCACCAGTCTACTACCGTCACCATGAGAGCTGCCTACTGCCGCTCCTCCCGTTGATGCCATTCACATGTGCGCCACTCTGGTATCAGCGCCCTGACTCTGTCACCAGGTCTCGGTGGTTTGCGGCCTTATCCCATATTGCCGACCTGGGCATGGACCTTGGTAGAGAAAGGGAGTGTGTCCCGAAGGGGGTGTGTGTTGCCACAATCAAGGCCCCGACCCATTGGGTGTCTTTCTGTCATGTCTCCCGCGCCGCTGGTGTCTCCAGGCGTGTGCCCTTTTCCGGGAGCGATGCGGCACGGGAAGGGGAGTCGGCCGGACTTGTGCTAGGAGCCGAGATCGGGCTGGATGCCACGAGGCAAGACCCCCCAGAGCTCCGTGGTGGATTGGCTTTCCTCCAGGACGGGATCGGGAGGCAAAGCCGATGCGTTGGGGAGCCGGCGTTGAGGCCATCGACATGTCTTTGTAGCCCGGCACTGCTAGAAGCTGGATGTGGGCGTCATGGACAGGATGAGGCAGGATACTGGGCCACGTCTGTATGATGTGAACTCACCAGTGGATGACGCTTAGCATCGCATCGCAGGGCTGGCGTGCGGCCTGCCTCTGCTAACCATGTGAAGACGGGGAGACGGCATCATAGACCGAAATCCTCGCCCCCCGAGGGCAAACAATCCAGAGGGTCTCGGTTATCACAGTGAGACCAGGGGTTCAGGCATGGGAAGGGCACAAGATATCGGCTTACAGATTCCAGGTGGCTAGACATTGGGTCAAGCGGTTTGTTTGTCATACACCCCGGCTGCGCGGCGAGGTGACAAAATACGGCCCGGATCTCACATCTCGAGATCGGAGCATGTGCAGGCAGAGAGAGGTTGATGGAGCTGCAGCGCGCGCCCGTGGCAGCTATGGGCTCTCTGCGGAGGGAAAGGGAAATCCTTGGTGTTGGGGGAGCTTCTATTCTGGGAGGAGTTGACAGGAGAGCTAGGACGAAGAGGGTTTATGGTGATTTTCGAGAAGCCTTGGGCTCCCTCATGATGGCATGAAGAGCTTTCCAGGCCGCTACAGCTTGGGCCGGCTTACATACATTAGTTTGGAGAGACTACTTGCACGACTGGATAGACAGTAAGAAAGGAAGTGGGCTTGGCTTGTTAGTGCGGGAAGCCGGTCGCCAGTTTCTTGACAAGGGCCGTTATAAATAACATTCTCCATAACCATCGGGCCAATGCCCACCCCCCGGCCCATTCCCCAAGGAGGATTAGAAGTGTTCCCCATTGTAGGGGCCGGTTCACCCCCCCCTTTCGTTGGCTTGGTGGCAGCGTGGCTGGCTGGGCGTAGGAGGAGGGAGGCCCTGTAGAACGCCCTGGAGGCATGTCCGGTGCACGATAGTGCAAGATGGCGATGAATGAGATGGTACAGATGGACGGTGGCGGCATGGCAGTGGGCCGGCACTAGATGGCATGTGCAGACTTGGAGAGTGGTTATCGAGAGCCACAGCTTACCTGCGTCAAGGCGACACCGATGCGGTCTGGCGGGAGCAGTCATGTTGCATTGCCCTCGCAACGTCGGTTTAAGCAGCAGTAGAGCAGAGGTTTCAGAGCCCTGCAGCAGGTATTATAGAGGGCGGTACCTTACAGGAGCTGAGCAGGCAGGGCTTCTGGCAGCGACCCGACGGCCGGGATCTACGTAGGAAACGGTGTTGAACCCCATGCAGCAGCGCAGTATGTATGGATGTGTGTAAGTATGTATGTGTCAGACCTTGGGTATGACGAACGGTTCATTAGGCATGTTGTTATGATGGGTGAAAGAGCCGAGGGCAGCAGGGGGGATAGGCTTATGGTTTGGCCACAGCTTCAACACTGTAACAATGGAGAAAAAAAAGAAAAAGAAAAATAAGTGGCTGGTTGGATGATAGGGAAGCGTAGATTGTCATGTCGATGGACGGATGACGGGGTGTGTCTAAGGATGCTCCCTCTCCAGGGCTGAGCTAAAATTGGCCGACCACTGTCCTCCATTCCATCAGCCTCCTGAAATTCGCCGACCGCCAGTGTAATTCGGTGCAAAGGCAGGGCAGGACAGTTCAGGTACTGCGGTACCCGTGCGCCAGAGGGGGTAGGGGAGGGGTAGGGGGGTGCTAGAGGGGGCACGTTAGGGGGGTTTAGAGGGGGGTTAGAGGGGGTTTAGAGGGCCGCTAGAGGGCAGAGAGATGGGCTATGGGAGTGTCGAGGACCGACGACGGGACATGCAATGGATGGATTGAATCAACAAGAATAGTACACGACTTGACTTAGACGCCGTCTGGGCTTCAGGATTTCATTGATATACTCCTCGACAATCCCATACATATCTAGCCTTTGCTCTCCTCTCTACTTCCTCCTCTCGTCCCATCCTGTCTCCGTCTCCATCCCCATCTCCATCCTTCCCGTTCTCTTCTGCACACTTCTTCTTTTTCTTGATCTTTGTCGGCATCGTTTAGGCATTTCCTCGACTTAATTCGCATCTCAACCTCAACCTCAACCACAACCACAACCACAACAACATCACCAACATCAACATACCGTCACATCACTCCGACATCGATAGAATAGACACCAAAGAAGTCGTACCCTCTTGTTGATATTTCCGGAAGTCTGCTGCACACAGACAACCGCAAATACACAACCACCAACCTCACCTCCATCCAAACCTCACTTACATCCAAACTCCCCCCCCTCCTCACTCACAATGGCTCGCCCTACCACGTCCGCCGCCATCTTCTCCCCCCAGAACAGCCCCCCCAAGCGCTCCTACCTCGCCTACATCCGATCGAAGCTCGTCGACGACCGCACCCTCGCCCCTCTCCTCGAAGCCATCCTCAGCCTCCCCGAGACATGGCGCTCCCTGGTGGCCGCCCGCGCCGACATGGCCGGCATGGTCGAGGCGCCCCGTCTCGTCCAGAGCTTCGTCGACTGGATCAACGCTGGCTCGACCGACGTGCTCGAGAATGAGCTCGCCGCCATCGTCACCCTCCCGCTGCTGACCATCATCCACATGGTCCAGTACTACGAGTACCTGCAGGGCGCCGGCTGCTCCCACATGGAGCTGCTCGAGAGCTTCGACGGCGGCGTCCAGGGCCACTGCATTGGCCTCCTGTCCGCCATCGTCGTCGCCTCGGCCGCCAACGACGAGGAGTTGGTCCAGCGCGCCGCCGCCGGCCTGCGCCTGTCGCTGGCCATCGGCGCCTTTGGCGACCTCGGCGAGCACCTCTCGGACCTGCGCTCCACGACCATGGTCTTCCGCCTCAAGGACATGAGCGCTGCCGACGAGATTGTCCACCGCTTCCCCGGCACCTACATCTCGACCACGACCGACTCGCGCACCGTCTCCATGGTGGTGCCCGGCAGCCAGGTGTCGGACCTCCGCGCCTACGCCGACAAGAACGGCCTGCAGCCGCGCAACGTCCACATCCGCAGCCGCCTGCACGACGCCACCAACACCGACATGGCCCAGGCTTGCCGCGACTTCTGCGACTCGCTCGAGGGCCTGCCCTTTGGCGCCGGCGAGGCCCTGCTGACGCCGGTCCGCTCCAACCGCACCGGCAGCTGCCTGTCCGACGTGCCCGACGCCCTGAGCACCGAGGTCATCGACACCATCCTGCTGTCCATGTGCAACTGGACCAAGGTCATGGCCGGCCTCGTCGCCGACCTCAAGGACTCGTCCAAGTCGCAGCACACCCTGGCCCTCTTCGGCATCGGCGACTCGGTGCCCCTCGAGCTGTTCCGCCAGGGCGCCGTTGACGTCACCAAGTTCCAGGCCGTGTCGCTCGCGCCCACCGCCCCCTCGCCCGACAACGGCCTCCGCCCGACCGACTTCTTCCCCTCGGACGCCATCGCCATCGTCGGCGCCGGCTTCCGCCTCCCCGGCGCCAGCACCTTCGAGGAGCTCTGGGAGCTCATCTCCGAGGGCAAGACGCGCCTCGAGCCCTACCGCGCCGACCGCTCCGACCTCAAGGGCTCCTACCGCGCCGGCCAGGACAAGGAGTGGACGAGGAAGCGCAACTTCTTCGGCAACTATGTCGACGACATCGACGCCTTTGACCACTCCTTCTTCGGCATCAGCCCCCGCGAGGCCAAGTACATGGACCCCCAGCAGCGCCTCCTCCTGCTGACGGCCTGGGAGGCCATGGACTCGGCCGGCATGCTGCGCTACCACCGCCGCGAACGCGGCGACAATGTCGGCTGCTTCGTCGGCGCCTCCTTCAACGAGTACGTCGAGAACACGAGCGGCTACAGCGCCTCGGCCTTTACCGCCACCGGCACCATCCGGGCCTTCCTGTCGGGCAAGGTCAGCTACCACTTTGGCTGGACGGGCCCGTCCGAGGTCATCGACACGGCCTGCTCGGCCTCCATCGTCGCCGTCCACCGCGCCTGCCAGGCCATCAAGTCGGGCGAGTGCCCCGTGGCCGTCGCCGGCGGCGTCAACCTCATCACGGGCTTCACCAACTACTTTGACCTGGCCAAGGCCAGCTTCCTCAGCCCGACGGGCCAGTGCAAGCCCTTTGACGACTCTGGCGACGGCTACTGCCGCTCCGACGGCGTGGGCCTCGTCGTGCTCAAGTCGCTGAGCCAGGCCGTGGCCGACGGCGACCACATCATGGGCGTCATCCCGTCCATCGCCACCAACCAGGGCGGCATCGGCGCCCCCGGCATCACGGTGCCCGACGGCATCATGCAGCGCGCCCTGTACAAGAAGGTGCTGACCAAGTCGGGTCTCCGCGCCGAGGACATCACCTACGTCGAGGCGCACGGCACTGGAACTCCTGTCGGCGACCCTATTGAGATCCGGTCGATCCGCGAGGTCTTTGGCGGCGCCAAGCGGCCCAGCCCGCTCTACCTGGGCTCCCTCAAGGCCAACGTGGGCCACAGCGAGACGGCGGCCGGCGTGGCGTCGCTCCTCAAGGTGCTGACCATGTTCCGCGAGCAGGGCATCCCGCCCATCGCCAACTTCAAGAAGCTCAACCACAACATCCCGGCCCTCGAGCCCGACCGCATGATGATCCCGACGAGCCAGATGCCGTGGAACGCCCGCCAGCGCGTGGCCTGCATCAACTCGTACGGCGCCTCGGGCAGCAACTCGGCCCTCATCCTGTCCGAGTGGTCCGACAACAACGTCCGCGACGCGGCCCAGCGCGCCAACGCCCACACGCCCGCCTACCCCATCCTGCTGAGCGCAAACTCCAAGGAGTCGCTGCAGCGCTACGCCGGCGACCTCGCCACGTACCTGGCGCGCACCGGCAACGTCGACCGCAACCTCGGCGACCTGGCCTTCACGCTGAGCGAGCGCCGCAAGCACCACCGCTACCGCTGGAGCACCACGGCCGCCGACCTCGCCAGCGTCGTCGACCAGCTGCAGTCGCCGCTCGAGGGCGTCGTCGACAGCGCCAAGACGGGCAAGAAGGTGGTGCTGGCCTTCTCGGGCCAGAGCCGCACCAACATCGGCGTCGACCCCTTCGTCATCCAGGCCTACCCGCGCTTCCTCGAGCACATGAAGCAGTGCAGCGCCATCCTCCAGTCGCTCGGCTGCCCGGACATCCTGCCCTACCTCAGCCAGACGGACCCCATCGCCGACCCCGTCATCCTGCAGTGCGGCACCGTCTCGGTCCAGATCGCCACCGCCAGGTGCTGGATGGACGGCGGCGTCCAGGTCGACGGCATCGTCGGCCACAGCCTGGGCGAGCTCGCCTCCCTGGCCATCTCGGGCGTCCTCTCCCTCAAGGACACCCTGACGGCCGTCTACACGCGCGCCCAGCTCATCAACCTCAAATGGGGCCCCGAGCGCGGCACCATGATGGCCATCCACGCCAAGGCCGACGTCGTCCAGTCCGTCATCGCAAAGGTCAAGGCCGAGGTCGCCTCCGAGGACGACGAGGTCGAGATCGCCTGCTACAACAGCGTCGGCAGCCACGTCATTGTCGGCAGGGACTCGTCCATCGCCGTCGCCGAGAAGGTCCTCCAGGCCGACGCAAAGTACCAGGGCCTGCGCTACCAGCGCGTCGGCACCAGCCACGGCTTCCACTCGCGCTTCACCAAGCCCCTGCTGCTCGACCTCGTGCGCTTCGAGAAGACGCTCGACTTCAAGAAGCCCATCATCCCCCTCGAGACGTGCACCCAGGTGCCCTTCAACTTCGAGTCCAACGACTCGACCTACCTGGCCCACCACGCCCGCGACCCCGTCTACTTCTACGACGCCGTCCAGCGTCTCGAGAAGCGTCTCGGTCCCTGCGCATTCCTCGAGGCCGGCTGGGGCACGCCCGTCGTCTCCATGGCCAAGAAGGCTGTCGCCGATGCCACCCAGCACACCTTCCAGGCCGTCACCTCGCCCGCCACCGCCACCGCCAACCTCTGGCGCGAGGGCTGCTCCATCACCTTCTGGAGCTTCCTGACCCCCAAGCAGAGCCTGCTCAAGCCCATCTGGACTCCCCCCTACAGCTTCGACAACACCAAGTCCTGGCTCGACCACGTTGACAATGCTGCCGTCGCCCTCAAGGCTGCCGAGGAGGCCATTGCCGCTGCCGCCGCCGCCGCTGCCCAGGGCTCCTCGTCGTCCTCCTCGTCGTCCTCTGAGCCTCGCGCCGCCCAGCTCGTCCGCTACAAGGGCGCCCTCGGCGAGAACGCCCACGAGTTCGGCCTGTCCACCAGCACGGAGCGCTTCACCAAGATTGTCAGCGGCCACGCCGTCAAGGCGCGCCCCCTGTGCCCGGCCTCGGTCTACATGGAGTCGGCCATCATGGGCTGCGAGCTGCTCGGCGCCAGCGGCCGCGACAAGACCATCTCCTTCACCAACATCTCCTTCCAGCGGCCCCTGGGCATCAACGACAAGCTCGACGTCAAGCTGCACCTGAGCAAGACGGCCAAGTTTGGCGACGAGCACTGGCACTACTCGATGCGCTCCTCCCCCTCGGCCGTCTACTCCGAGGGCGACTTCACCATGACCCCCGGCCCTCACCAGGACATGGAGCTCTACGCCCTGCTCGCCTCGGACGGCATGGTGGCCCTCCGCAACGACCCGGACGCCGAGAAGCTGAGGAAGCGAACCGCCTACTCCCTCTTCTCCCGCGTCGTCGAGTACTCGGACCTGATGCAGGGCATCTCCGACATCACCTTTGGCAAGAAGGCCGCCCTCGCCACCATCCAGGTGCCCAACCACCCATGGGCCTCCCAGGAGAGCAGCGTCTCGGGCTTCTACGACGCCATCTCCCTCGACACCTTTATCCAGGTCGTCGGTCTCCTCATCAACTGCAGCAGCGGCACCGCCACCGGTGACGAGGTCTACATTGCCTCCTCCATCGGCAACCTCGTCGTCTCCCCGACCGACTTCCAGCAGGCTCAGACTTGGACCGTCTACGCCACCTACTCCACCATCGACTCCAAGACCCTGAGCGGTGCCATCTTCGTCTTCAACGAGGCTGGTGAGCTCGTCTCCTTTGGAAGCAAGATTCACTTCCACAAGACCTCCATGACCAAGCTCCTCCGTGTCCTGGATGCTGCCAACCCCACTGGTGCAAAGGCCGCTGCCCCTGCTCCTCGTGCTGTTGTCGCTGCCCCTGCTGCTGCCGCCCCTGTTGCTGTTGCTGCTGTTGCCGCTCCCGCCGCTGCTGCCGGTCCTTCCAAGATCCCCGAGATCCGTGCCCTCATCTCCGCCTACACCGGTGTCAAGGAGGCTGACATCCCCGACGATGTCGCCTTCGCCAGCTTGGGTCTCGACTCGCTCTCCGCCATGGAGCTTGCCGGCGAGCTCGAGTCTTCTCTGGGCATCAAGGTCAGTTCCGACGACGTCACCACCTCCACGGTGGCTTCGCTCGCCAAGATGCTGCCTTCTGGCGGTGCTGCTCCCGCTCCGGCTCCGGCCCCCGTCGCCGCTGCCCCGGTCCCTGTGGCTGCTCCCGCTCCCGCTCCCGTGGCTGCTGCTCCTGTTGCTGCGCCTGCTGCCGCCGGCCCCAACCGTGTCGGTGAGCTCCGCGCCCTCATCTCCGCCTTCACCGGCATCAAGGAGGACGACATTGCCGACGACGTCTCCTTCGGCAGCCTCGGCCTCGACTCGCTCTCCGCCATGGAACTGGCCAGCGAGATGGAGAGCACCCTCGGCCTCGTCATCAGCTCCGACGACATTGCTTCCGCGTCCGTCAGCTCCCTGTCTGCCATGCTCGGCGGCGGCAGCGCAGACGTCTCTGCATCCAAGTCGGTCATTTCCTCTACTGTCGCTTCTACCACACCGGCTTCTGACTTCGACAACCAGACACCAGAATTAATCACGCCCGCCTCCGAGTGCGGCCCGGAGCTGCACGAGGTCGGATCGGCCCTGGGAATCCCCTGGAAGCGCGCCTCGCCTCACTACAGCACGCGCTTCAGGATGGAGACTGTCGTGTACAAGGAGATTGACGGTACCGAGATCCCCGCCGACATTTACCTGCCCGCCGAGGTTCCCAGCAACCCCATGCCAATTGGTACGTCAACGTAGCTTTCAAAACTATTTCACGTGAGCTAACAATCCATCTTTAGCCCTGATGATCCACGGTGGTGGCCACCTCACCCTCTCTCGACGTGCTGTTCGTCCTCCTCAGACCAGCTACCTGCTCGCCAACGGCATCCTCCCCGTCAGCATCGACTACCGCCTGGCTCCTCACGTCAATGTCGTCGACGGATCCATGGCTGACACCCGGGATGCCTGTGTCTGGCTCCAGAAGGATCTGCCTGAGCTGATGGCTGCCAAGGGCATCATCGTCGACCCGAGCAAGTACGTCGTCATCGGTTTCTCGACTGGCGGTACCCTTGCCTTGACGACGGCATGGACGACGGCCGAGGCCAACGTCACTCCTCCCCGCGCCATCCTCAGCTTCTACTGCCCGGTCGAGTATGACCCTGACCACCCCGTCCGGATGGGCCAGGGCACTCGCCCTCGCACCATGACGCTCGCCCAGATTCGCGAGACTCTGCCAAGCACCGTCGCCGTCAGCCACTCCTTTAATGCCCTCGACACCACCAAGCTCGGCTGGCTCCAGCCCAGCGACCCCCGAAGCGAGCTCACCCTCGCCCTCATCAAGGAGGAGAACGGCATGTCGCTGCTCTTCAACGGCCTCCCCGAGAAGGGTGAGCAGCTGCCCCGCGCTGATCCCGCCCGGTGCGCCTACTTCAGCCCCCTCACCCAGCTGCGCGCTGGCAACTACAACAACATCCCCACCTTCATGATCTTTGGTGAAGAGGACGAGGTCGCGCCCTTCAGGAAGGGTGTCGAGTTCGGCCAGGCCCTCAAGGAGGCCGGCATCCGTGGAGGATTCCACGCCGTCAAGGGCGGCAAGCACATCTTCGACCTGGCTCTGACTCCTGGCAGCCAGGGCTGGGCCGAGCACATTGCCCCTGGCTACGATTTCATCTTCACCGAGCTCGAGAATGCCGCTCGGTAATTGTACGTTCCTCATTCTCCGATAGACTTCATGGGACACGCGCTAACATTCTTCTCAGTGGCCAGTACATTCTTCTTTCATGAACATTTTCTTTTTTTTCTTTCCTCGTCATTTCTTTTCACTCAATACCTCGTTGTTTATTAGATCTTCATTCATGGTGTTATTGGGACTGCCTTTCTTGGGTCGCGGGCAGAAAAAATGCTTTGTTATGCCTGTTTTATGATGATTCATTTAGCAGCGGATGTTTGGGAGCAGGACTTTTTCATTCTCCATTTCCCTTATTTTCTACACGGCGTTGGCATTAGACTTAGACGCCAGCAGCATTTGTGTACACACTTAGATATCTTCATTTAGCTTGGACTCAGATCGGTCGCTTCGTGCAGGGAGCGGCCGAGACTGAGGCTCAACAATAGATTAGAAGGTTTATCAGCAATCACCCAAAGACAAATGTGGGATTTGTAAAACCGTGTGCCCACTGTTCCAGACTCTGGTTAGACCCATGACTGGGTTGGGTGTATGTACCGTACTTGATCATTTCGTGGAAGCATGTGAGCCCTGTCGGGGCATTTGAAGCATCGCGAACCACTGATTAACTGCAATGGGCAAGGCAACGTAGCATCGTGCGACTGCGAGTGGGCACGAGAGACGCCCTTGCCATCACCCTCACCCTCACACATGGCTCTAGTCTATTCGCCGGGCTACTTCTCCGTGCTGCACCCAAGATCTGCCTCGCTTGCCCAGGTGTGGGCGAGCTGAAAATGAGAGAGCGGGTGGCCAGAGCTAACGCTGACTGATCGGGCAGGGCTGAAGGCAGCGGGCTTGTCGTCTGCCGTGGACCCTTACTCTCGACACGGCACAACTGGCATCTCCGACAAGCCTAGTTCTAGTTGGGGGATTCACTGCGAATGGGACGGCAGCCTGTACGAGCCGTCACCATGGATTACGTATTACTACTATGCGCAGGAAGTAAGAGCTAAGCCGTCCGAGCTGGCGGATATGAGCTGTCCGCCCATCCTTTCCATCTCGAGGGACCCCAAGCCTGACGTAATGATTCGTCTCTCTGGTGCGGTGGCTTGTTCCTGTAGACGGCAATGAGTGCGATGCCCAAGACAGTCTCTGCCTCACCATGGCTGCACTCGGGGAACTCCCGTCATGTTGGCTGCTGCCACGAGCCAGGGCGGACGAAATGGCAGGATTCCAGCTTCCAGCTTCCTTGCTTGTTGGCTGGCTTGTTCCGCACTCCAGGCCAGCTCTCTCATTCTCATTCCGCGCAGGAGCAGCGGCATGGATGTGGCCATTTATCGCCCGAGCTTAAATGCTTGCCGGGGGTTGCGAGAATATTATGGCCGGTTCGGGCGAGATACAGAACATGTACATAGCTGACACGATAGGCGATTATGGTGTCGGCAGATAATTGTCAGTTCCATTCTGAGTGCCATACCATGGTTCCAACGAAGGATGACTGCTCTGACAGTCTGTGGTCATGGCGGATCGTCGTGAGGGGTTAATTTACTTTATTTACTTTTATTCCATCTTCATCATTTTGCCCTTTATTTTTTTTTGCTGGGTGCATCCATCGGATCTGATCCTCTTGCGATGCCGGGATGGAGCATGGATGAGGGGAAGAAAGGATCCAGATGCGACTTTGGCCAAGGTGCAGCGCAATGCCATGGCCAGAATCCCCTTTTGCTCGACGGTTTTGTTTGTTTGCTTACGCAACCCCCGAGAATTTCGGAGAGCAAAGACCATCCAACGGAGGACTTCGGTCTGCGTCGTCGCACTGCCGTTCCGGACAAGATTAGATCTGCCTCTCCGCCTCTCGCACCTCATCTCTCCACTGTTGTATGTTGTCTGTTCTCTATTCTCTGTTATGCTGCTACGGCCAGTTGCCTGTTGTGGCTTGTGATGATGCGCTGCCACCACCTACGGCAGTTCTCGTGTTGTCAGCACATCCAACGCTATGCCTCTTGCTCTGCTGATCCCTCATTGCTTGCGCTGCCCTCGTCCTACATGGCTAAGGATCCATCCGCGACCTTTAAATAGTAAGCGTGCGTGCCATCGAGATGAACCGTCGGTTGCAGGATATGATCTGCAACGATCTCGCAGGGCCACTGCCACACCCCCTCAACACCACACAGAGGCGCCAGCAAGCTCCAACTCCAACTAGGCATTGGCGGATCAAACTGCCACGGGATCGGCAGTTTCACCGGGCTGAGGCTGAAGCTGGCTGGCTGGCTGGGGCTGCGGAGATGAAGCTCAGAGCCCGCCCTGGATTGACTACTGTCGATGAAACGACCCGCAGCTGCGCTTTTCCTGCACGTCTACCTGAGCTACTCCGTATAGCAGATGGATTTGCGACGTAGGGTGATCCTTCCCTCGCCGTCAGCGTTGGTATTCAGAGCATCTTGGCCATGGACGACTCACGCGCACAAGGACAATGTACTAAGCCTCCGTCCCGGGCGCAAGCTCGCGGCGCTCTGCTCTCATCATCTCTCAATGTGCATGCAGATGCTCCTTCATTCTAAACGGCCGAAAAGTGCAGAAGCCGTTTGGCACGGATGCACATTCTGCTGACCGAGGCGCACTCGATTCCCTTTTTAGGAACCACGTTTAAGAGCACCGTCCACCTTGTGCTTTCTTTGCATTTGTTCCATGTGCCTTCCAAGCCTGGCAGGTCGGCGGGCGGGCGGGCAGACTGTCTGCTTCGGGTAACCTTCGAGAAACGGTGTGCCTGAGCTGAGTGCCGGCCCATGACCATCGGGTTAAGCTTGTCCATGGCCGTAGGGTATTGCCCAAGGACGTGCATCTGGCTGACTGCATGCTGCTCTCTCCACTGCGTCGCCGCTATCCGTATAGATTGCCTTATGTAGAGCACGAAGCCGGAA
Source organism: Stachybotrys elegans (assembly GCA_020746835.1). Lineage (NCBI taxonomy): Eukaryota > Fungi > Ascomycota > Sordariomycetes > Hypocreales > Stachybotryaceae > Stachybotrys > Stachybotrys elegans. The sequence continues at coordinate 361,081 of JAGPNK010000017.1, forward strand.
GCCACGGGCAAACGGCTACTCGGATACGGCTGTCCCGTGCACGGCGATCCAGGGGCTTGCTTCCCTCTATCTCCATGATGGCGGGTGGATTGTTCCTGGCGACCAAGCATCACCGCTACCTTCCGGACATGGCCGTAACCAAAACCTGTTGTGCGCATGCTAGACGGCGGTGCAGCATGGTAGAGTAACGTTCAATAGACGGGCCGCCAAATCCGTAAACACCTGGTTCCGTGAGGCTGAAGCGCTGGAACAATCCTTGTCCTGGTCGCCGTCGAGCACTGTTGCTTCTTCAGGTCAGACCCTGGAACCCCAACTATGCCGCAACTGATGTGGCGTCTGTGTGCCTTGTCGATCGCTTCCACTTGGCTTGGCTGGTAGCGGAAAGCCGCCTGGCAATTGGATAAATCCAGGCACAGGCAGGCCCCTGGCGAAAACGTGCTGCGAGACTCGTGTCATCCTTTGTCCCTCATCTCTGTGGATGCCAGGCCATCCGCCAAATGACGGGCCACAGCTCTTGTCGACTATTATCCGTACTGGGTTAAGCTATTCTGAACCCTGGCAGCCAGTAGAGGGTAATCGGCGAGCGGAGCGGGCCATACAGCCATCCACTATTCATTGCTTATGTACCTTAGTTGGTTCTCGCATTGTTCAGGCCAGGGGAAGGGACTGTAATAGGCACGCAAGAGGGCTTGGCCTACGCCGTCGATATGGGGGCTCTTAAAGGACTTGGCTGACTATGCCCACCAATAATCGTCGTGCCATCCAGACAATGGTGGCACGGTTGAGCAATTGCTTGCCTATCGTGGGCATATCCTACCTATCCATAAAGCCTAATGGCGCTTCGCCAGGGGGATGCTTAGTGGCTTTGGTATCTGTTCTGCATGCAAGCGATAATACCTGCTCACGTTCTCTCGTCGCTACCAAGATGGACATGGCTCGCCAGGCGGGCGTGGCTTGTGCTGCTCAAGCGAGCGCACTGGCATCGGGTATTTACTCAGCATCAACAGAATGAACAAGCGAGAAGGGGGGCAGCCGGCGAGCCAGCCAGAATGAGGAATCAATACCATCATTGGAGGTATATTGTAGGGCACTTTTGTATCGCAGCGTTGGGAGCTGGGCTGGGCTCTGTCGAGGGGATCCGTCGCCTGTCCATTCAGAGAGGATTTAATTACAGCAGCGCAGCACAAAACAAGGCTGTCGGTGCAACGTGTGCTCGGGGTCGGGGTAGGAGATGGCTTTTTATTACAGATGATCCTGAGGTAAAGTGATATTGGCGATGGGACTCGACCATCCCTTCTCATCCCGGCAGAACCATGAGATGTTGCTAGTGCCTTTGTTCGGTTGTCTAGAGGGATCGATCGAGAGAAAAAAGAAAAAAAACGGCCAATTTGCCGCTCCCCTGCCCTGTATCCGTATCCGTATCCTGGTGATAGATGATGGGCCATGTCCTTGCCCATAGTCCAGGCGAGGCCGCAACCCCAATGTCTTCCAGAGACAAAAACACTCCACCAGTGTTCTAAATCTGTTGGCCTAGGTCTAGTTACCATCCGCAGTGGGGGAGGCTTGACCAACAAGCCATCCTCTTCCACGGTAAGGACAGGGCTCGCGCCCGCTCCGCCTCGACCCTAGATGCTAGCGGCGCTTCATTGGCTCCGCTGGCAGCCCAAGGTGGCGGCAGTTGGAGTAGATCGTCCGGGTTGTTGGTGGGAGAGGAGGAGGAGAGGAAGTCACGATGCCTTCGCGATCGTCATCCTGGTCGCCAACACGGGCGGCCAGCATGGTCTCGCGATGCAAGGGGAGACAGCGACAGGCTGTTGATGCGATCGTCATAGACTTGCACAGTGGATATTAATCGCCAGACAAACGTGCAGCTACCCAAACGAGACGGCACGTCGTCGCGGCGGACAGTCAGGAATTAGCTAACAATCCTGACTGAAGCGGCCGTCCTGGATCCTGGCGACCACATTACCAACCAAACTAGGACAGAGCGAAATGCGTCGGGGCGGATTTGTCATTCATCCTTCGTGCGTTTCTCCTCGTCTTGTTGTTATTATTAACCGCCAACCAAGCATCTCACACTGACTGTGCTTGTCTGGAGATGGGGTCAACGTTATTCTCCTCGGGGCAAGGCAAGACAGAGCGAGCGAGCCATGACCTGGTCGTGGTAGCATGACATGGCATGGCAATATCCTCGTCGGTCGATTGAGCGTTTGCGTCATACGTCTGCACCTTATCTGCCAAGAGACGAAGTAATGCCATGCACTCACTCTACGGAGTATCTCGCGGACCTCACGCGCCGCCCTTGGCACCAGGCTCGTTTATTGCCATCTCACTCTACCGCTCTTTGATGGTTATTATTTTTTTTGCCCCCCTCTCTTCTTCTTCTCCATCGGAGAGTTTGCGCGGGGCAGCAGGGCCAAGGGTCTCTTGCTTACGGGTAAGAGTGTTGACTTGGATGGATTCTCAAGACCAGACAGACAGAGAGAGAGAGTGAGAGAGAGACTGGAGGGTTGCGCCCTCTACCGCTAAAATCCACCCGCCGTCTGTGCTGTGCTGTGTGCTGTCTGACATTAGGGCCAAGACACCACTAACACTGCTAAATCTTTTCCCATCTGAGGTGCCGGGGGCTTGTCAGCTCAACCCAGCCATGATTTCCGTCCGACTCTCGCCCTCCCTCAGTCTCTCTCTCTCTCGTCCTCTCCGTATTCCTCGCTTAGGCAGCATCCTCCGATCATCAACTCCGGTTGCGCAGTCTGCCAGCAGCTGTGCCCTCTTGCTGCGGGCACAGAGAGCAGCCTCTGCGTCTTTTGCCTCGACTTCGGATACTTGCCCCAGCGTCTTGGCCTTACGCGTGCTCCACCCTCCTCACGGTGCTGCATGCTACTTGCTCCGTAGTATGCATTCCTTACGGCTGGGGTGCTGCTCCAAGGGTGTCGTTTCAAGCCCGACACCCCCCTTCCTCTACCTCCTCCTCATCTTCCCTCTTTGCTTTTCCTTTCCCCTCTTACCGCCTTAGTCATTTCGAGACATCCATCTAGTCGGGATTGCTTATTCTTATTATTACCTACTACTGCTTTTCCCATCTTTCCCTGGCCTAGCTGCTGGTGGCTGACAGTAGCTCGTCTTGTCTCTGCCGTGTCACCCGTGACCGCCCGTTTACACAGTAGAATAGTCGCATAATAATCCAGCATTGCATGTCTGTGTCTGAATGCCCGAATGATTCTGTTGACTCGAATTGGCTCAACTCAACTTGGGCAGACTGAGACTGTCGATAACAGCCTACCACTTCACCTTCACCCCCTTCCCACTCCTCCTTCTCTTTCTCCTCCTCCTCCTCTTCCTCTTCCTTCTCCTCCCCCATCTCCCATCCCAGTCCAGACACCCCCATATTCATGGTACGGAGTACAGAGTACAGACGAAGGAGGGACAGTCAAAACAGAGTAAGCAGCCGTGGCACGGGCAGTCCACCCATCTGCACCAAGGAATAGACTGCAGGCCAGGGACCCCCCAGGTGTTTCCACGACACACACCTAGCGCCCGGAGCCCACTCCTGCACCTCAAGTACTCGAGCCTTTAAAGGGTTCAGGGCCACCCTGATGTATTTGCTAACCTAAGCTTGCTGCACTCTACCGAAACCGCTGCCAGGCACCCTACGACATGGACACACACGCTGCTGTACAGCAACAGCACCATCATCACCATCACCAGCATCAGCACCACCACCAGCACCACCAGCAACAGCAGCATAACCACCAGAGCCAGCCCGAAGAGTCGACGCCGTGCTCCTCACGCTCCTCGACGCCTCCGAAGCGACTTCGATTGGCCTGCGATTCGTGCCACAGCGCCAAGATTCGGTGTTCCGGCGGCCAGCCCTGCAAGAAGTGCCAGAACTCGTACGTGCCTCCCGCCTACACAATCAATTACATGCGCAATTCCACAGAGGCCGAGAACAAGATGACAAAGACAAAAAAAAATAAAAGATGGAGAACAGTCGTAGGCGGACATATGAAAGACGTATTTTAAATGAAAGAAAGAGAGGAAGCAAGAAAGAAAGAAGAAAAAAAGAGCAGCAGGAAAATAGAAGAAGAAGAAAAAGACAAAGACAAGATGATAAAACAAGAAATGGCCGGACGAGGGGAATGGAACAGGTACGCATGTCTGTCAAGAAACATGGCTAACACATCTCGGCAGCAACTCGCAATGCAAATACAGTTATATGGCTCGTCTCGGAAAACCCAAAGGCAGCCGTAACAAGAAGACGCTTGAGAGACTGAACCAGGCTGCCGCCGCCCGCGCAGGCTCGCCCAGCGACGCGATGCAACTCGAGCGACCCAAGGGCCTGGACTCGGGCGCTGCCACGACCAACACTTCCTCGAGCTCCAGCTCGGGCGCCGGTGCTACGGGAGTGGGAGTGGGAGTGGGAGTGGGCGCGGCCCAAGAGCACAGGGCGTCGTTCGATGTACGCGGCCACGCCACGGTCATACCCTCGGCTGCATGGCCCACACTCAACTCGACATATACGCCGATGAACGACGAGCAGCTCGAGCTGTGCATCGAGTCAAGCAACCTGCGAACCCTGCTCGATTCGGACAACACGCTGACCCCCGCCTCGCCCGACGGCACGGGGTTGTTGCCGGTGAGTTGCAGCCTCTTTTTCCCCTGGGATCTGGTTGGCATTTTCCCCCCTTCTCCTCCGCCTGATTGGTGGCGGCTCATTGGGCTGGGCCTTGTCTCGAGAAGCGAGGCAATAGTGACAACGAGGGTAGCGAGGGGGTGAGAGCGAGGGTGGTGGTCTCACGAGGATATTCTCCGACACCCACGGGATGATGCTTTTTGTTGAGAATGAAGACGAGGTTACTAATGGCTCTGTCTTAGATGCATATGATTAGCCCTCCCATGGACAAAGATGCCCGGTCGATGCTTGGTATGTCTCACTTGTTCCCCCTCCCTTTTCACGCCTGTCACATATCCCAGCCCCTCTGCTTAACCTCTCCTTCAACCTCTGAGCAAAGAGAGAGAAAGAGAGAAAGAGAGACAGAAAAGAAGGACGGGCGCTCATTCACTTGCTGCCTTGGTTGCTGGGGTCAATTGACTAACGAGGGCCAGTCTCCGCGGGCTACCACCACAGCTATCTCTCACCGGCCAATTCCGACACGGCCAACAACTGCAACATTGACGGGGACAAGTCGGAAACTGAATGGGGATTCCCGACGACGCGCTCACTCCACCGGGCCGCCATGAGCATGAGCGAAAAGTCGGCACAGTCGTCGATGCAGAAGGCGGCGGCCGTCATGCAAGCCTCGCCGTACCGCACGCCTGAGATGCACCACGAGTCAGAGGACGGGCGCACTGCCGCCAGCACAGGGACGGTATCAGCCGCAGCCGTGGCCGCCGCCGTGGCAGTAGGAGCAGGAGGAGGAGGAGGAGCCGGGGACGACGCGGCGTGCTGCTCGTGCCTCCGGGTGCTGACGGACCAGCTCTGCAGCCTCAACGCCGTGGAACGCAAGCAGGACCACCTGCGGCTCGACACGACCTTTAGCAACACGAGCGCCGTGCTCGACAGCTCGGGCGGCGCGCTGACGTGCGGCATGTGCCACCTCGACACCAAGGTTCTGCTGCTCGTCATGACGCTGCTGCAGACCGTCATCAACTGGGCGCGCGTGGGCTCGCAGAAGGCGCTGCACCCGAGCGACGCGCCGCCCGTCACGTTTGGCGAGTGGCGCGTGTCGGCCGAGGACGGCAACGTCATCCGCGCGCTGCTCGTCAACCGCGTCCTGGCCAAGAGCACCTCGACCGTCGAGGTCCTGCGCCAGCGCATCCACGAGGTCAGCATCAACGCAAACAAGTCCAACCTGGCCTTCCAGATGATGGACGCCGAGGCCCTGCGCTCCCAGCTCGGCCGCCTGGAGCACTCGATGCGCGAGGTGACGCAGATTATAAAGGCCCAGGGCCTGGATGCCTGAAATTTCTCTTCCTCTTCATCTTCTTCACTCTTACACACGCTTGTCTACTACTACCCTTTATCACTATACACGGAACGCCAGCGGTGGAGGAACATGGACGTGCTACGATGACCATGACTACATTTTTTTTTTTTTATATGAGAGGATGGAGACATACAAAATTGCGGTCTGCTTGCTACCTAGATGGGAGTTTCAACGGCTGGGGGAACAAGGGCTGCATAGGCATTGCACAGGATCACTGGGAGACGACGAGGCAGTTTGTCGTCTTCTCTTTGCATGGGGACTACGCTTTTTACAGCACAGCGATCTGTTTTACTACCATACATTAGCCATCATATTCTGTAGTAAATAGTTACACGGGGTCTGCGCCGTCGCGGGCCAATTCTCACTCATCATCACTGTAACCACATGGAAGCAAGCCATTCGAGCGATCGACACGCAGATGCAGGCCAACCAACCAACAACCCGTGCGTCATGGCTCGGAAAACATTGCCATGGTGATCGACCGAGCACCCCCAGGATTCAGTCGACGAAACTCACAGGCCTTCCAATCCTTCTTCCTGGGCAGTGCACTCGTGGGAAGAAAGCATAAACCCCCCGGCCTACGGTGGGTTCTGGCTGTCGATCATCCTAAACTTAGCGAATCCTGCCAATTTACCTCGACCTTGCCCAGACATGGACAGCGCGCGCACGACACACGGAGAACAGACAAAGGATGGGGTGCGAATGCAGATGCAGTGTAGATTTCTTCCCCATGGAGTGGCTGCCGCCCAGGCTGAAACCAGCCCACACGGCCGTCCAAAAGGTTAATTGATTCAAGGTGAACGCGAGAAAATACGTGTCATCAAAGTCTCCGTAGCCAAGAAGCCTTGGCCACTCGCTCTCTCTCTCTCTCTCTCTCTCCCCTTCAGCCTAGGCAAAGCATCAAGGATAACTCGCCGGCTAGCTCCGCAAACCTGTCCACTGCGATTGCATGCATGCATTCCCTGGGGAAGCGCAAGATAAGAAGAGCACTTGATGGGGGCGGTTAAACCCGCGAATCGCACTGACGCTTTGACTACAGCATTGTCTTCCAAGGCAGGGAGGGTGCCGGCAGACGACGCATCTCTCTCTACATGATGCAGGCCAAGTGATTGTTCTGGCCCCTTCTGCTCGAACCTTTGTCATGCCCTCCGAGAAAACAACGCATCGTCACTGCATCTGCATCCGCATCCGCATCTGCATCTGCCTCTGCCGCGCGCATCATGACACCTGCCCCTCCGATCGACCTCCGTGGTCCGGCAGCCATCGGAATTAACAGGCCATCAGCATGTCGGAGCCGGAGATCGCCCTTAGTAGCAGGCGGCACATCATGCCCACACGGATGACTATGCACGCAGTCTGTAGGCCTTATCGTACCATGTCTGCTGCTGCTGCTGCCATCCGCCCCATCCGAAGGCCGGGAGGCCAAAGACAAGGTAAGGCAAGGCTCAGCACGCGACTTCCGTGATCGACACCTAAGCACATCGCTGGGCTGAGCTAGTGCCCGCCCACCCAGCGACCAGCCACCCCTGGCCTTATCAATCATATCCATATCCATATGGTGCAAGCATCCCAGCCAGTCAGGCCTCTGAGCAGCCAGCTGGGCAGCTTCCGTAGATCTTGATACGTCACGGCGTGCTGCTGCTGCTACTGCTGCGGCGGCGGCGCTGGATATCGTCAAGTCGGATACTTTTTTCCCGACCATCATGCTTCCTCGCACTGCAGCCCTCGGACTTTGCTGCATCTAGGCGAGACAGATAACCCGCCAGATCGAAAAGCCTTGGCCGCGTAACCCCCCTTCTTCTTCTTCTTGTTTTTGTTTCTTACCCAATTGGTCAATTCTTCGCCACCGAAGGGGCTCTCCTCGGTGTAGGTAATGGGCTGCGAGACCCGGCTGCTTCATTGCGAGCCTCCACTTGAGACCGCCATCTCGGCGAGGACCCTTTTCAAGTAAGACATAGATATGACCCTCTTTACAACGTTGCATTGGCTACTGCAAGCTTGCCCCTAACCCGAGGATACAGGCCGTTTGATCATGGTATTGCATCGACATCCAGCAGCCACGGTTCTGGGCTGCTGTGGCCCATAATTCAACTATCAAAGCTCTTGGTAACTGTCAAAACACCCCGCCGCACAGGCGCTGCCGCGTGTGCGGTACGGATGGGCTGAACGCATGGCTGCGTGGTATTTTCTCCCCTCTGGGAAGCACGATACCAAAAGTCCTAATCCGCAGGCCTGGATGGGTGGATCGCCTACCAAGTAATGATGGTGGGAAAGAAACACGCAACCCTCTCTCCCGTCTCGTCTTGTGGCCGAGGGATTTGGATTACATGGCTGCCATCTGAGATAGGAGATATTGCCACGATCCAGGCCATTCGGACATACGGAGCCATGACATGCTTTGTCGATAGCCTCATCGTGAAGCAGATAACCGTGCTGATCAAGGTAGTAAGCAGTGCATACACGGGTTGCGCTGGCTGGGTGTAATTCTTCCGTTCTTGGCATTTTTTTTGCCTCTGGTGCTCTGCTCGACTTTTGGTTTTCAAGCCCTCGACTTCTGCTTGAGGCAGCCAGGCGGCCCCCCAGCACGTGTCAGATGAGGAATAGCCCCTCCCGTATTGTAGGCTCGGATTCCGAACCATGCGCCGTACCCGTGTCCTAGGGGAGGGGGGAGGGAAGGGTCTGGCGGACATGAGGTGATATGAGGTGATATGATTACCCACCTCGCCTGTAAATCCGATGCAGATGCAGCAAGGCATCGCGTACTAACGTAACCAGGCATTTAGCGACCGCAGGTTTCGATGGGCTGGGCGGTATCTGCCAGAGAAGGATCTCCTACCCCATGGCACATAAGTCTCCTTCGGGGAAAGCCACGGGCTTGGTGGTGGTGGTATTTGGCTGTTGCCTGGGGGCCGCCTCCAAGGGCCAAGTGAATCGTAATTCGTAGTTACAGGGGCTCACGGAGACTGCCACGGGCTGTTTAGGCACAAGATCGTAGATGGGCGCATGTCACGGGCGGCGGATGAGACAGATGGACGGGGGCATGGGGGATGGAGAGGTGGCAGGGTCTCCGGCAGCCGTAAGACATTCCGTGGATCCCATGGAAGAAGGCTAAACGCTAAATGGTGGTGTAGAGGGCGAGTACTCCGTAGTCAGCGGCGATTGAGCGCAGAGGACGTCCGGATACAGTCATGAATAGTGAATGGATTCCCAGGAGGGAATGAATGGAGACGGCGGTGGATCCTGTCATACACCCATACGTCCACTCGCGCGTGGGATAAGAGCTCCATGGGAGAACAATGGGCATTCTGAATCCTTATCTGATGCGAGGTCAGGGGTCTTTTTGTGTAAAGAGGTGGGTGGTGGGAGAGAGGTTGACGATTGGTGGGCTCGCCAAGCTCTGAAAGGCCCTGACAACTCTATACTGTACGTGTAAGCTTTTAGGCCCGAATGGTGGCTAGTTGAGGCTTGAGCTGTTTGGGACGGGTCGGAGACAACTGTAAACCGAAAAGGGCCAGATCTCGCGCGGTGAGCGGCGCCTTATCGGAAGACGTGGGAGGGGCTGACGAGGGTCGAGGGTCGAAGGGGGATGGGGGCCAGGGGCTTCCCTTAGTCTTCCCGCTGTGGCGTCGCCCGCCTCTGAGCTTGGCTTTGCTGTCTCTTGCCCGCATCGACGGCAAAGGCCAAAGCACTAGGGCAACTAGGCATCATCTCGCGCGAGGGTACAGTCAGCCAGGGGGGCGGGGGGCCAAAATCGTGATGGTGTTTGGACGGAGAGATTTCGTCTTGGCTTGGCCAGGTCATTAAACGAAGGGCCATGAACCAAACCGACCATGATATACTCCAGGGTTCTAAGCGGGCGCTCTGTCGCTCGCTTGGGCAGGCTTTTCGATGGTGGCTGCTCGTAGCCGAGAAACCCTTGGCCACTGCCCGTGTCTCCGAAAAACCAGGGGAGCACGTATTCGTACATGACAGGGCTGCTGGGGGGCTGGAAAAGCTCTCTGCCCCTCCTTTCCTTTTTCCTTCTGCCCTGCGCTCAAAGGATCTGGCGGCATACATTGCGTACCGTACTCCGAGGGAGGGGCCACGGCCACCCTCAGGTCAACGAGCATACGCGTCGTTCGTCTGATGCAACTTGGCAGGAGATGCACGAGAAGTAATAGCCCGGGCGTGGCGGACGAACTGGAGGAGTAAGGCGGCGCCTTGTCAAACGCATGTACACGATGCACGCCCCCTCCCTTTCCCCTTGGTGAACCAAACCTCCGGCCGGCCATTATCCTTATCGTCGAAGAGGATACGGATACTTCCATGCACAGAAGCAATAGATCCAAGCTGTCGTGTGAGCCGATCTACCCTTTCAATATCCTGTTTCCAACGTAACATCGCCTCCTACCTCATCCTCCGCACCTCGCGCCCTTCGGATCCGGAACGTACCGCTGTTTCTGTCCCCTTCTCGACCAACCAACGACGACGGAAGAGGAGGGGGGGGACCCTTAGCTTACCACTGCGCTGACATCCTACCACGCCGAAGCGGGCGAGCACGTTGTCTGCCCTGCCGCAACCACCCACACGTCTGCAAGCTGATCCACCTCACTCTGTATGAGTGTGTGTATGTGTGTGTATGTTTTGTGCACTGACCAGTCCTTCTTCGCTTCTCATGCACGGGCTGAGGCGAGGGAGGGACGGAGGGAGAATCATTGCCCAAAAGCATTAAGCTCCGTGTGTCCAACGTGAGGCTGAAGGCAACCCACATGGCCATGACCTGCACGCTGGCACTCGGGTCCGTCCAAGCTTTCTTTGTCAGTGTTGCATCGCGTCTCGTTTGGGTGATTCGCAGCTGTCATCATTGCTGAAGCTGCTGCTGCTTGTTCTTGGTTGATGTTGCAGTGCCTTCTCGAATGCGAGTCCCCTACTACATCGAGTCCATACTTGGCTACCCTAAAGCTTTCCATCTTCTCGCTTCCGTCAAGTTCATGGCAGCAGTGCCGAGGTGATGTCTTCGACACATATTGGTAAGCCGCCGCTCGCTTACCATTCTCTCTAGCCCTTGAATCCCCCTCTGAAACCCATCCGGGCTTTATCGACATTGTCCCTGATCCCGCTCCCGCCTTTCGCCTTCTCGTATGCACTTTCTTCCCATTACGGTGCCATTGCTCGCCACTTGTCATGCTTTACCCCCACAGGCCGTTGATCTATCACAGGGAGTCTTCCGTTCCTCGCCAATATGCAAGGATTGCTTGTGGGTAGTCTCGCACACTATCATGGTACCAAGGCTGGAGCCTGTGCGGCGTATACAAGCCATCGCAGAGCCAAGGCTCTGGGCTAGTGCAGAGGCAAAGCGAACCAATCATCGAGTCCCACGCCTGGCATCTAGGAGCTTACATGATTGGATCGTCGGCGACAAGATGATATGTAGATATAACGTTTCCGGTTGCATCCCAACGGCGCCTCTCTCGGGCCAATTTACAAGCCTTTCCCTGCCCCAAACCCTTCCGCCCATGCCATGGAGACTTAGCCTTCTTGGCCTGCATACAGCCTGCATACAATCTACATCCGTCTCCCGGTGTCGTAGGCGATGGTCTGCACACGCCCTATGCCTTGGTGCTTGGCTGAAGACGATCGGGAGTTTCAATATACAGATGAGGGGAATGGGGCCATTCTTGATGTAGCCTCTGATGAATATATCCCGAAGAAGCCGGTTATCGCTAGTCAAGTCCTGCACATGGAGTTTAACTGAGGCCGGCCTTTGACCCAAAGCTGCAGACAATATATGCTCCGAGATGAAGAAATCTTCATACAAGGAACAGAACCAAAGGAAGCAAGAGGTCATCACTAGGTGTGGTATAGATTTATGGGTCCCGGAGATCTTGGTACCCTTATGTTGGGGTCCTCATGATACGACAGAGCTCGTTGGCATTCAACTGGCAAGACCCAGCATTAAGCTCGCGAACTCCTCAAACATGGATCAAATCTGACGGTAACATCAAAGTGTAATCTGCGGTGTAATTTCTGCCCCTAATCTGCTGTTACCGGGTGGACAAGATGAGTTGAGAATAGTCACTACATCTTACCCATTGCAGCTTATCATTGGTGATTCTGCATGTCGATGTTGGAAACGTGGAAATTTCTGCATATCCTTTCTGAAACGAGGTTCTGACCGACTTGGCTTCGTCCTCACCGCCTCGGGAATCTCGTACGCTGCCAACGTTATACCCATTCTAAGCGTCAGACGAAGGGTGGCAGGGCTGCGGGCACACCGCGTGCAGATAGATCTGACCGTCTGACAAAGCAAGGTCCCTGCATTCAACACTGTGACATTGCAGAATCAGTGATCCATTTTGCTTGGCCGGCTTTATTTGTAGTGTTGAGCTTGGACGTGTGGAGGTTTGGTTGCGACGGCATCAAAACACCACGGATGACGGGGAGCACAGGGCAGCGTGAATCTCTCGAAAGAAAGAATGCCCAGGCACAGTGCCATGGAAGGAAGACTGGGCCCGGGACTTTCAAATTGCAATGCAACGGTGGGAAGATTACTGAATTAGCTGCACCAGCAAGCTGGCTATGTGGTGATTGAACCAACACGACGATCTACCCGGTGGTAAGAAAATTACCCAGTTTCAAATTACGATGCATTCATTTCCTTGGAACCTTGAGACGATCCGCACCAGCCATTTGTATTTTTACACATGGCTCCTGTCCGCCCGGGCCATTGACCCATTGATGCTCTTCGGGGAGGCTGTTTCCAGATCGACATCTTGCATAGCCCGCAGAGCCGCTCAGCCGGTTGACAGGATAAAAAAAAAATAGTACATACTACGACCATTAAGACTTAGGCTTTACTGTGGGAACCGTGGAGAGTCGATTGTTGTCTGGTTTCAGACTAGGCCGTCGTCCGTCTGTGAACGTGGATGATCCCTGGCTTATGGCAGAAGCAACAACGCTTCACGGATAGCAGATGAGTCTGTGCATATCCCAGCGTCCATTAGCATCAATGATATCAGAGCGGCTCATGATCCCCCCGACTGGGACAAGGGGCGGCTCACTGCGCCGTCGGAACTATTCATAGTCGAGGCAGATGGCCGCCGATGTGGGACCCCTAATTCCCTTTGGCGAATGGACAGTTGCACTTTGTGGGGCGAGGAGCATGATCCTCGCTGTGCTGTGAGAGAGGATCATAGAACACCGAAAACATGTTTTGGATACTGACCGATCAGCCTCGTAGAGGAGGCCTACGATGCTATTATCCATAACAAGTCCCAGGCTCAGGGCTGCGACGACGCACAGATGCCAAACAGATTATCAAAATACAAACACCGGCGAGAATGCACATGTCCCTGACGATTTCATGACTATTACTACATCATGCAACTAGCCACAACGGCTGCGCCGCCGGAACAAAAAAAAAAAAAAAGAGAGAGAGAAAAGTAAGGCGCCGGCTAGCTGGTAATCATGCTCGGGTAAGGCAGAATAACACGTGTAGACAGAGCTCTTGGCTCGTGTGATTGGCTGGTTGGTGATTGAGGCTTCAGCCAGCCAGCCCTAGAACCTCTCAGCTCGGCACAATGGCTGCACCGTGGCTGAGAGGAGAGACTAGAGAGAATAGAAACCAAACTAACATGTTGGCAGCTGCTACGGAGTATGTAAGCATGACGCAAAGCCTCAGACGGCGTTTGGCTTTCTGCCCCAGTTGCTATTTTGCCCAATCTCACCAGCCACGGCACCATGGAGCATTAGTGTAGCTAGCCAGTACGGCAGCAGCTCGCCGGCGTGCCCATTTTCTGGGTGTACAGCCACGGACTGCTCAAGTGGAGGAGGCTTTGTTGTTGTGGAGTTTTGGTTAGGTAGTTAGCCTTGGTCGAGGAGATGAGATGAGGATCCGGGGGGGGGTCCAAAGGAGCTAAGCACCCCAAGATACCAGATGGATGAAACGAGGGCAAACAAAAATATCTGCACTCTAAATCCGCCAGAGGAGATGGCTCACGCTACAGCCCTAAGGAGGGCGATCAGCATCAGCACCAATCTAGTCTCCAGCAGACACGTGCTGGCGTGCTATCTTGAGCATCTCGAGGTCCCCATAGCCACGTGCAGAGCCATGCAGAGGAGGCTCAGTGTCATGCACATGAATAGATGATGGTTTTGTGGCCGTGGGCGGAAGGACGTGGTTGACGACCGAGGGACGGGTAGTAAGTAATAATCGGCGAACAGTCGAGAAGAAGGGAAGGGGGGGGACGGACGGACGACCAAGAGAGGATAACAATGAATGAATGGGGGTCGGAATGATGGCTAGCAGTAGCTTGATGCCGACATGTCATCAATGCATATCTGCCAGCAGTTGTGTCTCAGACAGCGATGGGAGAAAAGCCGATGCCGTCATCTCCCATGTACCGGGTGGGAATCCATTTGTGCATTCATCTTCTCTGCTGGAGCGTTACCTCAGCAAAGCCAAAAGGGCTTGGGAGGCTCTCGGGGCTTAAGCAGAACCCCCTGTCGACTTAGCCGTATCTATACATAATCTGGGATAGTCGCCGAGACGGCACTCTCTGGCGGGGAGACGGGGGAGCGCCTGCAGGGCTCTGGCACAGCACCCAGCACCCAGCGCCCAGCAGCACCCCTTCTTCTCGCTTGAGCCCGCCCGCCTGTTAGGCCCCGGCAGCTCGGTGCCTATCTGATGGAAATGTGTGCTGCGTGTTTGGCTGATCGAGGGAAATCGGGGACTAAACGGTTTCTATCCAGATTTCCGAGATTTGCTCTAACACTCCCCCAGACAGGGGGGCACTCCCCTCTTCCCTCCCTCCACACGCCCCGGACCATCATCACCTAGAGAGAGAGAGAGAGAGTACAACGTTGTTGTTTAACCTCCGTCTGGTACAGCAGCTTCGGTCTTACCGGCCTTGTCCTCCTACTCATCCTCATCCTCAGCGCAGAGGCGTAGGATCTGGAACGGGACTTGCTTATTTTACTTTTTACGTGGTGCATGCGTGTACATGCTCTTTGTCGTTGTCGATTTGCGATGCCGTCATAATGATGAGAGGCCGCCATGGCGATGAAGGGATACCGCCTCGCTGTGCCATATCGTCGTTGCATGCCGCATGGAGATATCGTGGGGTACCGGCACAGTGACCAGGCATCGCTATGTTGCTGTGCCCTGCGCCACCGGTACCCGGATCTGTACTGCATCTAGATGCCCTCCTTGCCTCCCTTCTCTCTGTGCTGTCATCTGGAAGGGGTGGTGGGAGCGGGAGGGGGGGGAAGCAGGAGGGAGAGAGTCGAGGGGACAGCCAAGCGAGCCAAGGGAGGGGAGGGGGATGGGATGGCGGAGGAGGAGGAGGAGGGGGGTATGGGGGGTGTGAGTTTCTGTGCTTTGCATGATTCCAAGGGGGGTGGGAGATGCAGCACAAGTCAACACAGCACAGCACAGCACAGAGTACAGCACACTCTCTCTCCCTCTCACACATGATTTTAGTCACTTCACTCACTTGTGTCTCTGCTAGTTCTCCAATTCACACACACTCGACTCACTAGTCTGTCTGGTCCCAGGCGAAGCCGCCGCCAGAAACGGCAACATTATGTGTACAGACTGTACAGCCCACCCTCCATCCATCCCCCCCCCCCATTAGCCATTATCCACACATCCACAATGGAGGTGCGCCAGGTACAAGGGGGGGCCTCGTCGACTCGACAGGGGACCAAAATACGTACCGTACTCGAGCTTGATGCCGTGCTTACGCTACCTAAGCTAGTGATGGGCGGACGGGACGCACAGTACGGACACAGAGTGGGAGAAGCTAAGCTGGCGCTGGGCTGGGCTGGAGAATGATGCCCGTAACCGTCACTTGTCACCTTGGCGCCCATGGTGATGTACCTGATCCATGCTCACTGGATTGTTCCTACACCAGTGATTGACGCTATCAGAGCTCTGGCTGTAGTAAGCTGGAGCTACCTTGTCCGACTGGGCTCATCCATCCGTCCATCCATCCATCCCACGCACGCACTTGAACATATAAGATATCCAACCTCGCTCCCCCAACTTTTTGTTAGTCAAGACATTCTCCCAAGCAACTCATCATTCATCCCACCTCTCTTCATTCCTCACCCAGCCGTTACATACGCCAATAACTACCTACCTTGCCTCTCAATTACTCCATCTTACTACCTACTTCTACATTTCTCCTGCTTCGACATCATCACTCATGAACTCCAACAACGTCGACATCTCAGAGACCACCTCCATCACCATCACCATCTCCATCGACCTCACCGACATCACCCTCTAAAGGTCTAACCCTTCCTCTTTTCACTCAATCAATTACCCCCCCATACTCCCCCCATACACAACACCGCCATCATGACGGTAGAGAAGCCCCTCCGCTTTGCCTGCGATCGGTGCCACGCCCAGAAGCTGCGATGCCCCCGCGTTCTCGACCCCGAGAAGAACCGCCCTGACGAGCCCTGCTCCCGCTGCCGCAAGGCCGACGTGCCCTGCGTCGTCAGCGAGCGAGGCAAGGTTGGCCGTCCCGCAAAGGTCAACAAGCGCAAGGCCAGCCCGCCCGTCTCCAGCTCGCGATCCGCCTCCACCTCGTCGATATCCTCCTACCTCGTCGAGGAGGCCAACACCCTCTCCTCCGTCCCTACCTCCGCCATGGCCACTCCCCTCGGCACCCCCAACCCGTGCCACGTCTTTGGCTTCACCCCGGACTCGTCTCCCGCCCGCGGCCTCTCCCCAGCCAAGGACGACCACATCATGTGCGACCCGGACTACACCACCTTCTACGACGCCACCAACCCCATGATGACGCCCATGCTCAACGACGCCATGCTCTCTCTGGGCTCCGTATCGTCTGATGATGGCGACGCCAACCCCAGCTGGGCCTCCCACAGCAATTGGTCCGACACCACTTCTGTCCACGGGCCCAGCCATGGTCTGACCGAGACGGTATGTCAACCCCATTCAATTGACAATCCCATAGCTAACAGCCTCCCCAGATTCCCTATCACTTCGATGTCCACCTCGACCTCACTCCCTTCTCTTCCACTCCCGACCTCCTCGACGTCGCGCCGGATATGCCCTTCCTGGATAACAAGGCCGACCACAGCACTGCTGCTGCCTTCTTCGAGCCTCCCAGGTCTGCCCCCACCGCCGCCGCCGCCACCTTCGCCCCTCAGCCCATGGCCCCCAGCGTCTCCGGCACCACCTGCTTCTACAAGCTCACCACCCTCAACGCCAAGATCCTCCAGTTCCTCGAGTCCAACAGGAATATGCCTCTCCAGGAGGACTGTCCTGCCGTCTCCATGAACCAGATCACCAAGGAGGTGGTCGAGTTCTCGGGCGAGCTCATTGAGATTGCCCGCGAGGTCATGCCTCACATCAATGCCGTCGCCCAGGGCATCAACTCGGGCGCCTCCACCCCCAGCCTCGAGGATGACCTCGGCTGCCGGTCGCGCGGCTCCTCGCGCAGCTCCAGCATCGACAACATGTCCTTCTTCGAGCCCGAGTCCATGCTCCCCACCATCCCCCAGTCCTCCATCATCTTCCTCCTGCTCGGCTGCTACACGCAGCTGCTGCACTCGTTTGAGTTCACCGTCTACTGCCTCTACAAGCGCCACTCCAAGTCGGAGCAGGTCGACATGAACAACATGTGGAAGAACCAGGACACGGTCGACTCCCTCCTCAAGGCGTCCGTCGTCATCCACACCATCACCTATCTTCTGGACTGTGTCCACCGCGCCTTCTCGGGCGTCAACCCCGACCAGGCTGAGCCCGTCAACTTTGACATTTCCGATTCCAACAGCTGGAAGGGTTTCTTTTGGGGTGGCAGCGAGCGTTTTGCCAAGGACGGTCTCTTGACCCGGGCGTTTATTGAGATTCAGGAACGGGAACAGAGCGTTATGAGAAAGGCACAGCACCTCAAGCAGGTCATCAACAACTTTCACATTTGATTGCATT
The DNA here is from genome assembly GCA_020746835.1 of Stachybotrys elegans. Lineage (NCBI taxonomy): Eukaryota > Fungi > Ascomycota > Sordariomycetes > Hypocreales > Stachybotryaceae > Stachybotrys > Stachybotrys elegans. The sequence goes on from JAGPNK010000017.1 coordinate 379,009, forward strand.
TAGCTTCTTTAGATTTTAGACATGGCGTTGGGATTACGGGACGACGGGCATGACTAGAGATACTCCATAGAGGCAGACGGGTTAGATCTGCTTTCTGATATTCTTCCATGAACATATTACTTTTACCTCTTTACTTCCACTGCCCCAATTCCAACCTGTGTGTGCATCCATCCCAGCCTTCAAAACCTGGCTCCCAGTTGCATTCTTTGACCCGGCTCCGGCGGCAATTGTGAAACCTCCCCGTCACTCGTTGTCACCCATCGGAATTGTTACTAAAGCAACTTCTGCGACATGGGCGGCAGCTCCATCCGCTCGGCAGTACATGCCCAAGACTTGAACCACTTGCAGCTGCCGGAGATCGGATGTGAGATAACGTCTTACTGAGTAAAACCGAGAGTGGGACTCGACGGCTATCAATCACGTTTCCCCACGGGAGCAGTCAGGGTGCCCGCGACCTAGGCTGAGGTGAGATAGGGTGGTGCCTACGTATTCTGGTAAAAGTCATTGACTCGGCGATAGCACCAGGTTTGAGCTGGTGATTGTTTGAGTAGTTTTACTCATCCCGTCCTTGGAACTCGGGACCGATAAACGCCCATTCTTGTGGTTGGTTCAAGACCATGCTTGCTGCTTATCTTGCCTGGTCTTGCCCACGCCTCTCTCACATGTCAAATCCCTTGTCACTGACCGCCTTACGCGCCCCTCTCCCTCTCCCCTCAATGGCAAAATGCGTGGGGGCCGATGCACAGCGGTCCGAATTCTCGCCTGATGACACGGGACGACAGAAACGGCGAAGTTGCTTGGAGGGATTAAAACTATGGCCACATGTCCGAGACGGACATAACACACCCAAGTCAAAGTTTTGGCCACATTGGGAAGGCTGTAGCCAGGAAGATCAGGGCCTACATGCGTCTAGACCACGCCGTCCAGGATAGGATGTGATGGTCCTGCTCCATCACTGTGCGTCCGCCTTATGGTTGTACTCGACGTTCAACTACCTATCTGGTACGCGAGTGGACTGCTGCACTGTACGAAACACATGTATGCATCTAGGCCTAAACTGCTACCCGCCCTGGCCCTGTCCGGCTTTGCGGTACTACGCCAGCCTTCCCGCCGCTTCGGAATTCTTCAATGGGGGCGTGTCGTTTACCCACCTCGGACGTTGCATAGTTCTCTTCGCATACCTGCAGCCATGTGGCTGGCGTCTGCCTGCCGGATGAGGGGCTTACCGCCACCATCATCATCATCACCACCACTACCGCTCTCACCCATGATCGTATGATCCATAGACTGAGCGGGAGTGCGGCAGTGGGAAAAGCGGTAGCATACCGACTTTCCAAGCCAAATGCTACCTTATGCACGAATCTGAGATGGTATGACGCATTGCTGGCCCCTCCACTCACCACTGGTGTGAGACATTGGCCGCGACTGTGTCAGCCATGTAGAACTTGGCCTTTGCAAGACCCTTTTCATTGGATGACAGGTGCAGACATATTGACTGTACATGGGCCGGATGCTCCTACACCCCCATGTGACCATTGTGTGTGGAATCAATAGCCTATTGTGCTGGCTCACTGACTACCGTTACCCGTCCTCTTGCTGCAAGCACGCACACTACGCATGCATGCACGCGACCCCACCATCACTCGCAGCTATTGTACCATAAGGTGATGGGGGAATGGTAGCTCGGGTTAGGTAAGGTAGGGTAGCATTGGGATGGATACGATGCCGCTGATGCAGTGTTTCGACACACCGCCTCGTAGACACGGTAGGGCTCACTCGCCGCCGGACGTATGCGGTGGCGTCCCGACATCGGCCGTTCTCTCTGTCGCATGTCTCAGCCTCGACAGCTTTGGCCGACGTGGCCAGCCCTCATCACCGCCACTCACGTTCCGAGCGGCCAAAAGAGGGTGCCTGGAGGGGAGAGGCATCAACTGTCTCGGCAGGCGCCCTCTCCTCTCTCTCCCCTCGCCAGGGTCACGACTTCGACCCACGCCCTGAGGAGTCTTGTCGGAAGCAGAGGCCCGTGGGCCGTCGAGGAGACCCGGCCGGCGGCAAATTCGCACAAGGCACGTCGGCGGGTCGCTCCAAGAGGGCCGGTATCGTGGTTTCGGCAGACCATGGCTGTAGGCCGGGAGATGAAGACAGCATCGGGTCACGGAGGTGGCTGTTCAGACGCGACTCTGGCACTATGGTTGAAAAGGGATAATAATTCGAGAATGGCGGGCAAAACGAAAGTGATTCCTCACATAAGAATGCTTCACCCTGGCAGCGAGTAAGCGCTTAAAACGGTCATGTCCGGATCTGACCATATTAGGACCCGGGTGATTACCATCCTCCCATCCCCATGGGTCTTTACCGCGGTCCGCCGACGATAATTGTTGCAGGCAGCGAATAGAGGGCGCCGGGCTCATCCACCCTCAATCAAGGGCTTATTCTTCTCGACACAGCATGGCAGGATTTGGGGCTGATGGCATTTGACCGACCCGCAGGCGCCTCTCCAGAGACTGCCACGGCGCCCTACGAGGCTTTCAGCTGGCCTGCCTAGCCCTGCACACTCCCCTATGGTGGCTTAAATAATGAGGTCGACACACATGGCGCCCCGAAAGCTTGGCGCCCTATCTTGAAGCAAGCCGTAAGAAGCTATTGATGCCGTCATCAGGACATCATCGTCACGCTATGCAACGTTAACTCGGGGCTCCAACGACTCCTACCATTGGACGTATAGGCTTCAGCCTTAGCAGCCATCATAGCGGGTTGGCCGTGCGCTATAGCAAACTCCATGCATAATAGTCTGACGAGAGCTTCAACCACGGAAACGAGGCGTTTCCTAGATCTACACCTGGTCAGCCATAGGGCTGTGGTGCCGATATGTCGGGCCTTAAGCTGACCTCGGCCACTATCCATAGGGAGAGACACGAGCTGAGAACCTCAAGATTGGTTCCTAGGCAACCTCAGGAGCCCCTCCCGAAGCCTGCATTAGATCACGGCAGATTTGCCATGTGTTCCACCATGTAACTGGGAGATTCTGCACCCGCTAGCGGCAATAGTCAGATGTAAGCGTTCTCAGCTCGCTACTCTAATGTCCATCTTCGTATAAGTGCGGTTACAGCGGAGGCTGTTCTGGCAAGACATTGGTTCCCGTTCTTCACCGCTTGGAAGAGCATATGTAATGGACCGATACAGAAGATGGATTCTCTACGTGGCTGGTGTTAGCATCGCATTAGCCTCATGATCCAGCTTGCTGCCAGGACTACCCCCATGTATGGGATATGAGCGTCTATCAATACACTGAAATCTTTTTATAGCTCCTGATATAGCCCGTGGTGACATAAAAGGGTTGAAAGGTGGCTTCGGCGGAACTTCTGACAAGGCCAATCAAGACTATGAACAGTCTGGTATCCAAGCTCGTAGCATTATGCATGCATGCCAATGTCTCTTTTTATACTTTAAAGGTACCAAGACTTATCGACTAAGATGAAACAGCCCAGCTCGTGAGGAGCATTGTCTATAACAAGGCAAATTAGTACCGTTTATGGGCCGACCTTGAACCCGGTCAGAAAGATTATCATGGTCGACGCATAGATAAGAATCAGGCTGAAACAATTGGGATTCTTGAGGTGCCTCGTATGTAATCTCTGAGTCAGAGGAGATGGCCTGTTCATACACTTTTCAGTAGGGTTAGGTCTTGTTGCAGGATGCGTGCCTGACTCATTCCTGACTCATTCCTGACTTAATCACGATGTTCACATGGCCACAAGTTGCGTCCAATAACATTACGGTCAAGTACATTTTGTATCTCCACTACACGGGGATGCTGCTGAGCTCTCTCAACATCATCTTGGCAAATACTCCTCTGTCTTTCTGCCACGTCATTCTACGGTGCGGGCAAGTAGGTCATGCTCAAGAGCCTCCATAAGCATACGAGGATCCCTGATACGTACATCTCAGCCAATTACAGCTCTAAGAAAGATTGGTACGTTGTTTGTGCGGATTTCAGACGATCCCCACGGTATTTCCTCCGTCTTAATGGCTGGAGAAATGCCAATACGCAAGTTCTTTTCCTGATAGCATATGCAACAAAAGAGCGGCCAATACACAACATGCTCAGTTGCGTCAATCGTCTAAGGGAGATGGTTGGGAGCATCCAATTGTCGTATCGTCGTAAATTTATCTAGCACGGTCTCGAAGCTGTGCTTCCACCGTCATGGCGGCTAGCAGACATGTTCTATTGAGACAACGAGGGCTGTCGTGAGAACCAACACCGGGCACTAGATGACTGTGAAGAATCTGTGGTCAATCATGGTTTTTCTTCTATTAATTACTCCTGGATTACGAATGTGTGGCCGAGGCATTGCTGAAGACTGACCTTTCCCTCTCTTCCTCCCAAGATTTGAGGGAACTGCAACAAAGAGCAGTTGTTTGAGCAGATATATGCAGAGACGAAGAATGGAGGATAGTAAAAGCTGCCATGTGTCGTGATGAATGCTCTGCTCCCGATGGAATACAACAGAGTTGGACGATGAAAGGATCGCCAGCTATAGGGTAGCTGACTTCACCCGATGGTGGGTGCCAGAATAACGAAGGGGCAGCAGCAAAAGCATACACATGCAGTCAAGGGACCTACAGTTAGGAGCTCCAATGCATAAATGGAATCAGTCGACAGGTACTGGTGCAAGATACCGAGGTCAAGATACACAATGCACGTGGAAACTCCAGGCTGCGTAGGCGACGAAGCTTGTGGTGGTATGACACCGCATATTACTCGAATTTATCCTCACGTCTCCATTCATCACTCAAGGTCCGATTTATTCTCTTTCATACTTCATAAACGTTTCCATTAATCTACCAGCTCTCCAAGGGTATCAATAGTGTCATGTCATTTGGTGGGATGCACAGGCTAGGATTCAAGAATTTCCCATTTCTCCCGAGTTTATTTCTCCCTACGTCCCCCAAACTCCTACCTTTGCCGTTCAGTCACAGAGACGCGACATTACGTATGAGACGTCATTTGCTGGGATAAAAAAGGTTCCTGGCTCATTAAAAAAACATGAAGACAAGCATGGAGCGTAGTAACGTGTCTTGAGAAGCTCTGGACTGGCGCCCATGGAGCGTCACCTTCAGAACTCGCCACACTCCAAAGCTGTCGGTATAGCATAATTCACCGTCAATGGTCGAGATTCGAGGTGAGAACGAAGAAAGAGGGTCGGGAGCACATGATGAATTGTATAGGCTTCCAGGCTGCCCTCCATGACTCGATGGGAGAGTCTGCTCATCGCTCATCTCCCCATTTAGCTGCGTCTTGTCGGATCTCTATGGGGCTTCGGGCTTCGTAAGATATATCGACCGTTGTATTTTTGACAATTGCCTTTGCGGGCCGAGGTGATGCCATCTCGAAACCTTCGCTGTCGTGCTCGACGATACCTGTCTCGCTGCTGTTGTCGTCCTGGCTCTTCTGGTTCTTGAGAGAGAGAGGCTTCGATGGTATAGGTAGGGCATTGGAACGACTCCAAGGTTTCGATCCTGGCGTTTGTCGCTTGCCACTTCCGTAATTATTGTACTCGCTGTGCTTGACGGTGCTGAGGTACCGACTGGCTCCAATGGCCGACAATACTGAGCGGACGATGGGTTGCAAAGCAGGGAAGCACCCGCACCACAGGCCGACGTGGCCTTCCAAATCTGTCCAAATACCGATCGTCGTCATGGAATAGGTCCTGTGAGCATGTTAGCTGGCTCGTCCCAAATGACCATGATGGTGAGGAGATCCTACGCGTCGATAAAGAAAGGCGTGGTCCGGATGAGGACAAATCGCACAATCCCGGTAGCAACAGCGAAGATACCGACGGTAAAGATGAGGATCACGCGGAACTTCCTGGTGGAGAAGATCATGTTGTTGTAAATGACCCAAACAGGGAGGGTAACCAAGGCGATGTCAATGAGGATACCCAACACGGAGTGGGCGTTCATCATGGCGTCCACGGCAGTCTCGGACATGCATTGTTCAACAGCCATGAAAGGTGGGAGCCAGAGCGCGCTGATTGGGTCACAGCTTGTGAGCTTAACGATGAAGAATATCACGGTCGAGCCGAGCGTGATACCGGCGATGGTGTACACGGTTATCAAGTACGGCTCTATAAGAACGACCAATGTTAGCTGTTTGTGGGCATCTGGAGAGACAAAGTCAAACATACTGCCATTGTGGAGGTTGGGCAAAAAGGCCGCGATGTGAAGGCGCATCAAGCAGACAGCCCAGAAGTACAAAAAGCTCTGCGTTGTCAAGGCGTTGAAGAAGTTCATCAGTCGCGCCTGCGGGACGTATATAATGTGTGTTCCGCTTCCAAACTCGACCAGGCGCATCTCCATTGCCGACAAGGCGCACAGCGTGCCGAGAGCGAGAACTGCTAAAATGTCGTCGATGCCAGGGCGTTTTACCATGAAGAACCGAGCGTAGAGGCGGAGGGAGACGAAGACGACCGAAAAAGCAATGAGACAGCCATTGAGAATGATCTGCGTATGGCCTCTGTAACCTGGTGTCGAGCTAAAGACGATGTCGTCCGGAGGGGGTGGTGGTGGTGAGTCCATGTTGCAGTCGCTGACGGGTGCTGCAGCTCTCCGAGAATGAAGTACGCGAGATGAAGAGAGTGCGCACTAGGGCTGCCGATATCTTACTGTATATAATGAGGACAAACGCAGACAGCTGCTCTTTTGCTGCTTTTCGGGACTGCAGGGGCCTCATAGGATACCAGGTCGATTATACCCAAGATACCCTGGCTTTTGGAAGAGGAGAGAACGGATCCAGAAAAATACGGTGGCGGTCGCTTGCAAGTGCGCCAGAGTTGCGTTTTCGATCTGTACTACGTAGTCCACGTAGTAAAGAGAGTAGAGAGGTCCTTTCGGAACAGGTCGCTGCTCTGCCCGGGGGACGTTCGGGATGCCCAGCAAGTTATCAACCGTGTGAACATCGATTCTGAAGGAGCAGTATGCTGGCTAAAACACCAGTAAGCCAAGCCGAGTCGCGGCATCATGACTCGGGCTGGCTTGTCCGATACCCCAGAAAACAGGTTGCATGTAAGATAACAGCTATACCCGATCTGGCGGGCGCGTGGCTTCGGTTACTGGATACGAAATACGCTGAAAGAAGTCTTTACCATAGCAGCGGGCGGTTTGCCGAGATTTGTCAAGTCTGGAGGACGAGTCAGAGATCGCGGATGAGTGCTCTGCGAGGAGGGAGTGGAGTAGCTAAATGCAAAAGAGTCTGTGCGAAATCACACCATACTGTACAAGCGATCTCCTGGGGATGGAAACAAGAAACTAAGCAGTCCATAGCAAGCTGAGATCCATACATACTGGGAGCGCTCAGACGTTGCTCCGTAGACTAGAGACAGACCCTAGAAGCCAAGGAACAAGAAGGCGGAGTGCTACCACAGATTTGGCACCGCCATCACGAATTATCGGCTGATTGCCTCAAGGGCGTCTCAAGGGTCTTCCTTGTTGCATCGCGGACGGCGTGCAAAGGCCTTTCCACCATTCCAGATCAATTCTGCGGATCCAGAAGGACCCGGAAGCCTGGTTCGGCAAGCCCATCGTGAAGGCAAGGCGGCTCAGGCTCGCCTATGCAAGGTGGGCATCAGGCGGAGATGGGTGGGTTAGCATTGATATGTAGGAATCCTGCCAATCCACGAGATGATAAGCGAGGTGTCCAAGCCAATGCTTTCAAGTTAGCGTGTCGTGAATTGTGCCTGATGGTTGAGCTGTCTGGAGGAAATTAGAACAAAGACGCGTCTTGGCCTTCCCCAGCACTCACTATTACACGTACTAGCACTCCTCCAAGTCGACTATCACCCGCAGCCGGCGGGCGGCCCGTATATAGTGTCAAGCCATGCGAACAGACGGTGCCCGCGCGGATGTTTGTGGGCGGAAGCCCGCGCCAACCTCAACAATCGGAATAAAAAAGAGAGAGAAAAGGCCTCGGGAAATTGGTGGAATGGAGTCCTTGGCTCCATTATTCGTTGGCTAGCTACAGTACCTCCCCACGTTAGCTGAGGGATACTAGGCTGTCTTGAGGATGGTGCTCTGCGGCAGCCTCGGGATTGCTGTTTGTAATTAACCACATCAGGATTATTGGCTTGGAGACTCTCCAACAAGGCGGGTGCTGCGAGGGCATGAAATGAAAAGCTATACGCCAAGATACCAAGGGCTATAGGTCGGGGCAAGAATTATGCTCTTCTAGGTCGCCTGCGTTACCCCTTTCAACACAGTCCAGCAGAACCAAAATATGGTACAACATGGGGGACCAATGGCATGAGTCCGGGGAGAGGAATGGAGAGGGAGGAGTCTAGCGGCCAAACTATTTGCTCCCAGGAATCCACATCCGCCCTGAGCTTCTAGCACAGCCAACGATGCCGTTCCCTGCGAACTTGGCACCTGGGGTTTGCGCCGACATTACCCATTGAGCCTGGCATCATCTCGTGTCCATCATGCAGCGAGGAAGGTCGGGAGAGGATAAAACTCGCCCTGCCACCGCCTTCTTTCTCGAGAGGAACCTGCTTCGCTACCCCAGTCGAGCTGCAGACAACCACCCTTGGTAGCTATTCACAAGCTTCTTGGACGATCCCTCTTGATAAGCGACCCAGCTCTATCACACCTTCTCTTTCCCTCATTGGTTGTACCGGCAATTAGGATCGCCATCATGCATAGCTCTAGCCTCGTCCAGCTTCTGGCTGCCGCGCTCTCTATCGGGAACGCCTTGGCACTTCCGCAAGGCCCGAGCCCAACCAAGTGCGGCCCCAAGGAAGTCCTAGTGCGCAAGGAGTGGTGAGTTTCAACCCAAGCTCCCCGCGCTCGAGCAGTGGGAATCTCTATTGTTAGAGTTGATTGGTGTGGCTGATAACGAACAAAAATAGGCGTCGCCTCAGCAAGACGGAGAAGCAAAACTACCTCAAGGCCGTCCAGTGCCTGCAGAATGCGCCTCCACAGCTGGCGCATCTCTACCCCGGCTCCAAGTCCCGGTTCGACGACTTCCAGGCTGCCCACATTGAATTGACGCCACTGATTCACTGGAATGTAAGTGTCAACCCCCATATCCCTCGGGAAAGAAGGGCTTAATACTAATCATGCTCCAGGCCCCCTTCCTCCCGTATGAACCCATGGCAAAGTGAAAACTACCATAGGCCACACGCTGACTGTAGAATAGGTGGCACCGCTACTATGTCCATCTGTACGAGCAAGACCTGCGCAAGACTTGCAACTACAAGGGCGCCCAGCCCTACTGGGACTGGTCCCTCGATGCCGTCAGCGAAGACGCTGTCCTCGCCTCGCCCATCTTCGACCCCGTCGATGGCTTCGGCGGCAACGGAGCCTACATCTCTGATGAGGAGGCCTTTGCCTTCCCCAACCTTCCCTTTGTCGTCCCTGGACGCTCTGGCGGAGGCTGTGTGACCGACGGTCCCTTTGCTAGCCGCCCTGTCTCTCTGGGGCTGGGTGAGAGTACCGAGTACAACCCTCACTGCCTTCGCCGGGACATGAGCCCATGGCTCCTGACCCATTCTGCGAACTCGGATGTTGTCGACCATGTGATGGCGGCACCCGACTTCTGGGAGTTTAACAAACGCGCCCAAGGCGGCTTGATGCCCGACGAGATTACTCTCCACGGAAGCGGCCACATTGCCATCGGTGGCAACTCTGGCGATATCGCCAATGTGAACTCATCTCCCGGCGACCCTCTGTTCTACCTCCACCACGCCAACCTCGACCGTGTCTGGGAGAACTGGCAGCGCAAGAGTATGGCATCCTACCACTTACCTGTATTCACGCACTGCTAACGAGATGACTACAGGCTCTGCCAACAGGAACTCCTTCGCTGGTCCCGACAATGGCTGGGCTTATCCCTTCAACTTCTTTGGCGATATCCCCTATAGCAACATCACCACTGACTTCGCCCTTGTGTACAGCGAGCTTTCCGCAAGTAACAAGATCAGTGATCTGATGTACACCAACAAAGGCCCCCTTTGCTACAGATATGAATAATTAATTCCAGGGAGGAAGGACTTGGTTGTAAATAGGAGCACTAAAAGTTCTTGGGCATACAAGAAACTGTATATATTTTATGGGTTACCATATGCCCAATTATTATCATCTATTCCTAATGAGGGAACACTCAATAATTCTTCAAACGTCCTAAGAAACGAGGCGGGAACCGTGAGAAGAAATATGGCCATACCAGATCCCGATGGCCACGAGAATTGGCTGCGTTGGGTGTGCCATTTTAATGCTGCCCAGCACACCACCAACCATGAAGCAAATATATTTGGAGACAAGCTTAGTGATCTGATTATGTTTTTCATTTGTATACTATCAGGATTCGGTGAGAGCCCTCCTCATCGCTCGTATCCTTAAATATAGGCGATTGGTGTGCTGGGTACAACGGGGATCAGTCGCCTCGAGGAGGCCCCTCGCACACTATAGACGATATCGAGTCGATTTATGACACTTAGAAACTTTTGTGGCTGTGATTATGGGGTTGTGAAGGTTTTCTCAACGATCGAAATTGGTCGGATGCTGGCGTGCCCATGCTGGCGTCGGGCGTTCCTACAATGTACGAGAAGGACTCTGCTTGGTGACGTAAAACCGCGTTATTCTTGGGGTCACACCGCTTCTAGTGCTTGTTGGTCCTGGTTTTCATCATTCATGCGTACCTACACGTGACCTACATATACGTATTTTACATTTGTTGGTTGTAACAGCTTTGATTCTGCTACTCTCCCCCTCCCAACTCCTCATCTCTATTGCAGTGCCCACCACAAAACACCATTTTCTGTATTCGATCAAATCAAGCACAGACATGAGCGAAAATCAAGGACAGACGTTGGAGGAGCATGTACATATCGACTTTGTGAACATCCGTGACAATCAGCTCAATCACATTATCCGTGGCATGCAGCAGACAGGCTTCCACAAATGGGGGTTTGTCATATACCGCTGCACCTATTCGGACGACGCGGCGTGGCTTCGCTACGTCCATTACATGAGGAACACCATCATGGAGTCCCTCGAATTACACGATCTGCAGTTGCTTCTCAGCAAATACCTCTATATTCCCGTCATCGAGGATCGCGAACGGCTTGATGGCGCGTCGAAAACAGTTGTCAGAAACACATTTGCTGAGAAAGCCGATCGAGAACGCAAGAGAGATCAAGGGGGGCCGGGGACAGCCACTATCTTCGCCAAGATGCTACCTCGGTTCAATTACTGTCTGTATGTTGATCGGGCTTGCCTTGGTACTCTGCTGGCGCGCGAGCAGTGGGAACGCGAGGAGCAACAAGGGCAACATGAACACGATATGCCTCCTGATGTTGTCTGCGCTATTATCGATACCGACTGTGAGCCAGAGGGGGAAGGGAAAGATGGTTATGAGCCGGTCGAGGGTTGCACGCGGTATTTCCCTGGCTGGATGTACTGCTGTCTGGATTTGCTCACACCTCTTTATAACCGCTTGCATCATCAAGAGTTGATAGATGGATGGCAAACTTACGAAAGACCTCCAGGCATAGCAAATGCCCTAGGGGGGCAGCGCATGCCTTTATAGACGTCTGCAAGCAATACATGTGTTCATTTCTAGCCAATTGTCATCTATTGATTTGATATCGTCTTTATCGTCAGAGGGAGCCTCCTCGAAGTCACTGGTCTGTATCTCATTGGGGTACACGAACAGGAAATCCCACATACACCTGTTCATCGCTGATTGCGTGAAAATACATGAAGAAAAACATTACATATTTGCCGCTGTTGGTCCAAGATATTGTTGAACTCCAGCATAGACGTAGTAACGCAGCCACAGGGGAGTACAGCAGTCGCCCACATCGGGATTCTACTCAAGAAGCCAATAGTGAGGATGGTTAAGATTGTTCTGTTAGTGAAATTGATGTTTTCATGTAAAGGAGCAGAAGGCAAACTCAGTTGGTCCTTGATAACAAACTAGCTGTACTCTTGCTCAAGATATCAACCACTTCCTGAGAGATTTGGGTTCCAACCCATTAGATCTTCGACATCGGTCTGGTACTCAACAGCAGCTCCGCATATGTGCCCAGAGCATGAGGACGCAAATTATGCGTGGAAATGGTCACCTCTATGGTGGAGGTAGGTGGGCGTGCGAAGCTCGTCGAGGGTTCATCACAGACCGTGATAGAAAATCGAGAGAGAGAAAAAAAAAAGGCGAGAATCAAAGACATAGGGTGTGCGAACTATTGTCATCATTAATTCCTATCAAGTCACTATTATTATACCGAGCCGATGTTTCTAATCAATCGCTGCCACAGTGACACGTATGTTGGAGACTGTCCACTTCGTGCACATGTGACAGAATGGGACATTCAGCTGGGATTGTTCCGCCATCCCTGCATCGACTACACCTGATCAGGTCAGAAAAGGTAGCAAGAATCACGCTTGAACATAAAAGGCAACAAGATTAAGTCCGTGTCCTCCTTTTTCACGAGAAGGAGGCGAGGCAACCACTTGACTGATATCTTGCACATACATCTTCCCCGCGCTCCCAGGGCCAGGAGAGAATATCTTTCACTTCATTTTACGGCTTTCATCTCCCTTCAGGTACAGCTCTTTTTGCGCGAGTGAACATTCGAGCTCGCGAATATGAAGCAAATGCATCACGATATTGTTGGGGAGGTAGGAGCTGACAAGAGGCTTGGCACAAAAGGCCACCCTTCAGTTGATCCAAGGATCCAGAGGTTGATCAGTCACATTGATGAGCATGGCTTCGTCATTCTTCCCAATGTCTTCTCTGAAGAGGAGATCAACGAGGCCAAACTTGAGCTGGAACGTCTAGCCGCAGCCAAATCCTCACAGCCAAGGGTATCCAAAGGAAGGAATACATTTGAGGGGGTGCGCACGCAGAGAGAGTACTCCCTCTCTTCCAAGGGCAGAGTCTTTGACAAATTTGCCTTGCATCCTGACATCCTCGCCTTCAACGACCATTACATGGAGAAGGGATATCTTCTGAACTCGTTCCAAGGCATCACGATTCACCCTGGAGAGAAAGCTCAGACTCTTCACTTTGACGATGGCTACATCACAATTCCACGGCCACATAATCCATTTGGAGCGGTAAGCCCTTGGTCACTTCCATGCCACAACACAGTTCTCTAAATTAATACATTAAATGATAGGCTATTATGGTAGCTTTGGATCCCTTCACAGCCGACAACGGGGCTACCGTCGTTATCCCAAAGTCGCATAAATGGGGCCCTGACCGTAGGCCTGATCCGTCTGAGGGAATCCCTGCGGTCATGCCCGCTGGGTCTGTGTGCTACTTCCTCTCAACACTTTGGCACGGCGGCGGCGCCAATACTTCAAACCAGAGCCGAGCAGCTTTGACAGTACAGTACTCTCAGCCGTGGATCAGGCAGCTGGAGAACCACATGATGGCTGTGCGATGGGAGGATTTGGCTGGAATGCCGCCTCGTCTTGTGGATCTCATCGGCTACAAGGTGGGAAGCCCATTTATTGGGCACGTGGACGGCCGCAGCCCGCGAGCAGTGGTGGAACAGAGGCTGCAAGAGCAACAAGCGAAGAAGATTGAAGACCCTGTTTCCAAGTTGTAGGTCTATTGCGGTGGCAATAGACGTCCTGACAGCTGGAGGTTCTGTATCCGTAGCATTCGTATGCAGATGTCCACGGCGTGGCGGTGAATGAAGCAGCCTGGTTGACTAGTGCATGTATGAACAAACTCTATCGCCCACAGTGCCTGAAGATGAGTGAAGCAGTCACTGTCATAGCCGAGGTGGGCTCTATACACGATGCATACTGCCTTTTCCTGATTGGGGACCTTCAGCTCCTTGGCACCACACCAACATACGACTTATGCACCAATTCTAGTGCTCTTCAAGCGGGAGCGTATTGCCGCCTATCAACGTGCAATATGCAATTGCAGTCTCATGCGTTTGTCTCTCAAAGGATTCTTGATGCGGGCCTGCCACGATGCACGTCGCTCTTTTCCGCAACGTGCCAACCTCTGATAGGGCACTGCCGGGAGCTGTCCTTGTTTCTCGTACATTGTAGATAGCTGAGCTCTGATGACAGGCCGTTTAATACTCTCAGCCGTTTACTGCTCTCGGCTAGGTGGTGATCATGCTGTATATGGAAGCAGGGTGGATATGACAACATCGTATTGAACGTGATATTTTATAAGCTCTAACCGAGTCTGAGCATATAAGTACACCTCCGTTTCCATTCATTATTCTTGAAAGCTCTTTGGAGCTGGTAAGTGTTAGTGAACGCAAAGCAAACATGAGTGAAAGTTGGCTTCAGTCGTATGCGAGGCTATCAGTCTTCAGCGTACTTGATCGCATCCAACATGGGAGAGTTAATGTTGTTTGCAAATATCTCGACAAGTCCGACAAGGGACATTTCACGGTTTTTGGCCAAGAAAATACATCCGAGTTGACGACTTCCATTGTCTGCCATGTCCCCAAAGTATGGGACCGCATATGCGGTGGCTTTGATCTTGTGTGTGAATCGGCAACGCGACGGGATGGGTATTAACGCGTGTTAGGGAATTGCAGAAGCATACATGATGCAAGAGCTGGACTGCGATAATCTCGGCAATCTATTTTCCGTAAGTTCCCCTCCCACAAGGACAAGAGCGGTCTCTGAGAATAGCATGTTGCCAGATTTACCTTGCCAATAAAGAAGCACTGGGCTTCTCGGGAGGAGGCCATCTATCCCGTGTCATCTCCCGCTTGGGCAGCTTGTTCTTCTCTGCCAATAACAACATAGCCCGGGCTCGTTTGAATGCCTCCTTCCACTATGACACGAGCAACGAGCATTTCAAAAGTTTCTTGTCTCCTGATTTGAACTACAGCTCTGCCATCTGGTCAAGCGATCCGGCAGAGACATTGGAGACGGCACAGCGCCGTAAAGTCCACAACATCCTAGACAAGGCGCAGCTTTGCGCAACCGATCACGTCCTTGACATTGGCTGCGGCTGGGGAGATCTCGATATGGAAGCCGTCAAGCGTAGTGGCTGTCGCGTGACGGGACTGACACTTTCCTCGGAGCAAAAAGCCCTTGCAGAGCAGCGCATCAAAGCAGTAGGCCTCGACAAGCAGATCGAAATTTTGCTCTGTGACTACCGGAATGCTCCGCGGCCTACCAATGGGTACGATTGCATTGTATCCGTTGAAATGCTGGAGCACGTTGGGGACAAGTACATGAACGAGTACTTTGCTTCAATTTCTCGTCTGCTAAGCAAGCAGGGACGGATGGTCATCCAGGGTATCACCGTTGTGAGCTCGGTAAGCATTCACGTTTCGTTTGGTCTGACCCTTATTTCTAAGAAAATTCTAGTTGAACGGCAAGAGCTCAAACCTCGGCGACTTCCTGGGTCGTTACATCTTTCCAGGAGGATATCTCCCGACCGTCAACCAACTCCTTGCATCAATTCACCAGGGGTCACGAGGCACACTTGAGGTAGAGCATACCGACAACATTGGTCCACACTACATCAAGACTCTACACTGTTGGGGTGAAAACTTCATGAGAAACTGGGACACAATCAGGGCCAGCTTCCTGCACAAGAACCCGGACGCCAATGGCGAAGAAGTCGAACACTTCCGACGGCGGTGGATGGTAAGTTTACCAAACATTGAAAGAGAGCTTCGAACATGCTAATGTCATCCTAGTATTACTTTGAGTATTGCGAGGCAGGCTTCAGATCCCGAGTTCTGAATGACTATGTGATCAGCGCTGTCAAGGTTCAAAGACCTGTGATATCAGGCGAAGTAAAGTATTGATGCATGTCAAAGTGTTTGATGTTTTCATATGAGAATTTTTAAGGAGGTCCCAGTTGAGTACTAGGCATATATAACAAACATTATTTGGCTGAGAGCCTCACTGCAATATGAAGATGGGTCGACATGCTCAAGAAACGCATCTCCATGTGAAATTGTGCCGTTTACATTAATAAAGATAGCAGGATCCTTCAAATCTGCCCCATCACCACAGCAGAAGCAATCTTTGACTTCTGAATCTAGCCCCCGTAGCCATCCTGGCCATATGTAGGGTTCAAGATCTTCATCGGCGATGATCCGATTCCGCGTCTCACAGACTGAACCGTGACTCAAGATCCTTTTCGTTTAGAGCGATCCCCATCAAGATCTCTTAATAGTTGTGGATGGTCAGGTTCAACACCTTTTATTGGCTATCGATTGCTGACTTCACCTTCGTACAAACACTGAATCAGGATCCCGACGAGCCGTATCGGCTCCTCTCTGATCCTAATCCGTATAACCGTACATCCGTGTAGCCGTTACCAACTCCAGGATTCAGGAGCGACATCCTCCCCCATGTAACTGCCATCTGACCTCTTGCCACGCCTAGAAAACATGTCCAAGGCTGTTGCCACCCCTCTTGGCAAGGTATGATAGACCCTATGGGGAAGCTCAGTACGGTTCCAAGAACCGCTAGTATTCTTGGCTGTTTGCCCGTTGCGAGTGCGAGCTTTTGCCCGGCCAAGAACGCCGAGAACCTGGTTATCATGTTCTTCGGCTAGGCGGCATCCCGTATCCACAACCATAGGTTCGCTTCGACGGCCAAGGCTGACGAAGAGCCTTGTGCCTCTTCGAAAGCAGTTCTTTGGAACTTGGCGTAATCATAACTGAGATAAGGTCGTTTAGGTCCAGATGCGATGCATTCTTTAAAATATGGAGATGGACGTGGGCCGTCGCGCCTGTTCCCCAGGATTTGTCGTCCTGGTCTTTGTCTCAATTGTCTTCTTTTTTGCGCCTCGAATAGAGGGCACCGCTAGCCAATATGGCCATCCTAGACGTTATCAAAAAGACCTTTATGGGCACTGCGACCAAGGATGCAGATGGACGAGATCAATGGGCTTCCCGGAGCGCCTTCGTGCTGGCAGCCATGGGAGGCGCCGTCGGTCTCGGTAACTTGCTGCGATACCCCTCGGTCGTCTTCAACAACAGCGGAGCTCAGTGGTTCATCCCCTACCTCATTGCTCTTTTCTTTCTTGGAATCCCGATCCTCTTGCTGGAACTATCGATCGGACAAGCCTACCGAGGCGGCTGCGTCATTGCCTTCAACAACATCAACGCGAGAGCCAAGGGAGTTGGTTTGGGCGTCGTCCTTACTGGTTACCAGGTCGTTGTCTACTATGTGCCCATTCTATCCTGGGTCATGACATACTTCCGCTGGTCATTCACCAACCCCCTTCCTTGGACCGACCGAGTGACCGACTTCTACTTCCAAGATGTGATTCGGAACGAGGATCCTATACCTGCCGTCTACAGCGGTGCCTCTGTCGTGAGCTACGCGTCCTACCCCAGCGCTGATCTCATCGGCGAAAGTGCCGGATGGTCAGCCTTTACCTTCTTCTTGATCTGGCTGTGTATCTCCAACGGCGTGGGAACTACTGGACGCGTCGTTTACCTGACCATGGGTCTTCCTGTCGTCATGCTCTTCGTGCTCCTTGGTCGAGGTGTCTCGCTGCCCAATGCCGGTCGAGGCATCAACTACTATATCGGATCATGGAACACAGAAAAGCTGGCAGACGGTCAGATTTGGCAAGAGGCCCTCGGGCAAATCTTCTTCAGTATTGGTATGACCGTCAACGCCCAATATATGAAAGCTGTGCTAATCCTTGGTAGGCGTCGGCTTTGGCTACTTTACATCGTTCGCCTCGTATAGAAGCAAGCACTCCAACGCTGTTCAAGACACCCTGATCATCAGCCTCTGCAACTCCGCCTACGAGGTCGTCGCCGCCTTCGGTGTCTTTGGTGTTATCGGCTACCTTGGACTGTCGCCAGAGGAAGATGGTCCTCTCGGTACTTTCTCAACTGGATTCCTGACCTATCCCGAGGCCATTGCTCAGATGCCCGCTTCCAACCTCTGGGCCGTCTTGTTCTTTCTCACGCTCATGTTCCTGGGTCTCAGTTCGGCGTTTGCTCTCCTGGATTCGCTTGTAACGCTCGTCTGCGACACTGACTGGGGTAAGAAGATCCCCCGAGTCGCAGTGACGGCAATTCTCTGCGTTATCTCGTTCCTCCTGTCTCTCATTTTCTGCACGGAATTTGGATACTATCTTTTGGATGCTGTCGACACCTATGTCAACTATCTGTCGCTCTTCTTCGTGGTCTGGGCGGAAATCGTCTGCGCCACTACCCTTTACCGTGCCAAGGACGTCATGAACCAGGTTGGCCGACCTGCTGTACTTATTTACAATGGCGGCTATCTGCTAGGACAAATCTGCGGTCTGGGCCTGGCTCATGGATATTCTGCCCCAGCAGGCGCAGGCCTCGGTTTCGGTCTCTATGTTCTGGGCCTTGTCACATCGCTGCTTCTTGCACGCACCCCTGACGCCAGGACGCCGCGTTTCTTTCAGAAGCTCCCTTTCATGGACCGTCTGTATTGGTTGATGTTCTATTCGGTATGTTGCGATTGGCCAATGACACAGCTTGTTTTCTGACCAATATAGGGAACCCAACTTACCAGGGATCTGAATTACACGGTCGGTGAGGGTGGAAATTGGAAGATTCCATTCTTCTGGGCTCACATCCTCAAGTACATTTCTGCCCCGATCCTGGCCATCGTCTACTCCTTCTCCTACCCTCGCTTTAACAGCAACCGTGGAGATCCTCTCCATATTTTTGCCTTCACTGTCTGCCATCTTACCGTTCTCATGATCATCATCGGCTTCATCATCCCGAAGTGGTTCGACGTGTTTGTCCCTCCTGCACGTCGAAACGATGGCAAGGCACAATACATTCCTGGCGTGGATGCCACCCCTATGCAGGATGCTGACCAAGATACGGAACAAGATGCCTCAGCTACGGAACAGGATATGGCACTTCCACCAAGCAAGGAAGCAGGAAGAGAATAAGTGCAAGCTCGCATTATGACAGGTGGCTTTCATGTATGGCTGCTTTAAAAATGTCGTATACTCATCGGGCCCCGTTCGATGTACTCATCTATCTCGCTTTCCCATGTAGCTTGTGCCAACTCTTAGGTTCAACAAAACCATGATTCTCAGACAGGTGCTTTCATTATCAAGAGGTTTGAACGACTGAACGAATGGGGAGTGTCATCGGAGAAATGAATCGTACCGGGTGAGAATTTCTCCGCAGCTCGAGCTGAACACCTTTCAGCCAATCCTTCCGGTTAGCCGAGAACTGAGGATTCAGTCGGTTCTTCAGCTGAAGAGGGGTCCAATGTCCCCGGCAATCCTCCCAATGGCATGCTATCATGTACGGCTACCACTTTGAGTCTGCCTTGCCAAGTAGAAATGTAACCTTATTTCGCCGTCATGTAAGGAGGTTGATAAGAGCCCTTCGTATTCATAAATAGCATTACGTTCTATTCTCTTCGAAATCGTAAGTAAACATGAGCAGTCTCTATATGATGACGGGCATTGGCATTACTTAATTGTATCTAAAATACAAGCAACGAGCGAACGTAAACAAGACAGCAACACAGAATAAAGGCTTCTTGAAGTCGGTTCATTAAATAACGTAGAGATGTATAGTGACCCGCATAGTCTGCGGAATATCGCCGCGGGATGAAACCTCGCCAACAGGGAATACGTCACTGAGCATCGGAGAAATCAAGCATGAGGAGGTGCCTGGGGTATAAGTAGGAACAGCACCTCACTAGCCTTTATCATTTCTTCCAGTCACATCAAACTAGCCAGTTGTCAAGATGGCGGTGTTTACGAATCTGCTTAAATTTGGCGTGGCCTTGGCGGCTCTTTGCTCTGTCGTCGTGGCTCAATCAGGTTGCGGCATCCCGGTCGATTTCCCAGGGCAGACACGAACCTTTTCCATATCCAGCAGCGGCGGCACCAGAAGGTTCTTGGTTCATTTGCCCTCCAACTACAACCCGTCTACTCGAACACCCGTGATTGTGGCTTATCATGGCTCTGGGGCCAGCGCGACAGGATTCGAACCGTATGTTCGCTTCTCGCAACCGGCTGTGAATCCCAACATGATAGCAGTGTATCCAGCTGGAATCAATGTAAGTCGAAGAATCCAAGCAGCCAGTAAGATACTGACACAAGGAAGGGCAATTGGCAAGGCCCTACTTACGCCACACCAGGGGTGAACGACATGGTGTTCACCACTGATATGGTCAACTACCTCAGAGCCAACTTTTGCGTTGACGAGTCGCGCATATACGCTGCGGGCTTTTCCAACGGTGGCGGCTTCGTCAACACTTTGGCCTGCTCTCGGCAACACGGCGGCCAGTTTGCCGCGTTCGGTGGCGTCAGCTCGGCACTCTACACAGATGTCTCTGGCAACACCAACTGCACACCGGCACGCAGCCCACTGCCCCTGATCCAGCTACATGGATACGACGACGGCACAATTCGATACGAGGGAGGCCAGGGCCGCGGCGGCCCACTTCCAGGTATTCTTGAGTGGTTGTCTCGCTGGGCGACTCGAAATTCGTGCGGCCAGCCGACGATACTCAATGAAGGAAACGGGGTTGCGAACTACACCTGGGACTGCGCTGGTAGGAACGATGCAATGCAGCACTATAGGCTTTATCCCCTCGGGCACAATTGGCCTGGGCCAACAGGTCTGGTTGATATTTCCGCCGAGATGGTACGATTCTTCTCTAGACACCGCCGACCGTAGGCTGCAATGGATACACACTGAAGAGGAGGTTCTCTGCATTCAAGCCAGATGATCTGCACCAATAGCTATTATTAGGAGGTCCCAAGCTCGGTCTCTGCTGGAATTGCATGTCAAGATATTAAACAAGCTCCTTATCGGATACTTTGTGCTGGCAGCTTCAATCCATTTGTGCCACTACCTACTAGAGGTGCCAATTCATTCCAGGGTTGTTGCTGATGCTGGAGCCATTTTGAAAGCATGACGTTGTTGCAGTTTCGTCTGGTAATTACAGCTACTTCTGTTCTTGCTTGCCGTTCAATTCCTCTCCATCATCGTCCAACTCTTCACTCTCACCTTCTAGACCCTTCCATTTCTGGAGTCCGTCATTACGGAAGTCGACCACTCGCTGCTGGTAAAACATATGGCACCCTGACTTGAAGGCTTCGCGCCCCTCTTTAGTGTTTATCCCTTCGATCAGAGTAGGCATCATTAATAGCATGCTGCGCCCTTCATCCATAATAATGGTGCGGCAGTAAGCGCACGAGACCTTGCATGGCAAATGGTGAGTTGTGGACTTTTCTGTTATAATCCGTCAGTCCCGTCCGCAATGCTTGATAGGGAAAATATAGTCTTACCCGTTGGGTCATACCAGCCAAGATCATGTACGCCATTGGTAAAGTTGATATCTTCTTTGTGGAAAATAGCCGCCCATTGGAAAGGTGCCTGCACACACAGTAAGTATGGGTTTCTGCCATGAATTATGATTGCCATTATTACCCCGTGTAGGCGCTGACAGGTTGTACAATGACAGTACTTGACTTTCAAAGGCTTCTCCCTGCTTAGTTGATACTCGACTTTGCCACAATGACATCTCCCTTTCCATTTCACAGGGAAGTTGTCACTATTTTCATGAATCTTGTAGGGAGCTCGGTGCTTCCATTGGTCAATGTCTCTATGGGTGGATTTTCCAGCCTGGTATTGGTGGCCTTCGGTGCCATTGGACTCGGTTCCGTTATGGTGGTCCATCTTGGCAGCTTTACTAGGGGATGAAGAGTCGTTCTCGGGCGACTGGAGAGCGTGTTTCGTAGGCATTGTATATGCTCTATTTTCCCATTGGAATAGCTAGCATCGAGTGTAAGGATAACCACTCGTGCATGGGGACTCCGGACTTATAAGTCCGAGTCACCCGCCTCATCATCATCATGGACGTCATCGCTTCCTAGCGCACTGCAACGGATCAACAAAACCATTTTCATATCTATTGTTTTTACAGATGAATTGCTTTTGGCGACCGTTCTCATAAAGTATTTTGATCCCCAGGGAGCTCGATGATGCCAAGACATTATCATTGCTTCTGAGGTCTCTGCTTTGCTGTGTCTGATCTTCACTGACGCCATAGTTACGTAGACGCCACTACAGGCCAGCTGAGAATTTTATCCGTAATTTGAAACATAATAAAATGCAACTGAATTTTCCACTTCCCGATGCAACTTCTGCACTCAACCAAGGTTGCCATCTTAGGGTGCTACAACTTGTTTCGTGTATGAGGTCAAATTAACTAGAGTTAGCTCCAATTGGACATGACGAAGACCGATCTGTCTACTTTGCACAGTGCTTTCCTGTGATTGCGGTCAGGAGTAAGCTCGTCTGATTTGTGAGGGCTTCATTGAAGATTGAGCATCGTTAAGATGTTCTTGAAATTCTCTGCAGAATTTTCTGTTTTGTAAAAATACGGGTTGCGGTATCATCGACTCGCGCAGATATTGGCTGAAACGGCTGAAACGGAGCGGTGCGCATAGAAATAAGACTCCAGCAGTCGACTCTCTGCCCGAAGTGGGAAATACAGCCCCAGAGTGCGGTCTATTACAACCACAGACAGGATGTATCCATCTCATCCATGATTTGCACCAATTCTCAAACCCCGCATGGCGTAAACCTGTTCCATTATTTATTTATGGCAAGATCGTTCTTCTTTCGCCGGCTCGCTACCCACACGGCACCACTTCCGGCCCCGAATACGTCATGGAGGTGGGTGAAACTAGCAGTGGTAGTGCTATGACGGCAATGGCGGCAGTCCGGTGCGAATGGAGGATGACGTGTCTAATCCCGGGAATACGGGATTCTTTCACATGGCGATGGATTTGACAGGCTTATAAATAATCTACTGTATTGGCGATTGGCAATGCGAATGTAAACAGTGCTGCGAGGCAAGAAGAACATATCTGATACATCCAATCATCTACCGACACAATGGTTCATCAACACGGAGACGAGCATCACATCCCTGATCACTACAAGATACACAAGTAATTACAGCAGCCCGTCTTCCCATCCAGCTGCTGACACAGCCTTAGGCCCGGTGCATGGCTCCCCCGAGACCATCGAGTGCATCGCGAATATCTCGACAGGATCACACGTCATGTTGACAATCATCCCAAGGAGTTGGCACCTGTGCTCCAGGAATTCAAGCAATTCATCGAGACAAACCCGCGCATATACATGTACTTTGTGTCCATGTTTGATGAGGTGCCCCAAAAGCATCCGTACGACAAGGACCCCACGGGCACGAAGCAGATTCGCGACTACCACCACATGCTCGATGTCCTGAATCACATCATCACGACAGCACCACAGTGGACGGATGCAGCGGAGAGCGTGGGGATGGTGGGCGTCCCGATGAACGCGATATTCGACTACCCCATGGGAACACCCAGCGGGCGTGCTGCATTTCTGGACCCAGAGGTGAATCAAATGCTGAAAAAGGTCCTCAACGAATGGGGAAAGTTTCTTAAGGTATGATGGTCAACCGCCCTATCAACTACGTACAGAATCTCACGGTTGGGCAGACTCCCGAGTCAGCTCATGTGCTGGGGGATGACAAGCTTGGGTGGTTTGGCGAGACGAGCACCAAGGATGTCATGCAAGTGGCCAACGCTCCACTTCAAAGTTCAATGAAGTTTGAGGACATGTTTGTCTGTGATCCGACCAAGAAGCACTATGGCTTCAAGTCCTGGGACGACTTCTTCACTCGCAAGATCAGGGACACTGCCCGCCCAGTTGCTTCGCCCGACGACGACAATGTCATTGCTAATGCTTGCGAGTCCAAGTCGTACAACCTAGAGACCCGAGTCAGGCTCCGTGACAAGTTCTTCGCCAAAGGCCAGCCGTATTCGGTCCTCGACATGCTCGGACACGATCCTCTATCCAAGGAGTTTGCCGGCGCCACCATATACCAGGCCTTCCTCAGCTCCCTGTCCTACCACCGCTGGCACTCCCCCGTCAGCGGCATCGTGAAGCGCGCGTTTCTCAAGGATGGCACCTACTTCAGCGTCCCGCTCTACGAGAGAGAGGAGGCGCCAGGAACTTACGAGATCAATTCCAAAGGCCTAACACAAGGCCAAGGCTATCTGTCCGCGATGGCGACACGGGCAGTCATCTTCATCGAGGCGGATAATCCCGCGATAGGATTGATGGCGTTCATCGGAATCGGCATGGATGAAGTGAGCACCTGCGAGATTACGGTGAAGGAGGGACAGCATATAAACAAGGGTGATGAGATTGGCATGTTCCACTTTGGAGGCTCTTCCCATTGTGTGCTCTTCCGGCAAGGCGTCCATCTCGAGGGTTTCCCTGAGATCGGGAGAGACGAAAATGTGCCTGTAAGAGGAAAGCTTGCTACTGTCAAGCCGCATGCTTAGGGCGGTTTCCAGCTGCAGTTCGAGCACTTGTCTGCTTCTGCCGGGTCAACTAGGACGAGGAACGATAAGCCAGTCAATTAAATATATTGCAAAATGGTTTTTATGGCCTCTTTAACACAGTTTCTCGCTGAATCATCGCATGGGCAGTGCGCGGGATTCGATTAGCATGAGATGCCATCGCATCAGCCCCAGGCATCATCATCGCGCGCTCGATGATGATGATAATGATAATATAATCCTGTCGCATCTCTTGGCAGCGACTCGTTGACTGCATTGCGTTACATTTGCATCAACCTCATATTGAGAATCGGCGATGGAAAATGTATGATGTCACTCTGATCAAAGCCCTGGCAGCCATATAAGTAACCCATACAGGCTCGTACTCCACAAAGCGACAGCTACCGTATCATTTTACATTGAGATACGAAATCATGGCAACAGGTCAAGACGGTGAATTCAAGCCCTACGGGGTCAAGCAGTCTCAGGACCTTCCGGGCCGAGAGCAAGACCTTCAGCCCAAGGGCGAGGTAACGAAGCTCGAGGGCAAGGGCCGGTTCCAAGAATACCTGGCTGCGGGCAAGCTCAAAGGCAGCAATGCCCTCATCACCGGGGGAGAGTGAGTCTTTGCAGAAGCACCCGTCCGTTTCACATCTAACTGGTTGGCAGTTCTGGTATCGGTCGCTCCATTGCGGTGCTCTATGCCCGCGAAGGCGCCAACGTCAGCATCGTCTATCTCCCGGAGGAGGAGGACGACGCGCAGGAGACAAAGAGCATGGTCGAGAAGGAGGGGCGCGAATGTCTCCTCATCCCCGGAAACTTGATGGAAAACGAAACGTGCAAGCAGGTGGTGCAGAAGCATGTGGACAAGTACGGCAAGACGCTGCATATCCTGGTGAATAATGCAGGCAGGCAGATGCTCTGCGACGATCTCAAGGATATTGATCTCAACAATGTCGAGAGCACTTTCAGAACCAACATATTGGCCATGATTGCTCTCACGAAGTATGCGCTCCCGCACATGGAAAAGGGCGGCTGGTAAGTTGCCATAACCCGATGGTTGTGCATCGCGGGACGCTGACAAGCATCGCAGCATCATCAACACCACCTCGACGGTCGCGTTCCGAGGCACACCTTCAATAGTCGACTACGCTGCAACCAAGGGCGCAATAGTATCATTCACCTATTCTCTTTCTAAGCAGCTTGCACCGAAGGGCATCCGCGTCAATGCCGTCGCTCCCGGGCCAGTCCACACGCCTCTTCAGCCAGCCTCCAGACCCCCGGAGCAAATGGAAAAGTTTGGTCAAAAGTCGACGCTTGGTCGCCCTCATCAGCCCTCGGAGGTTGGACCCAGTTATGTATTCTTGGCAAGCAAGGACGCCGAGCTGTATTATGGGCAGGTCCTACATGCCTACCCGTTGGGCGACTAGATGAGCATACACGCCGACACGTCCCGGAAGGGGCATGAGGTTTTAATGGCTACACGCTTCTGGCACTCCCTACTAAATAGCATACAAGTAATGATCATATGTGCGTGGCATGTTAGCTTATTGGTCATGTTAGCTTATTGGTTCTGTATCTTGAGATGGGTTTGGTAAGAATATTATTTCTGGGTATCAACTCGCCAAGCTATCCTAGATCCAGCAGCCACCTACTACGCCATTGCCTACTCCTTCTCCTTGGTCTCCTTGTCCAGCTCCTCCGTCTCTTTGGTCTCTTCAACGGCATCGATAGTCTCATGCTTCTTACCCATGCCCAGGATACCCTTGGTAACCCGCAAGATGCTCGCGCGGCCCTCGTAGAGAGGGTACAGGCCAACAGCGACAGCACTGCAGAGCAGCCAGATAATGCCCACAACCACCCAGCCGGTGAAGAACTCCCGGGAGAAGACGTATCGCGACCCGTACATGGGGAGCGGCCAGAGGACCAGGAAGGCTAGCGTCATGAAGATGGCCATACCGGCGGCGATGCGAGAGGCTCTGTGCAGCAAGGCAGGATCCTCCTCAGGAACGACCGTCTGGGTCTGGACGACACCAGCCTCGGGGTTCGCCGCGACGAAGTCAGAATCATCGGCCTGCTTGATGGCCAGCATAGTAGACCAGTCGTACTTGTCGACACCGAAGCCGTAGGTCAGAACGGGAACCAGAACAGCAGGACTGAGCAGCGCGACAAGGTTGCCGACTAGCATGGGCCGGTTGGAGCCCAGGTTGTCGACCGATAGAACACCGTCGAACTCGCGGGCGCAGGTGACGAGCCAGGCAATGAGGGCGAGGAAGAGTCCGACAATAGGCGAGACGGTGGCGGCGATGCGGTTCTGGCCACTCCAGAGGAGGGTCAGGGCGGCGGGAAGAACGGCGGCGCTGATGACGACTCCCATCCAGACGTAGAGCCAACCCATCGAGATGCCAGCGTAGTACAAACCGACACTGAACGCGGCCATGATCATTCCGTAAGCAACGACGGCAGTGTGCGAAACAGCGATGAGGCGCTGTCCGGTAGCCTGAGGGTTGATGAAGGTCCTGAACCTGGTCAGCAATAAATCACAGACTTGAATAGGCGACATACTGGTAGATATCGTAAGTGACAATACTCGAGACGGCGATGAGCTGAGCGCTGGTGGCCGAGGTGACGGCCATGAAGATCATGATGAGGGTGCAGACGGCGCCGGATTGGCCCATGAGAGCAACAGCTGCGTAGGGGAGAACAAGACCAGCAGACACGTCGGCGGGGTCCATGCGGTTAGGGTAGGAAGGGAAGTCGGGGTGGTTCTCGAGGGCGATGGCACTGACACCCATAGTGGTGGCGCAGAGCCATGGAATGGCGAACCAGCTCAGGCCGCCGACAATGTAGCCAGGGAGAGCGTGGACAGGATGAGCGGCGATAGCCTTGTTGTAGTATCCGTTGTCCATGAAGACGGTTCCAAAATTGCCGATGATGTTGATGATGAAGAACTCGCCGCCGCCCTGGGAGAAGAAGGAGAGGTACGATCCGTGCGCGTTGCCTTCAACGGGGTGCCTCTCAGCTGCTTCGACGAGGAGATCAAAGACGCGGCCGGGGCTTCCGAGAACAGGGCTCGTGGCATAAGTGGTGAGGGCGAAGATGAGGATGATGACGAGGATGATGACGGTGTGGACGTAGTCGGTCAGGAAGGTGGCCTTGATACTGTCGGGTGTCAGATGTGAAGAGTTGGTATGGGTCAGAATACTCACCCGCCAAAGGTGGTGTAGGCAATGACAAAGAGGGGAAGCAGGAAGCAAGCCGCAGTAATGTTCATGCCCGTCAAGGCGGTGACGACAGCCGAGCCGCCCGTCAAAAGCATGGCCGTGACGAGGATGTTGGTGAAGAGGCAGAAGCACGTATAAACAATGCTAGTGACCTTGCCATAGCGAGCGCGGATAGCCTCGAGGAAGGTATGGGCATTCGGGGCGCGCTTCTTGAGCTGGATGGCCAACAAGCTGAAGAGGATGATCTGGACGGTGGCACCCGAGGCGTACTGCCGCAAGTCAGCGCAAGTCAGACGCCATAAGACAAAGAATCATCGTACCCAGTAAGGACCGGAGACGCCATAGCGGTAGGCGACAGAGCTGGATTGGAGGAGAGTGGCGGCCCACGTCCAGCTGGACACGACGGCAGATGCGACGAGGCCCGTCTTGACGGTACGGCCGGCAGTGTTGAAGACCTCGGATGTCTGACGTTCACTGTTATACCTATATGGCGAAAAACACATCAGCGCCTTCGTCCGGTACATCCAAAGGGGATGCCAAGCGGGAGAGACAAGACGGCAGAGCCAAGTATACCAAGCCCCGAAGCGCGGGCGGAAGGTGGGGCCGAGTTCAGCATCCACGGCCCGAAGCCCGGGGACAACGGGCTTCTCTTACCTTGTGAGGACATGCGTGGTGAGGATCATGCCCAGGGCAAACAGCGCCCCCAGGCCGACGACGACACCGTAGCCATACGCCTGGCTCAAGGGCGGCTCGACGACGCCGGCGCCCTCGCCCACGGCGTGCTGCCGCGCAAAGAGCAACTGAGACATTGGAGGAGAGACTGTTGGTAACAAGACTATTTATTATTGTCTGGGAAGAGCAGATGTCCTGTTTGTGGAAGGAGGGAAAGGAATGGCCCGGCTGCGTGGTACAGCGGGCGGTTGGCCGACTTATAGATCGGCACCGCTGCACGAACGTTTCCGGCCCAGGAAACCCCCGAGACAAACCAGAGATAAGCACTTTTTTCGAGGCCCTGCATGCAGCAAATAGCGGAGAGCTCTCCTCCATCGCGATGATCCCAGAAATCCGCGCGACGGCATTGGTCGGCAGCCATGCTCGCTATCTCTTCCTCCCTCTTCGTGCATACTCTACACATCTCTGTGCTTACCCCCTCCCCCCCATCTGGAAAACAAGAGCGTGGGGAAGCGCAAAGAGTCTGACCGGGGTGAGGGTAGGCTGTCTTTGTCTTTTTTCCCCCAGCCCACAGTCACTGATAAGACATTTTCAAACACCCTGGCGAATGATTAAGTACATACGGGCGACGCGCCACAATCAGCGCGCTGGGCAGCTTTCCTTGCGGTGTGGTTTCACTGGGAACCCCCACATGCAGAGAGAGAGGGAGCGGGATGCGAGAATATTTTTACTGGTCGAGACCGCCATGTGGCTGGCAATATCTCATGCGTGCTTTCAGCTCCCAAGACGCGTGGCTGCTCCCCCGTCCCCATGCTCGTGTGTGCTTTTATCAGAGTGAGGGAGAGGAGGTCAGAAACAAGCATGGGGAGAGAGAGACAAGGGAGGGGAAACAAGCATCTCCGTGGTCGGGGGTCCGATAAAGATTCTCACCTGGCGGGGGGGTTACATCCATGACCAATCCATGTTATGTCATGGCTGGTAATGTGTTGCTGATAGCCGCCGGCCGCATCTACCGTCGAATCATGGGCGATGCCGTCCTTGCGTGCCGAGGGGGACACAAGAGCCGGTGTGTGCTACTGATAACGCGGGGTTGGGGTTGGCCGCCGGCCCGGGACGCATTACTCGATTCTCATATCCAACGGCCGCAGGGTTTGGCCAGAGATTTGTCGAGATTAGAAGCAGGGACTGGGCAGCGCCGATGCGGGTATCAATCTAACTGGCCAGTGTATTGAGCTCTCGTAATGAAAAGTATCAAGCACAATCATGTCGCCTCCCGTTCTAGTAAGTCATACTGTCTTTTATCTGGTCTTTTTTTTTTGTATCCCTTTCCTCCTTTTACTCTTGTCTTACAGAGAGTGTTTCCCCCTAGTGCTCCAGGTCCTCCTTGACCTGCGCAATAACGAGCTCCCTCACCTTCTCCCAGGAATTGTCCACCGTGGCGAGCCGCGTCTCCTTGGCGTCGAGCTCGCTCAGCTCCTGGGGCAGCACCTTGGTGTTGAAGTCGAAGCCCGGCTCGTCCTTGAGGGCCAGGTTGACGGCGGCGGCGAACTTTGCCGGGTGCGCCGTCGACAGCGAGATGTGAGGCACGCTGGGCCCCGTGCGGGAGATGGAGCGCTCCGCCGCCGTGACGCCCACCGACGTGTGCGGGTCCAGCACGTACTGCACGTCGCCGTGGTACTTCTTGATGGTCTCGATGGTCTGGCTGTCGCTGACGCGCTCGCTCTCGAACGCCTTGCGCGCGTTCTCCAGCACGTCGAGGTACACGGGGCCGAAGCCGCCCTTGGTCTTGAGATCCGAGAGCCATGCCGCCACCTCCTGCGAGGCCTGGCGCTTGCTCCACTCGTCGTCCATGCCAGCCGTCGCGGCGAACTCGTAGGCCAGGTACCACAACAGGCGCTCAAAGTTGCTCGACACGAGGATGTCCATGGCCGGGCTGAGCGTCTCGCGCACGCCCTCCTCGTGGGCCTTGGCGCCGTCGGCCGGCAGCCCGCCCTCGGCCTCGGGTCCGTTGGCGGGCTGCTTCTCGTAGCGGCCAGTCTTCCAGAACCGGTCGAGGATGTCGTTCTCGTTGGTGGCGATGACGAGCTTGTCGATGGGCAGGCCCATGCGGCGCGCAAAGTAGCCGGCCAGCACGTCGCCAAAGTTGCCCGTGGGCACGACGGCGCGGACCTTGTCGCCGACGGTGAAGGCGTCGGACTTGTTGGCCAGCTGGAAGTACGAGTGGAAGTAGTAGACGATCTGGGCCAGGATGCGCGCCCAGTTGATGCTGTTGACGGCGCCTAGCTTGAGGGCCTTGTTGGACTCGGGATCGGAAAACATGGCCTTGACAATGTCCTGGCAGTCGTCAAAGGTACCGGTGACGGCGACGTTGTGGACGTTGTCGTCGAGGACCGTCGTCATCTGCTTCTCCTGGAGGGGGCTGATGCGGCCCTTGGGGTGCAGGATGAAGACGGAGACATCCTTCTTGCCGCGCAGGCCGTAGATGGCAGCAGATCCGGTCTGCGATTGGTAAGTGTCATGCGTGTGGGATTGGCGTCAGAGAACTCACGTCGCCGCTGGTCGCGCCAACCACGCTCAGATGATGCCTGTCTATTGTCGCGTAAGCTGGGCAGGGTGGTAAGGGTCAGCGATTCGACGTACCGGCTCCCTCCTTGCCCTCGTTTTTCCGCACCAGAAAGTACTCAAACAGGTTTCCGAGAAATTGTAGAGCGCCTGGCTAGTCAGCACGGCACGACAGGCGCAGGCGGGTATGCGGATCAAACGTATGGCTATGGCGTACAGTCTTTGAAGGAGTAGCTAGGGCCGTGGAACAGCTCGAGGAGGTAGAGGTTTTCTTTGAGGTGGACGAGGGGGGTGGTGTCCGGGGAGCGGAAGGTCGAGTAGCTGCGGTCGATGATAGCCTTGAGGTCTTCGGTAGGGATCTCGTCGGTGGAGACGTAGAGGGAGAGGATCTGGAGGGCGAGGTCGGGATAGGAGAGGTCCCTCCAGGACTGCCAGTCGGCGGCGGAGGGGATCTCCTCGGGCAGGAAGAGGCCACCGTCGGCGGCGAGACCCTTGAGAACGACCGTCTCAAAGGAGAGCTAGCAATGGCAAGCAACGTCAGCACCAGGCGCTCGCTATGGAGTCGAGAGAGAGGCAGGGGAGGAGGAGGAAGGGATCGCCGTACGCCCTGGTCGCCGCCCCGGGTGGAGAGGTAGGTCTGCGAATTGGTGGGAGGCATTGCGGCAAGCAGAGGTCAAGGGAAGAAGGACGAGAAGGGGGAGGGTTCGACGGGAGGCGGCCGCAGAGGAGAGGTGGCGGACTCGAGGAGGCTGAAGCGAGTTGGCGATAATTTTTCTGCCAGTCAGTCGGCGTTCCAATTCAGTCATAGGGAGGCCAGTCAAAGTATAGCGGGGGAGGGGCAGCGGACGATTGGATCCGATACCGCTGCGAGGGCCTCCACGTGCTAAATGACTCGCTGGTGGAATTGATGATGATTGGTCACGGTGTACAGTAAAATGAAGAAAAGAATGGGAGAAGCAAAGAAGAAGATTGAGTGGGAGAGGAAGGATATGGAAGCGGATGTTTCTCCTTGGCTTGCCAAATCCATTGGAATGTAGGCATTCAGTCCGTACAGAATCAGGGCAGCTAGAGTACTGTGTCATTAATTAGCCCATTCCCAGTCGATCATGCCTACAATATCCATGTCTAGAATATCCCAGAGTCGTCTAGTCTAGTCGCTCGATTTGCGCGCATTGTCGCGATGGCATCATCAGAGATTCCCATTCCAACCGCGTCTCCCACGCCTCCATCAATGTAGAAGGAGTACCGTAACATACAGAAAAGGAATCGCAAAATAAGTAGAAGGCTATTCCGGCTTCTTTTTCATTATTATTATTTTTTTCGTTTTTTTTTTCAGTAATCCGCACCGCAATACAGCTGGTGCCCAGGTTACGTTGGAGAGGGCATTATCAGGCTGTCGCATATTCGTATTGACCGTATATGGGAAAGGCTCTGTCCCCCACGCGCCGTCTGTAATCCGCTGGTATTGATGTAAGCCAAGCGTTGAGTGTTGATGTAAGCAAGCAGCATCAGGGGTCTTGGTATAAATGCCCTCTCAGCCTTCATCACACAAACTTAGCCTCTTAATAAACTCCTCCCTGACCACCCATCGAATGTAAATTCCGTCCCAGAGCCCGTCATCCCGTATATCTGCCTGACATTTCCAGATTCACCATGGCTCCGACTTCCGTCAAGCGCCCTCACCCCTTCGCCTTTGCCGCCCTTACGGCCATCCTCGCCTTGGCCTACGACTCCATGTTTGTGCAGTTTGCGCGCAACGGCTACCTCGAGTACCTCGTGTCGGTCCTTGGCGATGACGGCACCGTAAAGTACATCCCGGGCACCACCGATCCCATCCGGAGGCACTACCTCGGCATCCCCATCATCGACAACTTCCTTACCATGGCCAATGTCTTCTTCGTCCACACTGTCGACGGCTCTGACCCCGCGTCTTCACTCTTCACCTTCCAGCTTGCTGCCCAAATCATCCCCATCATGGCCATCCTGTTCCTCGAGGAGTCGCGTGTTGGCGCTGGCCTCGCTCGTCGCATCTTTTGCGGGTGAGTCGTTTGCCGGCATTCGCCATGACCCCGCTGACCATTCCGCAGTGCCGTCCTATGGGGCCTCGCTATGCAGGCGCGCGGGTTCGGCCTCGTCATCAACGTCTATGCCATGCTCATGCTGGCGTTGCCTAGGCCTGCCTCGCTGCAGGACATGGTTCTCCTATCGGACCCGGCCTACTTTGACGGCATCATCCCGGCCTTTTTCCTCGGCTACATTGTTCTCTGCGGGCTCATGGCCTACCGATTCGAGAGCGGCGACGCCCTCCAGATTGCCAATGCCGTCTGGCAAGGCTTCCCTCTGCACATGGGGGCCTGGCTTTCCTTGTTCTACTATCTGAAGAAGCACACCAGCATCGGCCTCAGCATGGCCAAGAGCAGCAAGGAGGCGACGGGCGCCGCGCTCGACCACGTCTACGGCTTTGCGCTGACGGCGGGCGCCGTGGGCCAATGTACTACGTACCTCGTTATCCTCGTCGCCTCTGTGGCCCCCGACGTGTTTCCTGCAGGAGTTGCAGACTCTCTTACGGCCGAGAAGGTCCTGCTCCCCCCGCCGCCTCACACCACGGACAAGATGGAGTCGCCTGCCGCGGCCATCCTGCACAACCTCATGTACGACGAGCTCTGCGGCGCCCTGGCTCTTACCGTCTACGCCCTGACCACGATGCATCAGGTTGGCCTGAGTGCGCTGAGCGTAGAGAGGCTGGGCGGCATGGCCTTGGACTGGGTCACCTACGGGCCTGTCGGCGCAGTGGCCAAGGCGTTGAAGCAGAGGGACGAGTACATTTTGGCAAAGATTTAGGCACCATGCTGGCAAGCAACGAGGTCATTGATATGTACTTGGTTACTATACAGAATGTCATACACATATTCCTCCGCAACGGCTGCATCCTTACAGACGAGCCAGCAGAGACACGTTCTGCAGGCCCTCGGAGGGGGTGCCGGGGGTTCTCCAGGTGACGATGAAGGTATTGGACTGCTCGGTGGGCTCAAGGTAGTAGTGGCGATCAGTCGGGGTAGAGCCGCTGGGAGCTTGAGGGATCAGGTAGGTTCCGTAGCGGAGGAACCTGGTGATCCAGCCGCTGCCGAGGGACGAGGCGTCGTTGGTGAAGACGACGGGGTCGGTGGCGCCGGTCGAGTTGTTGATGGCCATGAAGGTGCCAGCGGGGAACTCGGCAGCCGGGGGGAGAGCGTCAATGACGACCCGGGGAAGCGTGGCGGTCCAGTCGAGGACTGCGCGGGTCAGCATGGGAGGATTGTGAGGTGGGCAGAGGTGCTTACGGGTAAAGTTGGCCGAGGTCTGGACGCTCTGGGGGACGATAGGGCCGACATACAGGTTGCCGTCGGCGTACCAGGTGCGCGACTCATAGATCTCTCCGGGAACGCCGTTGTACACCTGGGCCGTGATCCGGAAGGACTGGGCCGAGGCGGCGCCAGCCATGACGGCGGCGGAAAAGACAGGAGTGAAGCGCATGGTGATGGATGGAAAGCTGTGAGTGCTGGCTGACGATGCCAAAGACTGGCGGAACCAATACTTTATATAATCCCGTGTATACCCTCTGCCATGGTACTTTGGTTGCCATGAAGACAATGCGAAAGGATCGTGGAGTAGGCTCTAGCCAGGATACTCGTTTTCGTTCATGGGGGGCTAGATGGATAATTACAACTAAGCTCTGTGCGGACTTGGCGATCTATTATTATATCCTTGCAATTGACACCTCCCAGGTTCTCATAGCAACACCTTGTATCCAGAGAGCCTGGAGTGGATTTGTGAAGACATGAAGACAAAAGGGACAGCTGTACAGAGGATACGGGCGGTCAACCCGACACGCTTTCTGAATCATTGGTAGCAACCTTGGCTCCAGGGATGCGCAATGACGGAACCAGGGACTTATGAGGCGGTCAACAGATTCACAGCCCAATCTCGGTCCAGATGGTTAGACGTTTCTATTCTGGATCAAGAACAAGGTCTGGAAGAGGTTCCCATTTCATGGCCTGGTACCAACAAGGAAAGGCAAGGGAAAGGCCGCTACAGGCTCTTAGCGGCTAGGCGTTACTAAGTCCAGCCCCATCCCCCACAACAGCCTACCAAAAGTGCCCCAAAATGCCCCAAAACCACACCACCAAATTGCCCACATCACAACAACACCAATCCTCACCACAAGACGCAAAAAAAGAAAAGGGGTCTGGCCGGGGATTGAACCCGGGACCTCTCGCAAGCGTGCTATAGGGTAAGTCCCTAAGCGAGAATCATACCACTAGACCACCAGACCGAGGAATTGATTCATCACGTGATGAGCTGTGGGAGGAGGGGTGTTATTGTGGCCTACAATCGACAGCAACAGCGACAGCAGGCAGCAGTCAGCAGACAGCAGATACAATGTGAGCGAGGGTGGGTAACGTCTCAAACTCAATCATCCATTCCTCTTTGCTTTGGATAGCTGCCACTGTTCCATTCCCATCAGAATTAACGTCTCCTACTCAGTCACATCCGATCCTCCCGATCATGAGCGGAATATTCGGCATGGCATGCGATACCATGACGGACTATCTTGACAAAGTCAACGCCCTCTTCTTCTTCCCTCTGTAGGGTAGCATCTTCAGGAAGCCTCGGAGCCGCCATGATCGAGCCGGCACACACTTGCGCCCACCACAGCCAATAGCAAGACACGGATCCTGTGCGAGAAGCGTCACTAGCACCGTCCGTCGTTGTCGTCGCGCCCTTCTTCTCAGCGCCATCGTTCCAGACCGCGCCGCCGGAGCGCATCCCAAGTCATGACGTCGCACACACACGCCCACACACATTACTAGGCAGAGCCATGTCTCTCTCTGCCTCTATAAGTCTCCAGCATCCATCGGCAGGCATGTGGCTGGCAACCGTGAAGCCATCGTCGCCATGACTTCCCTACGCTTCAACGTTAGCGAGCAGCCGCCGCCGCACCACAGGGATGGCGACGCTCCGCACAACAACCGCCTCATCGTGCACCACGTCAGGGAGCGCTCGCTGCTCATGGCCCTCCTCATGGCCGTCCTCAAGCCGTTGCGCCCGCACATGGTCAAGGCCAAGCCCGTCCTGTCCACCGAGTCGCCCCGCCTCACGCCGCACAGGAAGGCCCTCAGGCGCTGCGCCGTCGAGGAGCGCGAGCTGGCCGGCATGTGGATGTACGACCTCTCGCTCCGCCCCGCCGACGCCGCCAAGAAGCCGCCCGACGCCGAGGCCGAGGCCGACGCCGCCGTCGACGACCAAATCGGCAAGAGAATCATCTACTTTGCCGGCGGCGGCTGGCAGGCTCCCCCCAGCCCTCACCACTGGGCCCTCTGCGCCGAGCTGGCAGCCCGCGTCCCCGGCACCGTCGTGACGCTCGTCTCGCCGCCCCTCGCCCCCAGGGCGCCCGCCTCGGTATCGCTGCCGCCCCTCCGCAGGCTCTACAGCGCGCTCATGCGCGAGGCCAGGGACAGGGACGAGCGCGTCGTCGTCATGGGCGACAGCTCCGGCGGCAACCTCGCCCTCTCCCTCGTCACCTGGGCCGCCACCTCGCCCGCGTACCAGGCCCAGGCCGCCGGCTTCCCCGTCGCCGTCCTCGTCATCAGCCCGGCCACGGACCTGCGCCACGCGGACCCGGACATCAGGCGCGTTGCGCGCAAGGACCCCGTCCTGACGCCCTCGCACATCCAGTCCACGGCCCGCGCCTGGTCGCAGGGCGACACCACCACCACCGGCTCCCCGCAGCCCGGCCCCGAGATGAAGCGCCGCCGCAGCATGTCGACGTACACGGCCGACGACGCCAGCGTGTCGCCCGCCCTGGCCAACCTGGAGCCGCTCGCCAGGTGGGGAATCCGCGTCCACGGCGTCACGGGCACCTACGACGTGCTCAACCCGGAGGCCGTTGCCTTCCGCGAGAAGCTGCGCGAGGCGGGCGTCGCCGGCGAGTGGCTCGAGTGGGACCGTCAGATGCACTGCTTCCCCCTGGCCTTTGGCTACGGCCTCAACGAGAGCGTCAAGGCTGTCGACTACATTGTCGACATTCTCATCCGCGCATGATCTAAAACTAGTCTTGGCAAGGACTAGAACTGTACACTACGAATTACAATAACCCACAATTCTTTGAACAAAAATCCCTCTGAGCCCCTCCCCATCTCCGTCCTCCCGCCCACCCGCACCGTCTAGATTCATCATGCTTCTCAACACCCCCGGATCCCAACAAGTGGAGTTGGCATCTCATCTCCATCAACCAGCCAGCGTAATTGGTTTAGTGGTAAAATTCTCCGTTGCCATCGGGGAGCCCTGGGTTCGATTCCCAGATTACGCAGCCATCCGGCAGCTTGACGATGCCTTCACGGGCACCGTCCAGGCTTCCACAGCGTGAATGGTTTAGTGGTAAAATTCTCCGTTGCCATGAGCAAGATCGGGGAGCCCTGGGTTCGATTCCCAGTTCACGCAATCTTTTTGCTGTTGGTAGCCAACATGTTTATAGCTGCGGCAGCCGAACTATCTACACTCACAATATCTCTGTATAAAGTCAAATGTGATTCCAACGCTCTCCAGCTTCCTCCCACAGTTCCTCATAACCGTGTCTTCCCTCACATTGTCGTGATTCCAATGAAACGTCAACGCACCAGCCTTCGCCGTCAGCCCCTCGGCATCTAGCCTCCAAGGACAGCTCGGCGTCCATCTAATCCTACAAGTCGAGTTGCTGGTGCTTTCCGCCGCATGGTAGCCTAGTCGACTCAACAGACCGAAAAAGTCATCCCATCTCACGCCGCTGCCCCCAAACACATTCTCCAACACGAGCCACCACTTGCGGGCAAGTCTTCTTTTCTCCAACGGCCGTCTTGGGCCGTCTTCTTCGGCTTGCACCTGCTTGTCCTTGTTCCAATCCCTATCTGTCCCCCAAGCGTCCTCTTCGCCCAACTCATGCTCGTACTCTTCTCTATCGTCTTGACCTTTGCCAGCATCATCTTCCCCCTCATCACCCCTCTGCGCCGGACTGTGCCTCTTTGGGCCCCTACCTTCGCCTTGCTCCCGCGCTTCTCTTTTCCTCTTCCGCTCATCGGATCGAATCCTTGTCCCAGGTCCAATACCCGTTCCGAGCTTACGGAACGGAAAGGGTTTTACGTCGGCCTTGAACACAGGGCCTAGTGACGTCCTCGGGAGCACTTCTCCGGGATTTCTAGATTTTGGCTTCCATGGAGGCAGGTGTGTTGGCAGATCAGTCAGTGGACTGTGAGAGCTGCTGGAGATCAGTTCCGCGTCTTCTGGCCTCAACTTACGGCCAAGTATAGTCTCGCGGAGTTTCTGAACTGTATGGTCGCTGATTAGACGCTTGGTGTACACGGGAATCTCACTCGTAGATGAGCTTGGCCTCCAATCCACGGTCCACGCATCCAGAGCGTTGACCAGAGCAAGGCCAAACTGGGGAAGCTGAGGATCAAATCCCTTGTCCTCTACGGGCCTGCCACCTGTAAATGTATCTCTTCTTTTACCCCCGGGCTCTAAGCTCCGGTCGAGCCACCCGTAAATTCGTCGATAATGCCTCCTCAAAACGTCCCAGGTCTGGAAAACAAAAGAGTCCAATTCATGGATCACAACGCTCGAAGGGACGGTAGACTTGGGGGAAACACCCCCTGGCGTAATGCTGGCCTCCCACAGGTAATTCTCCCTTGCTTTCCAGGCACTAGTAGGCGGACAATCGGTAAGACCAGCAAAGTCTAAGGCGTTGGAGATGCCCTGTGATCCTGGCATACTATCAAGGTCCGTTGCTAGATTCACTAGGACATCCATAAATCGCAGTGTATCCTGCAAAAGATTGGAGAGCACAGGGGCTTCCTGGTCCCGCATGGCCACTCGCAGAGCTTCCAGCAGTTTTCTCATGGATATCGCATTGACTGCAATGGGGTTCCCCATCATGTTGTATATCAACTGACAAACATCCGCCTCTTCAGGGCTGAGGTCAGAGACTGCACTTCCCGAGGCCAGCGGCGCCACCTCCAGCATCGGAAAGTTGATGACAGATTTCCGAACGCAATTATCCTCATCGACCAGGCTTTGCCTGTTTGTAATGCAGCTAAAGATGTGCCGAATCTTGGGGGAAGCTGCAAACTTTCCACGATTGTTAATCTCTGCCAGATAAAACAGGAACAGCTCTCGAGTTGTTGCAGTCAAGCTACCAACCACAATCTGTTGTGCTTCGTCAGACCCGTCTCTGGCGTCCAGGTGGATATGTGTTTCCAGCGCCTCCATTTGCTCGACAAGATCGTTCCAGATGATATAGTCCAGGAACGTGCGGCGGCAGACGCTCCCTAAATAGTCGTAATACAAGTCCCAGCGAGCATATTTCAACATTTCCCTCCCTTGTGGATGGACAGTATCCTTGGTGTACTTGTATCGCATCTTGCAATAATGGTGATCTGCCTCTTCCTCTACTCTGTCAAGGAACAGATTCTCAGAACTGAATATTGCCCGAAGACTTCCTTCAGCAGAGGCGGCTGCGTCTTGCAAGACCCTTTTGTAACTTAATAAAAACTCCTCATCATTCCGGGGGTGATATTGAAAAGGCGATTTATTCAGGAGCAATGCGCTGGCAGTGAGACGATGTCGATATTCCTCGATGTGCCGCTTCACCCTGTCCGCACTTGGTGCCTGCTTGTTTCTCCGTCTAGGTCTGGCAAGAAGAGTATCACATACTTCGTTCAGGAAAGTATAAGTTACGGCCTGGCCGAAGAGGATAGTCTGCGCCTCGCCTGGACTGAATAGCAGACCCGCCCGGGCCGCTTCCCCCACGTATGCGGATTGCCCATTCTGAAGCGTCGGGTCAGTGGCAGCCACAAAGGCGCGGTTAGGAAAGGACACGTCGAAATGAATATAGGACCCAGGGGGTTCTGCATGTGGACTATGTCCCAGAACGACGGAAATTCCTCCGTAGAAGCAACCTCTCAGAATACGGGTTGCGCGACCAATGTGACATGAGTCGTAGTCGAGTTTTGTGAAATCAGCTGGGCCTTTTTGCGCATCCCCACGGTAGTAAAGCAGATTGAGCAGGTTGTTAGGCTGGGAGAGGTCTTCGATGTTTAGGTGAGGAACCAGGAAGCATGCCCGCACGTTCTTGAGCCACGCTTGATGCTCATCAACCCTGGCCTGGTCCTTCTTCCGGGATGTCCGCCTAGAGGCTGTAGCCACTTGGTTAACGAAATAAGGATGGGAGAATTGTATCCAAGGGATAGCATTTCCCTTTATAGAGACCAAGGCCGCACTGCGCATGTCCTCCCTCATACACTCCAGATCGGGGGAGTGGGTAGCTGGCATGCATTTCTCGTCCATGTCGTAATGGTTGGCTTTGAGATCAAGTTTGGAACGGAGTTTACGAATGGTTTTGGTCCATGCATCTCTTAGAATCCCAGGCAACCCCTGATTGCAGTTCGGATCCCTTTCTTGTGATTGGTCGTCCGTCTCGAGGATGATCTGAGCTTGAATCTCCTTGTAGTAGGCGCTCATTCTTCCATGTAGCTCCTGGTGGCTGCCGAGAACGTATTCCGCCCATTTGTTGTAATCTCTCTTCAGATTTTCGTCGTCGTCAAGGATGGCACACCTCTCGCCCTCCCACGCGTATTTGAGCTGACGACCAGTTGAAGGGTTCTCTGGCCAAACTTTGCCGTAACCAAAGTTTTTAAAGATATAACCAATTGCCTGAGGATCTAGATCGCAGGCTACTCTGCCCACTCCCACTTCTTTAATGCCGCCAATGTTATTTCGGTCTGACTCAACATCGGCAGACCAACGCTCATGCAGCCACTGCGGGTTGATCTCTTTGCCCAGGTCAGATGGGAAACCGCGCGATACACCCATACTGAAGGCGTCCATTTGACGCCTGATGCGCTCGCGCATATGCTCGTCAACGTCGGACGGCAGGCTGCCGATGGCATATTCGAGGCTGAGCCCCGACATGGCGGGTCCGGGGGTTGATCTTTGGTAGTTTCGCCTGGTGATAAGAGACGAAGCTGATGGTTTAGATTGACTTGGATGAGAATTTTGAGAGCTCGAGTCCGCTTGCAGTCTTGAAATACCAATGGAATGACATCGAATCCGATCTTCCATGGCATCGCATTGTTCACACCCTGTATGGCGAGACATGTGCTGTTCACGAAACCCCCCTTTGTTGTCAGCTCTGTTCATCCCCTGAACCATCCTCACACAAGAACAAAAAGTCATAGGTTATAAGACACTCGGTTCATTGACAATGCTACCGTGAATTAATTATAGCTAGGATATAAGCATATGTATTCACGCATCATCATGGAAACCTCAATACTACCGTCCATATCACTCTAATAGTCAAATATGCCTCTATGCTGCTGTTTTCTTGCTTCCAAGATGCTTTGCACATCCTTGGGTGCTGGAACATCGTTGTTGGGTTCCATACTTACGACGACTGCGCCGGCTGTACGGAGTACCGGTGATTCAATTACGGTGTTGCTGACGAACTGACCTGTAGTCTCTTGGTAACGAAATGACATCATCCCATATTCCTCACACCGAGAGCCGCAGCATAACTCCTCGGCCTCCATAGAGGTCGAGTCTTGGCAGAACCACGATGACCAAGCTGCTCTTGAATACGCAGCAGTATGTAGCGGCCGGTAATGGTCCAGACACTAGCCGTGCAACCAGTTTGGGAATATATGCCACATTCGTGCTCGGGCTAAAATGCTAGTTCTGACCGACGGGCTGGCCAGGCGGCTGGGGATGAAGAGGTTCATTTAGCTGTGCCGGATCAAGGAGATGCATCAAGGAACCTGAGGGCGGCTGGCATAAACCAAGGTTTGCCAGTCAAGACTCAACATACTGTCTTGATGTACAGAAGCTTCCACATAACTGTGGTAGAACCATGATGACCATGCTAGAAACGAAACCGCCATCCAGGCACCAGTGGTTGACAACCTGGTCCAACTGGTCCGTGAGCTCCTAGCTATCCTATCTGGGCAAGTTTGTGATCCTCTTTCTGACTGCGGAGCTGGTCCAAACTCCACTGCTCGACCCGACAATGACGCTGGACCTGGGAAGGCGGACGCCGGCACTTCCGAGCCATGCTTTCTCATCCTTCACTCGTTGTTAGGTAACTAGGGAACGGCTGGTGGATTCTTTCTTTTGTTCTTGTCCGACACCTGTCTCTCGCCCGTCTTGTTATAGCTCTTGGCGCATCATCCTCTCCTCTGCATCCAGCGTCCGAAATGGCCGAACCGACCGAAGAAACCATCGCCGAGCCCACGGCGACGACTACAACGACGACGGAAGACAATGGCTACGCTTACGGATCCTTCCCTGCCATCGAAACCCCCTCGCCCTGCCGGAATGTCTACAAGCCCGGCACGTCGACCAAGGCGCGCGTCCTGGCGCCCGATCTGCTGCGCGGCCTGCTCATGATGCTCATGGCCATGGACCACCAGGCACTTATGCTGCACACCTGGGAGCACGGCACGGGCCGCGTCATGGAGGGCGACGGCGTCGTCGTGCGGCGCTGGAACTTTACCGTCGCCTACATTGTCCGCACGCTGACGCACCTCTGCGCGCCCGGCTTCACGTTCCTCCTGGGCATGGGCGTCGTGTACCTGGGCAGGTCGCGCACGAGGCTGGGCTGGTCGGCTGGTCGGCTGGCGCGGTACTTTTTCCTGCGGTGCCTCGTCTTGACCCTCGTCAGCTGGCTCTTCGGCTTGGTTGGAACGGGCGGGCAGCTGTGGTTCATGAACATGGTGCTCTTCGCGCTGGCCGTCGACTACCTCATCGCAGGGCTGCTGTGGCTCGCCATACGACGCACCGAGGCGCTTCTTGTCGGGTTCTTGGAGGGCAAGATGCGGGCCAAGCACATCTACAACGACGACGATTCCACGGCCGAGCTGCCGCTGCTCAGGGTGCGATCGACG
The DNA here is from genome assembly GCA_020746835.1 of Stachybotrys elegans. Taxonomy (NCBI): domain Eukaryota; kingdom Fungi; phylum Ascomycota; class Sordariomycetes; order Hypocreales; family Stachybotryaceae; genus Stachybotrys; species Stachybotrys elegans. The sequence continues at coordinate 421,743 of JAGPNK010000017.1, forward strand.
AGAGACGACATTACGATCCGCGCCGAGGCGCTGGCCTGGCATGCCCACAATGCCGCGCTCTTCCTGCTGAGCATCGTCACCATCGCGTGGAATATCTGGCTGTCGGAGACGGGCGCGCACTGTGCGAGCGTGTCGGGCCATGAGGTCCTCCCCTTGGGCACGGAGGAGCAAGAGGACTTGACCTTCTGGCAAATCATTGGCCGCATATGGTTTTGGACCGTGACAACCACACATGTCATGAGCGGCTTCCCGCCCTTGGCCTGGGTATCCTTTGCCATCCTGGGCGTGCTGTACGGCCGCATCATGATTGCCCGGCCGTGGAGCCCCCGAACCATTGCGCTCGGCCACTCCTTGGTCGGTCTGGCGCTGTCCATCGTCTTCATCCTGACGCGCGTCCTGCGCTTCGGCAACCTCTCCGAGGACTGCCTACACACCCCGGAGCAGGAAGCGCACCCAGACGCAAACCCGTACATTCTCTCTGTGCGGTCCTTCTTCTACGTCGTCAAGTACCCTCCAGATGTGGCCTTCTGGGCCTTTACGCTCGCCGCCAACTTCTTCCTGCTGGCCGTGTTGGGCGCCATCCCGCCACACACGGCCAAGCGGCTGACAGTGCTGCTGGACTTTGGAACGTCGGCCTTGTTTTTCTACATTGTGCATCTGTTGGTTGCAGTTGCGCTGAGCGTGCTCTTCATCGCCCTGTTTGGGACCGACGCGGAAGCCCGCGACCCCTTAGACCCAGATACTCCCGTGAAAGGCATTCTAAATCTCTGGGGATACTTTGGCATCTGGGCCCTGAACATGGTGATTATGTGGCCCTTGTGTCGTGCGTATAGCCGGTTCAAGGCCACCAAGCCGGCAGACTCTCTTTGGCGTTTCTTTTAAATAGACAAAATTTGGGAATAGGGAAAAGGTTTTGGGCACAAGGTTTGTATCAATCTGGACTTCTTTGTAGATGCATTCATCATACCACTTGTACATTTGACATAGCAACAGCATACATTTGCCATCCAGTCAATCCCATGATTTGCTCAGAATGCCGGATTGACTCCTTCGTATCCTGGGTTTTCCACATGAGCTCGTAACAAGATGCCAGGCCAACTCGCACTTGGATGCTTCTCGGTGCTCGGCCACGTCAAGCTGTCCACCTTTTCCGGAATCTCGGCTGCCTGCTTCACTACGGCATCGGCAAGCGTGCGCTCAATGTCGAGCCGCGGAAGCTGCTTCTCAATCTCCACCGCCAACTCCCCGGCCCCGAGGTCATGCGCGTAGGAAGTGGAAAAGTCGGCCTTGACCGCAAGCCGGATGAGCCGCGAGAGAGGGTCGATGCGCTCTGCGATTCCGGCGCTGGTGTGGACTGCGATGGCGACCCAGACACGGTGACTGTCGTCATGCGAGACGCCGTGGTCTCGGAGGAGCGATTCGGCAACGTCGGCGCCCTCAACCTCAAAGCGCTGCGCTTCGTTGTGAAGATGGCTGGTGCCTATATCATGGCATATGGCGGCAACAAAAAGCAGAGATAGCTTGGGGTCGGCAGAGTACTCGCTTGCCTCGCGCTCGGCTACCCATTGCGCAATGAGGTAGACACGGAGGCTGTGGTTGAAGATGGCAGCTGGCAGAGCCTTGCTGGCGAGCGCCGTGGCCTCCGTACAGACTTTCGTCTTTGGGATGCGATCCATAAGGGACTCGGGGATGATGGAGGACTCCTGTGTAGCCATGAGACACTTTGGCCTGCTGGGGAGCTTGGATGAGATGGCTGAGCTTGATTGAGACGCGAGATGTGGATTTTGTCTGCTATGACTCATGCGAATATACGATTTGTAAGAAGACGCTTATCATTCTGAGGAAAGGAAATGCTAGCTAGAGAACACCCCCCCTTGGCGATTGTCACCAATACTACTTCATCAGACCGTGCCGTTGCAGCCAGTTCTGATGGTGTTCATCCTCCCACTTATGCTCTGCGCGCCGCAAAGTCGACGCCGCATCCCAATAGTCCCTGGCTTGAGCCACATCCCTCGCCGTCTCGCCATTGCGATTCTTGACGGTCGGATTCGCGCCCCAGTCCCGGAGCGCCCGCAGCACGTCGCGCCGCTCTCTGTCCTCGTTGTCGGCCGAGCTGGCGGCAAAGTGCAGAGGCGTCTTGCCGTCCGTCGTCTTGGCGTTGGGGTTCGCCTTGGCCCGCTCCAGCAGCATCTCTACCATGTCGACCGAGGCTTTGCGGGCCGCGAGGTGCAGAGCGGTGCGGCCCCCGTTGGCCTGGGCTTCGACGTCGGCACCGCGGTCGAGGAGGAGCATGGCGACGGCGAGGTGGTCGCGCTGGGCTGCGTGGTGAAGAGGCGTGAAGCCGCGCAGGTCGCAGGACTTGGGGGATGCGTACTTTAATGCACGTGCTACCTCCTTGACGTCGCCTTCTTTTGTAGCTTCAATCAGTGCGTCGATCTTGACCTCCTCGCTGAGGATCTCTGGCGGCACGGCCGTGACTGGCTCAACAGGAGGTACAGCAGCTGTGGGAGCCACAGGATGATCAGACGGCGCCTCGGGAATGGGGACTGTTCCGCCGGTAGCAATGGGAGGTGATGGCATATGATCCTCCACGGGATATGACAATCCGGCCGAGGGCGTTTTCTTGGGGGTTGTCTCTGGTAAAATGCCCTCCTCTGCCATGGCAACGGCTGAAGGTGATGGAGGAGGACCAGTGTCATCATCGAGGGCCCGTCCACCTGGGTGAAAAGGAGGGCCTGGCGGCCTCACGCTGCTTGTAGACCCGTCTGTATGCGTTTCTGTGATTTTGACGGGCATGGTGGCGGACAGGTCGGCGAGCGGTGCGGCGAGGGGGGGAGATATCGGTACTTGGGGAGGCTGTACTGGCGGAGACGTCGACTGGGCGACTGGTGGAGGGGAGGCTACTGGCTGAGTCGACACGGGAGGTGATTGAACGGCTGCAGAAGGGATCGGTTCTGGCTGCTGAGCTGGCTGAGCTGGCTGAACTGGCTGAACTGGCTGGATAGGAGCAGGAGGGGGAACCGTCCCGGAGCCAGGAGGTGCTGGCTTCATGATTGCGCGACTTGACACGGTTAGCTTCAGCATTGGGTAACAGCAGATAGATGACGTACCTGTATATATTGACCATGAGCGTACTCAAAACGCCCAGCTGTGCCTGCAAATCAGCGTCGACCTTTTTGAGCTTGTCCTCAAAGTTGGTCTTGTAGCGATACGAGTTCCAAAAGTTCTCGACATTCTTCATGACGCCGCCGTGACCGTCGTCATCATTCTGCTTCAGCTCCTGGAGCAGATCCGTCATGACCTTGAGGCTCTTGTTGGTGTCGGCAATGGCATCTTCAATCTGCTCCTTGATCTTCTCTCCCGATTTGCCCTCTACGAGGTCCGGACGGGCTTCGAGCGTGCCCTGGATCTGTGTAACCGTGTCCCGCGCGGTGGTGACGTGTGTTGCCAACGCCTTCATCTCCTCGGAGGACTCGGAGATGTCGCCGTACCAGTCGATCCAGTCCTTGATGTTGCCAGCTTGCGAGGCCAGGGCGTCGATGCCGGCGAATGTGGCGATGCTGCTGAAGAACTTGCCGCGTCCACCACTGCCGCTATGCCGCCTCGAGCCTGAAGCCGGGCGGCTTGTGGATGGGGGCGTGTTGCTTTGACTGCTGGGTTTGTATCTGGGTGGTGTCGAGGCACCTCCAGCACTCCATCTGGGTGGCGTAGGCGATCTGCCGTATTGCCTATTGGCCGCTGCAAGTCTCCCGACGGGGCTCATGTTCCCAGAGCTGTATCGTCTCTCGTTGTCTGATCCTGGCGAACCGGGCGTGAGAGACGGCCGACGGTACCGCCCGCCCACAGAGTGCGGAGAGTCGTATGAGTCTCTCCGGGAGCCCGCCGGGCGCAGTCGCGGAGAGTTGCCTGGCCCGAGTCTGGGCGACAGCGGCGAGGGGATGGGAATCGGGCCAGTCCGCTCCGACGTGCGACCCCGAGCGCGCGTCGGCGAGATGCTCACGCGACGGCCTGGCGCATCGGGCCTCCGGGACGACGAGGCTGGTATCGACGGCCGACTGGCATCGTGCGAGCGGGAGCGCTGGCTCGAGGGCGGGTACAGCGGCGAGATGCCCGACTCATGAGAGCCCAGGCGACCGGGACGGGGCCGGCTGGTTGATGAAGCGCGGCCAAGAGGAGTTGCGGCCTTGGACGGCGCAGGAGCAGGACGTGGAGATGGACGTCTAGTTGGCATGATGATATCGCGATGACCTCATACCGGGTTGGACGTGTGCGTAGTAGATTCGGGTTTTCACAGCGCCTGCCTGTCGCGCGTGTGAGGGGGCTTTAACGGAACAGTTTCTGGGCTGCAGGATGACGCCATGTGACGATCCAGGCAGAGGACCCATCATGTATGTCCATAGCGGTGGCGGCTCTGCGAATATAAGTCACTGTGTCCAGGCGGCAGTTGGTCGATAGATGCATAAGAATATGCATCAAGCAGGTGCTGACATGCAGCATCGCAGGCAGCTCAGCATGCCATCGTGTCATCTGTATGGCTGAAGTATAGATAGTAATTCGTAGGCACCAGTGGGTGGGTAACGCTGATGTCTGATGTCTGATGTCTGGTGTCACATGGATGGTCCCTGTGAAGCATCAGCTGGGTGACCAGCGAGGGAAGGGTTCAGCTGGCAAAGCCCCTTCTTATCTCTCTGGTAACATGACCACTGCCAGACTTGGTAGATCTGATCTTGCCAGAGCTTGATACGAGTAAGCATCTGGACAGGCGAGGGCGCTAAACCCAATACCATGGATCCCTGAAGCTTGGCCTGCGATGTCGCTGTATGACCTGCAGGCACCCTAAACATATTTCGGGAATAAGAAACAAGAATGTGCAACACCTGCGGCATGAACGCCCAAGGATTCAAATACGACCATCTTTCTGCTCAGTCCAGCATATATATTTACTCCCTCGTTTCCGCAAGCAAGGTCGCGCCACTGGGAGACAGACCAGTGAATCCAAGGAGGACCCCTGACGATAAAGGCGATGGATGACAATTGTCAAGCAAATCAGGTTGAGGAAAGCTTGGGGCTGGCCAGCTCGTTTCCATCCACCTTTGAATAGTAATTCTCTTTCCTCAATTCTCTATCGCCAGGACAAATTCTCCTCCTAAATCCCACGCCAATAACCTTCAATCTCTCCCAAGTACCAGTTTGGTGTGCAGTCATAGCGGGAATAAGCCTTATGGAGGGAAATACAAGGATTGAAACGTGCGACGTCCTCTTACTGTGGGACGTAACCACTGAGTTGAACCTGGATTCTGATCCCTTGACGCTGAGTTGCAAAAGTGCCAGAGTGATTACTGAGAGAACCCGCAAACTCCGTTGTCCCGGGTTGCGACAATTTGTTCTGTCTGTGGCATAAGACGCAGCAACTTAGTGAAGCAATTTGACAATGATGGGATGCACAGTATTCGCCATTTTCTCTTCCCAACCCCCTTGCATCAAGTGTTGCCATGTACTCAAACTGTGTGAAATGACACAGTCATTTCGTTTCTTCAATCTGGCACTACCACCCGCGCTCTTTCTTGACGAGTGAGAAGGATCGCACCATACAAGGACTCATCCCTGGCGAACCAGAACACCTCGTGGACCCGAACTCACCGCGACTCCATTACCATGGCCTTGGAAAGTCATGGGACGCTGTCAATGCGCCATTTCAGGTTTGGCATGGTGGATAAAGAAGAAAAGAAACTCAAAAGAAGCCCCATCTGGGTAATACGTGCGACAACCAAGAACCTGGCTCAAACATTGTTTATAATGGAAGATGGTAGTCCTTATCTTGGTGCTAGCAGAAACGGGTTAGATGTTGCGCGCACCTTGCATCGTTATGGTACACAATGCCTGCTCCAACGTGAGAAAAAGCCTCCAGCCAAGACACCATCGACCCCTGCCAACCTTCCAGAATGCCTGCCCAGGCCGCCCGTATGTTACGCTGTGGGGGCCACGAAGGAACATTGCTTCGTCATGCCCTGTAATGGACGGCCTCGCGTCTATAAAAGCGGCAGAAGAAGACGGGACGAGAGATGGCTGTGCTTGGTCACGGACATGCTGCCCGCCATGAAGCTCTCTGCCCTGTCTCTCCTCGCCCTCGCCTCCAACGCCGTGCTCGGCCGGTGTTCCGGCTCTGGCCTCACCGTCAAGACGTCCACGGGCACCTACACGGGCCTCGTTGACCCCGAGTTCCCCCACACGCGCCAGTTCCGGGCCATCCCCTTTGCCGAGCCGCCCGTCGGATCGCGCCGATGGCTGCCGCCGCAGAAGCTCGCGCCCTCTAGTGAGCACCGCTTCGCCACCAAGTTCCCGCCCTCGTGTGGCCAATATGTCTCGGGCGTTGTCAACAGCATGTGGAACATGGACATCACTAGGGGTAACCTCATCTACAACGGCGCCCAGAACGACACCTCGGGCCTCGTGGGCGAAGCTACGTCGGAGGACTGCCTGCACCTGGCCATCTGGGCTCCAGATGAGATTCCCGAGGAAGGTCTTCCCGTCCTCTTCTTCATGACGGGCGGCGGCTTCATCATGGGTGGCGTGGATCTGCCGTGGCAGATCCCAGTGTCGTGGGTTGAACGGTCTCGTTCGCACATTGTAGTCAGCGTCAACTACCGCCTCAGCATCCTCGGCTTCCCCAACGCTCGGGGACTGAAGGATGGGGAGCAGAACCTGGGCATCTTGGACCAGCGCATCGCTCTCGAGTGGGTTCGCGATAACATCGCCGCCTTTGGTGGTGATCCCACGCGCATCATGCATTGGGGACGATCCGCTGGCGCCTTCTCAGCCGAAGTTCACTCCTTCGCCTACCATGACGACCCCATCGCTGAGTCCTACTACATGGAGTCTGGATTGGTTGTGGATTCTTCCTTTCCAAGGGACCTGGACTTCTCCAACTTCACCTTTGTTGCGCAGAATGTCGGATGTGCCAATCCATGCGGCCGCGAGTGCGTTGACGACGAGGAATTTGGCGCGGCCGAGCTCGACTGCATGCGCCAGGTCTCGATGAGCCAGATGATCAACTTTCTTGGGCAGTACGGCGATCGGGCTGAGCAGCCTCCTCTGACATGGACCCTTATACCGGATGACAAGATCGTCTTTTCCGACTACCACGCCCGAGCTGAGCAAGGCTTGATCGCACGTCGCCCGTCCATCGTCTCGTTCACGGCCCACGAATTCACTTCGCTGGTGCCTTGGCCTTTCAACAACGTGACTGAGGGCCCCTGGCAGCCTCCCGTCATTGCTGCCAGCGTTGACTTCGGCGTGTGCCCAGCGCTCAACTCGACTACCTACCGAAACCGACTGGGGGACGACGCCCCTGTGTTCCGCTTCCAGTATGCGGCCACCTTCCCCAACCTCAACGTCTACGAGTGGCTTGGTGCCTACCACAACGCAGAGACGCCCATGATCTTCGGCACCTACGGGCTCCTCGACCATATTGCCAACACGACCGACTTCCAGGTTGAGCTCAGCCTCTCGATGCAGGACCACATTCTTGCGTTTGCCAAGGACCCCTACAACGGCCCCCAGGCCCTGGGATGGGAGCCCATGGACACCAGCGAGCCCGATGGTGGATTCATCCTCCGCTTCGGTGGCTCTGAGGGACAACTTACGGAGCGCGTCAGCGGACTCGAGATTGATGGTGTGTGCCTTGGGCTTGGGGAATACGACGCTTACCCATACCCCTCGCCACACTTCTGATCTTTGATGGGCTCAAAAGAAACTGCTGATCCTTTCCACCAGCTGTATAGCACCGAGGTTGACTAAGCCCGGAGTGGAATATTAGGCCATAGTGGCTTGATAGAGCCAATATAAAATTCCAAGACGGACATCAAATATTTCGTTTTCTTTTCATGACTTGAGAACTTGCTGTGTACGCCTGCCCAGCTCGAGCTGCGTAGACAATGGTGGGTGCTTATGGGGACTTCACATTCACCAAGGGTATTGGATGAACAAGACAGTTGTCTTTGCTTTGTGCATGTTGTAATTAAGGATGAAGTCGGGCTGGCAGCTTAATGGCGTTATATGCTATCTTCATAAGCCTGTTGAAGACAAGGACTTGACGTCATATAAGACTTTTGACTATTAGATGATTGATATCAACAACATCTTATAAACAAAGGAAACCGTAATCAATATTGCCCACCAATCTTTGCAGATGCCCAGCTTCAGCGTTGAACCGACCCACACAATGAAATCAGATCACTTGGTGGAATCTTAAACATCTACTGAGCTCCTTTGGATATTCTTATGCCACCAAGAGTTTAGCTCCACGTAGTAAGTGAAAATGAATAAGGACCATTGGCTTACTCCCATGAACTGGTCTCATATCCATGAAAGCTGAGATGTCCAAATAGCTACGTTGAAGCTTTGGGCAAAGCATTCTGAATTTGGCCGATATTAGCGACAAACTAGCTGAGTCTTTCGTGGTTGATCGGATCTATCGTACTAACCTCCCAGAGATATACACATACGAGGGTTTTTGTGTTATCTTGTAGACCGACACTTTGCATTGACACAGTGCAGTATTGTGAACAACGGCACACCTGGCAGACCTGACTACCGAGAGTTTCGAAGTCTGCAGTATGAGATCTATATACCACCTTTAAACGTCAGATTACAATATATCTAGCATTAGCATCGGCTGCTGGTCGGCGATTGAACACAGTACTGATAATCAGTTGTGGATATCTGTACTGAATTTGGTGCTCGCTATTCATGAGTGCATACGTTAATACTGTGCATGTGATCACTGTGCTCCGTAGACAACCCTCAGATGGGTGTGGTACCAGCTTCTCTTCTCCAAAGAAGTTGAAAGTTTCTGATTCCCCTTGAAACGGTCAGGGCACCTGCCTAGACATTCGGAGCTTGGTACCGAATTTTAACGAAGTTGGGCTACCACAGTTTGTGTGCGTACCCCGCATGAAGAGGACTGAGCGTGCATATGCACTGTCCAAGCTGCCTGTTACGTTTATGATCTCCACTTTCAGGGTCACATCAGGTATCTCATGGTGAGTCTTTTCCCAAGTGTATCCAGCGGAACTATCGGGAGTCACAAGCGGCAGTTGCCAAAATGGTTTCGGTATGTGAAGAGGTGGCGTTGATTGAGCCAAGTGACTATCCGCATGGATGGGTATGTCTATGCCAAAAGGGCAGAAGTAGATACAAAGAAACAACGCAAGAAAATGACCAGCACAAGAAATCGCTGCCCCCCTATACACCAAGAAACTTTACATCAAACAATCTCAAAACCGTACTTGTCCCGTTTCTACCGAGCCCGATTGGGTTGCCAAGTCTTCTTTGGTGGCTGCTCCAGATCGTTCATGGCAACCAAACTGGTCTCGTCATTATCGCTGTATTGTACTGCAAACGACTTTTGAAACCTGATTCCCGTAGGGCTGTCGGCGTCGTTTTCCGGGTGCGTTCGGTTGGCTGCCGCGACACTTGCTTCGTGGCGAGACCGTGAGATGCCGGAGCGTACGACGCCGGAACCTCCGCTGCGCTGGTTGTAGTAGGCACCCTTGCTACCGTAGCTGGATCCAGACAGAGCGGGGAAAAACTTGACGAGGATGATGCGGAGAGTTGGTAGACAGATTGTGATGATTCCGACGCAAATCTCGATGGTTGACCAGAGAGAGATGTCGTAGAACTCCCAGGAGACGTTGGACGTGGCTGCAAAGTGGATAAGCGATTGCAGTCGTATAATGCTGACGACAGTAATGCTGTGGTTTGTCAGTTATGGCTCTTGTACTGGCAGATATGAGTACTCACAAGGTTCCCAGACAGAACATGAGAGCCACGGGAATCTTCTTCTTCCAGTGGAGATGCAGCTTGCGTAACTGCCACATGGGAATGAGTAGACTCCAGAAATCAAGGGTGATGCTCAGGGCGGCGTGGACCCAGGTGATGGCGTTGGCGTCTGCGCAGTGGCCCTCGTGCAAGCCATCCCACTTGGTCCAGAAGTAATTGATGGGCTTGCACTGGAAGATGGTGGTAAAGACAAAAGTAATGCCCCAGATAGCGGTAAAGATGAAAGTTCCCCATAGAACTCGCTGGACACCTTGGGCGGGGAAGATGCGCATGTAGAAAGCGATGATGGAGAGCTTGAGGAGCGTGCACTGGATAAAGTAGAGATAGGCCATGTTGTAGAAGAACATGAGCAAGTGGGTGATTTGCACGGGCTGGAGGGTCCAGATGTCGCGCCCGAGTCCGTTGGGTGTTGTTCCGTGGAGAGTGATGGCAGCGCTGGGCACGATGAAGACGACTGTCGCCAAGACCATCCAGTCGTCGAGTCCCAGGTCCATCTGCGCATAAAAGATCTTGTATACGAATCGGATCAAGACAAAGAGACCGGAGAGAACGGCCATGGAAACCGTGACGTTGATGAGTTCGGCCGCTCGGTCCCGAGGAACGACGCCGCAGTTGGCGAGACTCGTGTTTCGCATACCTATGTTCCTCTGATGAGCATTGGGTTGGTCGTATTGGACCTTGGTCAGGGATGGTGCGTACTCAGGGAATCCGGGATCTGGCAGCTCATGGCCACGCAGACGCTGACATTCTGCTGGAAGACGGGATCGGTACAGGTGCAAACCTTGTCAGTGGGATCGCAGAGGCCTGCGGACAAGGCATTGCCGACGCATGGTTGCTAGGGACGGGGGGCGACACGGTCAGAAACACGGCTCGACGACGGATGGGAAGCATGCATGAAGCCACTCACTGCGCACTCGGGGAATATGGCGAGGGGGTTATCTGTGCTGGTCTGGGCCAAGGCGGCGGGCAGGGCGGCCACCAAGAACAGGACAGTGTTGAGTAGTGAAGGCATCTTGGGACGAGGGCTCACGGCTGGCGCAACCCCACAAACGACGACGACGAGTCCAATGCAGAGAGTCGGCGAGAGATTGTTTGGCACACAACACACACAACATCACCGAGGGCGGCATGCGGTCTATTATCCAAACCAAAGCATGGCAACGTCCCCGTTTCAGTTGCGACAGTGAAACACTGCGTGGCTGCACTGGTTTTTTTCCTTGGCCACGGCATGTCCCCCCGTTCAATAGCCCGACAACGATATAAGCCGGGCGTGCATGCAGCCGAGAAAGGGCCAAACAGGTGGAAGTGGTGGCGTCCGTCTAGGTTTGCCTAGTGCCCTCTCCTGGTGCTTGGGAACGACTCATGTAGCACTCTGCTCCGCGTCCTAGCGTTGATCGTGGAGACGGCAACCAGCTCGCTTGCTTGTCAACGTGGCCTTGGCCTTGGCTGGACTCGAGCTGCCCTGACTACGGGGAAAAAGAAACACGCTGCCATTCGCTCTGTCGTTGGCCGTTTTACCGGCGATGGATGCACTTGTGTCAGTCACCTGGCATCTGGTGTGGCGATCCGCCCTTCTAGCTCACATGGAAACCCGGCATATCTGATCTGATCTGATCTGACAGCGTTGATCCTCATCTCGAGAATGCCTGTGAAGCATCACTTGCACCTCTTCTCGCGGCCCCTTTTCCCCTCCTCTCGGCAAGTAGCAGCTCGACTTTGTGGCGAGCGCCCCTTTGCCTGGTGGAACACGGGGAGGAGAAAAGAATCATCAGCCCCTCCGGACTAGGTCGGATCAAGATACTGACCCGCGTGGTGGAGTCCGGGTTCGCAAATCGGCCCAGGTCTTAGAACCCTTTGTGCCCACCCCCTCCTCAACATGTTCCCCTCAGGGCAGGGGTGGGAGAAGGGTCTCCGTGAAACTAGAAGCCCTTGCCGTATCCATTACTCTCTTTTATTGGCTGGCCAAGTTGCTCGTTTGAGCAAAACTTGGTGCCTTGCGTCGTACCACGTTCCAACCCTGAGCATCTAGTACATCGTTCTTGACCACCCCATTCCCGCCGGCACCCTCTAATCAGTCCAGCTACCACTATCAGAGTTTGGTCCCTTGGCAGCAAGGGGTTGTTGTTCCTCTTTGGGCTTGTTCACCGTACACGATCCTGCCGCAATGGTGCATATATCACACCATCCTGGACTCTTCAGGCAAAGTAGACATCTAGCGCGCAACGCGAGCTGAGGAACTGTGGCCCCTCAAAGACGCCACCCGGTAGAAAAGGCGCATTGCGACGAGTGGGCAGGAGAGAGTGCCGGGAATTGAAGTGAGGTGGCGTTGCGCACAGAAGGAAAAGCGGTGGTTTCCGATGGGCCAACCTTTGCTCAGGTTTGATGCGCAAGTGCCGTGCCGCTGTGAGGACGAAAATCCGGAGGAATGGAGCTGACTCGCTACTGGTACCGTAGCGGGTCTTTCTTTTTCCTACCCTTCTGGTTTTTTTCTCTCGCTCTCGTGAATGGGTTCCTGGTGGATGATCCGGTCTTTCGGCAAAGGGGCCGGTGGACCCGGGTCATGCCACCGGCCGCGATATAAAGTTCGCTTGTGTCTCACATTGTGACAAAGCAGGCTTCGGTGGGTGGGATGAGACGGCCAGCTCCTTTCTCAGCCTCACGAACCATTGCTAACGGCGATTTAATCAACCGCCTGGTTGGGATTCTTGGGGAATATCTAGATAGATCCGGTCTCGTTGGATGGTTTGGTCCTAGTGGGAAAGAATGGGCTTGGTTCCCCTGGAATACACCCAACATGATACAGCGCGCTATAGGCCTCGCAATAATCCTCGTGCATCAACTGAACTGGACCATTCTCTGTCCTCATATCCCATCTCACCCGTCAGAAGGAACGCGGTCCAAGCGGCATATGTGGAATATCTGCTCATGCTGACTCCGTGAAGTCGAATCCTTCGTTCCGACCATGAGCCTCAGTTACACGCGTACGGACATTGACCCCGGGCGAAGGAAGCTTCGGTTATCTGCCCCCAACAAACCAGTTCGGCAACTCCCTTCCCTCTTCAGGGCTGAGGGACAGGGCTGCGCTGGAGACGGGAAAGGCACCCAAATTCGTGCCCGTACACGATGGCCGAGCTCTTGGTCTAGATCTATTGATTGAGTCCGCTCTTTCGGCCCTCCGTAGATCGCCAAGAGCTATGATTGCATGCCACAGCTCTGGAAGCTTACAGAGAGTGATTGGCTGAGTCGACGATGATCGCCATCAATGTCGCAGAGTGGATGCTTCAAATCTTTACGGCCTCCAGTGGACAGTGGCCACCTACCCACTGGCCTGTCACCAAAAGGCTAGTAGGCCTGATGAGCGGGTAACGAGTCACCAACGTGGTAATAATTTGCTAATGAATGGGTCTCGGGGTTCATACGGATACCCCTGGTCAGTTCATTCTCACCGTTCACACCTGTCGATAACGGTATGCGGTAGCAACTTGGCAGTACCCAGGCTGCGGAATCTCGGAACTAGTTGTAGATCGAACGCAGCCTGCCACGCAACCTCTTTCATAGTAAACCAAAGAACCTGCGCCTCTTGCAAGTGTATTCCTCTGCCGAACCAGCTCTTGGTTTAATATTGATATCGTCAAGAGGACGTCATCGGAGTCATTGATGTTTATGCCGTTGAAGATCGGAATCCGGAATTCCCACACTACAGTAAACATCTGAGCATGTCACACAGAGCACAGGCATAAACCAGGACCACATGTGCACCGTACCCTCGTGGGCCTCGCAGAATACCCACTCAGACGGGCTCCGTGCACATGAGCCCACAGCAAAGGCCACTTGATGTCATGAATTAAGCCCCAACCAAGCAGCTGGAAGAAAGGGTCCGATTTTGTAGTGTCATACGTCGTAGACAAGTTGCGGGTCAATACTGGCTCTATGGGCTAGCAAGACTCTCTCCAACAAGACTCTAGCATCCTTGGCTTGAAGTACTCCCATGATTTTCACCGGGATTCAACTCTTAGCTCCATCTAGCAATCGGAGATGGAAGGAAGGTAAACTGAGACCTCGAGTCCCTTGGAGTAAGGAACCGTCGTGGTCTTGAAGCCGTTTGCTGGGTCATGTAGATAGTCCAACAGATCTTTATACAGAGGCCTCGCTCCGATAGTGTTGTCTGTGACTACCAAGGCTCCCGCTGAAAGTCTCGGGCGAATAATTTCTAGGGCCGGCAGCGCTAAGGGCGTCCATACTGTCAACTCGTTAGTCTCGTCTCTAGCTCAGGACGCCCAAGAGTCAGGACTCACTATCCAGAAGCAACATGTCGATTTGCCCCGGTAGCCCCTCCTCTACCGTCAATGTTTCTCTCAAATCACCCTCGCGGAGCTCGATCCAGTCTTCGACTTCGGGCCCGGCTTCTTTCCAGTGCTCCCTCGCCCGCACGGCCTTGCTCGGCTCCTTTTCCGTGGCGACGACTTTTCCAAAGACCGGTTCGCCCGTCAAAGCTTTCGCCCTCTGCACGTTCTGCCCAACAGCCAGGGCCAAGTAAATGGTCGACACGCCGAAGCTAGTCCCGGCCTCTACAATGTTTTTGGCGTTGAAAGCACGGGCAAGGAGATAGACAAGCTGGCACTTGTCTTGCTCCAGCGCCACGAACTTGGTTCGCATGTGGTCATCCGAAGCGGCGTTCCAGTTGACTCCCCATAGATAGTTGCGAAAGAGCCGCTTCACGTAGAAGATCTTCTGCGACCATGATGTTTCCTGAGCTTCGGACTCGGCGTGCAATCGGGCAAGGAGTTTATGGATCGTTGGGCTGGCCTCGAGAGCCTGGGACGATGTAAACAAAGCCATTCTCGCACGGCTCGACGGCACACGGATGCCTATAATAGTGGTGATATTTGTTTCTGCTCTTCTTTCTTCGGATCTTTCTTTCGAGCATCCGTGAGCCCATGTGAGGGGATCGGTTTCAAAAGAGGGGTGCAATATCCGGGACGACCCACGGTCCGTACCTTGCCTTGCCCATAAGATAGGATACATATATACTCAATAATACACCCCATACAAGGGCAGGCCATTGAGCAAACAGCGGACATTTGGTTCAAACATTACAAACAAGAGAGATTACCCAAGCTAAACTGCATGGTTTGCGGCCCATATCGGATATGCGCGTTGACTAGTTGGCGATGCAAACGATAGCGTCCTTGCCTGGCCCATGTAATGTTCTTGAAGAAGCCAGTCCGGAAATGGGAGACATAGACTCATACATAGACGAGGGATAAAGAAGAAATTATAGCATTAGGTGTACTTAGGAGTCTGCAAATAAGAAGCTATGGTTCTCATCATCATGTTGTCTGCAGGGTCCGGCAACCCCTAATCTTGAATATCAGTTTGACTCACAAAAGAAATGAAGACATGTCACATCATCTTTCGGTAAGATGAATTCCCTTGCAGCCTACTAGCCTACTGAGGCTTGATCGCCTTTGGAGGCAAAACAGGGTCCAGTGTTCCACCCATTTTCATCAGCCAGACGTTCTGGCTGTCCTCGGGGATAACAGGACCGTAAAGCATGGTCATCGGGAAGCCGGGGTCGAACGAATTCGCACCTTCAATCTCCTTGATATCCTCACCAGACAGGTTGATGGACAGCGCTTCGATGTTTCCCTTGAGATGATCAACAGTGCGGCAGCCGACGATTGGGAAGACGTAGGGCGTCTTGGCCATGACGTAGGCCATGGCCACGCTGGTGACGCGTGTGCTGTGTCGCTTCGCAACCGCCTCGAGCGCGCGACTGATCCGGATATCCGTCTCGCTCGGCTGAACGTTGCGGCCACCCTTTGACTGAGCCTGGCGCTGCTCCTCAGTCTTGAAGGCGCCGCTGCCCATAGTACCCCACGGCGCAATGCCCATGCCTTCTGATTGACACATGGGGATGACCTCGCGTTCCAGATCCCTCGTAGCAGCGTTCCAAAGGCCCTGGTAGACGCTGAACTGCCGAAGGCCGTGGTTGCGGGCATACTCGTTGGCCTTGGATACGACCCACGCTGGTGAGTCGGAGATGCCGAGATACAAGACCTTTCCAGCCACCACAAGGCTGTTCAGGGACTGCATCAGCTCCGGGATCGAGGTTGAGAAGTCCCACCAATGCACATATAGCTGCCCGCCTGTTAGTATGAGTAAGTGTAGGCTGCTTCAGGGGACACATACGAGGTCGAGGTAGTCAGTCTGCAGCCTCTTTAGACTGTCAGCGACGGAGACGTGAAGACTCTTGGAGCCGTTTCCCTGGTGGTTGATAATGACTCGTCGCTCTTTATCGGGCTCTCCCGCAAGATAGTTGGTGGAATATTTAGTTGCGAGGACAATCTCATTGCGATTTCCGCGCTTCTTCATCCATTCGCCGATCCACTTTTCCGACTGCTGGAACTGATAGTTGTTTGAGGTATCGATGAAGTTGCCCCCCTGGTTATAGAACTCGTCGAGAATAGCCTCTGTGGTCTCTTGATCACAACTTCCCACTGGTTACGGTGCGTTAGCAGACTACGTTCATTTAGGATCAGGACGACATACTGTGATCCGCCCAGTTGTCTCCAAAACTCATGCCACCCAGGCAAATTGGAGACACTCTGACGGAAGCTGTTGGCGAGAGAAGACGATACCGGGCCAGGATTGACCTGGGTGGGGGGTACATGGGAAGAACAGTGCTGAAGGGCATTTTGATGGCTGTTGTGGGAGTTGATGTAATGGGTTGTTTAACTGGATATGACGAGGTTTGAGATGCTTGGGAAGGGATGCTTCTTGTTCTTGAAAGAAAATGTGTTGTCGGTACTCTCCCCATCCTTTTATACTCCTTCTCCTACGTCCGGATGACAAGTAGACCGTAATAAGAGCCTCACTTGGAGTTAAGACGTCTTCTCCGAAGATGCTGCATATGGCTATCCCCTATCGCCGATGACGGCGTTAGGTCGCAATTCTATGCAAACTCATCGGCGTTAGGTCGCAATTCTACGTATGCAAACCCCACCCCGGAGAAAGCAAAGGTCGGATCATCCATGCATGTGCCTGGCCAGGAAAAATGCATAGTACTTGGGGCTTTGTTCATACAGTTTGCCCTCCTACGTCACTTGCTTCAGACTCCATAATTTGCCCGTGGTTCCCATAGGCTGCGGTGGTGTAAATGAAGCGATTACTTCTATTGAAGTGGTGGTCAAATGAGAAGGCTGTCTTTCGTTTTACATGCAATTATAAACCCATAATCCAATCCTGGTGCTCGACTTTTCTGTCCAGCTCCAAGAGTTTAAACCTCGCTCCCGTTACTCCTCTGATTCAAGCAAATGACAAGATAAGAAACTGGTGGTAGTCCGTTTAGGCAACGGTGGCGCCCTCGCGCTTGCTCAAGATCATGTTCATGTCGAACTGGGGAACGAACCAGCGGTTCTTGACAGTCCAGGGCTTCTTGGGGTCGACAAACTTGAACTGCAGGGGGTTAGCACTGAGGTCGGGTCGGATATATGAGGCGAGGTAGACTTACATCGTACTCCATGAGCATGGTAGGGACCAGCTTGTAGATCTCCAACAGAGAAATGTGCTTGCCCAGGCAGGTACGGTGGCCAGCACCAAACTGTTACATGTCAGTGGCTGGAAGCTGTCGCAGTTTAGAGGGTTCACTTACGGTCAGCAGGCAGGACTCCATGAGCTTGCGCTTGTCAGCATCGGCCTCCATCCATCGCTCAGGTCGCCAGGTGTCGGCGTCCTCGCCGAAGACATCCTTGTTGCGGTGGACGACCCAAGCATTCATGCCGACGACAGTACCCTCGGGGATGAACTTTCCTTCAATCTCAATGCCGCCCTCGGGGGCGATGCGCTCAAGGTGCAGGCCGAACGGGGGGTGGATACGGCCGGACTCGTGAACGCAGGCCTCGAGGAAGGGCAGCTTCTTGGCCTCCTTCCAGCTGACGATGCGGGACAGCTCACCGTTCTCACGAGCATCCTCGAGTTCCTTGCGGAGGCGGGCCATGGTCTCGGGCTTCTCAACGAGGTTCTTGAACATGGTGCGCAGGAAGATGGCAGTGGTGTCGCTACCAGCCAGGACGTTGGAGATGGTCCAGGCCTTGATGGTCCTGCGAAAGACATTAGGTCTGGGATTGATTAGAGAGAGGGCGATGGAACGTACCAGGAGGGGAGAGAAGGGTCGCGCTCGAAAGCCTCGAGGAATCGGGCCAGGAAGTCACGGTCGCTGACGGGCTTACCGGCGGCACGATCGGCGAGACGCTCCTCACGGCGGGCCTGGGCGAAGTTGGTGAGAGGGTTGGGGACCATGGACAGAATGACACCAAAGGCGGGGTTCTTGGCGAGAACGTAGTCGAGCCAGGGCATTTGTCCGACCTAGAGAGTCAGAGTGCATTCATCCAGGGCGCGAGAGGGTGGACATACAACAGAGGTGTAGTTGAACCAGAGCCAGATGGATCCCATGAGAGCATCGACGTCAACGCCGCGCTCGAGGAAACCAAGACGCTTGGAGAAGGTGATCTCGCCGATGACATCGAACTGTAAAAACATTAGCCATGGGGGTGTTTTGCAAATGCGAACGGAGGCTACGTACAGCAAAGTACTGAACCCACTGGCCAAAGTCGAAGGCCTTGCCGGCGTTGATGAAGCGGGTGTTGATCTGCTGCAGGAAGACTTCAATGGTGTTGTCGACGAGGGATTCGAAAGAGGTCAGGTTGGACATGGAGTAGACACCGCCGATCGGGCGCTTCATCTTGCGGTGGAGGGCCTCGTCCTGAGTAGGGAACAGGCTGGGCATGATTTCACCATCGACGCGGGGCAGGATAACGTGGTAGTAGTCGGACTGAAGCAGCGGGTGTTAGCCATGGCGAGAGGGCAGGGAGCAGGATATTACCTTGATGAGAGGGTTGTGCATCTTGTAGATCTTGGGGATTTCGCGGGGGTCGGCGAGGGAGACCATGTTGGGGCCGAAGCGGACGACGTTGCCAAACTTCTCGTGCATCTTGATGTGGATGTTGTGAGCGTCAAAGGACCAGACCCAGCCGGCGCGCTGCAGGTTGGTAAACTTGGCGACGAGGGGGCCGGGGATGTTGGAGAGGCGCATGTAAGTCACGACAGCGCGGGTGACGAGGGCGGCGGCGGCGACACCGGCAACAGCCTTGACGATGGTAGGGTTAGCGACGATGGCATCCTGGACTTGGCCGAGGACGTCGCTGGCCATCTCGGTGGCTCTAGCGATGATGGTCATGGTGGGCGAATGTCGTGATGCTCGTAAGTGTGGTGGTGGTGGTGGTGGTGGTGGTGATGATGTGTTAGTGGAGGCTGGTGGTGTTGCTGCACAGCACTCTGCCTGGCTGTGACAAACAAGGGAAGGGAATTAAGAAGAAGGAGAAAGTAGAAACAAGAGGATGTGCCGGCTTGTTATGTACAAAGGAGAGGAGTGAATACTGTATGTCTCGGAATGACACAAGAAAGACAGACATCCCCCAGACGGGCGAGCGAGGCGACTGATAAACAATGTTGGATGCAGGGGACCCCTTCGGCGAATCGAGGTACATTTCCACTGGCAGTCGGAACAAAAAAAAAGCCATAGGACAAGACAGAGTGGTATGGCGTGGCTTCTGGTGTGAGGGACCAAGATGCCAATTGCTTACTCTCCGCCCTTCCCATTCCCATGGGGGTCTCTGTCCTGTGGCCGCAGGGGCCAAGACACTCCATCCACATGCAATGTAATAATAGCAATACAGCCAGCCGTTGATGGCTTGTTCGCGCTGCCCATCTCACGAAACGTACGACCTACCTACGACTAGCTTGTCCTCCGGTGCGTTCTACGGCTATTGTGCGTATGGCTATGCTATGTATGTATGCAGGTACATGGGGGAGGTTACTTGTAGTGGTTCAATGGCGCTTCGGTACAATTCAATGCTCGGCTAGCGTGTCTTAATTGCCCAGATGTAGGCAGTACTTGGCGTGCTCTCGTCTTAACTCGTCTCAACTCGCCTGCGGCCGAGTATAGTCGACTTGGGCTGATGAGGTGATTGATTGCCAGCACTTTGGTACCTAACCAGCCAGCCCTGGCAAGTTTCAGACAATGGGAATGGAACAGGCCGTACAAACCTCCCAGGCTCACAGACTCACAGACTCACAGGGCTGCACGTCTATTGTCTCTTGCACTGTGTCGCCTACTCCCATTCCAGCACAAGGCTTACAATCCATCGCCGACAAGGGACGCTCGATAACCTGGAGAACAAGCCATCATGATGCCATTTCTCGAAATACCGCTTGGTCCAAAATGATGTGGGAGCCGTTGGTTGCTAAAATTAGGGGCGGAGAGTTGATCCAAGCCATGGGAACCTCCGGGACAGACACTAACTGCTCACTCCCGTCTGGGCCTTCAGTGGCCAGTTACAGCGGCATTCCAGCTGCTGCCTTTCCCCATGTGGGGAGGATTCCCCTTTAGAGGAACATCGGCGGGTTTCTTGCCAGCATATCCTGCCAGTGCCCTGGAAATATGTAACACAGAAGGAAGAAAAGAACCGATTGGAATGCTCCACGGAGCTAGGACCGCCCGGCTCAAGACCCTGATCAAGCCTTTTCTTTGCTTCCTACCAGTATATTTTTTTATCCTCCGACTGCCGGTAAATATTGAACCCGCCATCCTTACCAAGGCCGCAACACAGTTGAGTACCCGCGTGGAAGGTTGAGAGGCCACGCGGTGCATCGAAGGCCATCATTCGACAATCTGCTGAGCATTTGCGCTGCGCAGGCGGATGAGTCCATGGTGCTCCTTTTGTATGCGCGCCTGGTGTCCGAAGGATGATGGTGTTTGGCCGTGGGAGCGCTGAGGTCATCCCGCTCCATCTCGCTGCGCCCCATCTTGGCGATCTGAATATGCGCCGGCTCATTGCATCCCATCCATTCAAATAGCAGAAAGTCACATGCGAATTTGTCGCGTAGGGGGGAAACGTTTTCAGGGCGCGCCGTCTCAATGCGTCGATGGAATGAATGCTGCTGCGACTAGGCCGACTTCGTGGATACACGGTGAGCGAGCGCAGATGAATGCTACTTTGCTCCTGGCCCGAGCCCAGCGTACCGGCCTTCTTTTGCTTAGAGATGTTCCCTGAGGAGTGGCGCTGGCTGAGCTGACTTGAGGTCTCATTGTATGGCCGAGATTAGGACTAGACCTGGCCGGAGCTCTGGAAGAGAACACAAACAATGGTCCCCAGAGCCGAGCGTTGGAACATGACACGGAGGCCGGGGTTGGGTGGTGTCTCTCGATGTGAGTGTGTATTGTTTAATATGGGCATCGGGCCGTGAGCCTCCTGCCGTAGCCGAAACAGACGTTTGCAGTCAAGCCGGTCAGTATTAGAAAAGAAGAGACGCTACTTTGCTTTCAATGTGGCAGGCAGTGAGTGGGTTGAGCAAAGTATTATCTCTAAGTGGTGAACGTGACAGGTAGATTAATCCATGTCTTATGAACCACAACGAGTCTGGAATGCTTTGTTCTAGAACAATCCTCCCGGCCATCTCTCCGTGGTAAGACGCATAATTAACACACATGACGGTATCCATTGGAACGCCTTGCCTCATGTGAGATGCAGGCAGACAAGGCGTCCGAGTTATAGGGTAGGCTTGGCCATATTGAAGACATTCATATCTTGGCGACATCAAAGTCTCAGATTTATGCAGAACATGTATGAGGAAGATTGGCATGGCAAGACAAAGGAAATATATTCATCTAAGAGCCGACTTGGACATGCCGACGTCTATGGCACGCGGAAACCAGGGGACGTTGTTCCCCCGTAGTCTAGATACATTAAATGACGCTACATGAGTGCTTGTACAAAGAAACATGAAGTAAGTGACAAGACACCAGCTTCAGCCGGAAATGCGAGGGCACTCCAGCCAGCATTGGCCACATAAAGGCCCAAATTCGGGCATTCAGAAAAACGTTTGTGCCAGGATGAACGCGTAGTAGATGAGCGCCCTGTGAGGAGAAGGCTTAGGGATAGGACGTGGGTATAGGGTTGTTGAAGCGGAAGACGTTGTCGGGATCGTACTTGGCCTTGAGGGCAGCCAGCCGAGGCAGGTTGCGCGCGCCGTAGATCTGCTCCAGCTTCTCGTCGCCCTGCGAGTAGTTGACGTAGACGCTGAGCCCGCCGTACTCCTCGTAGTCGGACGCCACGGCCAGCTGCGAGCGCACGCCGCGCAGGTAGGCCATGGCCACGGGCGCCGAGGGGCCCCCAAACGTGGGCTGGAGCATGATGTACGTCTTGGCGTCTCGCCACGGGTACGCCGAGTGGTCGTCCGGGTACGCCATGGTCGCCTGGTTGGGGAAGCTCTCGATGCTGACGGTGGTGAGGACCGCGTCCGGGAACATCTTCCAGTACACGACCATGCGGTCCATGAGCTCCTGCAGCACGTCCGAGTAGACGTTCCTCAGGTTGATGCCCATGATGGTGATGGGCCGGAGGGGCGTGCAGATGAGCGGGTCGAGGCCGAACACTGCCGTCGCCGTGAGGTCTCTCCATGGCACCTGGACAATCCTGGTGGTGACCGCTGGGATCTCCAGGAGCTTGGCCAAGACCTCGCGAGCCTCCTCTTCGGGACCGGCATAGACCCAGTTGGCCATGAATTGGGCCTGCAAAATACGTTAGCACTATCATATTCCTCTCCCTCTCTGCCCAAAACTCACCGTCTGATGCGTGACATTCCAGAACAAGACGGTGCTGGCAGATATCTCGGCAGGCAGATCCTGACCCGGCCCCATGTAGCTGGCGAGGAGGTCAAAGTACGTCTTGTTGTGCTCGCCCTCAAAGACAAAGTCCAGCACCGTGAACTGGCCGCCGCGGTACATGGGATGCACCTCGTACGTCGCCGAGACGACGACGCCGAGGTTGGCCCCCGCGCCTCGGATGCCCCAGAACAGCTCGCTGTTGACCTCATGCGACGCCTCGACCATTTCGCCCTCGGCCGTGATCATGCGCACCGAGAGGAGCGCGTCGGCGACGAGGCCGTAGATACCTTGGAGGCGGCCGACGCCAGAGCCGACCGTGACTCCAATCAGGCCAGGGCAGCCGCACACTCCGGTTTCTGCGAGCCCAGCCATTGTCAGCGCGCGGTTCCTGCAGATGACGTGTGCTCTTGCTGCGACTTACGGATCTGAAGGCCAGCGTCGGAGAGAGGCCCGAAGAGGTCGCGTAGGACGACGCCAGCACCCGCCGTCAGCTGTCGCGCTTCTCGATCCACGATGATGGTGTTGAGGGCGCTGAGATCGAGAGCCACACCCTCGTTCAGGTCATCCAGATGTTTGTTGTAACCGTGACGGCCGCCTGTCGCTAGGAAATCGAAGCCGTGCTGCCTCGACAGGCGGATCTAGAAAAGAGCCCGTCATTAAACAACCAATCCCCAGAACACCCAGCATCGACGGGGATAGATACGCACTATCGTTGCTACATCCTCCTCGGTAGCAGGAGTCACTGCAGCCGTGTAAGTAGGCGCCTGGTAGATGCTCCAACGCTCCGTGGCCTTGAAGTATTCGTCCGGGTTGCTGTCGGGGAAGCTGATGATGGTCCCGGGGTCGAGGTTGAGGTACGGGTCCGTCAACACGGCCCGGAGATCAGCTCGGCGATGCTGCATAGTCACGCCTGCGTCGACCAAGATGGGCGCCAGCCATAGCATGGCCTGCACCAAGAGGCTTTGGGAGCGCATGGCGATGGGTGTTGTCTCGTTTTGTAAAGAGCGAGGTCAAGGAGCGACGAGCGGCAGAGCCAGGAGAGCAACGAACGGCAAACACCAGGGCAGAGGTAGGCCGACTGGCTTTAGATATAGGTATGATGACCTTGATCACAAGGGGCCGTCTTGTCTGCTTTTCCTCGAGCTTTTGAAGACGCAGATGGCGGCATTTATCTAGGCGGCGCCCGGATTCGGTTGAGCCCTCAGCTTGGGACTATCGTCTCTGAGTCTCGTCCCAATCTAGCATCCATGGCGAACATGGCGCTTTACCGCGTTTGCTCTCGCATGGCTCGTGGTGCCGGCGCCCAGGTCTTACACTTGCGTCTCTCACACTTGCACCTCTGCCTGAGTAAAGGGTGGAGAGGGGGGGTGGTTTAAACGGGAGAAACAAGAAGCTATCCAGCAGCCACTGCGGGACTCAATGGGCACCGCGCCGCGATGGCTATGATGGTAGAGAGCACCCCACGCGGACACTGAATAGATCCAGACACATTGTCAAAAGGAAGCTTGGCACAAAATAAACCGCCGTGACGTTGTGACGATGAGCACAGGAAAACGTACGATCACCATTCGGCGGGCACAGAAAGAGGTCCAAACGCAGACACGGCGAGTGAAGCCCTCCCCGGGGAGATGGAAAGGCAACGCACAACACAACTTCAGCTTTCCTCTTCCGACGAGCGAGACACAAGGGTCCAGCACCTCGTGTCCCCATACTGGGCGCCGGGCTTGGGTAGGGTCCAAAACAAAAAGAAATGGTTCCAGAGCCGCCATGTGGCTTCCAGCTATGATGGGTTGGTAGATAGAGAGAGAGAGCGCGCGCCGGGTGAAACGTTCCCAGCCAACTGAGACCCCCGGAGAGAATAAATAATAATACTAGTGGCCAGCGCGCCACCGAGACATTTTAGGAGAACGCGACTGTCTCGCGTCGAGGATATTTGCCGTCTCTCTGTATGCCTGTGAGCTCATAGTGACGGATGGTGTAGCTGAGCATAGGCATTGGCATCTGCCATGCCACTCACCGTATTCCCCCACGTATCACATCCAACTGCCCTGTCCATCACAGCTGATTTCTCGTTCGCATGTCTTGCCCACTCTGGCCCTACGCGAACTGTGCATCAAAAGGCCGTTGTCGGACTGGACGCGATGCTGGTGCAGCGACTGGGCGTCATCCCGCCGCGCTGGAAATCGGGACTACAAAGGATGATTCGAGCCGGGCTAGGTCCTGTCGTCCCCGAGTAGACATACACCTGCTTTCGGCGAGGGCTAACGGTATCACGGCACCACGGCATCGCCCCTCCACCCACCTCCTCAGCTAAATGGCGAGATGTTGCCTGTCGATTGCACGTGTCATGTGGCTTTTGGGGGGGAGGGCCGAGTTTCCGGATCTGTATTTTACTTTTGGTGTAGCCATCGATGACTCTCATGGAGAGCATAAGGACGTTGGGGTAGGAAGGGTCACAGACGTTCCGTGCCCGCATTCCCATCCCCCTCTTCGGCGAGTGCTGCAATGTCTCACCCGCTCCATGGCCCAATCACTGGTCCAGCAGAGCTTTTGTGCTTGCCATTCTAGGATAGCCCTTCTGCTGGGGGGTTGTCTAGGCGCGCGAAAACTGCCCCGAGCCGGACAGCAGATCTCGCCATGGGGCTGCGCAAACTCAACCCCAGGTCTGGACCCTGTGGAGGAGGTAGATATGCAATTGCGAAAATGGCATCAGTCGTCTAAAAATACAATCTAGCGGCGCTTCTTCCGCATTGAAGACTGGCAAAAGCATAATTCTGCCAGTGGTTTCCTATCGGATGCTGCGACGTCGCCCTGTCAGTCTAGGATTTTGCGTCTGTCTGACCGCCGTCGGTGACGTTGATCATGCATACAGCCCCATCACCTGAGTATTGGAAAGGTCCCTGAATTGTCCTGTACTAGAGGAGACTCCAGCAGAGCGGTCAGACCTACCAGATAATCCCATGCCAACCCAATGTCTCAACCACGTCGATGTGGCACACATAAGAGACAAGGCTTGCTTGCTTGATCCACGTCCTGACATGGCCGAGACACCCGGTGGATACCCATCTTGGACCAAGATCTTTGCCGGGCACCCGCATTCCTGAGGTGTGGCTCTCGCTCGCAGATGGGAGGGTTCCTTTGGCGAGGCTGCTTGCGGCCTTGTGAGGCTCGTGTCGACAAGTATACGAGAAGCCTTTGCTCAGAGCGCAGTGCCTGGCCTGGGCTTTCGGATCCCTGCTGCTAACCGACACCAGTATCCGAGGAGTCGGGCCTACGGCGGTAGTCTTGTTTTCACTCTGGTCTCTCGTTCGAGACTCGGATGGAGGGCCTGCACCCTCCAGAGTTGTCAGCCGGGCTCTGTTTAACCATCGACCGCTTCCGTAATAGCACCCTGGGCCCTGTAGGGCGTCCTGTCTCAAGAGGCCCGGTCACACTTTCGTCCATCATAGATAGGCTGTTACGCTTGATGTTGCCTAGGCATAAGCAGATGTACACAGGCCGTTGCTTTGCCAATATACGTAGCTGACATGCTACGTGGGTCGGGCGCAGCTCGATGCGGAATCGAGGCGCCGTCTGCCACCCGCTCGGTTGCCGGCACTGGAGACTTCAATGAATGAAGCAATTCCCGTTCTTCTCATTCACGGAGCCAGGTCCGCTGAAGAGTAAAGCGCTGTTACGGTTCTCTTTGGCCCCCATGATGACCACATATACCACATATCTCGACCTGCCTAATGTAGCCAAGCATAGATGGATACTGTAGGATGGGCGAATCCTTTCTGACAAGGATTCCTCCTCGTTTGTTTGCTTATCCGGAGAGAAGCAGCGGGCTTCTGCTCGTGAACAAGGCTTGCGACGGCCTCCCACATGCACCAATAGAGCCCACGTCGCCACTCCATCTGCCTTGGGGACTGCCTGGGGAAATGCCCGGGGAACTGCTTGGGGGCGACGATAAAAGCCAATACTTTAAAGTGGCATACTATCCTCTCGCCAAGCCCAGCCGCCCTCGTGTGCCAAAGCCTCCTTGAACTATGAAAGCCAAGTTTCATCAAAGCGCCGTCTTGGCACTGCTCCTCGGGCTCGTCTCTCAGGTCCGACCGGAGCCCGTCCCGGAGCCGATAGGGCCCTACAATGTCGGCGCGCGCCGGCTTGTCATCGACTTTGTCAACCCGGATGACCCCACGGCGCCCAACAACATATCTACAGAGTACATGGCCACCATTTACTACCCGACAGAAGACGCGCCGGGTGCGCCATCGCCGTACGTGGAGCCGGAGCTCGCGCAGATGTACGCCGACGTCTACGACTTCAACATATCGCACCTGACGACGACGGTGCGCTGGCACGCGTCCTTTCTGCCCAAGCCCGCGGGCCCGACCATCATCTTCTCGCCGGGAGGCTGGGGCCCGCCGACGGACGGCTCCAGCATCCTGCTGGCAGACCTCGCGTCGCAGGGCTACGTGGTCGCCGCGCTGGACCATCCCTACGAGCAGCCGTTCCTCCGCTACCCCAACGGGACGGGCCTCGCGGGGTTGCCCATCAACTTCCAGTACACCGAGGAGTTCGTCTACGCGCTGCACGCGGTACGGGTCCGCGAGATGGTGCACTTTGCGGGCTATTGGCCGGAGCTGGTGCGTCGGATGTGCGCACCGTTCGAGACGAAGCGGCTGGGGGCGTTTGGCATCTCGTTTGGCGGCTCGGCGTCGCTGGACGCGGCCCTCGAGAGCGACGCCATCGGCGCCGCCATCAACCTGGACGGCTCGATATTCGGCCGCGCCGCCGCCAACGAGCCCGACTCGGACATTAAGAAGCCGACGCTGCTGCTGGCTTTCTGGAACCACTCGCCTTCCACGGACGGGAGCTGGGCGGATTTTGTCGCGCGCCAGTCCGGCTGGTGGCGCAACATCATGGTCAACGGCACGGTGCACGCCGACTGGTCGGACATGACGTTCTGGAAGATCTGGGGCACGTCGCGCCCGATGGGGACGATTGACGGGCGACGGATGGTGCAGATCCGGAGCGCCTATGTGACGGCTTTCTTCGACGAGCATCTGCGCGGGGAGGATTCGCCGCTAATGGACGAGCCAGCGGCTGAATGGCCTGAAGTGCTCATCAGCCACAGACATCTGTAGGCTGGAAAGAATGCGGTGGTGGAGAGGGTGTTGTCCACAGAGTTGGCAATTGGTAGTTGGTAGTTGGTAGTTGGCAACTTTGAGGAGCAAGATGGATGTTTTTAGTCATTACAAATGCAAATGCAACAAGACCCTCGTGCCCCACGTGCCGTGCCGTGCCTCGCCTGGCTGGCTGCTTGTCTGCCCGATGCCTGATCTCGCATCATTGTCGTCACAACTCCTCTTTCTCACCGCCCGTACCGACACGGCAGCTCACGGCAAGCATCCTCTCACTGTTTTACCATCGACTGATAGGCGCAAGAGAGCACATTGAATCGACGGTACCATGGTGGCGAGCACGGAAAAAGACCCCGCCATCATCGCCCACGCCAAGACGTTGGAGAATACGCCTTGGTGCGATGACTACGAAAAGATGATCAGCGGCGTTCTGTACAACTGCCTGGCCCCGGAGCTCGTCAACGGCCGCTTCCGTGCCCGGAGGCTCATGACCAAGTACAACACGCACTTCCCGGACGATGCCACGCCCGAATCGCTCCTCGCCGACCGCGAAGCCATGCTGAGGCAGATGCTGGGCAAGCTCGGCAAGGATTCGTACATGGAGCCGCCGCTCAACATTGACTACGGGTGCAACATTTCCATCGGCGACAGCTTCTACTCCAACTTCAAGTACGTCGTCACGGCTTCTTATCTTGACGCTCTCTACTGACGCCCTACCAGCCTCGTCATCCTCGATTGCGGCATGGTGACCATTGGGAACCGTGTCATGTTTGGCCCCTTTGTATCCATCTTTGCTGCGACGCATGAGACGGGCGTCGAGTCGAGGCGCGCCGGCGTCGAGTACGCGCGAGGCGTCACCATTGGCGACGACTGCTGGATCGGAGGAAACACCACCATCATGCCGGGAGTCAACATTGGCAAGGGCTGCACCATCGGCGCCGGCAGCGTCGTGACCAAGGATATTCCTGACTTTTCCGTCGCCATCGGCTCGCCTGCCAAGGTTGTCAAGAAGGTCGATCCCGTTCCTGACCTGTAAGGACTGCAATCATGGCGTAAATAGACGGTCTAGATTGTGGCATGATGGAATAGACCTCGCTACCGCTTCATTGCCCCGATCTCTGCCTTCATGCACACGTTGCCTTGCTTCTCCACCAAGATCGTGTACGTTTGCTGGTCGCCTACCTCTTCAACACCCGCAGTGCGAATATCGTACTCTTCGCCAGCATAGATGGGCGCCATGGCGCGGTACGTGATGTCAGATAGATCGGCCTGTTCGCCGTGAATGTCTCGCCAGTAGTCCAGCATGTTGATGAGGTTTAGCGGCCCATGCACAACCACGCCCGGATGGCCTTCGACTGTCCGTGTCCAGTCGGGGTTGTAGTGGATCTTGTGGCCGTTGAATGTGAGTGCCGAGAAGCGGAACAAGCCGACCGGAGACCATCGAAGCCGACGGACCGGAGTCGCTGTAGCCTAAGTGTTAGCAGTTCATCCCTTCATCGCGTGGCTGTCTGGGACCATATACAATTGTCGGCCTCGGCCATGTCCTCGATCTGCGTGGGAAGATGCTCGTCGATCTGGAGAGGCCGGGGCTGCGCAGCGACCGAGTCGGCGTGCACAGTCACCTCTGGTCGAAACACCCACGATCGCTTATCGGCGAGAGCCAAACCCTGCGGGCCCCAGAACTCCCGCTCGACCTCGACGAGGACCATCTCGCCCGTCGACTTGCTCTTCTTTGGCACAGCGCTGAGCAACCTGGTACGCTCCTCCACCTGATCGCCTACGCGGAGCAGCGGCCGGTCCAGGCTGAGCGGCGACGGCAGCTCATGCGCCCACCCGCCCACATGCGCCTGGTAAAGGGCGACACAGGGTTGAAGGTCTTGTCGGATCCATCGAGGCCCAGCTCAGCCTCTGTGCCATTGGGGGTGAAGTAGACGAGATGATGGCCCGGGGGAAGAGGCGTGCCCATGGGCGGGGGCTCGTCGGTGATGTCGTGCCCCCCGACGGCGGTACGACAGAGTGTCAGGGATAGCTTCTGCAATTGATTCGGATCGATGAAATGGCGGCGCGTGATGGCTGCCCCAGCAAACGAGTCAAGCAGACGCGCCGCCGCCTCTGAAGCCGTGATTCGTGATGAGCGCACCAAAGAGGTGCTTGTCAAAGCGCGGAGGAAGATCCGCGGCAGGCCGGCCCGTGAAATCATGACTTCAAAAACCCGTCGTTTCAGAGCTTGAAGGTTTCAGACGCTTGATGGCGAGACGATGCCGACCGAGTCAGAGGCCGCAGGTGCCGAAACGAAGACCTCGGCATTCCGGTCCCCGCCTCGGTCACCTACCCTATACAGTCCTATTGGGGTAAGAGCAGGAAGCTGGTATTGATTGAGAATCACAACACCAAATTGTTTATTGTAGCAGATGTATTGGATGTGCTCAGTGATAATCAAAAATGTTAATTGGGTGGCAATCGATCAGTAGTCCATGCCGTAATGAGATCTCGTCAACAATATTACCTTCACGCATTCACCATGTTGCAACCACCGATTCAGAGAGTTCATTGAGTAGGGACCTGGCTTAAAATTAAGCATCATTTCTCTCATCTGCGCACAAGTACTAGGCATAGCAGTCTCCCAGCGGTACTATGAATAGCGCGTAGTCGTTGATCTCAATCTCTTCCCCCCACAATCGACGATGCATATTGGATTGCCTGGCAAAGGCCATCACGAGCCGCTTCATGCCACTGCCCTTAGTCAGGCGAACCTTTTACGTACAAGAATCGATGACTGCAGGTAGCCCCCCGTGAGTAAGCCGGACATGCCATTGGCGGCTAAAGGTAGCGCTATTACAGCACCAAACATCGTATTCAGCAGAACTCGCCCGAGCCTGACATGCAGATGCAGATGCAGAATTCTAATAGTTCACGATAACTTGAACCATCATTCATGCCTCCCATGGCTCAACACACTGATCAAGGCGAAGCGCTGACTGATCAAGATGCTTGCGAGGAGTGGCGCAGCCTCGGGTCGTCGGCAGCCAGCAACTCGGGCTATGCCAGCCCCTGGTCCAAAATCTTTTCCAGGGCGCTTCTAGATTGTCTGGTGGGCCATTTTACGAGCAGTGTGATGTAACGTTGGCGTGGAAAGCTGCTGATGGTCTCGCGTTTCCCACGATGCTGCCTGTCCGCAAGACACGAGGACAACAAAAGGCACGCAGCAATTTCCAGCTCATTCCGTCTTTGGGTAATGCATAATGTAGACACCACTCAAAAGTCGGGTAAAAACCAGCCCAATTGACTCGCCGGATGCTGCTTCTGCTGGTCCCTCCCCCGCATTTTGCCATTGCTATTGTTGGATCCCCCTGCTTGGCATCTCACCTGGCCACGCTGCCGGAGCTAACCATCAGAATACGAAGTCCCAAAACCCACAGCGGCCCTGTCGCTACCGAGTCGGGCCACCGCACTTTTGCTGTCCTCGCTCGTATCCATCCTGCCGAACCGTCCGTGCTTCTTCTGGGCCATCGTCATGTGCCCCAGTCGTACGTATCGACATACTATGGGGGAAATTGGACGGGCTATACGGGCTCTCCGGGGTTGCTCTGCGCATGATCTCGTGATGATGTGTGGTGTATGTGTTGTCATGGTGTGGTAAGAGAACCAAGTGCTGGTGTCGGATCCATTGTCGATGTTGCAAAAAACTATTTAATCTACCCAGACTCCTCGCCAGTTGCAGTTCCATTCCCTCATCATCCAACAGTCTCTCCTCACTCACTCACTCATACTTAATCAACTTAATAACCACTTAATAACCTCTCCCAACAACCCAATCCTCCTCCCACAACCGCCAACATGCAGTTTTCCACCGCTCTCTTCGCCGCCGTTCTCGCCGCCACCAACGCCGTGGCTGCCCCGGCTCCTGTCAACGTCGACGTCTCCATGATGGCTGCCGCTCCCCAATGGATCATCCAGGACATGAAGCGCGACTGCAACAAGGCCGACACTGAGTGCACCTGGAACTTCAAGGTCAACACCCAGCTGGCCACCGCCACGACCTGCAAGTACGTGGTCAAGGGCACCAAGGCTTCCCAGACCCGCGCCGCTGCCGCTGGCACCTGTGGCCCTTACAGTAAGTCGCATCTATTTCTCCCAATCACAGAAACATCAAGACTAATCAACCCCTTACAGCCATCACCTCCGGCTGGAGCGACCAATTCGGTGCTAACAATGGCTTCACCACCCTCTCCGTCGTTGACCAGAAGAAGAGACTCATTGTCTGGCCCTCCTACACAGACAGCGAAGTCAAGGGAGGCAAGGTTGTCTCCCCCAACAAGAGCTACGCTCCTGCCAGCATCTAAGCAACCGAAGCCGCACATGAACATCGGCTGAAGATTGCATTGGAATTGAGCATGTGTTGAGTCATGATATTGGCGGTCTTGGTTTTCCGTTGGATATACATTACAGAGATAATAATTAATCACAACTAATTATCACCAACTTCTCTATGGGTCTCATGAGTGAATGTCGGCCTTGACTAATATGAACCGTAAAGAGTTTCATATTGGACGCACAAGTGTATTGCATCACCATCTATCAGCCATCTATGTCTATCTTTTCTTACACCGAAGAAGCCTCAAGCTGTTGCTTGGTTATGTTTTATTACTGGCTGTAGCACCCGGCATCTTATCTCTTCCTCGAAGCGGTCTTGTTCCAATGCGGAATTTGCCAATTCCGTGTCGTCATTGGTGGTAATTAGGCAGTCCTCTTCAGGGTATATTCGAATGTCCGTGGGTGGTGCGTGACGCTCGGCTGGCGGCAACGCAATATTGGATTGAAAATGCGAAAGGGGAGGGCTGGCGCTGCCTCTTTGCTTTCTGCGCTTATCACAGCTACTACTAAGAGGCAGATGGCGCAAGAAGATGAATAGAAGAGGCTGCAAAATGGGGATAGAGGTAGCCACGAGTATTGTGCTTGTTTCAACACTGACACGGTCAGTCAAGGTCCAAAGAGTCTTCTAGCATGAGATGCCTACATCGTCCAGATAATCAGCTCGCCTGTGGCATAGGTCGAGTCGGGATTGGCAAGGTCCGACAAGCGAACGCACTTGTATATTGCAACAGCACTGCCTCTACTCATCTGTCAACACACCGATCGCGACGATGTCTGTAAATAGAGCTTACAATATACCCATAATCAAGGCAAACGACAGTGCAGTCTTATTCAACCGAGATATCTTGAGTTGAGATAGGACGAGGCCAGGATAAACCGTCAGATATAGGTCGACAAAAGCAGAGAAACCTGCACACATGTCGTCAGCCACACATCATGCAGCAGAGCACGCGGCTCATGTTGTTGCTCACCACTGGAAAACATGGAATAATGGATCAGAATCCAGGGACTTAAGCATTGCCCTTTGACGCCAAGGTCCCATTGCATTCGAGGTGGGCTGCACTGCGCGAAAGCCAATATCCCCGCCGCACAGAGCACAGCATTGCATAGCCCGGTGAGAACCCAAAGGAAGATATTGTGCCAGCGAGGGGCGCTGAGGTTCAATACCCGCGTCAGGAGTGCCACAACGGCCAGTTTCGGCACTCCAAAGGATAGGAGCCCCGGTATGAAGCTGCACAGCGTCAACAGGCGAACCTGTGATATCTGGCTCGGTGTAAGCGTTGCCTGATGGCGGCCCATGCCTGCGTCAACTGCCGCGATCGTGATCCCTACAGTCGCCCATGCACAGAGCTATTCACAGGAATCGATGTAGTCAGCTGCTGTGAGCTCCGAACCGCGAGAACTGAGCCGGTCTTACCCAGGAGAAGACAATGAGATAGTCATCAAGATGAAACTTGCAGAGAATCCTCGCGCGCACGTACAAGCGTGCAAACACAAAGATGGTCGCAACGCTTATCGCCGCGACTGATGCTCCCACAATCACAGGTCCTTTGTTTTGGCCTACCTCGTCCAGAGACAAAGGCGGTGATGCCGCGGCCATGATCATAAGCGATGATGTGTGCGTAATCACCCGACTGTCACCATCCCATTGCTGCGGTCTGTGAAAATGAACATGTTGAAGCTGGGATGGAGGTCAGGCGCGAAGAAATTCCCAACTGCGTCCAAGGGATCAACCGTGGATATCTAGTTCGTCATGGCTGTGTGAGTTACACGCCGGCTTTTGTAGCCAAACCTAATCTCCATCTAGAATAAGGCTGTTATCTCGAAAGAGGGCATCGGTTATTGTGGCGGGATATTTGTATCCCTATTCTGCATTGTATTATCCATAATCTGGGAACGAAAAATGGTCAGAGACCTATCCATGTGCTCAAGTGCATTCCGCTGGCAGGTCTTGGCCACAACAATGCACTTGGATTAACAGACACTCAACCAACCATTATTATATTGTCAATATATCTGGGCTGTGACGTCTCTGGGCGAACCTAAGCCGACGATTAAGCACCTAGATCTCACTAGGAGGCTTTAATTATTCCGCCGCCAGCCGACCAAGCTACCGCTTACATCCGTTCGAGGGCAGTGCCCATCTCTTGGGGCCGGATCAAGCGATTTCGGAGAATCTTCTGAGGCTTGCCAGTGGCAAATCTGGTGGGAGTAATAAGGGCTTATCTGCATAGGGTCATGTGCGGCCTTACTAGTTGACTTGAAGCACGACGAACAAGTTGGATACACAGATACATTCACATTAGGATGACGATAACTATAGATGAACATCATTTATCATGGCATCCGCTTTATCCCCGACCAATACACCCTGAGAAGGACAGATATGATAGAACAAAACGTATGGTGGCTTGCTTATAACCTCTTGAAAGGATGCGCTTCTGTGTTGAACACCCACTCATCCAAGCTAACCAGGCTCGGTTCAGAGAATAGCAGGTACAAGTATTTGAGCGTCTCGCCCAGCCAGAAACTCTCCATTGTGTCACTCATGCCAGCATCCTCGTCCGGACCATGATTGACGTTGTTGACGGCACTGTTTGCCAACTCGGTCCTCGTCAAGGCATCAATCGCCTCCCACATGTGCCAGCCCATGTCTCGCCATTTCTCCTCGCCGGTGACGCGATACATGACGAAGACGCTCTCTACGGCTTCGGGACGTAGTATATAGCGAGCGTCGGAGATTTTGGTGATGCCAGGTGGTATGCGTTGTGCTTCGGCGATTGCTGCTGGGTCTGCTTCGTCGTGATGCTCTGCAATTCCTCTATGCCATGCTGCCTCATCCCAAGTACACCCCTTACGGTCCGGACATGCGGTAAAGTGTTGATATTCGGCCATGACACCCGTCGTCGTGAGGTTGTATGCCCAAACACACCCCATGGTTAGGCGAGTGCCAATATCGACATGTTGTTGACTCGATGTGAGCTTACCGCCGAGCGCATACATACCGCCCGCGAAGCAATCCAAGTGTCCCCCAGCTGACTTCAACGTATACGCCGGCACATTCCCATGCATTTCTGCATGAACCGAGCCAGCTAACAGGACGTCCTCGTCACTGGGAGTCATCGGTCGGTAAAGTACGTGTTGATGGATGACATCCATACTCCTTTCGTACATCTCTTGATATAACCCCTGCTTCTCTCCTAGAATAGCCATCATCTTAGGCAGATATTCGTATGTGCTGTCAGCCATTCCGCCAATGGCGTAATCGGAGCCAGCGTCGAACTTTTCATTGGCAGCGTCAATCACTACCGGCCACATGCCAGGTAGCTTAGTCTCTTTCTGTGAGGCGGCCAGCAACTCGCTGATGTGCTGAACCGCGTCGTAATATTTGGGGTCTCCGGTGATGAGACTCAATCGCGTGAGTTCCATTGTCAACGACCCTATCTCCGCCAGAAGGGCACCGCTCGAAGCTGCCTGTCGCTCACCATCTGCAGCTGCCTGTATGTTCCATCGCGTGACTGGTAGATGGTTAGGCGTATCAAATGCCTTGTAAATCATGTCGCCAACATCTCGAGCCTTGATCAAGAGGCGACGGTCCTGGCTAAGATCGTATGCAGATAGAAGACCGCCCAGAAACCGAATTGTCGTCTCAAAGATGTTGATCTCACTCTGGTCGGTTGCGCTGAAGGAGATGCTTTCCTCCACAGCAGCGACGGCATTCTCAAACTCGTCGCGCAGGCCCATGAGCCAGAGAGTATCGAGGGAGTCGACCAATGTCGCACCCCAGCCGCCGAACGTGTCCCGTGGGCGCCCACTGATGGGCGTGACTTCGTCGTGCAGCCATGCGCGCTCTTTGTATGCTGACCAGCACCGGACAAAGGCATCCTTGATCGCCTGCTGTCGCGCCACTCGCAAGCGGCGCTGCTCTGCCGTTTCGGGCTTTCCTATCGCTTGTACTGATGGAAGCTGCGATTTCGAGGTTGATGTCGGAAGGGGCCGGAAAGAGGTGACGGGATAGTGGTGTTCAATTGTCCTCCAAATAAAATCGTCGTCGCTTGGCAGGGGGATATGGGCTGGCAAGAAGGCATCACTGGCGAAGCGAACTGAATGCCACTGTAGCAAGCAGATAGCCGCCAATATGGCGGCAACAAAAACGTAGCGTCGACGTCCGGATAACATGCTAACTGATTAAAGATTCTGGAGCTGATAAAAGGGAGAAAAGGAGGTTGACATCAATTCATTGTTCGCTGCAAAGATCTCTGCACGCAATGACCAATAAAACACACGGATTTGGCGCCCTATGGGGCACGAGAACAGCCCAGGGACTTGTGTTTCAGGAAGCAATTGTTGGTTACACTGAGTGTTGGTTGGCCATTTCTTCCCAATCAGGTTGTGCAATCTCATGCAGCTCTCCGTGGTTGACGCGACGCCCATAGCCTACTAGTTTTCCGACACAGATAACAGGGATCAAACTCTTCCCTCCTGAGTCTCCTGCCAAACACACAAAGTGCTGTCGCCCATGTGTTTGGTAAAAATGGTACTGCTCAGATCGACTATCTACCTATCTACTCTTATCCTCTTCCTCGACGGCGCTGCCTGCATTTGCTATTACCCAGATGGGTCAACAGCACCTCAGGACGTGCCATGCACCGATGAGACGAGGCACTCTGCGTGTTGTGGTCCTGGGTAAGACGTCTCTGAATCACGCCCCGGACCGGTTAACAAGTGGATTAGGTACGCTTGTTTGAGCAACTTCATATGCCAGGCCACCGGAGCCGAGCTACAAAGACCCGGCGCGACCGAATACGTCCGAGGCAGTTGTACCGACGAGTCGTGGAGAAGTGGCTCGTGTCCCAGCTTTTGTGTGAATCCCAACTACGACTTCCTTGCTGGAGGCAACGGCATCGGCCGATGCGAGAACGATAGTCTGCTCTTCTACTGCATCAATAGTCAAGAAACTGATTGCCAACGAGAGAGGAATGTTCTGGTTTTTCATGGTAGGGCATTGAACCTCTCCTTCACCTCTACCTCGCTGACAAAAGACTAGACGAGCCATTAGCAATAACTACTATCGGGGTTCGCGCAACCACCTCCATCACGCCAGTTACATTGGAATCCCCAACGGTGGAATCTCTGGTTCCTGTAACGTCGACAACCTCGATGACCTCGACTCGAACGACCTCTACAAGCACTGGAAGACCGGAACCGGTGCCAGGATCAGAGGATGAGGAAGGCAGCACATCTAATGCTCTCCCCATTGGACTGGGAGTAGGATTAGGTGTGGGATCAGCCGCATTTGTGGCGGTCGCGGCCTTTTATTGGAAACGTCACAGGGCAAAGGATCGAGGACACAACCAGCCGACTGCTGTGGAACATAATCAGGAGGGAAACGCACATCATGAAACGAAAGCACCGTTGCATGCTATTGAGCCTTGGGGAATAGCTGAACTACACAGTCAGCCCACACGATATGAGTTGGGTTAATTCTTAGCTGGTATCTGTTAGCTGGCTGACGAGGCGGCATTCTGCTGGCTGGCCTCGACGGGCGTTGTAGGCATTAGTTGATCATAGAGAAGCATCGTGGAGAGTCAAGTACTCCAATCAGGTGCATTTGACGAGAGATCGGATTATTATAAAATAGTAAAATTCGGGACCAGGGGAATAAATAGATACCCAATATAGCCCTCATCATTCCATCGTACAGAGTAGAGACGCGTTCGTCGAATTACAGATATCTCGGGGAGGAATAAGATTAAATAAAGAGCCAAACCTAGGCATTCATGCAATATTTATGGTATGACTTTATCTACCAAGGACGTATGAGGGGAAGGTCGGTATCCCTTTGCAAGTCATGGCCGTCCGGTCACGGCTTCCATTGGTCTCAACGCTCCCACTCAACTCAAGCCCTGGCAATGCCCAAACTGAATGTTGCAGAATTAGCAATGACGAATCTCTCGCTCGGTCTTCGTCAGTAAGCGAGTCTCGGGATCCGAGTATCTCATCTTCATCACCACCCGGGGGGATCGAGTCGCAATCTTTCGTATTCCGCGCTGCTGCCGCTTCAAGATTCTCCTGTTGTAACTGCCTTCGATGGCATCTCTTATTCAGTCGATCTCCTTGAATTTGACATCGGCCAATTCCATTACCTGATGGAACATACTTTCCTCCACATCCAATTGGAATGCTTTTTCATGCGCTCATGGATCCGCGTGGTGTAGACCTAGGTTTGTTCAATGCGGTGAGTGACTCTTGGGGCCTTGGATTATCGTTATTTGGTCTCGTTAGAGTTTTGGCGAGGCATCGTCTAGCTGCTCAAGGGTGTTGGAAGATAGATTTAAGATTCCTGGCCAAGATTCTGCAAGTGCGTTTCGCAAATACAGTATTGGAGAGTGACCAAGAAACTGGAGGCAGATGTACTTCGGGTAATTAGACGGGTTGGTTGTTCCGTGAGCTTGGCCGACCAATGTTCTACCGCATAAAGGCTCGGTGCAAGAGGCGTTGATGGAGCATGACGGCATGCCGACTTGAATTTGGTAAGCTCTGCCGGCGTTAACGTAATCGTATGGTCGGTAGACCGCGAGTGCAGTAATCAAAGTAGAAGTTAGTACTCACAGCATCCAGTGCGCAGGATGCCGTTGGAGGTACTCGAGACGGGTGCTTTTGCCATTTTGACCTTATGAGTCTGACTGAGGTGGTGCTACAACGACATTCCTTGTCCAGCAGAACATAATCCTGGCCATAAAGAAAGCATACAGCTTTGAGCGTTCACTTATCTAACCCAACGCCGCAAGCAAGGACAATAGAGATCGACTCTGCGAGCCAACAGCGCGAGGCACGATTTGGAAAGGGCGAAAGCTCATTCTCGCGTCTTTCGTTCCCACTCAGGACAGAATAGACGTGGAATGTCCCGACTCTGTGCCCCAATAAGATAAAGATCGGTGACTTGGAGGAGGCTCTCTCCAGCGATACAGGTAACAGCAACTTGATAGAGAATACTTGGCAGAAAAAAAAACACGCTCGGTTAAGTCGGCATGAGGTTTGTGGCTGTGGTCATGGGGACGTGAAGCTTTGCCAGCCTCAAGCAAAGTTGCCAGAGAGAGAACTTTATCGAGAACTGTTGAGCTTCCGGCCATTAGGGCTTCACTGCCTATAAGATCAGCTCTTCCCATCTTTCCTCAATGACAACAATTTATTTATCCACACACATTACCTTGATCCCTTAATAAAGTCCAAAGCACAAGAGACAACCTCCGCACTACCTAGCCACGAACAAGAACATCAACAAACCATCGACAAAATAAGCAGTTCAACCTTGGAGGTGTGAAGACCCCATCCTAGCACAGACCATCAGCGCATTACTGACTCGAATTGCCAGGACAGGCCATCTACAGTTATACAGCGCAGCGCAAAAAGAGAACCAAGGACTTGACTCAAGTCTAGACACAGCAAAGGAGAAGAAAAAGTCAAGAAGGCCGATACAGATCTTGTAGAGATATAAGATCCTGCAAAACTGTATTGCAATGGACGCCGCCAACTTCCTCATACTCAACTCTATGTTATCATGGAATGATGGGGACGACGAATCGAGTGATGCCGATGAAGCGGTGGAATGGGGAATAGCCCTGGGAGTGGTCTTAGGGTCGACGTTTCTTTTTCTGCTTATCGGTTACTATTGTAAGTACTGTGGAAAGCTCCGAGCACGGAGGCAGCAGATTGCTGTGAGGCAGGATCTGGAGACAAATGCACCTCATGAAGTAGAGCCGCCATTGTATACCGTCACACCTCCAAAGCCAGCCCACACGAAGTGAGTTGGGTTGATCCTTGGCTGGTATCATTGGGCGGCTTGCGAGGGGGTTCTCCTGGCTGGTCTTCTGTTGATGGGTGTTGCAGGTATTAGTGGTCATACAGAGTTATCGTGGAGAGTGTCAAGTCTTCCAATGTGGGATTTCCTGTTCGTGTGCCCCAGTGGGATACAGATAGGCGACTTCGAGGAGGCCCCCTCTGACGATAAAGACGATACAGGATAGAGCAGATATAATATGTTGGGCTCCGCCAAAGGTGTTGGCGCTTCAATGTT
The DNA here is from genome assembly GCA_020746835.1 of Stachybotrys elegans. Classification (NCBI taxonomy): domain Eukaryota; kingdom Fungi; phylum Ascomycota; class Sordariomycetes; order Hypocreales; family Stachybotryaceae; genus Stachybotrys; species Stachybotrys elegans. The sequence goes on from JAGPNK010000017.1 coordinate 461,887, forward strand.
ATTTATCCTCGCACACGATCAATCATTGAGAGGCTTTCTATGGCTTGGCATCATGACACCAAATTGCTCAGATGAACTGAGGTAATAAGATCTTCCTTCAACCTTATATTGGCGTGTCTTATCAACTGGTCCGATCCATTTGTACCATATTCTTTTTTAATCCGATACCCGAATTGTCCCGATCACAGCATGCAGCTCGGTCAGGATTACCGGAAAGACTGCTTTATCATCTTATAACATTCCCCAGTCCCCAACTCCTCCTCATCTCGCACTCTGCCTAACCACAAGAGATACGGAGTCTGCAGTCCGCCCATGACCCCTCAAGAGGCAACCGTATCGTTGGAGAGTGGGAATTGACCCTGTAGTCCTGACTAGCCCGGTCATGAAAGCCAAGTGTCCGAAAGTATCCAGGATCAAGGACGGCTTGAGCTGCTTCTCCAAGCAGCATGTGGGGTTTGTATGGGCTGGCCTGCTTGGCCATCTAGCCCTTCTAGGCAGCCCCGGTAGAAGAGTTTGATCCCAGCGACGCATGTCTTTATTGCCTCACCGTAAACGGACCTTATCTACGCACTAGTGGCATCGTGGCCATCGGTCAAGGCTTGGGTGTGGTCCAAGGTAGGACGGGTATGCCACGTGTAGAAGCACACAGCGACCGGATCTCGCTCTCGGTTGGACGAAGCAGAATTGACGAGTCCGCTCAATCCCCTCTGCCGAGCAAATGCGGAGTGGACTAGCAGCCTCTATTGGCTCATCTTCTTGCCCAAAAGATACGGAGAGGATAGGCCGTGCCCAATACCCTTCGATCAGCACCCTTCCACACCATTTAGAGAGCCTGCTGTTAGATGCTCATTGGCTGTTCATGGTAAAGGCATGGGCAGTCCTTGTTCTGACTCCACTGGATTTTTCTTCGCAGCGTCGCATTTCCCTCCGGATAAGAGCGTCTCTGGTCCCTTTCACCCGGTTCCTCCTCCTGCCGCCGGGCCAACATCGATGAAAGAGGAAGAGAAAGTGCTGACACACAAGCATCGAACGACTGTCAGCCCAGATTTTTTTCGCCGAGAGTGGACGTGACAGGAACCCTGCATCTTCATCTATCTCAGCACAGCATGTGCAGCGATCCGCCGCGGCGCGTGGAGGTGGAGGACGACTCTGACGATGGCGACTCGGCGCTCGGCAGCGGCGAGTCGACGGCCAGCGCCTCCATCACTAGCAGCGTCATGCGCTATGAGTTCAAGCATGGGCGGCGGTACCACAGCTTCCAGGCTGGGCAGTACAGCTTCCCCAATGATGCGACTGAGCAGGAGCGCCTGGACATGATCCACCATGTCTTCTTCCGGTTGATGGAGGACCGTCTCTTCCTTGCACCCATAGACCCCAAAGGCTTGGACATCCTCGACATTGGCACGGGAACGGGTATCTGGGCAATTGAGATGGGTGACGACTATCCGAGCGCCAACATCTTTGGCAACGACCTGAGTCCCATCCAGCCCGACTGGGTGCCCCCCAACGTCAAGTTCATTGTGGACGACGTCGAGAAGGACTGGGCGGAGCCCATCCAGTACGACTTTATCCACTGCCGGTACATGGCTGGGTCCATAGTCGACTGGCCCAGGTTGATGACGCAGATTTACGACAACCTCAAGCCCGGCGGCTGGGTCGAGCTCCAGGAGACGGCCAACACGCTCTACTCCGAGGACGACACCCTGAAGCCCGATAACGCCCTGGTTCAGATGATGGACCACCTCTCGGAAGCCTGCGAAAAGATTGGCCGGTCGATGAATCCGGCTCCTCATTTCGAAGAATGGGTCCGGGAAGCCGGCTTTGAAGATGTCAAGGAGCACCGGTTCAAGCTGCCCATTGGGGGCTGGGCCAAGGACCCACGGCTCAAGGAGATCGGCACCCTGATGGGTATCAACATGCATGAGGGGGTATCCGCCTTCACGGCCGTCCTCTTCACTGACGTTCTAGGCTGGTCCAAGGAGGCCGTCGAGCTCTTCAACGTGTCGGTCCGCAAGGCGTCGCGCGACCTCAAGAAGGTCCACCCTATATTCGACTTCATCGTCATAACGGCCCAGAAGCCAGAGACGGCGGCGAATTAGACAAGCCAGGCCAAGCAGGGGAGAGAGGAAACGGTATTAGTATTAGCTTACACATCACAAAGAGATGAATCAGGCTATTTACCCGCCCTATTATCCCAGGCCCAGGCCCATGCCTGTGGCTTGCCTGCCGTGATTGCTCGTCATGCTGCATCATCTCGCCGCCCCATCCTCCCCACACGCAATGGAACTCTACTGCATGTTCCATGTGGGCTTCCTCTTCTCCAGGAAGGCACTGATGCCCTCCCGCTTATCAGCGGTTCCAAAGGCATGATAGTACAGGCTTCTCTCAAACTCGTCATCGCGACCGAGTTGATCAGCTAAGCATTGGTCAGCCAGAATACGCCTGGGATAGTGATATGTGATATGAACACACCTCGGCAGATGGCCTCTTTGGCTAGGGACAGTGCTGTCGGGCTCATTGCCGCCAGCTTCGACGCTGCCTTGACCGCATTTTCGAGGACCGATCCCGGCTCAAACACGTCGGCGACAAGGCCGTTGGCGTGAGCCTGCGAGGCTTCAATCTGCTCCCCGAGGAGCACCACTTGCATAGCCTAATTGGTTGTAAGATGAGCGTTTTTTTCGTGACAGAGGTTCCTCTTCCGTACCTTGAACTTGCCCATCGCACTCGTCAGTCTTTGCGTCCCGGCGGCTCCCGGGATCAGCCCAATGCTAATCTCAGGGAGGCCAAACCGCGCCGACTTTGATGCAAAGATCATATCACACTGGACACCATGTAAGCTTCGTAGGCGACTCGTTCGTTACTCGGGACCATGTACCGCCAATGCTACTTCGAATCCGCCACCTAGCTAAAGTGACTTTAGTCAAATGTGAGAGGCAATGGCATGGAACGACTTACAGCCATCCCTTCGACTGCTGCAATGAGCGGCTTCCGAACATTGGCTAGGCCGTGGCACAGATTCTCTAGGTATCGGCACTTTCTGGCAGCCTCAGCGTCGAGAGCTGCTATCTCCTTGATGTCGGCACCGGCTGCGAGTTGCCTGTCAGTCAAGTACGAGTCCCTCTTTGATGGAAAGATCAGCGTGGCGATGGGCTTCACAAACCGCAAAAGAAGGTGTCATTGCCGGTAATGACAATGGCCCGAACCGTGTCATCGTTGGAGGCAGCTTCCAACTCGGTCAGCAGCTCAACAATCAGAGACTGCGACAGCGCGTTCCTCTTGGTCGGGCGGTTGAAGGCCAGCACTCTGACGCCATTTGCCGGCGAAGAAGACAATACCAACGTTTCATTCATGTTACCTCGGGCAGCGAGCACGTTCTTCTTCCCTGGAATTGCGTTGCAAAAGCTCGTGTTCGTTCCTGTTCGTTCCTGCTCGCTGCTGCTCGTTCCCTCGAGTGGCAAAGGAGTTGAAGGCATCAAAACCTAACCACCGCCTGCCTCTAAGGGCGAAAAAAAAAAATAGCAAAAAGCACCGACAGATGACGAATATGAGACAAGGTGCGGAGAACTGCTTGATGCAGCAGGTGACAGCGCGGGGAAGCTGTCAACCAAGCACGGCACAGGAGGGGAGGGTAACATTGCAACCGTCGTGACGTCGAGACCGCAACACCAAGGGTATCGCGTCAGGGCAGGCCTCAATGTCGCGCACACAGGCAGCAGCGTCCCGGTTGCATTGGTGGAATGTGGTTCGCCCTCAGCTCCGTGCCGTGCGCCAGCGTGCGGGCATAACCAGGACCACAACCTAGGGACCACAAGAACAGGACGCATGCGCACATGCGCGCACCGAGGACGCAAGGGGCGAATTAATGCGCGCTTATCCTCGTTCCATTTCCGCCCGGGGGAGGGAGGGAGAATGGCAAGCCAACTTGGTGTCGTGAACCCTGAAAATCGTTGACCAAACTCGTCGACGGAAGCAGACGGAGGGTGACTGAAACAGAGGAGAGGGCTCGGCTATCGTGCTTGTACCCAAGGGATCCAGTTTCTCTCCACGATCCCAACTGTCAAATCAGCCGCCGGAAAGGGTGCCTTTCGGGCTTACTCGTTCATCCGCGCGGCCAAGGCTCCGTCAGACCCTACAGGAAGAAACAGGAACCATGATGGCTTACAGGGGGGGTGAGGAGGAGCCAGAAGAGTCAGGAACCTGCAGTGTCACGCCAGGAACCACAGGTCCCCTCATGGACGCCACGAAGAGGAGAGCAGTGCAACCCTCCCTTTCGGCCTGCTCCACCGGCGACGTCCAAGAGCCATGGCGGGCGCGCCACATGAGCCAGTCGGCTTGCCATTCGATATTGCCCAACGGGCTTGGGCTGCAAGAGACCTGCAAGAGGAATGCAAGAGGCAATGTGATGGTACAGTATGTCTGCTCTGACATGTGCACGGCGCATAATCCTTCTCGGCTTGTCCATTCTGCCGCGCGGTTTTCGCTACCATGCCCATGCGTTTAGATGTGTGTGGCATGTGCATCTGACAGCACACACACCCAACATCTGATCCCTGAACCATTATCTACGTAATGCCATCCTGTCACGCCCATGAACCAGGGATAAGCTCCAACTGCCGGGTATGATCTGCGACCAGCCTGTCCAGCTGCGCCGTCCCATACCAGACACGCCTGAGCGTCTCAGTTGGTGCTAGATGGTTTCCAGCTTGTCAAGGAATACAGAGCATGGGATGGGTAAACGTGGAGTCGAACCCGCGCGGCCCGAGACTCCTAGCCTCCCGCGGGGGGTAGAAAAACACTAGGCGAGACTGTGACAGTATTATACCTGGCAAGGTGAGCACGTCCACTGTCCAGGTGGTCCAGGTGCTGGTTCGGTTTTCCTACAGGGCCGTTGTGGCTGGGGTTAGAGACAACAGGAACCGCTGGGGACGGGCCTTATGCAGCTGAACGAGGAGATGACCAAACGACAGCAGTGTTTAATGTAGCTACCTTTTCAAGGACATGTGGGGTAAGGAAAACCGGTTCTCAACTCGCTTGGCGACCTGACAAATGGCTTCGTCAGCCCGGGGCCCTTGTCGGGGACCCTTTGCTCATGTTTATCCGTGGTCTACTTCAGACGGCAAGATGCAAAGCAAGAAGCAGAAGAAGAAAAAAAGAGGGCAAAAAAGAACCACTGCAACGCTGGTCTTTACCCGTTCTCAGTCGTCCAGGAAGAAGGCGATGCGTGGTGGTGCGGATGGAGGGCACTAGAATCGGCAATAGGAGCGATGCATGATGGATGCATGGCCGCCTTGGCCGACCCGTCAGATACCCTACCTTAAAACCCCCATCAATACCTTGGCTCGTCACGATCTTCCCCATAATGTGGAGAGAGGAGACATCTTGTCTTTAACTGGCCTTCCCAACTCGGTATCGGCAAGGTAGGCGTGGCAGGGCTTCGAGACTTTTGCTATCGCCAGGATGGAGCATGACAAGCATCCGGGCTGCCGTACTTGTCAGGTTTTGCGAGAACCACCACATGGAACCCGGTGGATGAAGGCATCCCGACCATCTAGACCGCACTCCTCCACCCCCCCCCCCCCCTTCCCTCCATCGCCCACTGCCGGAGCGTGGGTCTAGGACGAGATGTAAGCATAGCATGGCACATGTGTGTTGTTCTCTCGAGTGACTGGCTAAGCCTAGCCCTGCGGCGGCAACTCGTCCAGATCAACACACGCCCTCCACCACCATCACCACCACGACGCACGACGCACGCCATGGGGGGCATGGAAGATGAACGACGTCCTTGCCGAAGCAGACCGGCCGCCACCTCGCCCCCTTTGGGCGGCGACGTTGCTTCCGTCGTAGCAACCTTCCCATAGACGGAAACCGACGAGGCTCATCACGATACCACGGCAGCAGGAGACTGACCTATGAGGTAGGTGACGAGGATTGTCGAGCATCCTCACCCGGCGTCGGCTGCTTGGACGGTCCCCGCACGTAGCCGAGCGGGATGGGCCACGGCACGACATCGTTGCGGCAATGTGACTGTGCGATGGCGAATCGAGCTTCGATGGCGATGAAAGAGACCGCCGAGTGCGAGATAGGAAAGATGGACGGGACGAAGGAGGCTGCCAGGTCCGGACGAGACAAGTATAAATTGGAGTCTGTAGAACCCTCATGGTGACGACGAGAGTCGTTTTGTTCCGTCTCCTGTCTGCTGCTATATCAAGGAGCTGCTCTTCAAGTCTACGCTGCTTGTAGGAAACCATATAAGTCCTTGCTTGGCGACGGCACTGGCCTTGCACCTCAACTTCATCTTGAGACACTTTGTTGTTGATGCCCTCTTCATCTTATTATTCATAGCCCTCTGCACTCACTTATACATACCCTCCCCTTTGGTGTAAGTCAAAGAGTATACCATCAGTCGATAGAGTATACACCATCACCAACACCCTCTATACACAATGGCAGTCCTCACTCAGGCAAGTGTGGTGCCCCCAAGCTACATGTTCGGTCCCAAGGGTACCCCCCTCTTCCGGACGGCGACCGAGGCCTTCTTCCACCATGCGGCAGCAAGCCCAGACACACTTGCCGCGGTGGACCTCAAGTCACCCGAGTCTCCCAAGACCATCACCTACGGTGAGCTGTGTGCGCGCGTGGCCGTGTGCGGCCAGAGGCTACGTCAGCTGGGCGTGCTGCCCGGCATGCGCGTGCCCGTCGTTGTGAAGCGAGGGATCGACATGCTCGTGGGCATCCTGTCGGTGCTGTCGTGCGGCGCGCAGTACGTGCCCCTCGACGGCGGTGTCGTGCCCGACTCGACGCTCCGGTTCGTCGTCGAACAGACGTCGGGATCCCGGGGCGTGGTCGTAGCCATGAAGGCCACCAAGCACCGCCTGCAGGAGTGGGAATCGCTCCAGGTCATCGAGATTGATGCGATAGACTCCACCGAGGCCCAGGCTGCATCCGTGGTACCTGTTGATTTGGCTGAGCCGAACCATGGCTGCTACATTATCTACACGTCTGGTACGTCGATATCTGCCGCGCCAAACTCCCTGATATCTCGGTCAAGCTGACAGGTCATCTGATAGGAACAACCGGCACGCCCAAGGGTGTCGACGTCACACACGCCAATGTCGTCAACCTGGTTCTTCAGTCTCCCGGAAATCTGGGAATCACGACTGGATCCCGTGTTGGCCAGGTACTCAACATTAGTTTTGACATGGGTAAGCGACACATAGCCCCGGTGAACAAACACACACCCCCTTTCCCCTCCCCTCCCCTCCCCCCCCCTCTCTTTTCCCTTCTTTGGTGATTGAAAAGCTGACACTCGGGTTGTTCTCAGCGGCATGGGAAATGCTAGGCTGTCTTTGCAATGGCGGCACTCTTGTCCTCCGTGGCTCGGATTGGGAGGCGGCACTCAAGGAGGTAAGGCGACGTCTTGGCACCGAACACAAGCTCATGCCCTGCCCATCTACCTCCCCTAATTAACCCAGGAGGGAGGGAGGGGAGGGGGGTGGATCAGCAGGGCAGGGATGTTCGTTTCCAGCGGAGAGTTTGCTGACAAGCGAGACAGATTGATGTCCTGATCTGCACGCCAAGCATCCTGGCAAAGTACCAACCCAAGGACTTTCCCAAGATCAAGGTTGTGGCTACGGCTGGCGAGCCCAGCGCCCAGAAGCTTGCCGATGCCTGGGCCACGGACAAGACGTACTACAACTGCTGCGGGCCGACGGAGACGACCATTGTGAACACGATGCACGACCATGTTCCCGGGCAGCCCCTGTCCATCGGAAAGCCCACGCCCAACAACAATGTCTACATCCTGGACGAGGACATGCGCGCCGTGGCTCCTGGCGAGCCCGGCGTCATGTGGGCGGGAGGTCTTGGTGTTACTCGTGGCTACATTGGTCTTCCCGAGAAGACGGCCGAGAAGTACAAGCCCGACACCTTTGTTGGTAATGGGTAAGTTTGATTTTTTTTCCATTGAAAGGGATAATGGGCAAATTATCTTTGAAATTGCCGTCCTTTGCTGACCCGGATTCCAGCTCCTTCATGTACAACACGGGCGATTTGGGCCGCTGGAACTCCGACGGCTCCATTGACATCCTCGGCCGCTGTGACGATCAGGTAAAGATCAAGGTGAGAAAATAATCAAACAAATTCAACCCGTATTAAATAAATCATACTAACATTGAAAAAACAGGGCTTCCGGGTTGAGCTCGATGGCGTCACCTCCTCCCTCAGGGCCTGCGCTGGCGTCGCCACGGCCGCCGTCCTCCTCCACCAGGGCGAGATTCACGCCTTCGTCGCGCCCGCAACCTGCGACGTTGCCGCCATCAAGACGCACATGAAGCTCTGCCAGCCCTACTACGCCGTGCCCAGCCACTTCCACCTCATGGACTCGCTGCCGCTGACCGCCAACGGCAAGACGGACAAGAAGACGCTGCGGACCACGATCCGCCGCGCCTCCGACACTGCCTCGGAGACGACCGACACGGACCTCAAGTCGGCCGTCTCGTCTGCTGTTACGCAGCACTCTACCTCGTCGTCCTCGAGTCTTGCTGTTTCCGAGGAGAAGGTCGAGGCTCAGCGCAAGGCCATCGACCTCGAGGCTGCGCTGCCCGAGAAGGATCTCGTCAAGTACAAGCGGAACATCCGCCATCGCGTCCTCATCGTCTACCGCCGCCTCTTCTCCCTGGTTGCTCTCATCAACATTGGTGCCGCTTTGGCTGTCATCTTCTCGGGCTTCCCCCGCGTCTGGGTTGGTAACATTACGGCCATCAACCTCGTCGTTGCCGTTCTCCTCCGCCAGGAACTCGTCATCAACGCCTTCTACTGGCTTACTTGCAGCGTCCCGACTTCATGGCCTCTCTTCATTCGCAAGCATTGCGCTCGCATCTTCCATCTCGGCGGCGTGCACTCGGGCGCTGCTGTGTCTTCCGCGCTCTGGCTTTTGGCAAACAACATTGGCGACGTCACTTGTATGGTAACCGACACCTGCTCCGGCGGCTGGGGCAGCCAGTCGATTCCTGCCCGCGTTGTTTCCTGGGTCATTGCTGCCGGTTTCGTCGTCATGCTCAGCATTGCCTACCCGACTGTCCGCAAGGCTCGCCATGACCTCTTTGAGAAGACGCACAGGTTCCTCGGCTGGACTATGCTGGGCCTCTTCTGGGTTCAAACTGTTCTGACTGCCAACGACACCAAGGGCGAAATGACTCTCGGCCAAGCTTGCCTTCGCTCGCCGCCCCTGTGGCTCCTTGTTGTGGCAACTTGCAGCATCATCTTCCCCTGGCTCTTCCTCCGCAAGGTCAAGGTTGATTCCGAAGTTCTTTCCAACCACGCCATTCGACTGCACTTCAACTACACGGTCCCTGTCAATGGCTCCTTCACGCGCATCTCTCGCAGCCCTCTTCTGGAGTGGCACTCTTTCGCTACCGTCCCCGCACCAACCGCAGTCAACGGCAGAGAGAAGGGCTATTCCCTGGTTGTATCCAACGCTGGCGACTGGACAAGGGAGACTATCAAGAACCCACCCACCGAGCTTTGGGTACGCGGTCTTCCCACCTGCGGTGTCATGCGAATCGCTACTCTGTTCAGGCGAGTTGTCGTTGTTGCAACTGGATCTGGAATTGGCCCTGTCCTTGGCCATATCCAGGATCACAACATTCCCACCCAGCTGATCTGGTCCACCCCCAACCCCCAACAGACCTTTGGCGAGGATCTGTGCAATACTATCCGCCAGAAGATCCCCGATGCTATCATTTGGGACACCAAGCAACTCGGCCGTCCTGATCTGGCCAAGATGAGCTACAATCTGGCCAAGGGCTTCGATGCCGAGGCTGTCATCATCATTGCTAACGAGAAGATCACCAAGAAGGTGGTGTACGGACTCGAGACGCGAGGTGTCCCCGCCTACGGTGCTATCTGGGACAGTTGAACGTCCAAATTCGTCGTAGGAATCGCTGGAGCGTCGAGGGCTGTTGCAGGAGGTTATGGAGGACTACTTCACTCATTAACGATATTTCCATTGGGCTATTTGGAGCGTTAGGAAAAGGGTTTGGACTATTTTCAACATTATTCATTTCGGAGGATCCCATGTTTGGTTTGGTTTTTTCTTCCCTTTGTCTCAATAAATTCAGTTCATTTCACCCTTCCTGTGGAAGCGAGAGTGCAGCTACACATCGTGAAAGTCTCGCCTCCTTGATATTCTATGAATGCATCACGGAATCACAGGTAAGATAGACCAGACGATATTTGTACAAAATTGTTAAATTGACGATAAACAGGTAGACCTCCCTCTGCCCTTATCTGGATGGGTCAACATCTCACAACAGCCACTCATCTTTTCTTCCGCCCACACCTTAGCCGCCTGGAGCCGATCCTGCGGGCCGATGCTATTCATAGCACCAATCGAGCGGAAGAAGGGCGATGGAAGTGTGTCTCGTATTCGGATTTGTCTCACCTGGCCTTGGCGGGACAGCCACTGCATGGCAGTGCCGTCGCCATTGGTGAGTTTGCTGAACAAGACCCAAGGTGCCCCTTGGAACTTCAAGCTGGCCTAGAGTCTCCTAATACCATGGTATGCGGGCAACAATATTAATCCACATACTAATGAACACAATATAGTCTCGTATATGGCATATTAACTAAATTTGTTACATACTCTATCTTGAACTCCCACCTCAAGGCATCCGGGGATGCGCTGCTAGCAAGACACTCAATACCCAAGGAAGAAGAAACTCCAAATAGAAAGAAAGAAATAAAAACTGGAGGATAGTAACTATGCAGCTCACTCAAAATCAAGCCTACCCGCTAGACATTCTTTGTTACGCCAGGTTTGACGGATTCAAGCTTGGCGTTCAGTTCGTCCCACAGCTTCCTCTGTGTCTTCAACCCCTTTTCGGACTGAACAAATGGGGAAAGTCTGTGCATATGAAGTTAGGCATTGTCTTCCGTGATCAGCGTCCATGTAGATAAACTCACAGTTCTGATCTGGCTGGCTTACAGTCGGCCAGATACTTACCATCCGTGTCATGGTGGCCTTCAGCCGCGTGGACGAGAGTACGACCTCCTTCCTCTGCCGTTCTCATGGCAAGTTTTTGAATCAGCCTGGATTGGAGCCTGAAAGCCAGGGTGTAGTTTTCATCCCTCATGATGTCCGTATATACGCCTCCAGGGTTGATGAGGGAGGTGATGATGCGCCCGCGGGTAGGCTGTGTGAGATTGCGATAGAGCTCTCGAAACAGCAGGAGGCCAATCAGCTTCGAGGTAGCATACCTGCACCGAGGGTCAGCGCTTGCCTAGCTCATGGGAAACTACAGATAACTCACCTCTCGTGATTCTCCATTCTGGCGACATCCTTCTTATTCAACTGCTCAAAGATATTGGGCGCGTCCTGCTCGGGGAAGTCGGTAGTCCAATGCATCCATGATCCAGTAAAGGTCAAGATAACCTCGGCGTCAAATTCCTCGGCCGTTTTGCGCAGCTTGGGCAGGAGGAGAAAGGCAAGGAGCATGGTGCTGAACACATTGACCTTGATGGTTCTCTCATCGTCGCCAGCATACTCAAAGTTCTGGGTCATCATGCCAGCATTTTCAATCACGACATCGAGCCGGGCCAGCTCTGCATCAGCGCGAGCGGCAAACCTCTCGACGGAACCGTAATCAGAGAGATCGAGCTCCCACACTTCGACGACATCCTTGCTGACGCCCGTCGTCTTGACAATCGACTCGGCGGCGGCTTTGCCTTTGTCAAGGTTTCTGACGGCGAGGATGACCTTGGCGGCGCCGAGACGGGCAATGTGGCGCGCGCCCTCTAGGCCCATGCCAGTGTTAGAACCTGTGACGATCACCGTCTTGCCCGCAAAGGACTTCGTAGGGACGGGCAGCTTGACCAAGAGCTGCGAGCGGAGAAAGTCCTTGGCACTGAGTGGAACTGTGGGAGCCATCTTGTGAGGCGAGGAGTGACGACAAAGTCTCTTAGTCAAGGGAAGAAAATGAAAGATACCAGCGTACTGTATCGAAGAGTGTCTGCTTTCAGCTGAAGATGTTGCAATACTACAGAGTGGACATGGCGTTCTTGTCCTTATATGCCCCGGCAGTGCGGACTCGGCTTAATCCCAAATCCGCTGCGGCCGACAAGCGGATTTTCTGTTCGTGAAAGGGGCTTTCATGGTGGCATTATGTGCTTCTTGACTGTAAAGATACGAGAGGCTGACCTTGTTGTTTCAGCTGGCGGCGGCTTGATCAAGAATCCATGCAACCATCACCAAACTCCGGTAATAAAGCACCCCACCCATTCGACGGATGCGGTTTAGCGAGTGTAAGCAGTCGGCATGAAGGCTCATGGTTATCAACTCGTGGATCATGCTGCAGCTGACGGACGCTTTCTGATTGGGCGGGCAGTGTAAGCAAAGGGGCTGGATGGTTATATTGTCTCGATATGTTGTGCTGGCCACGCGGCTGCATCAGCCTCCTTCTCCCTCCTTACCACTCCAGATATCACCCGACGCAGAGTCAATCGAGGAAAGATGCCTCAGCTGCAAGATGTAAGCTCCCTGCATGATGGCACAAAGGGGGGGGAAACGCAGCGCAGCACTGACCTGACGACCCGCTCACCTAGATTCGGCACCCGACAGAGGACTGGACGGGCTTGAAGGATGCTCAGGCCCGGCGGAAACTGCAGAACCGCCTCAATGTCCGGGCACACCGTGAGTGGTTGCCTGTGCCTTGCCCATCGTCCAGGATGAAGCCCCCGCCGAGGCAATGCTGTCGATGACATGTGTTATGTTGGTGTGGCTAACCGCACGATATAGGCAGAAGAAATGCCCAGCTGGCGCGGAAAACCTCACTCGCCAAAACCTCCAGCAGCATTCCGGTCTTGTGTAATAGTCCCGTAGAAATATGTCCCTCCTCCTCCTCCACCACCGACGGCGGGAGGGCCCGGGTGAGCGATGAAGATAGCTTCCTCCACAGTGGCTCGAGCGGATTCGACTCAACCACATACGGAGAGTCCAGCGCTATCGTCTCCGCCAGGCCGCAGGCCTCCTTGGTGTTCCCGCTTTCAAGCGACCATCTCATCACAATTGTGCAGTACAACGTCATCCGCGCGTCAACGACCAATGCCCTCATCCTGTCCATTTTCCACCTGTTCCCGCTCGTCGACTGCGGACTGGACTTTACCAACCTCTCGCTCTTCCCTACAAATATGCTGTGGGTGTCGCCGGGCCTACCCGCATCGAGTCAGTCGGCAAACATCCCGGAGCCACTCCGCCCGACGGCCCTTCAGGTTTCTACCCCTCACGAGCTCTGGATTGACCTTATTCCTGATCCTACGTTTCGCGACAATGTCCTGGCAGCGGTCCGGGACGACCTGATGGATCCCTTTGACTTTCAGGCTGACCTGGCTGGCCACATTTGCAGGGACAAGTATACGGAGCACAAGAAGAGGACCCGTACCAGGCTGTGCTGGGGTGGCGGCGACCCCCAGGAAGGAGATGTGATGCGTAGGCTCGATGAGCCGGGAATTGTTGTATGGAATGACCCCTGGTGCCCTCAAGGGTACGAGGTCACGGAAGCCTTTCTCAACAAGTGGGCGTTTCTCCTTCGAGGGTGCTGGGATCTCATGGCAGCGACCAATCGATGGAGGGCTCTCCGAGGAGAGGATCCGCTGCTGTTGTAAATGATGAGGTCGGTCGTAAGAGGGATGTGCCTACTTCGCCCCGTGGCGGTCAAATACGCATGTATGCAGTTTGGCGATGACAGTTGTTTTGATAGCTTTAATTCAATTTATCTCCTTCTCGTTGAATAAAGTCACATCGGGGGATTCTTGGTTGTGTGCTTTGGAACGGCAATACTTTCGTGGCCGAAAGCCTACCGGATGTAATGATCTTCTCCTGGCAGTCCCTGACCCAGCGCTTCTGTTACTAGACAGAGTGCAATAGAATAGTTGTGCATTTTTTATTTATATGAGCCATGTAACCCCAAAACGCGGTGTGATGAGAAAGTAGAGTTTTAGAGGAGAAGCCGAGTTGTACGATATCCTTACGTACTTGTGGCATAAAGGGGAGTATTTAGCAGAAGCAGCTGCTGTTCGACTCAATGACCGAGTTTACAAGCCATCGCAGTTAAATTTAAAAGGTACTATGAGCTGTGATAGCCCTTGATAATGCGGCGATGAGCAGAATGTAAGAAAGGAGCGACTGCTACGACTCCCGACTCGTCGTCTGGGCTGAGTTATACCTGCGTTGTTCGTACAGATTCAGACTCTCTATTGTGTGGAGACAGCTATGAGTCAAATAAGCGTGTCGGCCAGAATACCGATCTCTCTGCCTCTTGTAGCGCATTGTGCTCCTCTGTGCCGACCTACCACGCTGAGGCCAACAAGGTCGGGAGCCTACACAAGCTTCCGGTGGATGGGGCGTTTCTTGGCGGCTCTGGGCTTTTAACCCGCGGGCTGGAGAGCCTAAGAAATATGGTAAAGGCTACTATAACGGCCCAAAGAATGGTGCAGAGCACGTACCCTCAGCTAACTACTTTATTGAGACCCGAGCCAGTCCTCAATCTTCGGGCCGGTGATCGGACACGAGTGAGATGTAATACCCAGAGCTGCGTGGCGTTGTTAGCAACGAGAAACGTCGAGAAATCCCGACTCTAGGCATGACTTGTGAATGCGCTCCGATGGTAGCGAGTCTGTCTTGTCAAAAGTCCTCCCACCTTTACTCATCCCTATTCGGGGAACAGACGGAGTCTGACAAGGCGTTCGTGGCTTGCCGAGAAAGGCCCGAGAAGGTGCAGTAGAAGGAAACGTTTACTTGGCTGAAGATGGGCGAAATCGTGCAAGGGGGCGCCACGCCGGTCTGTGGCGGGCGCGAGAATGCGGATGTCGGGTCATGTCGCTTGGTTGTCTCTCATCCTCTGCCGATTCTCAAGTCGCTGCGCCAAGTGCCTGACTCGCGCCTCGCTTAGCCTCGTACGCGCACATGGCAGTATACCAGAAAAACGACGCTGCCTCTTTCCAGGTCCCGTAACCGCTGGGCTATTGACGATTAGCCACGTTCCTAGGCATGCACCAGGAGCCGGAAATAGCAGATGGGCTGCAGAGTTCGGGATTCCCTCCGCACTTTTCCACTGCCCACCATGAGGATCCAGGAGTCGAGAGATGGGATGACAGCTGAAGGGGCAAGCATCACCGTGCTTTTCTTTCTCCATTTAAACTCAGCAGTTGCCGGGGATGGGGATCGTGGGGGGCCTTTTGCACGGACATGTCAGCTACGATGCAGAAGCCATTGATCTGCATGGGAAAGAAGCCCTGTCCCCTGAATCTAGATCTTCGATCTGTGCGTTGATTGGCCCATCATGAGCCCAGTATTCATCTTGCTCCCCGGCAGTGCTAGGGCGGGTCACCTATCAGTGAGTCTCTCGGCCTAGATGAATTGCAACGTTGTCATTTGCAATCTTGATTCTCACCCCATGTTTCAACATGTCATTCAACGGCTCATGATACGGCTTCTAGCGCGAAGCCGGCCTAGGAGATGCAACCCTTTGCGTTTAGTCAAGTATTGTGGCTTGCTCAGTCCGCCTCCCTAAGCTACATTCCCCTCTCCTGCCCCTGTATCACCCACTCCCTTAGTTGTGCTGCCGAGTCAAGCAGGGTGGAGAACTCATGAGATGCATGCCGCAGGGAGTAGGGGACTTTCGAGCACCAGCGCGAGTATCTCATGAATTACCTACATCAGCTATGGGGCTCGCCATGCTTAGCTTGCCACGTCAAAGCTGAGACCTGTTAGTCTCTGCCGATCGTAGTGCTCCAGAATCGCAATCTGATTCTTAAAGCGCCCCCCTCCCAGCTGAATGCTAGCGAGCTTCTGCATCCGTACCGCGGCATGGGAACCCCCTTTCTCCCCTTCGACGGTTGCGCGACAGTCTCACGATGGCCTCGGCTGGAGATATCAAGCTGGCTTCCATTGCCTTTGGGTTCACCCTTGGCTTTGGTTTCCTCACAGTCTGGGAAGCCATCAAGCAGACAAGACGCAACCGGAGCCCCTTGCGCAGCCCATACATCTACATGATCTGGGGCGAGATTGCTGCCAACATTGCCATTGCCATCATCGGATCCATATTCCTGGACGGTACTATAGGACCGACGTACGCCTTCCTTTCCATGCGTGAGATTCAGCTTTCGGGAATCTGACACTTGTCTTAGTATTCCCACACTTTTCTTTATCCTCTTCTTCTGGGTCCTGGAGGTCCAGTTGCTCATGCAGATTATTGTCAACCGAATCGCCATCATCGCCGAGCACCGAGACGTAATATGGAGACTCAAATGGGGCACGGCGTTTTTGATGACCTTGATCAACATTGCAGTATTCATAATATGGATTCCAAGCCACACAGTCCCGCCTCTTCACCCAGCGTAAGTAACAGCATCAGACACGACAGGTGTCTTCCTCACGGGATATCATGCTAATGTACCATAGGTTTGTCGGAATAAACGGCGTCTGGGATCGTGTATCGAAAGTTCTCATCCTTATCATCGATGCCTACCTCAATTGGCATTTCCTTAGAACCGTCCAGAAGCGTCTCCTCGAGCAGAGTGGTTTGACCAAATATGCCCCGCTTGTGAGCTTCAACGCGAAGCTGATGATTGTTTCCATCGCCATGGATGTAAGGACACCAAGCCTTCCACCTTTGGAATTGCTGCTGATTGCTATCTAGGCCATGCTGGTTGGCACCATGTTCCTCAAGAACGGAATTGTCTACATCCAGTTCCATCCAGTTGCTTACATGGTCAAGCTCAACATTGAAATGTCCATGGCGAACCTCATTACCCGACTTGCCAGGAAAGGCCGATCCGACCAGGATTATCCCTCCAATTCCAACCCGAATCATCAGAGCGAAGGAACAAAGATGCAGTCTCAGAGCCATGGGGCGGGGTGGACTCACGAGCGCGGTGTTCCCTTGTCTCACAGGTCCCAGGTTGTCGCCGGCGGCTCCGAGGATGATCTCCCTGGGCTAGAATCTGGAATCCATAGGAGAATGGATGTTGACATCACGGTAGAGACCGATCCTGATCCATTCAGGTCCAAGTGGGATAGCGGTCATCCCAGAGGTCCTAAGCGGGTGGATGATGAGCAGCCCCTAACGGCAGATGCAGGCCATCCCAAGGCTGTCATAGTTATTGAGCACAGGAAACGAGAAGGATCAACAACTAGCGCAGATTCATAGACTGGGTTCAATTACAATACCCATGCATCTAGGTCCATTATTTCGTAGTTTGCCGTGCCAGTCTTGATTAAGCGATCTCCGTCCCAACGAAGATGTTCAAATACCATCAGTCTTTCCATCAGCACCTGATAATATCCAACTGATCTGGAAACTTACTAACATAGATAATGGTGTGTCGAATAATAGCTTACTGGTAAATTCAGCCGATGGTCAGTCCTAAACAGTCTACAGAACTACTGCAACACAAATGCAGTATCATGAGGGAGAATGATATTTTTCTTCTATATTAAACTGCATTCATATGAATTACTAGCCTTGAACTTCTGTCTCACTTGAAAAATCTTTGCTGAATTCATAATCCTTATAGCCCATGTTAGGATCCGTGATGTAGAACGTCGTTCGGTCATATGCAGTCAAGGGAAGACCCTTGCGGATACGATATACCAGGTCAGGGTTCGATACAAAGAACCTGCCAATAGACACGAGCACATCATACTTTGCGTACTCCCCATTCACGGCCTCGTTGACATTGCTGGCGTTGTAGCCTCCAGCAAGGATGACGGGGCTCTGGTTGTCCCATATCTTGAGGGCGAACTCGAGACCCTCCTGCCTCTCGCAGTCAATGTTGTTGACGACCCGAGACTCAATCAGGTGGAGGTAAGCGAGATTGAAGGGCTTCAGGCGAGTAACGGCATCGGAGAACTGTGCTTCAGCTGCGCTGACTTCCATCTTCATTCCCTGCCACTTGTTCCAAGGGCTGAGGCGGACACCAACCCTGTCGCTTCCGATGGCTTCGCATACAGCCTTGGTGACTTCAACCAAGAATCGGGATCGGTTCTCGACACTGGATCCCCAGCTGTCCGTCCTCACATTGCATACGTCTTGGAGGAATTGGTCGATGAGGTAACCATTGGCACCGTGCAGCTCAATACCGTCGAACCCAGCCTCCATACAGTTCTTGGCCGCCTGGGCGAAATCCGCAACGCATTGCCAGATCTCGGCCTCTGTCATTTCTCGGGGAACCTCAGCTCCAATCTCCATGGGTGTTGGGCTGGAGCTGACAAGGTCCTCTCCAAGCCAGTGACCAGCACGGCCGGGGGCGATAAGTTGGCAGAACATGCGGCATCCCTTGGCATGAACAGCGTCGACAACCTTTCGCCATCCTTCGATTTGGGGCTTTGTCCAGACTCCGACAAGGTGTCGCCTCGCGCAGTGCCGGGGTGAGATGTGGGTAGCCTCGGCCACGATCAGGCCTCCTGGGACACAAGCCCTCTGTGTGTAGTATTCGACAGCCTCTGGGAGAATGACGTTTTCAGCATCGGCGCGGCATCTTGTCAGTGGCGGCATCACAATGCGATGCTCCAACTGACACTGTCCGACCTTGATTGGTTGAA
Source organism: Stachybotrys elegans (assembly GCA_020746835.1). Classification (NCBI taxonomy): domain Eukaryota; kingdom Fungi; phylum Ascomycota; class Sordariomycetes; order Hypocreales; family Stachybotryaceae; genus Stachybotrys; species Stachybotrys elegans. The sequence continues at coordinate 480,485 of JAGPNK010000017.1, forward strand.
AGAGCTTGGATGACGCCATCTCGAATGCCGCTTTTGTAGTGTAGTGTGATGAGCGGGTAAGCCTCGGTTGAGGGATAGTTAATAACGTTGATTCGGTGAGGTTGCTCCCAACTGTCAATTACAAGGGAAATCTTTTTAATGACGATCTAGGGAAAGGGTTTAAAGCAACGACTCGCCTTCTCGTGGCCAACCAGCATTTATAGGCATAACGACTAGTGGTCATATTGGGTCACGATTAGAGGCTTCCCTTATCATGGTCCACTCAATAACGGCTTCTTATCCACATGGCGACCCTTGCCGCCTATGAGATCTTGGCTTCGGGTCTTTCTTGTTGTGGGCCGAAGCCGACAGCACCGTCATGAGAGGTTTAGCCAGTGGGTGGCAGGCGTTGTAATTTGTCACAAGTGGGTGTGGCGGCGTTCGGACTGTGGTTCCCGACCCGGCGGCTCTTTTTCTTCCGAGTCCGATGACTTTGGATGCGATAACGAAAGAACTAACAAATACGGCCGGACATAATCTACCCTACCAGTCCCTCTTTCTCCACTGCTCTATACACTTCCTCAGGATTCCACTATTGATAATGTCAAATTTGCTGCCGATAGCTTGACTCCTGCATTCTGTCCTGCTCGTGTCGAATGAAAGCCCTCGTCTTCCTGGTTTGTCGTTGTCGTACTTCTCGGCGAAGAAGTCCAATAGCTTAATTGCTGGATTCTTGAGGGCATCTTGATCACCGTGTCTCAGTCTGCTCACCCATTCTCTCTGAGAAACAACTTCAAACTCAAGCCCGCTCTCCCGGAGCGCCGGGAGAAGATCTTCTGTCCAAAAGAAGGTCCGAGGGTTTTGCATATGATAGACCACATCAGGTCCATCTCTTCCTCCGTCCAGATCAATGGACTTTGCGAACGGCTTGTCAGTGCCACTTAGTTCGATTGCAGCCTGGGCGCAGATATCCACAGGAATCCAGCTGGGTGTCTCATTGAGAGCTGGCAAGGCTCCGATGGTAACAGCGCTCTGGATCATAAGTGAGATGGCCTCCGTCGCGTTCCAAATGCCTTTCATTGAGTCTCCCACAATCTGGCCAGAACGCAACACTCGCGCATCAATGCCCGTTGACGCAGCTGCAAGGCGGCAAATATGCTCTGCAACCCACTTGCTGCGCGCGTATCCTATTGGCTGCGCATGCGACGGGTCGTCAATGTAGGTCTCGGGTACAGTTGCCGGTACGGGTATTGCCGCGGCTGCGGAGACGGACGAGACAAACGCGAACCGAGCAGGCTGGTAAAAGGGGACAGAAAGACAAAGGTCGATAAGGTTTCGTGTACCCCTGATATGCGGCTCCATTGATGTGACGCTAAGGTTGAAGTTGACTGGCCATGCGCAGTGAATAACGCTGGTTACCGAAGCGCGCAGCTGAGCAAGGATGTATGACGAAAGGCCCAGGTCTTGCTGGCCAAGGTCCGAAGGTAGCGCAATTATCTTGCTGAAAGCATGATTTGGAGGAGCAATATGGTCGAGGCCCCGAGAAGATAAAGAGGAGCATACCCGCGACATTGCATCGGCGGAATCTGCAGCGCGTACGAGACAGTAGACATGCTTCACATGACTAAGTTCTATGAGCTGTGACAGAATATGGGCTCCTAAAGAGCCGGTGGCACCAGTCAAGAGCTATGCTTCTATGTCAGTTTCAACTTTGGGACATTTGATCCGGCATCTTACCACAACGTCGCTGCTGGGGGTCGCTGGGCCGCCAACAAACGGCTCAAAGTTACCGTACTTCTGCACAAGTTGTCGCATGACGGAAATATCATCTCCTTGCTCGAAAGAAGTCCCGCTTGCGAGAGAGTGAAGGAATATCGCCAGTTTTCTGATGCTTGGGTACTCAAAGGCAATGTTATTTCCAAGGGCCTGTCCTCCAAGATCCAATTGGCGCATCAGATATCCTCGAGTCATGATAGCCTGAAGACTGTCCATTCCAGCAGAGAAGAAGTCAGTGTCGGGCTCGAGACAATGGATCTTGATCTTTTCCTTAAACAAGGTTGACAAGTAGTCGATGAGGCCCTCTTGATCCAGCCTCACTCGAGTGTCGCCTCCTGAGTCTGTATCGGGGGTTTCAAACCGGGTATAAACAGCATCGATCAAGGTAGCAAACTGTTTGTATGTTGCTGCCCTGATCATAGTGCCTTTGTCCGTACGCGGGTATTGGGTTCCGTAAGGGAGCACTTCAACCATCTCCCGAGGGATCTGACTAAACTTCTCGGCACTCTTATTGGCAGCTTCCAGGCTGGGTGCAAGGAAATCAAGATACTTCTCCCTCTCAATGCTAGACGTGCTCTCGCTGGCAACCACCAAAAGTCCAGGGAATGCACGTCCGACACCAAATACTAAGCATTCGTGAACGATCTCATCCTGGCGTATGCGATTCTCGATAGGCACGGGCAGCACCTTCTCGCCGTTGACAAGTGTGATGCGGTCGTCGAGTCGGCCAACAAACTTCCATGCATCAGGAATCGTAGGATGCGGGCTGAAGCAGTCTCTCGTGTAATAGGAATTGGGCGGATCGTCCGAGTTGGACATGACCTTGGTAGGTAGTCCATCAAGAACAACGCATTCGTACTGGTTATCGCCTAGAGGAGCAAAAAATAGGTAGGGCTTGACCTTGGGTAGAGGGCGGAGGTAATTCCAAGTCGGGTCGTTTCTTTCACGCTTGGAGATCATGAGCTGTCCCATTTCTGTCTGGCCATAATGACTTATCAGGCATACCCCCTTCTTGACGAGGAGATCCCCCAAGTCGTCTGGAGTAGGGCTTCCGCCAACAATGACGACCTTGCATTTTATCAGCTCTTCAATTCCCTCTTCCGACTCGGCGAGTAGCTTCAAGGTGTAGGGAACTGCGTGGAAGCTTTCTGGCTTCATTGCCCTCATGGCTGCCACCAAGTTTTGGTTCGTCAGTGGCAGCGCGGCATTCGTGAATGCCGTTTTCTGATACGCCGTGACCCCGCGAAAAAATGTCGAAATGCCCGAGTTGTGGAAAAGAGGCGTCGTGATCATGGCTCGAAGGCCACTCCCTAGTGCATAGTTGCCCAAACAAGCCGAGTGTGTCTGGAAAATGGGCTTTGGAAATCCAGTGCTGCCGGATGAATGGATGATGAAGGCGACGCAGCTTGGCTCGTCAACCAGCTCAGCTTCGCGAACAAATCGGGGTTCCGTTATCTCTGTGTAGCCTTTTCGACCAAGCAGCGGAAAGCTCTCCAGTGGACGGATGGACTGAAGCTCGGCAACAGTCTGCGACCATGGCTCCGTCGTCACAATTTTTTCGCATCCCGTTTTATCCATGAGGGCTGCATAAGCTTCGGTTGACAGTCTTGTCGATAGAAACAGAACTGCGAAGCCCATCCTAGAGAGAGCAATCATCGAGATGGCATAGTCAAGGCTTGAAGGTCCCAATAGAGCAACTACCTCGCTCTTTGCACTTGTCTTCTCCTATTCCCACCGTTAGATCCCTATACGTTCCCGAAGCACATTGACTTTTGACTTACTCGAGGTTTTAATCCCAAATGAGATAGCTTCTTGGCCACTTCATCGGCAAAGTTGTCCAGATCTCTTGCCGTATATTCCACCCATTCGCTGTTCTCGTCCGGATAGGCGATCAAGAGTTGGTCAGGTATGACCTCAGCTCTCTGCAATATAAGCTCGTTAATCGTCTTGGGCTTGGGGTGTCTCTCAGACAGCCTGATTACTGGAGCCGATGACATGTAGCCACCCTCCGTGGTGGCTTGCTCTAGGCTCGTCACTACCCTTGCCATGATGCCTCAATATGGTGGATGTTGTGAATTCACCCAAGACAAGTATCTTCGTCAGTGCTATTCTTCGAAACTGCCGCAGTTCACAAGTTACTCATTAAGTGGTGGAATAATGTCGGTCATTGCAAGAGCTTATCAATGCATACTTGCATTACTTTTAGCATGTGGTTCGCGGAGCAAACGGGTCACTAGATCCGAGTGATCACGCGGATTGAGGCCGATCATCCGCTGTTGTGGCACCGAGGCTGTTCATTGCTTGCTTTTCCGAAAGAGGGGAAATAATGTGAAGTGGAGGTGGGATTCGCCGTCTCAATGCTGACGGACGGTTGTGGTTTCGGAAAAGTACTTATGCCGCATTTGCGCCGGAATTGGAAGAAAGTTTCTTAACAGGAGCCGACCGAATGACCATTCGCGGCAGCCAACTGTCTCAATCCACACTGGCCGAGTTACGATGCCGACAGATCCGCAAATGATAGCTTGCTAGCCTTGAGTATCCTCGGCTCGGGCTGACGACTTGTGGACCAAGACTTACCGATCCTTGCACGTAGTCCCTCGGATATTCCAACGGGTCCCGATCCATGTAAAGTTGGGGAAACCCTGGATGTAGTGACCTGACGGCGGCCATGTCAAGCGATCAACCATATGTACTAAACAATAGAGTGATAGCACAGAAATTCCAGACCACATGCCACAGAGAATGCTGGTTTTCGACACACGTTCTGCTCCCCATTGCTGAACATGCCGAAGGCATGGTGCCTGGTCATACGTAGCTTCTCTGGATAGCTGACTATGTTCTTTAGGCACAAGATTCGGACTTTTGAGCAACACTGATGGATACGTGGAGAAGTGGTAAAGGGTCAACGTGGGGAAAGAACCCGGGGTATCAAGGTCATATCATGCCTCAAAGTCGGTAGTCAACCGGTTCTCCAGGTTGCCGTGATGGCAACGTGGGGAAGTGAGCTTGAGCCATCCACTTTGCAAACTAAGTCCTCCACATGGCTAGTCGTCCCGGGATGTTGATCTGGGGAAGTGGAAGGGCTACCTGGACAATTCTTGCAAGGGGGTGAGAGGGACTCTACCTACCCAGCCTTGTGTATATATACGTCGATCCATCATTCTCTCTTGGTTTCGACCAACTCTTCAAAAAAGGTGATCAGAGCGACATCGCTCATCCGTCTACAACTACCAAGCACCAGAACTTCCTCGCGCCCAGTTCTCTGCGCCTTGGCCATATCTCTAGCCATGACGGCCGTCGACTCAAAGCTCATCGGCCACCGTGGCAACTCCATAAAAGGCATCCTAATCGGTGTGACTATCAGTCTGGCAGGGTAAGAAGTGCTCTTGCGACCCGGTGTTATCCATCCTTGTACTAAATGTGTTGCCCAGGTTCATCAATGGTATCGATACGGGAATCATTGCCAGCACGATTGCGCAAGACACATTCAAGCTCTACATGTACGGAGAAAGCATGGAAAATGCGTCCCTCAGAGCTGGCATTGTCTCTGGATATTACGCCGGATATGCAGTTGGCAGTGCTGCATCCGCCTACTGCATGGATAAAATTTCCCGGCGCTGGACTCTATTTCTTGGCTCCGTCATCAGTGTCATAGGTGCCGTTATTCAAACAGCAGCCATAAATCCCACCATGATGATCCTGGGAAGAGCTCTGAGTGGTGCCTCAAGTGGCTTGGTGTATCCAACAGCTCCTGGTACGTCGCCTGCTTCAATATCCGTGCCTCGTGTTGTGCTAATGCACTTCCAAGTGTACCTGGCGGAGTTGAGCGCCCCCGAGAACAGAGGCTTTCTGGTCGGTCTCAAGGGCCTCATGAATACTTTTGGCTTCGGTATAAGTAATTGGATCGGCTATGGAGGTAGCTTTGCCGTAGGCGACCTCCAATGGCGCATTCCTCTGGCCACGCAAGCCCCTCCAGCGCTTCTCTTGGCAATTCTCTGTTTCTTTTTGCCCTATTCGCCACGGTGGTGTAAGTTTGCTCTATATGCAATCCGTCCCGCCAAGTTCAGCCGACTGACAGACTTCCCAGTGGCGCAAAAGGAACGATACGACGATGCCAAAAAGGTCATGGAGTACCTACACTCCCACCGAACGTCCGAGTTCATTGAAGAGGAATACAAAAGCATGTACGACCAAATTCGACTGGAACAGAGTCAAAGGAACTTGAACAGCTTCAGTTCCCTCTTCACTCGCCGGTATGCCCGACGCCTACTATTGGCTTGTCTTACTGTCAACATGATGAAGCTCTCTGGTTCAAATGTCATCAACAACTATCAGTCCGTCATGTATAACTCGTTGGGTTATGAGGGCCAACAGGTACTCCTAATTGGTGGGCTCTATGGCTTCATGGCCATCATTGGGCAAATAATCAACGTCTTCTTCATTGCCGACCACTGGACCCGACGAACTACTCTGATCAGCGGCTATGTTACGCTGGTTGTTCTGCTCGGAGTCCTCACAGGTCTATCCGAGAGATTCTCAGATGACACTAACCCTCATGGGTCTCGCGCCGGTGTCGCTTTCATCTTCCTCTTCTCTTTTGCTTTCTCATTCTTCTTCAACTCGGTCAACTGGACTATTTTGTCAGAAATTATGCCACTACATATCCGCGGCGTCGGTGTTGGGTACGTCACCAGAAATTCCAGAAACTGTACCATGAATGTATCGCTAACACTGACTGCAGATTTGCCGTATTCACTCAAAGTATCACGGCTATCTGGTTGAGTTACGCAGCTTCCATTGCGTTTGATGCTATCAGCTGGAGATTCTACTTTGTCTTTATTGCTTGCAATGCTTTCGCGGGTCTGGCGTATTACTTCTTTCTTCCAGAGACTCGATTCCTCACGCTGGAAGAAGTTGCGGCCAAGTTTGGTGACGAAGTGGTCAACCCGATGCACAAAGACCTTATTTCGGAGGACACAGCCGAGAGCACAGATAAGAAGGACGTAGTCCACGTGGAGGCTGAGAAGAAAGACTAGGAGGAATGCAGATATGTAACGAATAAATGTCTATTTATCTTACGGCTCGATTTAATGCTCAGCATCATGGCGAAGAGGATTTGGTGAATGCCAAAGAGATGAAGGCGTTAACGATCGCAAATATTGTCGTAATGCCTAGTGCCACTGAGGATGCACAACGCCGCCTATTAATGCACTTTGTATCCAGATAGAGAGGCCATCGCGTCATTATAAATGGTTGGTACAGCATTTGCGGTATTCGCTAACTCGGGAAATACAAAACCCTCCTCATCTCATATCCGGAGAACTCAAGGCTCCTTTCCCATCTACATAAAAAGACTATCAAATGCACTATCCATGAAGATCGTTTCCAGACCATCAGTTCCACCAGTAACCTGCGGCCTCGTTAGAACTTGTAGACATATCGAACGAATGGGTGCTCACCAATGAGTCGAACTGACCCCAGCCTGTCATCTGCGCAAGGCTGTCACCTATTTCAGTGTCACCGAACAGCAACTGCTCGCCTTCATATGTAGTGCCCATTCGATTGGATGGCGTGACATGCGGGTCAGACGGTGCTCCTTCGCTCCTCTGGACCGTTGCAGAGTTAGGTACAGGTTGATACGAGTCGTAAGTCTGGTTCGCATTGGGGATAACCGTAGATAGTTGTGTGTTATCTTTCTCGACCTCGTGCTCTGAAAGCGAGTTGCTGTTTACAACGATCGTACCCCCTGCTTCTGGCGTAGTTGCCGTTGCTAGGAAGTCGTTATTCCGTAAGACTTCTAATCGCATCTCCTGAAGCACTACACCGTAGCGTTGAGTTAATGATCCCTTGATAGCTATACTTTCGATTTGGTGGTGGCATCTAGAGGCAGCTTCAAAATAGCGAATGTAGGTTTCTGGAGCCTCCCATCGCTGCTGTATCGCATACACGTAGAGAACGACTACAGCACTAAAGCCGTAATAAGGGATGAACTATCATGCTTAGTCCCTTGTAGCACGTTCCTTTCGTGAGCGACTTACAAACAATGTGCTGAAAAACTGGCCTGCACCATTCATACGGTCAATCAGCTGCACGATCTTCATTGCCGCATCGAGACACCTCTGCGTGTTTCTTTCTAGCTGAGGCTTTCGAGAGCTCAGTCGCCTTCGATTGGCACTATAGTTGGCCAGACTGGCAAAGGTGTTCAGTAGGAACGGGCGGTGAATCAAGACAAGAGCATGCCAGAACGCGAGTTTCAACACGTCTCGCTGCCGGAGGACGAGAGGAACGAAGATATTGAGGTCTCCATCTGAGTCGAGAAGAAAAGACATGTCTTTCCACCAGTCTTCTAATTGTTTGGTGAATTTCTCCGCCAGGTGGAAATGCTGCTCTATCGAAGGCGGGTGTATGCCGTAGATGGACCGGAGTATTTTGACAACAATCCGAGAGAGCCTAAACGCCGCAAAAGTCAGCATGACTCTTTGTCAAATCAGAGCAAGCAGTGTAGTACTTGTGTTGTGCGACAGGCGCGGATAGTATCGATGGAGCAACAATACTCGGTACCGACAGCTGATGACAGCCCAGCTGAGAGTCATCCACGCAAACGGGCAACTCCTGATCAATGTCTTCGTCGTGGAATGTCATTGGTCGACCAAGCGCGGCACTGAGGTACGCGTTCAAGGTATACGCGCACCAAAAGGTTCTCTTTCGACACTCGAGGTCTATGTGGTCAGTGTTACCGCCCGAGGCTTTTATTTCCACCCGAGATTTACGATGTATGCCAAGGGCCAGTACCAAGTGAGCAGTGATGCCAAACAGAGTCCAGCAATGGTTGAGTCTCGAGTGCGTAAGGAGATAGAAGCACTGTGCCAGACGGGCTTGAACACTCGTGAGTCGTATTTTCCCCTTCTCTCTTGAGAGCTGGTGCTCGGCAACGGAGAAGTATCGAGCACTAGAATCTTTCAGCGTGACAATAACTATCGGAAGAGTATAGGAAAATCCTGCCTGGCTTCTATTGCCTTACTCACCGGCACTTCACTGGTCCGAGACTCTCTGCCAGTAAAGTTCGTGGCAATAGCAAAGATCATGAAAAGAAGGGCCGTGCGGCTAGGTGCGGCTTCAGGATCCAGCATAGCACCGCTCGTCATGTACATTTCGTCCAACCAAGCCTCGATGGTAGGCCGGTGGCAAAATCGGTGTGTTGCTGATGCCAGGTCAAAGTAGCGACGGACCAGGTCCACAGCCTGTGGCTTGGGTGGTAATATGGCAAATGAGACATCACCCCCAGGGAGCGGTAGGTCGCCGAATGTAAAGATGGATGAGCTGGAAGATCCAGACGACTGTTGTTGAAGCTTCTTTTGGATTCGCAACAAGAAAGAAACACTAGAAGCCGGTCCAACATAGTGTCCTTGCTGATCTGTCTGTGTTCTTTCAGGGGAGTTTCGAGATGACTGAGGGACTGAGATTGAAGGATCCTCGTCGACTGTTCGGTTCGTGCTTCCAAGACGCCGCCCGGGAGAGTCTTGGCGCATATCTTGATCGACTGTTAGCAGCGACGGTCGCCGACCTTCCTCATTCGATACGGAGGGCCAAGGTCTTTGTTCGTCAGAGGTACCGCCTGCACTACCCGGGTCCTCTTCCGGGACCCTCGCTGATGAAAGCGGTGGGCTGATCGCGTCTATTGGATAAGCGTTGTGGCTGGTGTCAATTGCAATCGCAGGGAGCTGGCCTCGTCGATAAGCAGCGGTGAAGCGGCACTCCAAGTTGAGTTGTGCGCAGAAAACGCAAGGGAACCTGCCTGAACATCTCGTTTTGCGACTAAGCGAGCGCGGTGTTAACATATACCCTTTATTTCAGTCTATTGCCGTTGGGTACTTACGCCTTGCATCGATCGCACGCTCTACTGACGCGAGTACGAACGTTGCTAGTCTTGCTCCGTTTCGGATGCCGAGAGCGGCCCGCGAGTTCACCTGCGCCACGATGAATGCTGTTCCGATTACGATGGGGTTGGGCTTGGTTGTCCATGATGTAGTATAGTGTGCGTCCGAGAAAGTAACCTAGATGGATCGGAAAGCTGGGTCGGGTGTGTAATGATGGGCCTTGAGAATGCCACGGTCGACGATGTAAACGTAGATTGGGCCGATACTCGGTCAGCAGCTTCAGGTGAGGCCGAGGGGTGGATCAGCACCGTGGGGAAGACCTTGTCAGCTCCCCCGCAATCTGGGTGGTAAAGACGCGGAGAATGAAGGGAGGGGATACTTGGTCGCAATTCCATATTGGAGCGCGGTTCGGTCGAGTTCTTGGGGTTAGGAAAGGGCAACGAGGCCAGGCAAAATTGTTCGGGGAGTCGTCTTTCCAATGGATGATATGGACCAGCGAAGAATCCCACTCTTGCAATCACTTGTCTATGCCTACAAAGAAGGATTCTTAACGAGTACAGAGAGACAAGAAGTCTCGGGACGTAGAAACTGTCCCCCCCACCACTTCCCCAAACATGTATAAAGCCTTTGCATAGATGGGGGTACGGGGTGTGAGGTCCTTTTCCGACACACTTGTTCGCGGGCGCATCACTTATCCATAACCATCAGTCGCCAGGTTCCAATAAAGAGTAAGACATCTCATTGTGGGGTTCTATCTTTGACTTGAAGCTCTATATCCAGCATATCAGCTGTCTCCCCGACGTCCCCTCGTCCATACGCAGGCATTGTTGTGCTGGCAACCATTCAGTCTCTCATGTGAGTGCACGAGACATTAAAACTTCTCGTTATTCGTGTGGGACACCACGGCTGTGTCGCTGGCGCTGGTGCGGTTGTTCAGGTCATCCGCGGACTCATGGCTCGACTCTTCGAGGGTCTCTGACGTCTTGGCCTTGCGTCGTAGCCATTTGTCGTCAATGAAGCGCACGATGGCAAGGACGAGAGCAAAGCTCAACACGCCGATGTTGATGGAGAAGCCTCGCCTATATCGCACGTCTCCTGAGCGGAAGATTTGAGCACCGTAGATACCCGCGATGTTGGCTCCCATGATGACCCTACAGTGTGTTAGCTTGTTGATGGGCTTCAAAGGACTAGTTACGTACATTGCCATGGCCAAAGCGCGCTCCTCGGAGTCCGTGCAGGTGAGAGACAGCCACGCGATGTTGAGGGGATGAGCAAATGTGCCAAAGGTTTGCGTCCAGACAACGCCGAAATACCGAACGCCTTGGGCGTTCAGCTCGGTGAAAACACGATTAAAGATCTGACCCAGAAGGTTCATCGACATCGCAACAATGACGGTCTCTCCACGCTTATTGCTGAAAGTTAGTTAGCATTTGAGAGAATAGTTGAAGCTTTGTGGACTTACTAGTGATCGGATACGAAACTGAAAAGGAACGACACCGGCATCTGGATGAAGAGTCCCACAGAGGCCATAGCATTGCTCCTCAGACCAGTGAAGCCAAAGCTCCTGATAATCGTCGGGGAGTACGTATCGAAGGCTCGCTGCGGGCCGTTGTTGGCGAGGGAGAAGAGGACATGGCACCATACTCTCCAGTTCGTGAACTTCGATACTGTCAGCATCTGTAAAACATATGGCGGGTGTGGTGAATAAACTTACCGCCTTCTTGAATGCGGGGCGTCCGATCTTCTTCTTCTTCTTTCCCTTCATTGGGTCGTCCCTGATGACACGAGTTCGCAGAATGTGAAGCTCGCGCTCCGAGAACCAGGTGAACTTAGGCAGGAAGGTGCTGTGGGGGTTCTTGAAGCTATCCGGGAGACAGAATCCGAAGATGAAGCCACCCAAGATAGTAAAAGTACCCATGAGCGCGAAGAGCCAGAACCAACCGGATCTGCCGCCCACGCCTCGCATGTGGAGAATGCCATATGCCAGCAACTTGGATGAAGCCTGGCCAAACTGGTTGCCGAAGTAGAAGAACATAACTCGCTTGGCCGTCTCTCGTCTGGTGTACCAGGTTGAGAGAGTCCACAAGCCACCAGGGATAAAGCCAGATTCGGTAATGCCAAGGAGGAAGCGGGTGGCAATGAAGGATCCGTAGTTGGTTTGGAAGGCTTGGAACAGGGATACAATGCCAAACAAGAAGAGCTGAAGCGTGAGCCACTTGCCGGGTCCAACACGGTAGAGGATCATGTTGGAGGGAATCTCGAAGAGCACAATTCCCAGGGACAGCATCTGCTGGCCAACGTTGAACTCGTTCTGCGTGATGCCTACATCCTCCATGAAGCTATCAGTGATGGCATTGGAAATGTTTCCACGGTCGAGCTCTGTGGCGCGTGTTAGCCACCGTCGATCGTTTGGCACTATTACAGATGGTAGTATTCAGGGGAGGCTCACGAAGACAGAAGAAACCAAGCGTGAGGATTGGCATGATGATAAGGTCGAGCCTGTATGGGGCGTGTTAGCGCCCACTGGTTAAGCTTATCTCGAGATGCGGGGTGGTGATGCTCCGGATACTTACTTGCGCTTGGCCTTGGCCTCCTCCTCCTTGGTCCAGTCGACGGGGAGTTCGGCGACTTCCTCATCTTCGAGCGTAGGAGAGCCCGGAGGCAACTTGCTGTCAATGACATTCATGATGAGCAGTGGTAAAGCGTGCCGTCTATCGTGAGATGCTGCGTTCTGCTCGATGAAGGGCTGGTGTGACGGTGGACTCGAGGTGGGTGGGCTCTTGGCTTCTTATGTGCGGCCTTTTGCATGCTGCCACACGGATCCAAATTGGTTTTTATCCAACCGGGGTAATGGTGGCATCGAACATGGATCACATGTACATATGCGCCCACGCTCAGCTTAAGCACGCAATCCTGGGTCGGGCTAAGGCGAGACCCAGAAGATGGTGTCTGGGCATCATGGATACAGTCCCCCTCGTGGCAAATTTTCGCGTCGTCGGGCCTTCCATGAGGTCAGAGACCTATCCTTCTCCGCGGGATTGTGAGCTGTCATGGACGCTGGATTCAGCTTTCAGCTTCGCCTTCTCGAGAGGCTGCACGGGCATGCCGTGGAGTTCCATGGTCCTTTCACGTAACTTATTACAAGCGTCCAGCCTAGAACGTGGGGGATCTCAGCGGCTCATCACCAAGCAGACATGGCCCACGAATATACTTTCTTTATGTCACAAGAGGATTACCAAAGGCCTGTATTGAGGGCATTCTGATGGGAGTGAAAGCATGTGGTCGCGGCCTTCTCAGTCAGAAATGTACACTGGCGTGCTTCCAGAATTTCATCGGCAGCCAAGTCTTGACGTTGCGATCAATGGCAGTCCTTTGAAGGGGCCAAGAAGTATTGGCGATCGGTCCAAGCCGTCCCTTCCGGGGCGTCTGCCTCCCGCCCGGGTCTTCTGGGACCTGGACCTCTTAGTCCCCAGGTCCAATAGTCTAGATTCACGATACCAAGTGTAAGCCCTAGACGCCACTGTTTCGGACACCCATCGACGATATTCCGGCTCGTGAAGCATCAGGTTCAGACGACGCAGCCTTCCTCTCCCAGCATCAACCCACGAGATGGCCCCTCGGCGAGAGCCGATGATCCAGATCAGCCGTCTCTGTTTCTCGTTAGGTAACACTCTTCAAGGATGGCGATGGCATGGCGCCCAGCCCCCCGTACTACATACTAGAAGTCGTGAGCAACATGCTTCTGTTGTCGTTGGTCGGACCAGGGTTATGCCGGCTGGACTTCAAGACATGGGCCTATGCACTTGGGGCTGGGCTAGTCCCTTGGCAACTCTCACAACCCAATAGGCACGGCTGCCGCACCACCTTCTCCTCTTATCTGACCCCACAATCCAGATGTCGTAGTGACGAGGGAAGATGACGCCATGAGGAGACTTTCTGTTTGGCCATCTCAACGCTGCAACCTCCAGTCCGTCCTCACCTCTAGCGTCATTAGCCCATGTGTCAAGTAAGCATATACCATATAAACTCATTGCTTTGGGGACTCGGCGGAAGCCAATTGACACTGATTTTGGTCGATCACAGCCCACTTAGTTTCTGGGGTCGTTCGCTGCTCTCACAGAAAATTCATATTCAGTGCTCAACAGGGAAAAACATTCAACGAAGCTGTCAACAACCAAGTGAATGGTACTTGAGTAGGTGTGGTCGGTCCGAGTCTTCCAGACCGGCCCCCAACCCTTACACGTCGCTTGGCGTGATTCGTTGGTGAGACATGGCTCCAGAACGAGCTTACTTGCTCGTCATTCCTTGGCAACTGATCTACTGTATCACGCAATCGCGCTCGCTACGGATAGCCAGCAGCGACTGAACGTGATTGCCCAACACCATGAATTCGTGGCGTCAATAACGGTAAGAGCTAGCAGAGCTGAAGTGCTTCGGTCTCTGTTTGTGGTAATTGATGGACGTGGAGGGGATGGTCATAGGGAATGGCAGGCTACTCGAGTAAAGGCTGCGGTGATAGTCTAGGCCTTGACACTTGGCAGGTCGATTCGTCATATACAACCAAGCATGAAGTAATCGAAGCAAATCAAGCGCGATTAATAACTAGCACTCACCTGATTTCATCTACTGTCATTGAAGAAAATCCACGGGTCAACACCAGCTGCTTTGTGTCACTGACCTGGCGTGCAGAGTAAAAGGGCAAGGGGGCCAGCCTCATGGCACGCCCAGACCACGGCCATAAAGCTCTGATGCTTGCAAAGTACAAAGGGGGATGGATCATAAACCTGGCTTTGCGTTAAAACTGAGCGCTATATTAAGGGCCCTGGCAAATTATCGTACGCCGTGCATTGCAACGGGGATTTCCAGGGGAGCGGTAACATCGGACCATCGCTCGTACCGATCTCCCGAGACTCTGGTTTTCGGGCTCGCTCGGAGGACCCCGTGGAAGATGGGAGCTAGCCAATTTGGATTTCTTCATTTCATTTGCCTGCTTCATATCCACAATACATCGCTCCAACTACCCCCATCACTTGAAGTGCCGGGATCCGGGAAGTTCTGGTGTGACCAAAACCGGGTCTATTGTCCAAGTCCCTTTCCACCTACTCAACCCAGATATTGTGACAGGATCGTACGATGGACTGATTCCACGTTTTCTTCTTAATCTTGTCTATACACGTTGTTTTGCTTCTGAGATGTAATGATTCTCACGCCACAGTCTCCCGCAGCGCAGCATTGCTGTTGCCAGAAGACTGAGTCTTTCTGGTGACGATGATTGAAGCAACTAAAACTCCATAAAAGTTCATGAAGAATTTTCAGTCCCTGTCTGAGCTCCAAGACTTGGCGTTCTGGAGCATGACAACATGTGTGCTTCCCATCAACAGCCGCCAAGAAGATCTAAATGGATCATGATTACGTGGTAATGCGGGAATTCCTGGTCTTGTGCCTAAAGAGACAGAAATCAGTGACTTCGAGGAGACCCCGGTGCTGACGGGCGAACTCCTCTCGCTTGCATAAACAGACGGAGAGAAGGGCAAGTATCTGCAGTTTTAAAAGACTCGAATTTATTTAGCCATGCTATGTCTGTCACACAATTACTTTAACTGGGGTTGCAAATAAGGCCGTAAATGATGGAACAGAATTAGGCATTTTGCATGGCACTAACTTCATAGAACCATAGAGGATATTTAATGGAAACGAAAATTTTAGTAGCCCTTCTGTCAGTAACCCTCCATTGTAACGAGGAGTATCAGTGACGCCAAGAAGCGTTGGAGTCGATTTCTGGCATCCGGGCTTGGCATAGGCCGATAAGCTTAATGCCAATACAACTCCCATCATACGTTACCATTCATAAAGCGTCGTTGGTCCCATCAAGAAACTTGAGTCTTGTCTCCCTTATCTAACAACCTGCTTCAATCGGTAAGATTAGATAGGGACCTCCTCAAATCCCCACAGATTGGGATCCTTCTTCCCCTCCTTCCCCGGTATGCCAAGATATTATGAAAGACTTGTCCGGCAGTTGTATCGCTAGTTTCGCGGCGATCTTCAGCGAGATGAGGGGTTGATATCATCATCGAGCCGACCACGAAGCGGTGATGGATGAGCCATTGCAGGGAGCGGGTTTCCGCGCACCAATATAAGAATGGGGAGGCGCATGTGCATAACTGAGAGATCGGAACCCGGCATTCTCAACCACACCTCGATTAACCCTCTTTCTAAAGGTGTGTACCCCCATCCAAGATTCACTATGGGTGTCACAAAGGCCATCTCAGCCTATGGCGTGGCTGCCATCTCCCTCTTGGTCTCCGGCGTTACTTGTCAACTCCAGTACGGCGAGAACTGGGCTCCAACGATCAAGGACTCCGCTCTGGTTGCACGCAATTTCCCCAATGTCAACATCACTCTTCGGTCTCCCGCATTCCTCAATCCTGAGGGAGTACCTGCCAGGTTTTCCAATGGAACCGAGGGTCCAACTGACATTGTTGAGCTCGGTAAGAAGCGTCAATTAATTGAGGAATCAGAATATCAGGACTAATTCCCTTAGACTATTTTATCCGAAATCTGGCTCGGCGCAATGATTGGATGACTTATGAAACGTCAGACTTCCTGTCTGAGGAAGGACGTGCCATCCCTTATGTTTTCCTCTCCCTGCCCGACTCGGGCGGTGACAAGCTTCGGGTCTATCTTCAGGCTGCTATCCATGGAAATGAACCTGCCGCCGACGAGTCGGTGCTGGCTTTCTTGGGAAAGATGGATGCTGAGCCGGCGTGGGCAAGATCTATTCTTGAGAAGATGGACATCAAGATCCTGCCGCGATACAACGTAGATGGCGTCGCCTACTTCCAGAGACAACTCGCTGCTAGCCTGGATCCCAACCGTGACCATATCAAGCTCATGCGCGAGCAGACGAGGAACATCAAGCGTGTTTTGAGCGAATGGAACCCTCACATCTCCATTGACATGCGTGAGTGTTATTTTGAAACATAAAAGAGTCAGACTGACCGATCTAGACGAATTCACGGCACCTACAATCTACGGCGGCAACTACGTGCATGGTGCTGACGCCCTGATCTCCGGTGGCATCAACCCCAACATTCATCAAGATATCCGGGATCTGCTCTTGGAGACCTTCGTACCTGCGATGGGGAGGAAGCTCGAATCTTACGGCATCCGTTGGGAGCCCTACGTCACAGGTCGAAGCAACAGGACCGAGGGCTCTCGTATCACGTTTACAGAAGCCGTCACTGAGGCGAGAACAGGACGCAACGCTGTTGGCTTGACCCAAACTTTGTCCTTCCTTCTTGAGATGCGCGGAATTCGCCTCGCCGACCAGCACTTCCAGCGACGCGTTTCCACGGCCCTGCTCAAAATCGTGGCCATCTTGGAACTGGCCCGCGACGAGACTGACAACGTCAAGTCCACGATTGAGAACGCTCGAGACGAGTTTATCAACAGCGACGACGAGATTGTCGTCACGGACAGCTTTGTGCTCGAGAACAGGACCTTTACCATGATTGATACCCGCAATGGTAGTGTTGTGCAGGCGCCAATCGACTTTTACAGGACAACCCCTTCTGTCGCTAATCTCACTCGGCCGAGGCCCGAGGCCTATCTCATCCCGCGTACATACGCCGACATTGCCGAGAGACTTGAGATTCTCGGCCTTGATGTCCAGAGGCTGGAATACGAATACGTTGGCACCGTAGATGCCATGACAGTGGCTACTTCGACTCTTGGTACATCCATCTACGAGGGCCATGTGATAAACACTGTCACCACCAACTCTACTAGCAGGGATATTGTGCTTCCGGCGGGCAGCTTTTATGTCAGCACGAGGCAGAAGAACGCTGCCCTGGCTTTCATCACTCTGGAGCCCGAGAACATTGACAGCTGGGTCACGTTCAACATTATTCCAGTCCCGGCCGGCCAGGAATACCCAGTCTTCCGAATTCCGCGTGAGTGAGGGCTTATATAGAACACACAGTGGAATGGCAGTTCAAATGACTGAAGTCCGATTATCTTCGGCGTGTAAAAAATAAAACGCGGCAACAGCCGTCTTGTCGTCATCATTGTTGTCATTACCAACTCTTTAAGATCCAGCCAACACCCCCAAGTCACAATAGTGAGCGTTAAATTGACTTAGGAGATACAAGTAAATCTCATGGTAAGAAATAAAATCTACTATTGGGTATTCTTTCCTCGCTATCAATATCAATGTTGCGCCGTCGCAGTCTCTGTACATCCTCACATTGCTCTAATATGGTCCGCCAGCTCCTGCTTCATCTTGAGCATACTCTCAGGCCACCATCTTTCGTCGTTCTCGCTAGGTAGATCGAGCCAGTTCTCATTTCGCATCAATGCCACGACTCTCTCGAGCTCCCACTCACCAATTCCGCCAATCCACCAGACGCCATCCAGAAGCACAACAAGCACCAGCCAGTGAGCGAATATGTTCATGGCAAGCACTTGAGTAACGCTCGGCACCCAGGTGATTCTCGAATCCAGGGCACGCGATTTCCATCTGCCTTCCACGGGGAGGATATCGAGAACGGATTGGATGAAATTGAGGAATTCGATGGGAACCTTGTTGAGGAACGACATGATGCTCCTTCTGAGCAACAGCGAGGGCACTGCGGATGTGACCCGGGCCATGTAATCGCTCAGCCACTTGGGTACATGGCTCAGACGCGCATGGGATACAATTTCCTGGCGCGTAGATGCTCTGTTTGGCGATCCGTAATCGTTTGTTGCCCGTAAGAACGTGGCCGTTACTGCATCCAACACCTCCAAAGCCGAGAGGCATGTTTGTATGTCAACATTAGAAATTGCTTCCACGTGAGAATGCTCGTCCGATTCCATGGTTTCACTCATTGTCGTTGCTCGCAGCCCTTCGTAAAATGCAATCTGATCCGCCTTGTCCTGGAGCTTACTTAAAGCACTTTTGCAGGTAGACGTAACCAATGGCATGAATAAACGCTTAGTTCCTTCACAAGGCCCATCTTGAGAGATAAAACTGCCGCTTGGTTGTGGACCACCACCAGCCAGGCGTGGCAATTCGTTGTCGGGGTGGTTTCCTTCGGGGGTATTGGATTGCGATTCGAGAAATGGATCGATTCTCCCAACAATTCCGTCGTAGGCAGCAAACGCAGCTCTGATGAGCGAGATCCACTGCGACTGCGCCGGCATCAACTCTGGGGGGAGCATCTGGTTGCTAGACCGTGCGAGATTGGCCAGATGGACTCGGACGCAATGACTGGAAGAAGCGTAGAGTACCATTAGAGCTGCATTTGCGAGGATATCCGATGAAGAGTCAACAGATGATATAGAAGCTTGGATATGCTGAAGCGCGGTATTGTGATGCTGATCGGCGAGAGCGAGGAGGGTGCGGATGGTATTGAGTTTACTGAAGGGATCCGCTGATCTCTTGAACGTATCGTAGCTTTCGCAGGACGCTGTCAATGCGAGAAGAGAAGACATGACGGGCTTGCTGCTAAAGGCCAAATTGGGGATTCCAACATGGAGTACGTAAAAGTCATCTTCATCGTATGGTACAACGCGACTCGTGTGCATCAGGTAATGGGTGAGGAGGGCCAGATCTGTGGAGCAGAGCAGGTCGCTTGATCTTGATTCCTGTGCCCAGAGGTTTGGCTCATCACCGCCTTGTACGCCGGGGAACGGCGAAAGAGATTCCAAGCGTGGGTCAATTGAAGAGGATGAGAGGCTGAGGGAATACGAGTCTGAGGCTGTCGAGGAAGGCATGTTAAAGGCGGTAGTGGCAGAGTAGCTGTCCTCGATGGCTGAGGATGGAGAATGGTCTCGACGAGGACTGGACATGTCCTTTGGAGCGACCAGATAATGGCAGTCGTAGTTTCTTGCGGCACATCGAGTACAACTTGGCTTTGCCTCATCGCACTGGTGGTTCGTGTTAGCAGCTGCTCCGAGGGCGGAATTGAGAGTCGCTCAGTACCTTCTTCCTTTGTTGCTTGCATCGAAGACAACCAAGCCTGGATTTTAGGTGCGTTCTCCGAGCCCTGAATCGTGACGGGCCCTCGTCAGTCGGGGCCGACTCCAAGGTATTTGCACTGGTACTGGCCATGATGAAGCCAACGGGGGAAGAAATGGTCGGTCGTTGTGAGCTGAGATGCTTGTATCGGATGGGCAGGAGGATGCAACAAGATAGTAGCCTATAGCTTCCTATTTATCCTAGGCATGCCGGTCGAAATTAAGTCTAAAAGTCGGAGCCTGGTCAGATTATGGTGGAGTCGAGCTGAGGATCCGTCGTCAGCAGAGGCGTAACATCAGCCCCAAAACTGCACTGCCTCCTGGATTTGGAATTTCTCGAAGATAGTTTTGCTAGAGCTCTTGAACCGGGCACTCTTGACCATCGTGACGTACGGTCTGGTGTTGAGCTGTCTGCGCAATTGTCAGGGGTGGATGCGCCGCGAGAGCTTGTGCCTTTCTGACAATTGAGAGAGAGAGAGAGGGGGAAGCAATGGCGGCGATGGCGGCATGAGTGAATTAGGCCATATCAGACACCGATTCCAGCATTGCTCTGCTACTTGGCTCTATTCCTTTCTCCCTACTGCTTTCTTTCCAGAAGATGCATCTTGGCACATGGCAGACCTCGACTTGGCTCACAACGCTGTCAAACATTGGCTCGGAGAAAACAAACGGGTAATGGCAAATGGCGGGACGGACCAGAAGATCAATGCGGACCCCGCTCTCGTCGTGACTCAGCCCGGCCAGCAGAATCCCCCCAGTTGAGAAGTTTTACTGACAAGGGCTAGGCCAACCACTGCCATCATTACAAATTGCGGCAAACATTCACAGGCCTGCCGGCTTGTGTCCTGACAAATACCGGACTCGCCCTAACGCCATCTGGCAAAACCTTACCAAGCTAATGGGACGTGGCTTGGTGCGTATTCGCTTCCCGCTTACCTTGGTCTTTCTTCTCCCGCCCTTCTCCCATACCTTGGGCAGATCATAGTCACCGCATACCGGAACCCTCCGCAAAACTCCGCAAGACTCCGGGCTTGGGCCGAAGCTCGGAATGGAACATCGACAAGACTTCACTCATCCTCGCCGGGTGTAGGAGACGTCGCGGCTCGTCATCTGACTGAGCACACCATCTCTGTACCCGGGCTTATTGGTGGAGATTCATTGCGAATACCAAGGACCCAAGAAGCCCGTCGTTCGCTCGTTGAGGGCTATGATCGGCGTGAGGATTGGCGTGCATCGCGTCCGGATACCCTCACCTGGCCGTCTCTCCGGCCCGGAGCTAGGCAGGATATAAAGGGGCATTACCCTTCTCAGCTACCATCGAGAGATAAATAGCATCTTGGCGTGAAAAGGACCTATGACAGGCTTGACCAGACATTGGCATTGCTTGGGTCAAGCGAAAGCTGCCCGTGGTGGAGGTGCGGGCGATGTGGCTCCGAGAAACAACGTCTCGGACGAAATCCGTGCAGCCTGCCGTCGCATCACGTATGAGACGTGCTGAATATAAATTGCCATGAACTCTCCTCGATTATATTCTTTGTCTACTCAGTACCGTCTTCTTCATAGCCATCATGTCTCGTTCTGCACTCGCTGCAGCCCTCTTCGGAGCGGCGACCGTCTCGGCCCACGGATGGATCCGAACCATCACCATCGGCTCCGACACTTACACGGGCTATAACCCGACCATTGCACCATGGCAGGCAGTCCAGGACTCGATTGCCTGGCAGAACTGGGCGACCGACACCGGCTTTGTGCCCTCTACCGCGGAATCGCTGGCGTCCTCGGACATCAACTGCCACCTCGACTCGGTCAATGCCATCAAGTCGGCCACGGTTGCCGCCGGCAGCGAGGTCAAGCTGGACTGGACTAGCTGGCCGGCGTCGCACAAGGGCCCCATCATGGACTACATGGCACGCTGTGAGAACGACGATTGTCTAACCGTAGACAAGGAGACGCTCAAGTGGTTCAAGATTGCCGAGATGGGCCAGCTCGAGCTCGGTGCTGGCAACGGCACTGTCGGATACTGGGCTGACGACGTTCTGGCCGAGACGGACTGGGTCTGGACCGTTACGATCCCGGCCGACCTTGCTCCTGGAAGCTACGTTCTTCGACATGAACTGCTTTCGCTCCACAGCGCCTACGATGAGGGCGGCGCCCAGTTCTACCCGCAGTGCATCAACCTCGTTGTTACTGGAAACGGCACCGAGTCTCCCGAGGGCGTCCTTGGTCCGGAGCTGTACACCTCCACCGACCCTGGAGTGATTTACAATGTCTACAACGACGAGATGAGCCCCGAGTATCAGATTCCCGGGCCTTCGGTTTGTATGTTGTGACCGTTCATTAAACTGTCATTCATTGCTTGCAAGTAAGCTAACATGTGGAATGCAACTAGACTCAAGCCGATCATAAGTTCCAACTGTGTTGGGTATGCTGGGTGTCCTTCAATTAAGGGTTACTACTTGAAGACTATCATCATGACTGCGTTTTGCGACATTTCTTGCCGTACATATTGCATCCGACCATTGGTCGCAGCCAGCTCTGCGGTCTATCAAGGCATCCGTACATAACAGACAAAATACAATTGCAAATACAAGATTAAACCGTGCCAATCTATACTTTCACGTTTCCGATTCCAGTCGTTGTCGATGAATATCGCCTCCTCACACAACCTCCAAATTCCTAGGTCGCTGCTCTCCCCCTGTAATTTCTGCAGCTCAACCGGCGGCTGCTGTGCGGGAGCAGCCTCACTGTAAGCAGGTGGTGAGTCATTCGGAAGAGGCTGCTGAGGCACCGCCGTATACCGCCCCCAGACTCTTGCCACCATGTCCTCCAGGAAGCCCGGGGAGAATGGGTTGTGCAGCGGGGGAGGCGGGCGAGCCTGCTGGCTATTTTTGCGGTTTTGCGCCCGGATCCAGCAGCTGAAGCAGGCCATGACGGGGAAGGCCAAGCAGAAGAGGAAAGGGCTCATCGTGTTGGTTGTTGTCTTGGATGGGATCGGGCTGTTGTGGGAGAGGAGAGCGCTGGAGAGACGGTTTACGGTAGAGAAACAATAATGGAGAGAGGACAGAGCGAGGTTGCAAAGATTCGGATCTGCCTTTCACCCCGCTCAGTAACGGGAGTTGTTGGTTGTTTCACGATAGGGCTAGGTGGCTGGTGTGTGCGTGTATTTGTTTGACGCCAGGGGCTCCAAAGCGGCCCCCAAACGGCCCCCAATCATCTAGGCGACTGCCTACAGCGCTTGCACGGTGCCTTTACGGTGTCTGTATGGTGCCAAATAAAAATGGCACGGCTCAAGTTGGTAATGCTCTCTTACATTTTCTCGTGCCCCTGTTTTCTCTCATCGGACCAAGGACAACACGTTCAAGGAAGGGGATTAAACTCCCGTACATGAAAGCCCAGCAATCCCGTCCAATGCCATCCGCAGGCCATGCTGGCTTGTTTTCTGCTGCTTATGGGCGCGATGTGATGGACCACAGCGTGGAGCCACAGTGGATGCCACCATTATGCTGGGACTGAGCAAGAGTGTTCAGCGCAGAACTGTTCAAGATTAATTAGTTAATTATCTTACAGGGTAATGGCTAAATATAGTCTCACCAGCCCCTCCAGGTTGGGTGTTTACGGTAGCTCTTTTGTAAATATTTGGCAGTCTCTTTCTCCCAGAAACCAGACAAATTCAAGCAATTCTGAGGCTATTATCTGGATAGCTTCCAGCGGCCAGTTCAGGTGGACTCAATCAAAAATTATACATATATATCCTTCAGAGTATCTGGAGGTATCTTCGATGAGGACGCTGATATGCTTGCAAACATTGCTGCATGCAGTCAAGAATAAGACACTGAAGCCAGAGTAACTACTATTCTCACAGACATTCAAGGTGCTCAATAACACACAGACTTATCCCGCAGAGACTCGACTGAGAGGTATACGTTCAACATGGACGGCCTGAGTGGGAGCATATCATTAGTCTCGATGCTTCCTATCGTATGGAATACCTTGGTGGATTCAAGCTGGGTCGTATCCAGTGCGCAAGAAATAGCTAGCTTGGTCAGATTCTCAGAAACCGTGACTGCGATGCCAGTTTTCTCCTGGCTTTCCTGGGGATAACTATCATGGAGAGGTGAAATCCAGCCGTGTCCCAGAATCCGTTATTTAGCTTTATGTAGTCATGTTAAGTCTATCTTGACCTGACAGGCGGTGCCAGGATATTAAGACATGAGGGTTACAAGCATAGCTGTTGGGCTATCACGAAAGGACATAGTCTCTCCTTGTGAAGCTCCCCAGTGGTGACGTTACCATGCTGCAAATCTGGTGGATCTTGCAGCCGGAGCAGTCGCTTGCCATGCCGGGTAATTTGATCAGGTTCCGCCCCCGCGCAGTAAACATGCCCCGAGCCCATCTCTGCCCGTATTACACCGCTACCACCCTACTTGAACGCTTGTTGGATGGGTGCGGGGAACCATGTCCCTCACCTCTCCCCACTCATGATTATGTGGTGATCTCTGGTTCGGAGGCGTCTTCCGTGAGGAAAAACTTGCAGCAACATCTTCTTTCTTGTATGGCACTACGCAGCAATGGGCCCCAATGGGCCCCAATGGCCCGGAAACATATCCAGTATCGCTCAGATCCTCGTGTCGGCTAAAATGCAACCCCTCTTGCCCCGGAATCTCGGCCCTGTAGCAGTGATATAAGATGAGAGAGCCACGACGACAGCCGGGCCTCGTGTTGGTGAAGGTTCTCTTCCCATCTGAACTCGCGCTGTTCGGCATCTGGCTACGACAATGAGATTCACATCAGCTGCCTTGGGTCTTGCTGCCACTCTGGGCGGTCAATTGGCCCATGCCCAGGCCGGAAATTCCACCTTCCACAACCCGATTCTCCCAGGATGGCACTCGGATCCCTCGTGCGTCCGCGTCGAGGACACCTACTTCTGTGGAACATCCACCTTCATTGCCTTCCCCGGCCTGCCTCTGTACGCGTCCAAGGACCTGGTCAATTGGCGTCTTGCTAGTCATACGTGGAACAGGGAGTCGCAGCTCCCGGGCTTGAGCTGGAACACCACCGGTCAGCAGCATGGCATGTTCGCCTCGACGGTCCGTTATCACAACGGTGAGCTGTACGTCATCTGCGAGTATCTCGGCATCGCAGGTGCCGGAGGAAATATCGGAGTCATCTTCAAGACGACTGACCCATTCGACGATGATGCTTGGAGTGACCCTGTCACGTTCCTCACCGACCGCATCGACCCGGATCTCTTCTGGGATGACGATGGTACCGTTTACGTGGCAACTCAGGGTATCCTTCTTCAGACCATTGACATGGAGACTGGTGAGCTCAGCCAGCCTCCTGTTGAGATCTGGCCCGGCACAGGAGGAGTTTGGCCCGAGGGACCTCAGTAAGCTTCCGCTGCTACCACTTCCCAACGTTCACTGCTAACCAAGTGCAGCATCTACAAGCGAGACGGGTACTACTATGTACTCATTGCTGAGGGAGGTACCGAGCGTGATCACGCCATCACTATCGCTCGATCCCAAGATATCTGGGGCCCTTACGAGTCGTACGAGGGCAACCCGATCCTCACCAACCGTGGTACGGACGAGTACTTCCAGACTGTCGGCCACGGCGATCTCTTCACCGACCTTGAAGGCAAGTGGTGGGGAGTTGCATTGGCCACCCGTGTCGGCCCGCAATTCACGCACTTCCCCATGGGGCGAGAAACAGTGCTGTACTCTGCCAGGTGGGACGAAGGCGAATGGCCTGTCCTAGATCCTGTCCGTGGCAACATGACCGGCTGGCCTCTTCCTCCAGAGACCCGCGATGTCCCTGGCGATGGACAATTTGTCGCAGATCCAGATGCCTACAGATTCGATGCCGAGTCGCCTGTCCCCAAGCACTTTGTTTACTGGCGTGTTCCCCGGCCCGGCACTTTCAGCATGACCGATTCTGGTCTTGAGATTGTCCCGAGCCGCAGCAACCTCACTGGCATCGCCAGCTCTCTTGACCCTGTCATGCGAGGACAGCACGGTCTGTCATTTGTCGGACGTCGTCAGACCTTCACTCTGTTCAAGTTCAGCGTCGATCTGATATTCGCCCCTACCGAGGTCGGACAGGAGGCGGGTATCACCGTCTTTCTCACCCAATACGCCCACATCGACATTGGCGTCGTGCTTCTCGAGTCTGGGCTCTCACTGCGCTTCCGCACCGAAGGAAACGGGCCTGCACCCCCGGAGAACGTCATTCCTGTTCCTGGGAACTGGACAGAGAAGCCTATTCGCCTTCACATCGAGGCAGATGATCCAACCTCCTACCGCCTCTCGGCTTCGTCCGGTTGCGGCAAGCCCATCGAGGTAGGAACTGCTTCGTCGCGGCGAGTAAGTGGAGCGACGGGATCGTTTGTGGGAAGCCTCGTGGGCGCTTATGCGACATGCAACGGTGCTGGCCAAGGTACGGAATGCCCCGAGGGAGGCGTGGCTACATTCCAGCGCTGGGTGTACACTCCTGTCGCGCAGTTTGTCGACGAAGGCGTGTCCATCCCTGCTTAAGCGACTATGTACTTGGAGCTCACCGGTGATACGGTGTTGATCGAGTATCGAACATAGATTTATCACATGTCTGAACCACCAGACCAATCTTCGCGCTTATGCATTTCCATCGTGAATTTCGTATTTTTCCATTTCTATTCTCATTGAAGCCACAAAGAGGCGGCGGACTGTGTCCAGAGAAATCCCCCTTTATCTAGGGAAGTCTAAAATTTTCGTAGAGGGAGATTCCATGGAAGACCTCGTCACTGCTGCCAGGGCCCTGCTCCGTCACCTTGAGGGGTCCATCCAGACGGAGGTAGGCGGCACCATTGATTTGAGTCTGGTCAGTCGTGACGTTAAAGACCAGTTCCTTATCACCAAGATCAAAGACAGCAGCGATTCCCTCCATCACGTCGAATGTAGGCTGGGGAGGGAACAGACTGTTGGCGCCCCAAGGTCGAACGACGACAGAGCCTGCGTCGCAGCTGCTGAAGACGACCTCGCCATCCTTCAGAACATATCCGGAGACATGCTCGTTGCCCTCTCGATCAAAGGCATCAAACCAGACGGCCGAGTAAGGGCCAGCACGGCCATGACCCCAGTACCACCACTGGACAACCTCGACGAAGCGCCTGTCGCCCCAGTTCTTGTCGTGGTAGCCGACGCCATCGTCGAACTGCAGAGGGATACCATGGACCGTCAGGTTGACAACGGCGTGGGCGTCAGGCATCACGTTGGACCAGAGAACGTGTGGCACGTGGGTTTCGGGAGCGCCAGGAACAGCCGGTCCACAAGCAAGGTGGGGGGACCAAGGGAGTCGAAGGTGATGGTACCAAAGACACCGGTGGCTGGCGAATCGATGCTGACGACATACTTGGCGTTAGGGGTGTTGACGTCGGTGCCCGTAAATGAGCATCCGGAACCTTCCCATTCCAGAGAGATCGAGGTCTCATCAAAGGTGATGACACCATTGGCGTTGGGGTCAGCGCTCGCGGCGGTTTCCTCAATCAGGGAGCCGTCGGCAAAGACACCGTTGATGTCTACTGACTGAGGGCCATTGTTCCAGCTGTTGATGAAGGCGCCTGGTCCGCCATTGAAGAAGACGACATTGATGGACTGATTGGTCGAGGCCGACTTTGCGTCAAAGTACCACCTGTGGCGGTCAGTCGCGCATTCGATCCGTTTTGTGAAGGGAGGGGGGAAGGGAACTCACCAGTCGTAGGTAGTCTCATTGGCGTTTGGCAGCAGCTTGGGGCTGTCGATGTTGGACCCCTCCTGGAACGTGTACTCAACATCCACAGGTCCCTCGACGATGACATTGGGATAGATGACTGTCTCGGCCAGGGCAGTCGGCAACAAGCCCAGTGCGATAAGCTGAAGCGACAACATGGCGGCGAGTGAACAGTAGAAATGTTCCTATCTAGGCCAGAGGGGAGAACTGAAGGATGAAGAGAGAGCTGCCTGGCTGAGTCCCGTCGATTGCACAGGCGGACCCAAATCTTATAAGTCCCTGTGGGATCATCGTGACCAGGATACTGGCTTACTCATGATGTACGCAATAAGTGCGCTGATCTGGGTACGACGTGTGGAATTGGCCAGGGGCGATGATCCAGTATTGAGGGCCCCCAAGACGCTATTGTGGCATGTGCCGTAGTCTACGGTGGGATTCGGAATAGGCTCAGGCCGGGGAGCTAGGGTCCCTGTGTAACCATGGGATTCGTGGAGATGGCAACGTTGAGATGCCTGCTTGGCGGCCGTTTGGGCCGGCGACGTTTCCCATCAGGGGCAGACGGAAGTTGGAGATGCACGCCAGTCGGTGGGTATTGTCTAAGACACAATCATTCTTTATCTGGGGGGGGGGGGGTTCCGGTGCTCTTTCTCACGTTTCGTTGTGTTCGTAGAAAGCATTCAGCCCAGCTGTTCATGTAAATTCGCAGGGTTATTGCGTCACCCGTCAGCACTAACAGCGCGGAGCCAGGATACGAATTACGAGACTACATATAACCTGATAATGCCCCTCCCCAAATAACGTGTTAATGCAAAGTATTCTAAAGGAATCCACCACGAATCCTATATCAGAAATCCAAGGTATCTGGCCTGTCCTGAAGCAACAAAATAGCGTTGGATCGGCAAGAGCTGAGCCATTGTCAGGTCCTCGGATACTATAGAACCAAGGCTCTGCACCAGGTAAGATAGGGGGGTTTTCGAGACCCCTGGATTTCGATCTCACCCACAGAGCTTAAATACAGGGGATAGCGAGAATCGTGATTAAATGTTCATGGGTGTGATCAAAATGTAGGGGGTCCCCGTCCTCTACGTAATTAAAATTCCTGCGCCACTGACCAACGCCAGTTCATGGTGAACTTGGCGCTGTGGCAGTGAACGGGTCGCTTGGACCCATGGTTATTGTTCTCTGCAAAGGGTTGTGTACTCGGGCCATGTATTTGCAATGATGACCATGACCGTAATAGGTGGTTATGAAGAGAGCACGATTGATACAATAGTACAGTAAGTGAGGGAACAACTTGTTGGCTAGGGCACGGTCGATAAGTAGTAAGAAATGCGCAGACCAGATGACAATGTCCTGGGAATGTCAAAGGGCCCAAAGGCTGCATTGTGAAGGATAAGAGGATTTGATTCAGAACAGAGCTTCGACAGGGAATGCGTGCTACTCATTGTCCAGGGAACACGGAATCCAGATCACAACCTGCAAGTCCATCGCACTTTTATCACGCTACTGAGGATTGTATAAATCACAACTCCTAGCCACCTTGGAAAGACATTCCCTTGATTCGTTTAGCAATTAACTTACTGGTAGTCTCTCGCTTCAACCTTTCAACTTGCAACACCAATCACAGAGCCCACAATCTAGCTTCACAAAAGCAGTCATGGACTCAGTCGCTGCACAACAGGATGCCGAAGAAGAGCTTTTAGATGCCAAGATTACCGTACAGTTTCGGAACGGCCTGTCCCAGCAAGAGGCCACTTTTTTGCTGCAGGATTTACGCCAGGTTACGGATGCTGACACAGCTGTAACTTGGACACAGGGACCAGAACGGCGGCTTTATCAGATCTCCTTCAAGCCGGATGTCTGGTACAGCGCACCCATTCAAAACGTGGTAAGGCTATACGGCGATGTGGCGATATTCTGCATGGCTGAAGGGAAATTGGAGAAAACGAGTGCGTTTCGTCGACATTGGATGGATTTGAAGGATTTTACTCGCGCTTTGCGTGAAAAGTTTAAGAAATAATTCTATTCTCTAGGCAATTGCGGACATCCACCGCAGCCACAAGCTTTTCTCAATCGTTTTTTTTTTTGTTTTTTGTTTTTTTTGCCAAGTGTCATCGATTGATTTGATACTGTCTTTATCGTTAGAGGGAGCCTCCTCGAAGTCGCTGGTCTGTATCCCATTGGGGCACACGAACGGGAAATCCCACATAAACCTATGGAGGTAGATCTCACCATGGACCTCGTACCAGGCTCAGCGTTCTCACAGTCCCAAACCTTGCATGGCTAATAAGGCCTTTTCGGTCCTCGGTGGCCCAAGAAACGTCAGCGGAAGACAAAGGGCCACTCGGAGCCTTATAGGGACACATACTGGATTCCCTTTCGCTCGGGGAAAATGTGCGAGACTAGGCGTCCAGGATGGCAACTGGGCCCCGCGCGCTTCCTACGTTGGTGCTGCGTAGCTGGAAGTTGGAGAGAACGCAGGTGCCTAGACCAGAGTCTAGAAGGAATTTGGAAAATTTACGAAGCGTTTCGCCGTGAACATGTAAAGGTTTTAGGGCCGTAGACTTTATGCAGATAGATAGATAGATAGATAGGTATTGTCTGTCTGGTGTACCTGACTGAGAGCTAGCTAGCTAGAGAGTAATAACCATCCCATCCATAAAAATAAAAAATAGAAAAGATTTCCCTGAAAATAGAAAAGGTCCAAGTCCAGGAATCACCCGGCCTCTCCCTCCTCCAAAGAGGATAGTTTCCACTTAATCAGCTTCCACTAGTCAGATCGGATGTGCTAAACCACTACACTAACTTGGGCTTGCTTAAGGCTGAGGCGAGTGTAAATATTTGGTTAAGTACCCTTAGTACACAATCGTAGTAGATTTTATGATGTAGTAGGTGCGTGCAGTGTGAAAAAAGAACAATAATATGCGAACAATAGTGGCCTTGCTACCCGCAGGACCAAAGAACAGTGTCAAACAATGAAGGGATCGTCAGACTGTAGCTAGCATCTCCCGTTGGCCGGAGCCAGAGAACAATTAGGGGGCAGCGGCAGCGGCAGCAACCAGTACAGGCGTATGTAGTCGGGGGGACCTGCGGTTAGCCTCCTTGGTCAATATACGCTGCTCGTTGCCACTGAGTAGCTGCTCAGCCTGATGCATGTATACGAGGGCTTTTGTGCCTCTTTCTGTCCTTTCGTTATAGATGGTCTATGATGGACGTATGTAATAATGTAGTCGTCTCACAACTTCTTTATGGTACAGCTCGGTTTCCGGGCATCATAGGCGTACAACATCCTAGATGTGTGCTGCAGCTTGCTGTCTTCTAAGTATCAGCTCAGCAATCAGTCTCAAGCATTCACGATTTTTTTTAAACTTCATGACAACTACAGTAAAAAGCTCGAACACGCTTGACTTCGTCTCTAGAGTAAAGGCTGGGGCATCTTCAAGGAGACACCCAAGCATTTTGTGCGCGATACCATTGCGAGCGTCCGTCTCAGTAGCCATTGGGAATCTTTGTGTCAATTCAACCAAATGCTCGGCGAGTTGACTTCTGTTCTGTGGAAGTTGACTAAACACAACATCCTCCAACACCGAGTGGGGGAATAAGGTTGAGGAGCAAGTTTCAGGTGTCTATGAGGCCCAAAATAACTCTTATTTACCTGTGCGGTGTACAGACCCATCGGGCAGCAAGACTAAGGGCATCGACATTGTCTATTTTGAAGTCTCCCCGGCCTCGCCTTCCATAGTCTGATGGCTAATGATGAGGTACACGCAACGGTCGCATACGTTGAAAGGGTAGGATCATATTAGATTTGCACCTGACGCATCCTTTGCGGTGAGAAACCAGCCCGAAATCAACATAAAAGAATTAGAAATAAAAACTGACTTCGAGATGGGACATCTTGCTTGCTCCAAAGGACGACTGCCTCAGTGGGCCCAGGCAATGAACGTATATCCCGTCATACCAATGGGAAAGATGACTGATTCGTTGACTTGTAGCATATCTCGATCAAAAGGAGAGCAACCAGAAAAACACAGCACCCAAAGAGAAAATGATCGTCATGATGAGACGGGCCTCCCTGATCCCCATTTCCGTAATCGTCCTTATCCTCACCCTCGCTCCCAGATCTTCATCCAGATCCACGGTTTCAAATTTTGGCTCGGCAATGGGCAGAAGCGGTGTTGACTCTTGAGGGTGGCTATTGGAGCTTTAGAATGGAGTCATGATACTATGGAAGTGGTCATCTAACCTTGGCATATGAGTTATTTCTTCGTCATGATAGGGATGTGGAAAATGGGAGAAGAGCATTTCCCAGTGGTTTTTGGTGTTGTTTTGCTGCATTTTGATCGATTTCAACGAAGACTTGGGCGATTGTTATGTTCCAAAGCGTATAGGGAGGACCATTCGAACGCAGAGATTGCTGGAATTACAAGATGGAGGACTGGAAGAATGAGATTATCTGCCTTTCCCATCATCATATATTAGAACAAGTAAAGTTTATCACGATTAAAGTTGCTTCATATTAACGTTCAGCTCTTGTCGCGATTTAAGTTGCTTCTATTGACATTCAGCCCAATAGCTTTCCCCGTGAGTTTCCAGTAGTAATGCGACAAAGTTTCAACATATCGAGCTTGCACGGTACGAGTGTGAAACATAGGCCAACCTTGATTACTACGGTCATGAGAGGGGTGGATAGAGACAGTATCAGATGGGCCAGCTCTATTTCTGGAACATGATACACACATCTGTGCCCTTCGCTAGGGAGTCCCATCTTTGGATGGTACAGCCCAATGGAGTATCGGTTGGATACGCAGCACGAGCCGGGTTGTACTTTAGCCTATTGATATATGCCGACGCACCCCAGCATCGGCCAAGCGAGGTTGTGCGGGGGATCAACCTACGGATATTTTCCCCCATGATCATCTCATCATTTACCAACCGGTAACGCTCAGTCCGCAACGCATGGCAGACGGTTGTGGAAGTGCTCAGATGCGGGCAGTGTGGAGATGTGCTCCTCATTGCGATCAACATCTGGTCCTCGTTGCAGAACAGAAATGATCCGCACCAATAGGCTAATTGATTCCTGCAGCTTCTCCAACTTCTTAGATGGTAGTTGATACCGCCACTTGAACTCCAAGCGGAAGATGAGGAGGCATGGAGTCGTATCCGGCTCGCGGGTACTGTTGGCGTACCTTAACCGGGATTTACGTCAACCACCCAGCTGGTCTTCCATGGTTAAGGGGATCTATAAAAGGCCCGAACTGGCCTGGCCCAGATGAACGGCTCGGGACGATTTGCGCTTCCAGTGTCGTACTGGCCACCATACAATGCATCTCCGTATTCTTGCCGGTGCCGGCCTCGTGGGCTTGGCTTTGGCACAGCCCTACCCCTATGAGTTCCCTGACTGTGGCGATGGCATCATCTCATCCAACCCGGTGTGTGACCGAAGTCTGCCTCCTTCGGAGCGAGCAGCCGCCATGGTCGAGGCAATGAATGTGACGGAGAAGCTGGCCAATCTTGTCAGGTGAGAATGAATCTGCTCTTCCCTCGGTTCTGGGTGTTGTTGCTCGACAAGGGGAAGCATGGAATGACAATCAGCCGCGTGAGACATTCCATGATAGGCTAGCTAACATTAAGCAGATCGGCGCAAGGTGCCGCTCGCATCGGACTCCCGCGGTACAACGCCTGGAATGAAGCCCTTCATGGAGTGGCCTACGCACCAGGCCTCAACTTCCCTCAAAGCCCTCCTTTCAACGCCGCCACGTCCTTCCCCATGCCCGTCCTTCTAGCAGCCGCTTTCGACGATGATCTCATCGAAAAGGTCGGCGTTGTGATTGGTACAGAAGCACGAGCCTGGGCCAACCATGGCTACTCAGGCCTGACCTACTGGACACCCAACGTGAACACGTTCAAGGATCCTCGCTGGGGAAGAGGGTCGGAAACCCCTGGAGAAGATGCGCTCCGCGTGAGCCGATATGCCGGTGCAATGATCCGTGGTCTCGAGGGCGACAAGGCCGAGCGCCGTATTGTTGCTACCTGTAAGCATTTTGCCGGCAACGACTTTGAGGACTGGAACGGCGTATCGCGCCACGACTTCGATGCCAGACTTACTCTCCAGGACATGGCAGAATACTACCTCCTCCCGTTCCAGCAGTGCGCGCGAGACTCCAAGGTTGGTTCGTTCATGTGCGCCTACAATGCCGTCAATGGTGTGCCGTCGTGCGCCAACGACTACCTCATGGGCACCATCCTGCGCGAGCACTGGAACTGGACTGAGACCAACAACTACATAACCAGCGACTGCGAGGCCGTCCTGGACGTCTCGGCGAACCACCACTACGTCGAGACCAACGCCGAGGGCACGGCCATCTGCTTCATCAGGGGCATGGACAACAGCTGCGAGTACGAGTCGACCTCTGACATTCCCGGCGCCTGGAACCAGGGGCTCCTGCCGGAGGAGGTCATCGACCGCGCTCTTCGCAGGACCTACGAGACGTTGATCTCGGCGGGATACTTCGACGGCGACTCGTCCGAGTATCTCAGCCTCGGCTGGGCCGACGTCAACACCCCTGAAGCCCAGGAACTCGCGCTCCAGACTGTCCTTGACGGAACGGTGCTGCTCAAGAACGACGGCACGCTGCCTCTGGAGCTTGAGGAGGGCGCCACTCTAGCCATGGTCGGCTTTTGGGCCAACGACTCCAGCAAGATCATCGGAGGATACAGCGGCCGGCCTCCGTATGCGCGCACGCCCGTCTGGGCTGCCCAGCAGATGGGCTACAAGGTCAACGTGGCCACGGGCCCGATCCTGCAGCAGAACTGCACCAACGACACGTGGACCGAGGCTGCGCTCGAGGCTGCCCGCAAGTCCGACTATATCCTGTACTTTGGAGGCATTGACACGTCCGCTGCGGGTGAGACGCTTGACCGCTACGACATTGACTGGCCTCGCGCGCAGAGGGCTCTCCTCAAGGCCCTTAGCAAACTCAACAAGCCGCTTGTCGTCGTGCAGCTTGGCGATCAGCTCGACAACACGCCGCTTCTCAGGGCCGAGGGCATCAACTCCATTCTATGGACGAGCTGGCCTGGTCAGGATGGCGGTCCCGGTATCATGCAGCTGATCACGGGTGCCAAGAGCCCGGCAGGTCGACTCCCCGTCACGCAGTATCCGGCCTCGTACGTCAATGACATACCAATCACCGAGATGAGTCTTCGCCCTACCTCAGAGACGCCCGGGAGAACATACAGATGGTATGCCGACGCCGTGCAGCCCTTCGGGTACGGCCTGCACTACACCGAGTTCAAGCCTACCTTTGCCGAGTTCCCCTCGAGCATCTCCATCCAGGAACTCGTTGCTGGCTGCGACAACGCCTACCCTGACACATGCGCCTTCCCGCCCCTCACAGTCCAGGTCGCCAACGACGGCAGCAGAACGTCCGACTACGTCGCCCTCGTCTTCCTGGCCGGCGAGTACGGCCCGGCACCCTACCCGTTCAAGACGCTGGCAACGTACGGCCGCCTGCGCGATATTGCAGCCGGCGAGGAGGCCACGGCGGAACTAGCCTGGACCTTTGGCGATGTCGCTCGACGAGACGAGGATGGAAACACGGTCTTGTATCCTGGAACTTACACTGTTCTTCTGGATGAGCCTACGGTTGCTACGTTTGAGTTTGAGCTGACTGGTGAGGCGGAGATTCTGGACCATTGGCCCGCTCCTCCTACCGAGGAGTAAATAAGCCATGAACAGCAATACAAGAAATGAATCCTTGCATTCCCATCTCTACGTGCACTTATATGAGTTCATGAAAGATTTGCTCCTTATATCGTAATTCATTCCGAGTCTTTATGCACTCTAGGGACCACTCTCCAGACTACATTGTACTACTCTTGCCAAACATCTAAGTCGATGGTGTGATGGACTGCGGGTTCCAGAAGACCTGGTTGGGATCATAAAGCCTTTTGATCTGGCGCAGCCTCGCAAGGTTGGACCCCCAGTAGAGTCGCTGGGCCGTGGGAGAGTCGAGCTGCGTGTCGGCGTAGTTGATGTACATGCCCCAGTCACCGTCGCCCATCTCGTCCGTGATGCTAGTCCGGAAGCCCTGGACGAGCCCGAAGCCGCTTTCGGGGTATGTGCCGCTGAACCGGCGGTCGTACAGCTGGAAGAGCAGGAGGCGGTCGCGGTGGGCGTAGGCCGTGCTCGCCGTGGCGACCTTGGAGATGGCCGAGTTGGCTCCGCCGTGGAGGTCGATCTGCAGCCACCACGAGGGGAAGCCGGGCCCGGTGGATGCGCCTTCGTAGACGTACTCGGCAAAGGCATCGATTTGGGCGTCGGTCAGCTTCGGCGCGGTCAGACTGCTCGAGTAGAATGTCTCGTGCTGCGGGATGGTTAGCTGCTTGGGCCAAGATGTGGATGGATAGGTCACTTACTTGGTTGTAGTTCTCCGTCTGGTTGAGCGCCAATCCGTAGGCGTAGTGTTCAAGGCCAGCAATCCACCCAACAGTCCTCGAGGTTCCCAAGCGTCCCCGGGTCGCAGCAAGGAGAGGCGCCACGGCCGTGCTAAGCTGAGTCGTATTGCCATAGTACGCTCCCTCGAAGCTTGTTCCGCCCGGCCCGACGGCTGCTCGCATGTTGAGCTCGGCAGGCATGGTCTCGGCAAAGTCTTGCAGGGCCTTGAGGCCTGACACCATGGTGGTCCGGTTCCAGCTTACGTTGATAGTGTAGTAGGTGACGTTTCTTGGCGCAGCAAAGGTGTTGAACTCGAATTCACTGACGACGCCAAAGGATGAGCCAGCGCCACGCAGCGCCCAGAAGAGGTCTGCGTTCTCGGTGGCCGAGCAATGGACGCGCGTTGCGTTGGCGAGCACGACGGTGGCTCCCACCATCCAGTCGAGTGTCAGGCCATGTGTGTGTGAGGCCATTCCGTAGCCTCCGTGAAGGCCATGCCCGGATATTCCCACACTACTACTGTGTCAGCTATCGTATCACCATCACCAAGGGACAAGTACTTACCCAGGACATGTGCCATGAGGAATGGCACGACCACCTTGAGCAAAGAGCTCAACAGCAACATGACCAAGCCTTGCTCCTCCCTGGATCGTCGCTCTTCCGTTGGCTCCAACAGTCACCTTGTGCATGCCGTCCAGCTCCAAGACGAGATGCCCGTCTGCACCTCCCAGCCCAAAAGAAGCATAGCTGTGGCCGCCGCACTTGGCAGCCACCTTGACGCCGTACCTGGCACCGCATGCAACGGCGGCCTGGATCTCCGACGTGTTCCTGGGGACGGCAATGGCGGCGGGCTCGTAGAAGAGACGCTCGTTGAAGGGCCTGGCATCCCGGCTCCAGGCCGTCGAGCTTTTCTGGTGGTGAGGCACATTGGCTGCCGTCAAGCAGTCATTGATTTCGTCACGCTTGCTGAGGGGGTTGGCCAAGGACGGCTGAACGGCCCAAAGGCCGACGAGGAGGGCCTTTGTGAGCCTCATGGTGGTTGTATCTGTGTCGGTTTGTTCGAGAACCCCAAGCACCTGGCTGACGAGGGTAGATTTTAATACTCGGCGACGGAAGATCGTCATCAACATCAAACCGCCAAGGAGGTGCCGCACAGAGATCGTCACAGCACTGGCGGAATGATTGCCTCCGCAAATCGGGATAAAATGCCGCGCAATTCAGCCGTGATTCTTATCAGCGCCGAGACCAAACGAGTATGGCACCCTCTGGCGCGGGAGCACTTTATTTCTTTGCTCTGGTACCTGATTGTCGTGGCGGCCGGATGCTGTATCCGAGGTGATCTGGCCCAGTTGGAGGACGGATCTGGGAGTCGGCAGCGCACGCAGAGGGATCGTGCATGACGGGCTGGATGGTGGGCTGATGGTCTAATTAACTGGAACAGCCGAGAAGGAGTCGAGGCGTGCCTTTGCATATTGCTAATTGCTACTTGCGATGGAAACGTTCAGCTCGTATATACGCAATGCAGGCGGTCTATATGCAGTCAGCTCAGCGACGTGCCAATCGGATACAGAGAAGGCGGCTGCTTATCATTTAGTAGACGGATGGCATGATTCGATGTGTTCTGGGCCCTAGAGAAAGCATCCTGCATGTCGTTGGGTTGCTTTATTGAGTAGCAATCGGCGTCTCGGCAATCCTTCCGGCCTCAGCTGACCAGGCCGTTGCCACCAGACGGCAGCAGGAAGAGACTGGACTGCAAGCTTCAAAGACATGGGTCTCCTTTAACATGCTTAACGGCCTTAGTCCATTATTGAACATGTTGAGGTCATGGATAAATGGATAAACCGAGAGGCATTGAGCATATCGAAACTGGGAGAAGACAATGTCAGATCTGGTCTCGTCTGGTCAGTGTCTCGACGAATTCCATTCAAACATGCTACATGTTACACATGGCATAGATCGGACAAAAAATAAGGTTATTCCTCGTTTGTTTCTGATGTGCCGAGTCCACAAACGCCGCCACATCGGCCAAAGTAAATGCCTGGTTTGGTGGATATCGCGGCAAATAATTCAACCGCGACCACATGCAAGAATAATAAATAATGAAGCATCAAAACATCACCAACGTCCACTCTTCACAGTTCAGTTCTGCTCTTTCGTCGTGCCTAAACTCATCATGTCCTTTCCCCAGAGGCTCGCGCCTGGTCTCGACCAGCTCCGAAAATTCTATGTCGGAAAGGATATAAACCAAGTGCCCAAGCCTGCTGTCATCCTGGACCGGGCCATTATGCGACGGCATTGCGATTCTTTGCTGGAGGCAGTCGGTGAACTAGGCGTTGGCTTTCGAGCCCATGTCAAGACACACAAGGTAGAGAGGTGCTGTCATAATTAAGCCGATCCATTGTACTTACATAAATTCCAGACGCGGGAGGGCCTCGTCTTGCAAATGGAGAAGAACCAGCACGATGTGGACATTGTCGTGTCAACCGTGGCAGAATTGGAGTTTATGCTGCCTCCGCTCCGAGACTTTCAGCGCAAAGGCCGGCGCGTCAACGTGCTCTATGGCATCCCCCTGCCATCGTCCCAGGTCCCGCGGCTGGCCGCCGTCGCTGCACAGCTTGGCAGAGGAGCAATAACGGTCATGATTGATCACGCAGACCAGCTAGCTCTCGTCGAACAATTCAACGACCTGGCCGGGTTTCCCGCCTGCATCTTCATCAAGGTCGATACAGGCTACCACCGTGCCGGCCTCCCACCGTCCGGCTTGAACAAAGACGACCTGATACCCCGTGTAGCACATCTCGAAAGTCAAGGCAAAGCACAGCTACTAGGTCTCTACTCTCACAGCAGTCTCAGCTACAACGACTCGACGCCCGAGGAAGCCATGGCGAATCTCGAGGGCGAGATCAACGGCTGCCTGGAGGCTCTCAACAAGAACTCGCACCTCTTCCCGCAGGACAAAGAACTCGTCATCAGCACCGGGGCGTCTCCTCAGGTCACTGCCATTGAGAACTTGCGCGAGTCATCGAGCACGGCCCACGAAAGTCGACGATCGCTTCTCGCTACCATTGAGAGAGTCAAAGCAGCACAGCCGGGCGGCTTGCGCACCAGCTTGGAGCTGCATGCTGGAGTATACTCCATCCTCGATGTGCAGCAGCTCAGCACCAAGTCCAGGGCATATCTCGGCAGCTATGAAGAAGAGATTGCCATCTCGGTCATGACGGAAGTCTCCAGCGTCTATAACAACGGCGAGAGAGACCAGCCAGAGGCGCTCCTAGGCATTGGCGTTCTTGGTCTAGGGCGTGAGCCGTGCTTTGCTTACAAGGGCTGGGGTATCGTTCATCGCGACGCATACTCACCGAACCAAGAGCCAGATCACCGTCTCATTGTATCCAGAGTCAGCCAGGAGCACGCGATTGTCGCCTGGGATGGCACTGCAGCATCACAAGACGTGGCCATACCGCTCCATGTAGGACAGAGCGTCCGCATCTTGCCCAACCATGCTTGTGTTACCGGAGCCATGTATGACTGGTATCTGATCGTAGACTCGAGCAGCTCCGAGAGCACAACCGAAATCGTAGATGTTTGGGTACGCGCCAGCGGGTGGTAGAATGATGTATAGTTGCAAAGAAAATGTTCA
The DNA here is from genome assembly GCA_020746835.1 of Stachybotrys elegans. Lineage (NCBI taxonomy): Eukaryota > Fungi > Ascomycota > Sordariomycetes > Hypocreales > Stachybotryaceae > Stachybotrys > Stachybotrys elegans. The sequence goes on from JAGPNK010000017.1 coordinate 519,939, forward strand.
ATTATTATAGAAGGAACGAAAGCATTAGTCTATATCATTATCATCCAGGCTTGCAAGTAAACATTCTACATTAGCTGTCCAACCCATCATCACGGCATCAGCCCCATGTCCTCCTACGCCATCGCCAAGTGCTGCGGCATCGGCGTCTGCCATGCTACCGTCCCGACAAATCTCTCCTCGGCGGGAATGAAGCTGAAGACGGGCATCTTTGCCACGCTGCCTGCGCCGGCCGCCATAATCTTCCTCTGAACCGCAGGAATAGACATGACATAGCGATCGACGAGCTTCAAAATGCCCGAGCCCCAGGTGCTCAACGCCGTGGCCCGCGAAGAGATGTTGCATCCGTCCACGACGTTGTCGTAGCGCGCGTGCTGGTAGTTGTCGAAGGCCTCGGCCAGTGCAGCCTGTGTCGGCGATGCATCCAGGTCATCAGCAGAGTTTCGGGCGTTGGTGATGGCGGCCACGAGCTCGTTGGCGAGCGAAACAATATCGACGATCCCCGTGTTGCAGCCAGCGCCTGTGCTGGGCGTGTACTTGTGCGCGGCATCACCAACAAGAGCGATGCGTCCATTCCAGCTCCAGTGCTGGACAACACCCTCCTCCAAGCTGACGACGCCTGTTTCAATCTTGTTTTGGTATGCGCGCTTCATCGTGAGGCTTCCACCGGGAATCAGCGCCATGTGCTCCCATCGGGCGGCCATGGCATCGGCGTCAAGTTCTGTGCGTGCAAGACGCTCCGAGGTAGGCTGCGCAAGACGCTCGTATATGGCGACAACGCCCGTTTCTTGGCCCAGGAAGAGCTGCGATGAGGCATTGACTCCGTGAGCCTCTGCTGTATATCCAGGCTCAAGCTCCGGCACCAGCGATTTGGGAAAGCGAAGCCATAGGCAGCGGTAGGTGGTGAGGTAGGGCTTTTCATCGTTGAGCTCGGATGAGCCGGCCGCGAGGGCGAGCTGGCGCATGGACTTGCGGACCATGCTGTGGACTCCGTCGGCGCCGATAACGATGGATCCCGTGTACGAGGTTCCGTCTTGGCATACCACCTCAACTCCGTCGGCGAGAGATGTAACGGTGGCCACCTTTTTGCTGGTCAAGATTTTGGCCCGGGCGTCGGCAGGCAGAGCCTCATAGAGGACCTTGAGCAAGTCATGGCGGCTTATGACGCAGGAGCCCAAGCCGAACTGCTGCTGGATGATGGGGAAGATGTGCATGGTGCCAATGTCCCTGGCGTTGTGGTCGATGCGGCGCGTGGGGAGGAGCCTGTCGCTGACGGCGCAGAGAGCATCGAGCAAGCCGAGCTGCGAGAGGGCGCGGAGACCCTGGGGGTTGAGGACGAGGTTGGAGCCGACGGATGCCATGACTTGGTGATGGCCTTCGAGGAGGAGGAAGTCAATACCGGCTTGCGAGAGTGCGTGGGCGGCGGTTAAGCCGACGGGGCCGCCGCCTGCGATGATGACCTTGAAGGGGCTCATTTCGTATTAAAAGATGTAGTTATCAAGAAGTAGTTGAGGCTGTCTGTAGACGTCGTGTCTCTGTGAGGTTCAGGCAAGATGATGTAGAGTGTAGTAGTCGTAGTGGGCGGTGATCTTTGTCTTGGGGAGGGAAGTCGGTCAAACGACGTCCACCTCTGCTCATATATATACTTATTCGCGCTCCCTCGCGCATGGCAGCGCGCGCAATGAGCAGCTGCTTCATGGCGAGGAGATGCTGATGGACTGCGTGTGTTGGTGTGGCCTCGCATTCGGAACGCTCACTCGCAGTCGGATGGCGCCTACACCCACTGTAGAAACAGGTGGTTTAGTACCTACTGAAGGTACGGGGCATCCGCATTCCGCATCAGCCCTACAGGCAGGGTCTAGCGCCTTGGTTCAGTCACGTGGACCCAAGTTTCTAATCATTGCTCTCGGAAAGTGCGAATCAGGGAAGGTGGCGCCTCGCATTCGCATCGCTTCGCTTCGCTTCGCACCACTGACCTGAACCAGACCTGACCTAACCGACCTGCATGATTCTGAGTATTTTAATTCATTCAGCCAGACTACGTCATCGACAGCCCAGCTCCTTCCATCTCCACCTCCTCGATAAGGCGTCTCTTCTTCTCATCTCGCCGGCTCCTATGTAAATGGGCCACAACCACCAGGCACGATGCCGCCGACGTCGCACAGCGCTGGCATCCAAAGACCAACACGCCATCATGCCCCTCCTCGTCCGCTCGTTCCCCGCAGCGCCCTTTCGGCAAGTCTGCCGATGTTCACAATTGCCTTCCAAGACGGGAAGGTCAACACGGGTGGCTAGAGGCGCCGCAGGGATCTTTTGGCGATAACAGACCTTCAAATGTGCCGTTTGGTCCGGCCTTCACTCGCCGAACTCCAGTTCAAACTTATCAACCTCGTTATTGCCCGTCAATTACCACCATCATGTGGACCACAGTCGCATCCGACCTTGCCTCTTGCCGCTCCGATCTGCCATTCGTGGTGGAGAGCATCGCATCATTACCGATCCAGGGGTTGCAATAGGGGAGTGACAGAGGGTATAGAAGGCTCGCAATCCCTCGTCCTCACTGAGCCTGGGGAGCTCACCCTTAGGCAATACTTGCTTCTCCGTGCCCATCATGCTGTTCTGCAAGGCGGCCGCTGGTCTATTGGCCCTGGCCACCTCGGCTTCGGCCCTGCAAGCGCTGCCCATCCCCCAGGCCCAGCTCAAGCGACAGGTAAGACACGAGTAGAATTATGGGTGCATTGTCCGACTCCGACTCTGACTCTGACTCTGACTGCCCCAGACTCAGCTCCAGCGTCAGTCGCGCCTCACAGCCGCCGCCACCTACCAGGAATACAACCTGACGGTGCCCATTGACCACTTCCACAACGACACAAAGTACGAGCCGCACTCCAACGGCACCTTCAATCTGCGCTACTGGTTCGACGCGCAATTCTACAAGCCCGGCGGCCCCGTCTTTGTCCTCAGCGCCGGCGAGACGAATGGCGAAAACCGCTTTCCCTTCATGGAGAAGGGCATCATCTACGAGATCGCCAAGGCCACAGGCGGCATCGGCGTCATTCTCGAGCACCGCTACTACGGCACCAGCATTCCCGTGCCCTCTTTCAGCACCGAGAACCTCCGCTTCCTGACCACGGAGCAGGCCCTCGAGGACACGGCCTACTTTGCCAAGAACGTCGTCTTTGAGGGCTTCGAGGACGTCGACTGGAGCCCCGACGTGACGCCCTGGATCGTCTACGGCGGCTCCTACGCCGGCGCCTTCGTCGCCTTCCTCCGCGTCGTCTACCCGGACATTTTCTTCGCCGCCATCTCCTCCTCGGGCGTGCCCCAGGCCATCTGGGACTACTGGGAGTACTTTGACGGCGCGCGCCTCTTCGGCCCCGAGGTGTGCAGCGAGACGACGGGCAAGCTCACGCACATTGTCGACACGATCCTCCTCAACGAGACGCTCAGCGAGTACGTCGGCCCGCTCAAGGACGTCTACGGCCTAGGCTACGTCAGCAGCGACACCGACTTCGCGGCAGCTCTGCGCGGCGGCATCTACGATCTGCAGAGCTACAACTGGGATCCCGAAATCAGCGGCGACTCCTTCTTCGAGTACTGTGACCTCGTGTCCAACAACACCAACCAGTTCCCTGAGCTCGAAGAGAAGCGCTCTGCCGTTGAGGAGCTCATCACCGTGGCGGGATATGGCGATGAGGTCGACCCGCTGGCCGACCGTATGCTCAACTACATTGGTTCTCTAGGTTACGCGCTCCGGAGGTGCGGCGGAACTGCTGATGAGTGCTTTGGCTTTGGCGATAGGGAGTTTTACGCCCAGGATGACACATCCGAGACCTGGCGACTCTGGCCGTACCAGGTCTGCACCGAGTAAGTTGGCCTCCTGCGCTTCATCTGGTTTCATAGCCTCTAACTATTCTAGGTGGGGATATCTCCAAACCGGCTCTGGCGCTCCAGACGATGTCCTCCCCATGATCTCTCGTCTCGTCGACCTCGAGTACTCGTCCCAAATCTGCCGCGAGACCTTTGGCATGACGGGCGTCGCCAACGTCTCCAACATCAACAAGTATGGCGGCTTCGACATTGCCTACGACCGCCTCATGTTCCTCGACGGCGAATGGGACCCCTGGCGTGCTGCCGGTGTCCAGGCTGTCACGCAGGAGCCCCGCGAGTCCACACCGCGACAGCCCGTCGTCTTGATTGACGATGCTGTGCACCACTGGGACGAGAATGGCGTCTTCCCGAATGAGACGCGGCCGGGGATTCCGCCCCAGGCCGTTGTCGATGCCAAGGCTGCTATTGAGGAGTTTGTCCTAGAGATGCTCAAGGAATGGGAACCCGCACGTAAATAAATAATGCCATTTACATTATAACGCCGGCTTTCGACACTAGCATGGAGATACTCTGATATATACATTCCACCCTACATTACCTTGTCGCAGTGCAACCCTTCATGAGGTGGCCTAGTATGCGCCGTCTCTCTGTCTCCACGCCGGAATAGGCGCCATCTCGACCTCTCCGAAGCCAGTCGCCGTAATCATAGAAAAGTCCCAGCTTATGTCCTCAATTTTGGCACCAGCTTCCTCCATCGCCCAGACAGTGATGCCGACCGTGTTGCTCCCGTGGTAGTCGAGGATGCCTGGGGGTATCGGGAACCTTGCCTGCGGACCTATGTGCGGCACGAACTTGCCGAACTGGTAGCCGTTGACAAAGAGCTGGGCGCGGTAGATACCGGCAGAGATATCGGTGCCGAATTTGATGGCCAGGGGGATGTCGTATCCGCGCGGCAAATCGAGATCAAACGTGGTAGTGTAGAAGGTAATGCCGGGCTTGGAGATGGCCTCGGTCGGCTGGCCGTCCTCCCAGTCCTCTGAAGGGGGAGAAGGCTGGTGGTAGCCCTGGCGCTCGGCGAACATGCCGCCCTCGTTCAATGGTCCACGGTCCAGGTCGACATAGTCCTCGCCGCCCAGGTTGCCCGTGATCTTCCACTTGACAGCGTCGAGATCGTGGCCTTCCAGGGTGTAATCGGTGATGCCGCGGGGCGCCTTGAGGGTATCATCACCAACGACGTAGTTTGAATTGAGGCCCATGTGGTCCATGACGATGGTGAAGACGTGGTCGGAGCCTGCCTCCCAGTCCGAGGGCAGCTGGAGATTCAGGTCACCGCCGGGCTGCCCGCCAGAGCCCAAGAAGGAGCCAAGGAACGCAGAGTCGACAAAGACGGAGAAGCCGCACGAGGTGCCGCCCTGCAGCCAGAGGTACAGCGTCGACTCCTTGCCGTTGGCGGTGAAGTGGCCACGGTAGAGCACGGAGCCCGCGCTGAAGCCGTAGTCTGTGGCATAAAGCGACATGGGCGTCGTGATGGCGCGATACCCGCTGGGAGACTCCTTGAGGTCGGCGTCCACCCAGGCGCTGTCGTCGTAGTCGGCGGACAGCTCGGGGAGAGAGTCAATCTTCTTCCACCTCATCTCGCTAAAGGGCGGCAGCGTGACCTCGGGCGCCTGGAAGCCAACCGTCGCCGTCACGACGCCCAGCGGGCTCTGCTCAAAGACGAGCGGCTCGCCGTTAAAGGTCAGCGTCGTCAAGCCGAGGGGCGCGCCTCCGATGATCTCAATCGGCGTCGTGGCGTTGACGTCGCCGACGAGGTTGATGGTCCCACCGTCTCGCTGGACGCTACGTATCAGATATCCAGCCTTCATGATGATGTCCGAGGTTCCATAGTCAGAGCCAGTGGGAGGGACCCAGAAGTTGTAAGCCTCATTGCGGTCTATTTTTCTGTTAGCTGAGGTACTGCAGAGAGAAAGGGACATCATACTCAGGAGGTAGATGTAAAAGTTGCCGTTGACTCTGACCACCTTGCGATCCTCCACATTGTCCGACATGTCCCAGGAGATGATGGTGTAGCCGCTAACGGCCTGCTGAATATTGACTGCGAGTCCACGGAGAATCTCGCCTTCGCTGATTAGGCCTTCTCTGCTCTCAACGGCAATCTCATGGTGCTCGTTGGGGCCGCTATAGAGGACAAGAATCGTCCTGTCCTCGTACCTCTTCCACGTGAAGACCTCGGCGGAAGAATAGATGAGGCGCTCATCCCCGACCGGGTAGTCACTGACGTGGATCTTGGAGTCGCGCCCGTTGAGCACAAGAGGGGTGTCGCCCAGCTGCGGGATCACAATGTCGCCGTACCCGACGGTGCTGACCCTGAGTCTGTACTGCGTCGAGTCGAGGATATCGTACGTGGTGTGCCGGGAGATGTAGAAGCGCGACGCGTCGGTGCTCGCGAGCGTCACGGTGACGGCCCCGTTGTCGGTGAAGTCGAGCGACGGGTCGAAGCGGTCTGCGGCGAGGAACGCGGGCGACACGTGGAAGAAGTTGGCTTGCAGCTTGATCTCGCTGTACTTTTCTCGCCAGAGGAGGCGCTCCTCGGTGATTGGGGCGCCGTAGTCGTATGATGTGTAGCCGTCTACGTGGCCGAGGTTGCCCCAGTTGGTACCGCCGTACGTCTACACTCGTTGGTCAGTCTTCTTCTCTAGTCATATTTTGAAGGGCACGCACCATGTAGATGTTGAAGATGGTCGCTCCCGCTGCGTAGTTGTTCTTATACAACACCCGCTCAAACTCCATGTTCAGAAGCAGAGCGCAGTTGTCGAATCCACCCTGGCCCCAGAGCTGGAACGCGCCTCCTTGGAACTGCCCCGTGTTGTTAGTCAAAGACGGCTAGAGAAGAGCAGAGCAGGGAAGCTCGACATCGTACCTCGGGAATGGTGAGCGGCGCATCCGGGGCGATGTTGTTGTTTACTTCCCGCATGTAGGTCGGCAGAGCATCCTGGGGCCAGTAGGTCGGGTTCGCGCAGTCGAAGCCCAGAGGGTAGGCGTCGAATCCGTAAATGTCGACCTTGGAGGGCGTGCTGGTGCTGACGTAGCCTTTCATGGGCGTTTCGTTGTTGATGTAGGGAACGACGACGCCAGCGTCTTGATATTGTTTCGTCACGGCGGTCCAGTAGTCGAAATCGGGCATGGCGAAGCCACCCGCGGCGAGCTGGTACTCGTTCTCGGGCTGGAACAGTATAACCGGCCCGCCGTTGGTGATCTGGGCGGCCGCGACGATCTTGCCAATCTCGCTCGTGTACAGATCCGTCGCCGACATGTACGCCTCCGTCTTAGTCCTCAGCGGGCTGGGCACCCTCGTCAGCCAGCCAGGGAAGCCGCCTCCCGAAACCTCGCCGTTGATGAATGGGCCGGGGCGGACAATGACGTATAGACCAGCCTTCTGGGCCGCCTCGAAGTAGGTCTCGAGGGAGAAGATGCCCTCGGCTCGGAACTCGCCACGCTTGCCCTCGAGAAGCATCCAGTCGACGTATGTGGAGACGCAGTTGTAGCCCGCGGCCTTCATCTTCTGGAAGAGGTCGAACCACAGAGATGGGACGGGTATGCGGAACGGGTGGACTTCTCCGCTGAAGACCATGAGCCGCTGGCCATTTATGGCAAGGCTGTGGTCGTCCCAGGTCACGATATCCTGCTGGCGCGCGTGGAGCAGGCCGGTATCAACGTTGCTTGCAAGCCCTTGAGCAGTGGGCCTGGCATCGGTGCCAGCAGCCAGATAGAGGGCTATAGAGAGCAACTGCAACGAGCTAGATAACAGCATCTTGCAAGACTGCCGCATTGGCTTATACATAGACGCGGCCTGCCACGCCTTCGCCGACTATATCCGTATAATATATCGGGATGCCGCTAGAATGAGAATCGCAGCCTTGAACAGGGAGGCTTCCTCCGCCTTCTAAAGCTGACGGGCGAGTCCGGCTCGGTGAAGCGCTTGTCAAGAATGCTGGTTCACAGCCCCTTGAGCAACCAGAGGAATAGGTAGCGCGGAGCTTCAAAGCACTGAGGCCAACAGGAGAGGTTCGTTCTCGCTCTCAGAAGGGGTGAATATGTGAAATGCAATTGAATGAGATAAGGGGAAGTAAAAGTTGGAGAAACAGAACAGGTCGTCGGTCCAAGTCCTGGAGTAGGATCTGGTTCTCTCGCCGAGCAGGATTCACCAGGTAATTGGCTCGCTTGGTCTGTATTATGTTGATTCCGCTGGCTCTTCGCTGCTTTCTCTCTGGATTGGGATTGTCGCCGATGCTTCTGAGTTGAGCGAATAGAAGCATGGTCTTGTCAATTTATATCAGTCTGCAGGAGGCTGGAGGACAAAAGGGTTTCTTTGATTGATCGTCATCCATTGTCCAATGGCATGCAATGTTTCAGCTTTAAGAAATGTCCACACACAATCCTTTACCAAGTGACTGGTACGGATGCTGTTGAGAGCGGGGATCGGGGGGTTTTCCGAGAATTCAACTCCCCAGCCTCCTCCAGGACTTGTCGTATCGATTGATTCCATTCTTGCATCGCCAGCCTACTCAAGGCTTCGGCATCGCAGTGTCACTGGCCGACATGTCAGCACAGTGCCATGTGACGGGCCCGAGAAATCAGGACAAGCCAAGAGGGATGGTGCTTGCGTGAATCCTGTCACACCGACTATCAGAAGGTTAGCTTCCTCCATCTCTTATTATATGCCCGCACTTCAGCAAGATGTATTGTAGAGCGGGTGCGCGCAGTAAGTAAAGGTAGAAATAGTGTATGCAAACCACGATGGTTATTCTCTTGCCCATAGGGCCAAAGAACAGAGTCAGACAATGAGGTCATCGTCAGATGAAATCACCCATTGTCCGGGGTCAGAGAACGCCGAGGCAGCAGCGGCAGCAGCGGCGGTAGCAAAAGCAAGTGTATGCGGTCAGGAGACGACTGGCCACGTTCGTCAGCTCTAGCCCTCACCGTGTTCTGACAAGGCTGGCCGAAGGTGCGAAAGCAATGCGCCGAGGTCGCGATGCCATCGCGATGCCGACGGAGGCTCAGACTGCGTGGGCATGTGACAGCTGTGCAGCAATATGTATGAGTCACAAGAAGAAGGTTTCAGGAGTCTGGTGAAGGAGAGATTTCATGGAAAAAGAGTCAAGAAAACTGTATTCATGTAGCCTTCTAAAAGGTATCTACACAGGGCGTCGTGGTTACGCGCTGCAAAAGGTATCTAGGAAATAAGTATAAGGAAGGTATCGACAGAGCCTACTGCGCCTTTTTCGATGTCTTGGTACGCAACTTCATCAAGACGTAGACCAACGCATACGAGCTGGCCACGAATCCCGCCACGATGCCCACGTCCCTCCACGCCACCGAGTAGCTGTCGAGGTTGACGGTGCGGAGGTAGTTGTCGCCCACGCTAAAGGCGCAGACGCGGCACTCGCTGGTTGCCTCCGGGTTGACCAGGTTGGCAGGGTTGTGAAGACGCGGGTCGAGGTATGCCCTCAGATAGTCGCCGCAGGTGGTGTTGGCGGGAGGGTTGAAGACGGCAAACTCCTCGTCGCTGCAGTTGACGTCCTGGCCCGAGATGTTAAAGACGAGCATGCTGCCCATGAGGTAGTTGAAAGGGTTCAGCCAGTAGATCCAGTGGCGCCAGAAGGCCTGGATCTGGGCGTAGGGCACCAGGACTCCGCAGAAGCAGATGAGGATGCCAAGGATGATGGGGTTGACGAGCGAGGCAAAGACCTCGTTGGGCGCGTAGGCGGCGATGAACTGGCCGATGCCCGTGTAGAGGAACTCGTACAGGAGCATGACGAGGAACGTGCCGCCAGCGCGCTCCGTCGCCGTCGGCGAGTTGATGGTGTAGTACCAGCAGACAAAGTACAGCACGGCGCAGACGCACAGGTAGGGGACCTCGGACACAATCAGGGCCGTGACAAAGGCCACCCACGAGTACATCTTGGACTTCTTCTCGCGCGTCTCGAAGATGTCGCGGCGCTGGATGAAGAGCGGCTGCAGCTGGGCAATGACGCCGGGGGCGACGAAGATGAAGTTGAAGATGGCGAAGAGGCGCAGCTGCAGGTCCGCCACCGAGTTTCCAATGTCCCAGAAGGTGAAGCCGATGAAGAGCGCCGAGACAATGTGCAGGATGAGCTTGTTGTTGATGTAGTCGGTGTTGCGGTAGAGTGACACGTTCATCCTGTGCGTGACGAGCTTGATCTGCTCCATCATGCTCGTGGCGAACTCGTGGCCGTCGTCCTGCGTGGCGGGAGGCTTGGCCGCTGCATCGTCAATGATGCGGTCCAGCTCCTGGCTGATGGCCTTGTGCTCGGGCGACGACTCCCAGACCTCGGCCCAGTCCCTGCCCTGAGACAGGACGCCAGAGACGACGTCGATCATGTGCTCGGCAGGGTTGGTGTTATCGGGGCAGGGGGCACCGTGGTGGCCAAAGTAGTCCTTGATGGTCTGCGCCTGCTCGCCAATATCGCCAAAGTAGACTGTTCGTCCGCCCTTTGCGAGCAGCAGCAGAGTGTCGAACTGGGCGAAGAGCTGGGCAGATGGCTGGTGGATAGTGACGAGGACGGCCTGGCCAACGGATGCGAGCTTGCGGAGGAAACGGACCGTGTTGTAGGCAGACTGCCCGTCGAGGCCAGAAGTAGGTTCGTCGAGGAAGATGAGGATGCTGGGCTTGGAAACGAGCTCGACGCCGATGGTGACACGCTTGCGCTGTTCGATGCTCAAGCCAGCGCCAACCTGGCCGATCAGGGTATCGGCAATGTCGTGGAGCTCTAGCAGATCAATAATGGTGTCGACATACTTGAGCTTCTCCTCGCGAGGGGTGTCACGGCTCTGACGGAGAAGAGCGGAGAATTCGAGGGCCTCGCGGACAGTCGCATACGGCTCGTGGACATCGAGCTGCTCACAGTAACCAGCGGACCGTTGGAAGGATACGGGAAGAGGACGTCCGTCTACCATGATGGAACCGCGGACAGTGCCCTCGGTCTTCCGCTGGGCCAGGACGTCGAGGAGGGTGGTTTTGCCAGCGCCAGAGGCACCCATCAGAGCGCCCAGAGTTCCCGGTTTGACCCAGCCCTGGACATTGTTGAGCAGCGTGCGGTCCCCATCGGGCGTCTTGACAGTGTAAGACAGATCCTTCCATGTGAATACGGACGTGTTCCGCACAAGCCCGGCATCTCCATTGGCCGTCTCGGTCAACGAGTTGCTGTCTTCAGTGTTGGTCTGGCCCGTCTTCTCGGTGGCCTGACCCTCTTCGTCTGCTTGGTGAGCAGGCTTCTGTAGCCGCGCCAGCTCACGAGGAATGACGAGACTGGGGCCGGTCTCGGAGGCTGTCTTCCAGTTGGAGGTTGACACGACGGTGATGAAGACGAACAGCGCCCACCAAGCCCAGAGGATTCCAATGTTTCTCCACAGAGCATCGTACGAGTATGAGAGAGAGTCGAGATAGTCGTCGCCGGTAACATAGGGCTGGTTCGGGACAACACCAGGCACTCCAGAGCAGGATTGGAATCTAGAGTCGGTGTACATGGGGCCGCTGGGGATCAAGTTCGGGCCAGCACAAGGGATGATCATGTCGTGGAACTCGTTGGACAAGAGAGCGTTGAATCCATAGGACAGAGGGTTGATCCAGTAGATCCAGACGAACCACGGGTGCATGTCTGGCTCGGTAATCATGTAGCCAGCGTAGACGGCGCCCAGAGAGATGGCCAGGCCAGAGACCTTACTGGCTGCATCGAATGTGCTGAAGGCAGCACCGGTGGCTCGGAAGAGAGCAGTCATACACTACACCATATATTGTCAGTCTACATGCCTCTTCGTCAACCCGTGGGAGGGACTTACCATGGTGGCAGAGAAGACAATGAACCAGAAGATGAAGAAGTGGGCAACCTCGTTCTGCAACTGGGCCATAAAGTACGTGACAACAGTAAAGATGGAGACCTGCAACAGCAGCAGGGGGATATCAGCGGCAATCTGCGCAATGCAAAACGCCGACGGGTGGTAGAAGGCAAACGACTTGTGCTTGAGCAGCACGGGGCGGCCGGTGAAGGAGTCGGTCACCTCGGACATGGCCATGAGGGTGTTGAAGAGCAGCGCAAAGAAGCACGCGCCAGCCTTGATGAAGATGCCGCTCGTGTCCTCGGGCGCGTCGTAAAACAGCGACCCGGCAATCACGGCCATGACCAGAGAGCCAAACTGCTTGATGGCGAAGGTCGCCTTGTCACCCCAGATGATCTCGTACTGCCGGATCACGCAGGCGCGCACCTGCGCCGCGAACCCGACCGTCATGGGGCTCTTCTGAGACACGCCGTCGTGCTTCTGCACCCTGACGCTCTCGCAGAAGTCCTCCGTCTTCTTCTTGGCCTCGGCCGTCTCGTGGTAGCCCGCCTCGGCCTGCATCGCCTGGCGGATCGACGACTTTTCGTACTGTGCGAGGAGTTGTGTTGCGTTGCGCGGAAACGTGGTTTGGGCATCCTCGCGGACCTTGCGCTCCGAGGGTACCGTCACGCCCGTCAGGAAATCGGCAACGTTGGCGCCCTCGGCGCACACGAAGCCCAAGTCCTCCATAAAGGGGCGGGCTTCCTTGACGGGGCCATAGAAAATTTGCTTGCCTTCGTCGAGGACGAGGACCTTGTCGAAGAGGTCGTAGATGCCGTTTCCTGCTTGGTAGACGGTCACAATGGATGTCAGGCCCAGGACGTCAGACATGGCTCGGATGGCCTTGGTGTATTCGAGGGCACTGTCTTGTCAGTTCAACGTCATGATGGGGGGAACTGTCATGATGTACATACGTGCTGGCGTCGAGACCACGGGTTGGATTGTCCCAGCAAAATATGGATCCCCTGCTGGCCAGGCATTCAATCAGAGACACACGCTTCCTCTCTCCACCAGAGACACCTCGTGTAAAGGCGTCGCCAACTTTGGTGCTGTGAGTATGCGTGATGCCCATCGACTCCATGAGAAAATCGCGAGTCCTGACACGCCAGTCCTCCTCGGAGGTGATGCCGTTGGGCAGCCGTGCTGGAATCTTGAGCCGTGTTGCAAAATCCATCGTCTGCTGCACGGTGAGAGCAGGGAAATGAATCTCCTCCTCGGTGTTCATGACAATCTGATCGCGGTATCTGCCGGCCTCGGAGGCGGAAAGGGAGCCGTAGAAGACATCACCACTGACTTCCCTATAACCCCTCCGCTTGTTGGCCAGCATGTTGAGTAAGGTGGTGCATCCTGAGCCAGGACGGCCCAGGACAAGGAGCATCTCTCCAGGCTTGACGCAGCCATAGCTGTTGTCAAGGATGGTCCGCAGAGGGGGCTTGCGGCGGGACTCTAGTATAAGCTTAGGAATATTCAGCTGCGATACGATGTTCTCGTGGATGGCCGCCTCGGAGCTCTGCACCCTGACACTAAGGTCCTTCCAGGTAATGCCGAGCTCCCGGCGGGGAATACCGGCATCGCGCTCGCACTGGTCTGACTCGACGAGGTTCTGCGTGAGTGCCCACGGGTTGTTGTTATTGTTATTGCTTTTGGTGTCGGTGGCGGCGGAGCGGTCCTTTTCCGGGCTGCTCCCATTGCCGCTCAGCGTTCTCACACTCTCGGATCCCATAACGATGAGACGTCTCTTGGGAGACGGGAGTTGGCACCGTAGTAGGAATCTCTGGCTGGTTTGGGGTTGACCGGTATAAGTGAGATAAAGGAGCGACTTGGTGGTGGGATATAAACGAGGACGCCAGAAAATTCCTGGTGAAAATATCCGGTATATAGCTTCCGACCATGTGTGCCGGGCAACCTTGTTTACAGCCAACGTCAGTCAATCAGGGATTTCACCCAGATACCGGCAGACACGTACGTGAGATTATGTTTCTGGCGGTCCTGTCGGGGAGGAGACGTTCTAGACACGCATGAGTGCTTCAAAGAGCCCACACTTGCCTGGGCAGAAAACAGTCGTCCTATATGTGGTCTGAAGCATGCCACACTCCCTCTCGAGGGGAGAGGGAGCAAATGGGGAGAGCGAAAACGCACCACAAAGTCCGCACGCCCACGTGCGGATGGCACCGCGACCCCGAGAGGCCGAAGAACGCCCATATCCTATCCAGTGATGGCCAACATTCGAGGTTCCTTGAGTGGGTTCCCGTCCCTCTTCTCACCACCTTGGCGCGAGTGTCTTTGATTCGCACTGGAATGCAGACTAGTAGTTTTCCAGACATACGACACGCCCCCTCCCCCTTTCCCCTTGTAAAGGAAAGCCTGTAGTATTGGCTCCGGGCACAGACACTGGCGGCACGGTGCAGGCCAGAAGTTGTCAAGCAAGATTTAAGAAATGATGCAAAAAGCCTGCATGCTCCATGCGGACAGCCGGCGCGGCGGTCGGGGGCTTCTTCTTTGCCGAGAGCGGCGGGCCAGCACGGCGCCAAGACGGCACGCTGGGTGGTGTCTTCAGCTGAAAGACGATAAAAGCCAGGTGGGAGACATCATGTGTAACGTAACGCTGTTGGCTGCCGCATCAGCTTACTAGTTCTGTCAACTCGTTGGCAGAGGGCATCAGCATGGTGCTGTCTGCTGTTGGCATCTGTCAGCAAATGCCCTCAATACCTGTCTGAAGTGCTTGATAGACACTTGGATAAGACATACCTATCTCAACTTTAGAGGGGGGGCTTGCTAATTTAGAGCCACCATCCCTCGAATATAAAACATCAAGAGAGGCCAAATGTGAGGGGCAACCCGCGAGGGCGCCAGCATCGGGGTTGCTGTGCGATGGCGGACGTGGGGCCCAAGATTTGAGACATTGCCGTCACGATGCGAAGTAATGCATCGTCCCTGGAGACGAGGTCGACCCGTCACTTGGCGAACGCCCAGAGCTGGTGCTGGAATGGTCTGCTGCCCTACCCATCTCGTAAAGGTTTGTATCCGCCCCTACTCGTATACCGATAAAAGCATATTCTTCCTTCTCCTTTTCTGGTAGCTCCTTTCCTAGTACAAGGCGCCTAGCTTGATGGTGCTTGATGCTGTGCGGAGGGGACGAAACAGACAGGTCATTCCCGCGCTGGCGTGGACAAGTCAGGAGTGTGATGGGCGCGCCACGGCGGAGAGGGACCTCGGTCGTACAGCATAAACTCCGCCGGCTCACGGCATTTGCGACGGGGGTTGTTTTGAGTCAAATGCCGGATCCAACGGCGATGGGTAAAGACAACGGTGTGCGCATAGCAAGTCTTTGGTCACATTTATTGGACGATGGAGGAAAGAAGCAAAAACACCCTCCCCCCGTCTCCCATCACGTGTCTCTCGTGACATGGCCTGTCGGCGGGAAGAATTTCTGTCCGCAGCCATCATGTCTGTCCAACAGAAGCAGTGCACCGTTACGTGAAGGCTGCTCTGGACATGCAGGGAAAGAATGGCTTTCAAGATCTTGATGCCTTTATAATTAACTGTTGCTTGCACCGGAAGCGACATGGTAACCCGTATTGTGACGAAGCTGGCTAGCCTGGCATTGCTCCGACTCTATGGAATAATCTTCTCTACTACGTTGTATCGGGTCTGGTCTGCGACAGGCCGCAGATGAAGAGCTCGCACTGTTACTGCGTTAGGTTTGCTTATTCCAGCGGTATCCATGATGACAAGAAAGCTGCCGCCAATGACGCTGTATACATATTTACACCGTATTCCCACCGTCGTCTAACTTTGCGAGCTACCACTTGGCTGCCACGATGTGTGTGATGGCACAGCGGAGAGAGCCATGGTAAGAATGTCTCATGAATGGACGCTGTCGCATTCGACCATCATACTGACATGCACCATCAATCTCGATTATGCAGGGCTTTTAGTTGTCTCTGGGTGTGCATATAATGAATGACCTGTCTTTTGCAGAAATAATAAGAGTCCATCGAAGTCAGTAAAAACCGGGTTTGTCACCGGGCTTGTAAGTGTAAGCCCCTCAAAAAAGAAAAGGAAGCAGAAAGAAAAAGCAACAGTAAAAACAGCGGCTTCAGTGTATCTCACGCAATAATTAGCATTCCAATCACTCAAATCCACCACCAAACGGAGCAAAAAATAAACCATGCGACAACTGTGGATTGAACACAGGACTTTCAGATTTCAAAGATTGAAGTTATAGCTTCAGTCTGACACTCTCCCAGCTGAGTTATTATCGCTGATTGGTGGAGGCAGAGGCTATACGGCATATCAGGACGATGCCCCTCCACGCACCACAAAAAATAAACAAAGAAATCACAACCCAAAAAGACAAAGAAAGAACAATGCGACAACTGTGGATTGAACACAGGACTTTCAGATTTCGAGATTGAAGTTTGACTTCAGTCTGACACTCTCCCAGCTGAGTTATTATCGCTTGTTGTTGTGGGCAGACGATATGCGGCTCATATGTGCAGTCATCGTCGTGGTGGGGGAAAATGGGAAAAATTGGCGCTGCGGGCAAAAAAAGCAACTTGCGACAACTGCGGATTGAACGCAGGACTTTCAGATTTCAAAGATTGAAGTTTGACTTCAGTCTGACACTCTCCCAACTGAGTTATTATCGCGCTGTGTCTGTCGGCAAGATATTGCCGTACATGTTGCTCAACACGACTGGTAGCCTGTTCCCTCTGCTCTCTTCAACACCACACACACCCCATATCCGTACCTCTCTCCGACTTCTGCCTTGTCACTTGGTAACAGTTTTCCCAGTACGTCCGAGCAATATTTCGGCATATAACAAATGAGCCAGCACCTGGTTGTACAAACTCCCCGGCATCCAGGCACTGTAATACATCCCTCCCGCCCGCAGCTCTTACGCCTCCGCAAACACAATAAGCCCGAAACATTACCAAGCCCTCTGTCTAGCATCACGTCTCTCCCGGCCCATGTTGCCGTGGCAGCCTACACATGTAATCTCGCAACGAACCCGCCAGCCTCCGTCACACGCTTGACTCACACGGACATGCATGCCTCTTCACTTGAATCAGTCACACGACCCATTCTCCTCCAACTCATCAGATAACTCCAAAAATAAAGGAAGAAAAAAAGCAATGCGAGCGATACAGCACCCTATCGGCCCGCCGCAACACCCCGATCCTGTCCAACGTCCGCACTTCCTGATCGCCGGAAGACATGCATCAGCTCGAAGATAGTAGAAGAGGCAATTATTCTGGCCCCAGCGAGGCGCTCGGTTCGGGAAACTGAGATACTCCGGGCGATTCGCCTCCCACGCCACGTAGCATGTCCATCTCAAATTCTAGAACCGCCAAGACACCCCTTTCTCTCTCTCTCTCTCTCTATCTATTTCTTCCCCAGAGACTAACCACACCAAGCACAAGAGCCGCCGGGCCGTGGGCCGAAAAGTGCGAGCTACGAGTCATGGGACTGCGTGCCTCGCTCTGATCCCGTCTTTTCCCATATGTGTCTAGTTCTCAATCAGAGTCTAGGTCTTGATACCCGGTCAGCGTTGATCTATCCCTGTCTCCAAACTCCAGATGACTGAGATCCAGCGGGGAGCGGCTACATGGAGCGATGCAAGCATGTGTGACTGGATTGCAGCACCACGGCAATCGCGTGAATAATCCTGCCGAGGTATCATATATCTGCCATGTCCGGGTCGGTTCGTGGAACCTCAACCCTCCACAACACGTCGTATCGGCTGCGCAAAACATAAACCACAAGTCCCGTCTTGATGTGACATCTTAGGATCGTCACCCCAAGGTCGCGTGGCCTGACAGGGATAACGGAACATGCGGATGCATCCCCGCACCAGCTTGCTGGTACGCTTTGGACCAGACTCTGTATAAATACCCTTTCTCCATAATCGCTACCCCTCTCGGGCCTGCCAAACTCTACTTGGACGTCTGCTCTTCCTTGAGCGTCAAAGCTTTGGTTTTGATCAAATCTGTCAAGTCTAGGCAGGTCTATTGTCTGTCTATTTACACATTCATCTGGCTCCGTCGATCCTGGACACTACATCCACCGACTTTGGCCACACTGGTCTGGCTATCCCGCTGTGCCAAGACATGGCAGTCGGAGCCTTGTGACAATGACTCCTTGATGGTCATGATAGCAAATTCCCACGCGTGTTCATTAACTCCGTCCCATACTAACCAAGCTGCAAAATTATTTTCCTCTTCCACCCCGCGCCTGCCCCCTTTACTCGCCCTTGAGGACGGCGGGCTTGGTGCCGAGGCCGTTGCGGTTGCGGAAGAACAGAATGTGCTTGCCGGCACCCTCGGCCTCGCTGCTGGGCTCGACCCACTGGCACATGCGAGCGCTCTTCCAGAGAGCACCGATGAAGCCCCAGAACCCTCCCTTGGTGTCAGACTTGTAGTGCTGGCCCATGATGGGGCGGATGGCATCGGTGGCCTCATCGGCGTTGTAGAAGGGGATGCTGCTAATGTAGTGGTGCAGGACGTGCGTCTCGACAATGCCGTGGAGAAGCTGGCGACCAATGAAGCCCATCTCGCGGTCAATGGTAGCGGCGGCTCCGCGGACAAAGTTCCACTCCTCGCCGTGGTAGTGGGGGAGAGAGGGGTCGGTGTGCTGGAGGAAGGTGATGGCAACTAAAAACACACAGACGGTTAGCGATTGGTTCCACCGGCAAGCCCAACTTCACGGGGCCAAGGCGACATACCGAGCCAGTGGTTGACCCAGAGGTACGGAACACCGTACCAGATGGCCATGTTGTACCAGCCAAAGGTCTTGCTGAGGTAGACGATGGAGCCGATGGTCAGAGCGATACCGATGTCGCTGAGGACGATGGCCATGGCATCACGGTTCTCGTACAGTGGGCTGCGGGGGTCGAAGTGGTTGACACCGCCGCCGAATCCGTTCTTCTTGCCCTTGCCACGGCCCTCGCGCTGGCGCTCGTGGTAGTTGTGGCCGGTGACGTTGGTCATGATGTAGTTGGGCCAGCCAACCAGCTGCTGGAGGATGAGCATGATGAGGGTGACGGCAGGAGTCTCCTCGGCGAGCTCAGTGAGCTCGTGGGTCAGGCGGCCAAGGCGGGTGGCGTGCTCCTCGCGCGTTCGGGGAACGAAGACCATGTCACGCTCCATGTGGCCAGTGGCCTTGTGGTGCTTGGAGTGGGACAGCTTCCAGCTGAAGTAGGGGACGAGGAGAGCAGAGTGCAGGACCCAGCCGGTGATGTCGTTGATGAAGGTGGAGTCGGAGAAGGCGCCGTGGCCGCACTCGTGGGCGATGACCCAGATACCGGTGCCGAAAAGGCCCTGGAGAACCGTGTAGACGGCCCACAGACCAGCGCGGAGGGGCATCGAGGGGATGTTGTCGGGGGTGACATAGTTGTGGAAGAGGTAGAAGGTGGTGGCGAGGCAGGCCAGATCCCTCAGGATGTACGAATAGCCCTTGAGGGCCGAACGCTCGAAGCAGTGCTTGGGAATGGCGTCGCGAATGTCCTTGATGGTGAAGTCGGGAGGGACAAACTCGTTGCCATAGGTGTCGACCAGACGGCCATAGTTGGCCTTGGCGGCACCAACGTCGACCTCGGAGAGGGACGACAGAGAGGTGGACGAGGCAGAGGGGCGAGGGGAGTCGGAGGGAGAGACGGCAGCCGAGGATTCAGAATCGGTGACCGTGTTGGAGGTGGCAGTCCTGCGCACAGCACGAGGCTTGGGGACAGCCGAGGCAGAGGCGGTGGCAGCCATGGCGAAGATGGGAGAGGCTTCTCCGAATCAAAAATGACAAGGGAATTGATATGCAAACGGAGCAGAAACGGAACCCAACCACGAACGGTGAACAAGAAGAGGAGGGGAAGAGGGGGAGGATGAGGCTGGGAGGAAGGGAGGTTATAAAGAGAAGCAGTCGAGGAAGAAGAAGGGTTTACGGCCGGCGGTTATAAGGGTTCACAGGCCAGACGAGGCAAGAGCCAGAAAATGGAAAAGTGGGCAGAGGCAAAAGGGGAGGGGGGGTGAAAGGGGAAGCGATGAGGGATGAGGGATGGGATGAGGGATGATGGTGGGATGGTGGCCACTGCAGTGACACGACCATCAGCTCTGGAAGCCCGCCTGTCTGACAAGAAACAGCCTAAAGAGGCAAGATAGGGCCCAGGGCGGATGGTCCGATGCTTTGTCAATCAATGCCAATCCATCCATTCGACGGACGTTGTCGAGCGCTACCTTTGCAGAGCGGATCGAGAAACTGTTGGGGTGAAAAAAAAAGCTGGAGGAGGGCTCTCGGGTCGCTGGTAAGCCTCCACTGCACCTCCGCCGGCAGGTGCTGCAGGTCTGGATTTACAGGGGCCTAACCCCTGTACCTGGCGGGATCGGGGGAGCTGGGAGCACCGACCGGGGGGTAAACCTGGCAAGCCGCAGCTGGGAACCCGCATAACCCATGCCATTAAGTGGAAGTGGAAGGGTCGCGGCAGAGCGCCATGGGGTGGGTGGTTGCGACAATTGCCAGAAGCAGAAGAGTTGAATGAACGCTTCATTTCTTGCACATAATTACTCTGTAGAGCCATCATCCACGGCCTGCCTGTGGTTTGGTGGAGGGGCGGGAGAATTCTTGCCTCGTGCATAGAAGGCGATCTAGTGTAACCTTAACGCTGGAGCTCGGAAACGGTACTTGAGAATACTTTGCCTCGGCACTGCGTGGTGGGATGGTGATAAGCACGGGCAGATAAGGGTCCTCTATCAACTCGCCTCTCGACGCAACGTCCATTGTAACAGGTACCTCTTCAACAGCAAAATTCAATTCCATTGCTCTCAAACACTCTCGCCTCTACTACAACCCCGCAGTCAGGTATGATCCAGGCGTCTGGTGTCTCGTACGTGGCGCCTCTGGTTGCAGAAACAAACACCGGCGAAGGATCAGGATCAGGATCGACAGTCTTTCCACAAAGCCCGTCGAAAAAAGGGGAGGACCAGAGCAACAAAAAAAATTATCAACAAGCACCCTAAAATACGGGCCACCCGAACCATCGCACCACCATCGAAAAGTCGGCGCCGTGGCGAGCAAGAACAAAGCCACGCCCCCGGCTTCCTGCCATTATTCATGCTTGCCCGGGACTCCATCTCGTGGTTCGCGCCCCTCCTCGGGGAAAATAGGAAACACAATACACTTTGCTACCGAGCCGGTACCTATTTGCCTATGATCGGTCCAACGGAGGGCAGCATGACGAGTGATGCCTGAACTAGGCCAGTTTTTCACTGGCTTGTGTCCTTGACCGCCTCTCCCTGCATGCCGTGCGAGGGGTGATGGGTAGATCTGCCCAGCAGGCTAGGCCAGGCCGAGGGGGCGGCAGGAGATCAGCATAGCTTGCATGTGAAGTCGATGAAGCCTCGGGCAATGGTGCGTCTCGACCTTCCTTGTCCTATCCCGCGCGGGTGCTGCAGGTCTCGCAGGCAGGTTCCTCTTTCGGCTACGTGGTTCCCCCTAGCTCAAGCCACCGGGCCTGACTGGGGCACTGACCGCCTTTGCAGGAGCTGAGACGAGGGGCAGATGACTGCGGATGAGCGAAACAAGATGTCCATGGCATGCAGGATGCGTGATGCCCGGATAGTGCTTGCAGTGGGCGGTCTTGTCGGCTGATACACAGACCATGGGGCAAAGACAAAGAGGAGAGGACTTGGATATCGATATCCTTTTAGCATGTGGCAACGCAATGACAGACTGCATCGAGTCAAGGCATGTGGATGGCAAGCCACCTTCAGACTTTGCCCAAGTTCTGAAAGCCTAGTAGCTCTCACGTGTCAGGACTGCCCGAGGGACGTGTATGTAGTTGAACGGACCGTCGTGGCAAATTCATCATCACGGGCATTGGCCCCAGACCTGGCGTCAAATGCTCAATGTGGGAACCATCATGCTGAACCCCACGTCGTCCCTGTTATCCTTTTCCTTTATCTTTTTTTTTCCTCTTCTAGCGCGGGGTACTCTCCCACAGCGAGCGCTTGGCACGGGACGCCGCCCACTTGCATGCCCCGTAAAATGCTACAACAATGATGTACGCGTCTCAGCCTCCAACACATGAGCAAGCCCCAAGCCCTCCCCAGGAAAAAGAGGGATGCGCATGCAAAAAGGTGCATATATTCAGAGGTAGCGTAGCATTGATAAAAGCCATGCGTCTGAGGTTGCAGCCCAATGGCGCGGAACGGGGTGACCGCGGCCCATGGGTCAGGGACAAGGCAAATCTTTGTTGCACCTGTGTCCTCCACCGTGCAGGAGGGCAGCTTTTGTTGGGGAATTTTGTTGGGAGGGTCGACCTCCCCTGATACAGAGGGGGAAAGAAGCGACCAGGGAGTCGTTGGCTGGGTTTTGTTCCTTGCCATGGATGCTTAGGGTGCCTCTGTGGAGCCGGAATGCGCGCGGCAAGGCTAATCTGCTTGCGGCCTCATCCACGTGGCTGGCTTCAAGACAAAACTTCTCGATATGTCGGATATAGGGTAGGCCGACAATGACTGAGTCTGCACATTCCATTCGTGATTAGCCTTTTATGGCGTTTGTGTGCCGAGCGGTGGCTTGTTGTGTGAGCTGCCGCATTCCTTCGATCTCTCGTCTTCAGTTGTAAATGTTCGCCACTGCAAGGTCACGGCTTACAGCGGATAGACATTCCAGTATATTCGTATAATCGTTGACCATCAGTCGCAAAGTAGCTCGTCCTCACGAGGCATTGCCAATTGCTCGGAGACAATCAGCCCTCGTACACCGTCTGATTGCTCACTACCCCGCGGGGCTAACAAGGTGACATTGTCCAATTGCCAACAGCACCTCTAGCACACCATACCGATCTACGAGTACATTTGCTCAAATTTGCGCTCGCCTGGCTGGATATAGGGTAGCCTGGGCCACTCAAGAAGGGACGTCTCAAGGAACACTGCTCCGACCAGCAGTCTCAGGATTTGATCGTGGCGAATATATCACCACTGTCTGTATCTCGTTGCGTAGTCGTAACTCTGTTATCCGTCACTCACCACACTAGTCAACCCAAACACCCTACATATCTAAAATATTAAGGGGCTTCTCTCTTTTCCTCTTCTTCTTCTTCTTCTTCTTCTTCTGCTCCAATATTTATTCCCTAACAAAACCAACCACAGCCATTTCCGTCAAATTGCTCCCAACAACCCACCAGAGAAGGAAAAAAAAAAAAAAAGAGAGAGAAAAAAAACCGGCCGCCCACACCCGCTGTGGAGCCCGCCGGCCGCAAACACCAAGTCCCCACTCGGCGCAAAAATCGCGGCACCACCGCAACGCCTCGCAAAATGAATCATTCAAGCGCAAAAACCCGCAAAAAAACATGGTCAATCGTAATGAAAGGATTTAAGCCCGATATGGGGGTCGAACCCATAACCTTGAGATGTGTGTACTCGTAAGAGTCTCACGCTCTACCGATTGAGCTAACCGGGCGGTTAGTTGTTGTTGGGAGGGCGTGAGCATATGATGCCTATGAGGGAGGACTTGATGCTGCGTCGTCGTGATTCTGACTGCTGCGTCGTGTATCTTGATGTGTGTTTTGGCATGGTGTTTCTGGGTCTGTAATGTGTTGGTTTATATTGTCTGTTGCTGGAGGTCCTCATCCAAGTCACTGATCTCTATCCCATTGGGGGTCAGGATTGGGATTCCCACATATTGCTGGATAATATGGACTGGATTCTGACGATGAGAATAGATGAACCAGTAGTCAAGGACAGTAATGCCAGAAGGTGAGTGTGGTGCTACAGTCAGAGTAGTGCCAAGTGTCTGACAACTGAAAACAGCCGCAACAATACACAAAGGTGAGGGAGGTGAGGACTGTTATACGTGCAACCCTCGCCTTGTATCTGGATGGTTACACCCAACCAACAGCGATACCTGCCAAAGGCGTCATCTGATTCAAATATTTCGTGTTACGAAGCAGCAAGAACCCAAGTTACACATATAGGTCGAACTAATACATCCTCAAATGTAATCCCAGCTGCCGTTGCAAACGTCAATTCACGTCGGTTCAGTAGGCTACAGATACGTCGAACTGATATATCCTCAAATGTATTTTTTGGCTGTTGGCAACCGTCAATCCAAGCCGACTGAGGAGGCAATCCGGAAGATGGTAATGATGTGTTAAGCATTAAGCATTAATCCCATCACGCTCAACTCATACCAGCCACGGCTGACCGGGCTGGCTCCAAGAAATTATAAATATGTACAATATGTCCAAAAACATCACCAAGGCGTATGCCAACCTGCCCTAAACCCGTCTAATCCAAAATGCCCAGTCGCTAAGGGCGTAAAGACGCCAGCCCAGAAGAAGAAAAAAGTGACGCCCATTTGTTTGATCAGCATATTTCCAATGCTTTACTCATGTACCATTCGCTCCATAGCAAGCCCGCGGGCTCATGCCTTGCCGGCCTCGCGCACGGCAGCTATGAAGCGATCATCCGCTCCAGCCTCAGTCGAGACCGGCGATCCGCTGCCCACGCTCATCATCACCTGGACGACCTCGTCCGCCGTCTTGCAGCCCAGAAGAGTCATCTCCCTGCTCAGGATGGTGGCGACGGCAGCGCGGATAAGAAGTGCATCTCCCTCAAAAACATAGACATCCCAGAGCCTCGCGGCCTCGTCGACTGTCAGATGGAGCGTAAAGAGGGCCGTAAACATCTCTTGCAGGTAGTACCCGGGTTCGAGTCCAGTAATCTGCTTCGTCAGGTGCTCGTGCAGCCTGGGGGACTTTTGAGAAAGCGTCTGAAGGACCAGGTTGTACGCTGACGATTGCGCACCCAAGTCGCCCGTGTAGAAAGAAAGCGGCAGAGGTCGATTGAGGACATTCGCGAAAGCAATAAACGCCGAGGCTGTGCTGGGAAGATTCAGAAGAAGGATAGCAGCGATTGTCTGTGGGTTGTTAGCAGTGGCCTGGCCCTCGAGGTGGAATGGCACAACTTACATTATACACAGGTGCATAGCCGATGTCGTCCCTGTACATAGTATACGCGCTCAATACGTCGACCAGATTCTGATGAAGGGGCCCGCCTTCCTGGAAGATGCGGAGATCCTTGAGAGTCGATTCGCGGACGTCTTGGCGGATCTGTGCGAACCACTTGGCCTTCTTGACGTCTTCCTGGTCACCCCTCTTCGCCTTGACGCGCTCCTCGATATCCTGAGCCCTGCGGAGAGCGGCCTGGAAGGATGTCTCAGACAAGCTGAGGTCGTTGCCCACTGCGCGCTGCCAGATGCCGCCACGCAGACGCGGGGGGATACCCTTCCACCAGAGCTCGCGAGTCTTCTTCTCGCGGATAGCCTGGTCCCAACGTGGCATGACTTCCCTCTCCCACATGTACATGAGGTTGCCAGCGGTGTTATCCTTGTACTCTGCCTTGGCCTTGCGAGCAGCCTCTCGTCGCTCCTCGGCCTTGGCACTGGCAGCCATCATCTTCTGGTACTCCTTGAGGTGTCGGCGTTCCTCGCTGGGATCCTTGGGCGGCAGCCACGAAGGTCGGGTTCGGCTCAGGACAGCCTCCTTCTCCTTGGAGACGGGCAAGGGATCAATCATGATATTGGTCCGCCGGAGAGGAGGGAGTTCGGGAGTCGACTTGACCCTCTCCTTCTTGTCATACGAGTAATCGGAGCTTTGGCTCGAGTTCCAAGTACTAGGGCGTCCGTTGCCTCCTGTGCTCCTCCGCGTCAATTGGGGCATCTGCTGCTGCTGTTCCTCGAGCTCGTCCGCATGCTCCTCTAGCTTCTCGCTCAAAGCCTTGGTCTCGGGGCTGAGATCGGCCAGAGCCGAGTTCCAGCTGTTGGTGCGAGAGCTTCCGGGACTGCTGTTGCGGCCTTCTGACTTCCAGGTCGGTGATCGGAGGGAACCGTGGGCCTGGGCGACAGGGGGGGTGCCATTGCCGACACTTCGGACGCGGGTCATGGCGCGGTCGGGAGACGGTGAGGGAGAAATGGACGCGGCTCGACTCGGAGGTCGGTCATGCTGGGGGCGAGGCGATAGGGGGACGTTGTCGAGGACTAGGCCATCTGGAATGTCGTCGCCGTCATCCTCGTCGCACTCATGCTCGAGCTCAGCAAGCGACTTCCGGTTGCGGTTGGCCTGCCAGCTGCTGCGACGGGGCTTGGGGGGGAGATTGGGATCGCGAGGGTTCAGGGACAACCCTGGGCTGGTGCTCCGATGGCGGCGGACGGAGGCAGGGATAGAATTGACCGAGGTGGAGGAATGGTTGCGGCGACGGGTGGCGGATAGGGCACGAGGCTCGGTCAGGACGTTGAGGTTGGTGCTTCGAGGGTTCGAGTGGATGCCGGATTCGAGAGTGCTGTAGGCACGGTGAGGGGCCGGGGCACGACGACCAGTGGCGAGGCTACGACCGGGGAGAGGCTTGGGAGAAGGCGAGGGCATTCGGCCGGAGGAGGCGATGGCAGGCGAATGGTGAGGACGGATGGCGTGGACACTGTCATCTTCTAGGCCAATCTCTTCGAAATGGGCGACGTCGGCGAGGACGCTTCCATCGTCGCTGTGGAGGGAGTGGAAAGATGACGACTTTGAACTCTTGGAGGTGGTCATTCCTGGAGGAGAGCCAGGACTGGACATGTGGTAGTTATCGATGGCGAGACCGAGATTCATGGCTTCAGCATTGCCGAGCGGGCGGGTCGTCGAGGAATCGCTGTATTGTCGCTGCGTAGCGCTGTGAGCAGTTGGTAAATGGTGAATGATGAATGGCGTCTTGATTATCAGGCGGCCGGCCGTTGATATCGATGGACGACGACGATGATGCGAACGAGTGCTTGTTGCAGATGGAGCAGCGGTCGGGGTTGCGTCAGGATGGTTCAGACAAGACAGAAGATCCGACGTTTGGGGAAGTGATTGACAGGCGTCGATGGTGATTAACGCAGCCGTGACTTGAAACGATTGATTGAATCCGGGTCGTGCGGAGAGAGAGAGTGTGTAGTGAGTAAATAGCGAAGAAAAACAGGAGAGTAAACGACGGAAACACGGGAGTGCACGACGAGTGCGACGCGGCGATGGCGATGGTGGGCAATAGTATATGATGAAATGGAATGGAAGGAGTGAGGAGAAGAAGACGCAATCAGAACCAAGGCCAGGAGAGTTCAACAAAGCCCCGGGCCAGCATCTACTAACAGGCAGTTAAAACAAGGAGGAGGAGGAGGAGCAGAGATTGACATGAGCGAATGGATGTGGTGGATGGCGGATGTGGATGGTGGATGGATGGAGCCTCCTGGGATGATTTAGTGGTGGGTACTACCTATTGGAGGGTGGAGGTACCGCCTTGGGAAAGGAGGCCCGCCTGCCTTGTACTGACCCAGCCCACCAACAAGAGGGGAGACATAAGCGGTACTTGGAGGGTACGCGCGTGGTACATTGCGGCACCGCTGCCACGCCGCCCTTTGTCGGTGTCTCCTGAGGCGCCAGATACATGGTTCGACCGGCCTGGCCAAGTACCTGCAAGTCGACGTCAAGGCTCAAGCCTCCTGGGTTGGCGGTGGGGTTTGGTTCCTCATGGCTTACCTCGAGGATTTTGATTGATTGACTACTATTCCATGAATTTCCGGGCATTATTTCTTTCTTTCATCATTATCCACGGCGAACCAGAAACAAGCACAATGACGACGATGCGTTCTGTTTCTTTCGCACAGCGGCGGTCCGTCAACTGAACTGAAACTTTTTTTTCCCAGTTGCCAGCCCGCGCCTCCAAGCTGAAGCTGTCGCGATACAAGAAACAGGTTTGGGCTGCACAAAGGCGGCACAGCAGAATGACGGCACACCACCGCCCACCACACCAGGGGGATAACGATAAGCCACAGCCAGAAGCAGTGCATGTGCCTGGCTGGGGGTGAAGGGGGAGGGGGGCGGGCTGCAAGGAACCAAAGACGGGACACGCAATGGCCAAATGCCGGCTTTTGGTCCACCGCCGCCAGAAGCAGACCGTATAGCGAAAGGGGCCAATCCCATCTCCGGTCTACAGCTTCACGACTAATGCTGCGTGGTGATGGCAGTGGCGCAGCACTGGTCGTGACGATGAGAAAAAGACCAGTCGTGCACATCCCCCTTGGGCCGACCAAGAAGCGCCGTGATGGGTGGTGACGACTGACGAGGCTGGCCAGCAGGAAAAGGGCTAGACCCGAAGCAACCAAGGCAAAGGTCTCACACCCCTGCCAGCCTAAGATGAGGCCAATCTCGGCCCATCAGGGATCGCGTGCTTGCTGAGACGGCACTGGCCCACGCCGATTCGAGGTCCATTGTTCCAACTCCATGACCCAATCCAACAGCTTGAGCTTATCCGGACAAGCTTTCGCGTACTTGATCATACCGATTCGGCATTCTCTGTATAGAACTCATCGCGTTGCACCACTGCTTCGTCCTCCTTCTCCAGCGAGCTCTCCTCGGAGCATCCCGGACACAACATTCAATCCACCTGGCTTTGCACATCTTCTATGACAGTATCTGCTCATAGCCTAACTGGCGAACCGGTGCAGCTCGTTCTTGCCCTCGTCGTCTAGGGTAACCCTCAAGCGCCTCATCCGGATACAAGCTCTGTTGCGACTCATCCTGCCTGTTCGCCCTCAAGACTTGGGGACTTCAGCTATCATCTAATCAGTGCCGAGACACACCCCTAACCAGTTACTACTATGGCTTCGCCTTCTTGCTGGTCAGAATGTTTTTGATATGGAGGGGACTCTAGCAAGACTCCAAATCCCATGACCACACAATATGCCCGCGCCGATCATGGCATACATAATCTCGCCCAGCTCCTCCGGCCCCCTGACCGAGCACAGTCCGTCCATCCTGCCCCGTCCATGCTTCTTCCAACCTTTAAAATGTCGGTGGACCAGCGGCCCGCTGCCCAGGCAGTATGCATTCGGCTGGTTGCAATAAGCATAGCCCAGCCCGTCTTGGTCTAGGCTGGGCGTAGTGTGTTTCATTCATGCCTTGAGAACCCTTGGATCTCAGCATCACGGTTCCTGCAACGCAGCACGGTCTGGACTACCAGTAAAAAGCACAAAACATCCATGGGCATCTTCTTCACCGTTCCCAGCAACCGAACCTCACCATGGCCAGCTAGCCTTATCGTGCTAGCCACTCTCGCGGAGACCTCTGTGCGCACAGCGTGGCCATGGCGGCCTGGACCCCGTCCGAGGGTTTCGAGGCACATCAGACGGCCTCGTCTCCAGCTTGTGCGTTTCAGAACTCGCATCCTCACCCCATTTCGCCGTGGTGCTTCAACCCCTCACGAGCAGCCGCACCGGTCCCGATGTATCAGGCGTCCTCGCTGCTCATGCGCAATGCCGTTCTCCCGGTCGCTGGGTATGTCCTCTCGGTGAGTGATGAGAACCCAGAAGCACAACACGTCTCCGTCGAGCTATGCCTCGATACCCTGGAGCTACTGCTCTCGTCCTCGCGTCTGATTGTGTTGTCTACGTTCATGATTGAGATCTGGATACTGTCTCACCCGAGGCCGTAAACAAAGAGTCTTGGCCCATCCTCCCATCTCCAACTCCCAGCCCGACAGCTGCCTTGTCCCACCGCACTCCATAAACGTCATGACATTTGTTTCAACCTCCCATCGGCAAGGCCTAAACCACTGCCCGTCTTGGCTTTGAATCACCGTCCATTTTTTGAACAAAAAAGCATCGTTTCCAGGCCAACGTTTCAGTTGATCGCAATGGCCCAGCTGAGCGGCTGCCACGTGCACCGAGAAAATAAGAAAGCCCACGATATCCGTGCCGCAATCGCAGAATAAGAATAGCATACCTGATCTGAGCAAGGCGCCTTCTTTCTCTCCTTCGTCTTGCTTTCCTCACTGGGATCGGGGTCGTGTTTCAGCGTCACTGCGTCGCTCACCGCATTCACCACCACTTTGTTTCACGGTAAACGAGCCACAAAGGGAAGCTGGCCACCAGTGCTTGCTTTTCTGCAAAGAAGTTTTCCTGCAGGTGGAATGGAAATAGACCATGTTACAGATGCCGGGCTGGGGTTGGATCATCATATCGTGAGACTACTAAGACACAAAGATGCAGACTGCTCTTAATTGGGGTCCTATGGGCTATCAAACCAATCCTACATACCTCCGCATGCCAAGGCGCATTACCTCGTAGCCACCTATCGTCGTACAGAGACCAACCTCAAAGCTTAGTTGCCTTCTTCATATCCTTCATCTTCTTCGACGCCGACTTCTTCTTGACCAGTGTCATCTTCATCTTCTCCTCCTGCTCCCGTATGACTCGCCTCCAGCCCTTCTTCCGGTCAGCCACCTGGCGGTTGATCCTGCGCGACGTTTCCTTTGGCGTTTTCTTGACGAGTTGTCCATGAGAGGCCAGAGAGGATGACTGCTTTGCTGGCGAAGCCGTGGCCTGATCGCCTGCACCCGTAGTCTTGGCTCGCTTGCTGGGGGATGAGAGATCCTTCGGTGCCCAGGGCTCCCCGGCCTCGTCTGTTCGCGCCCGCTTGGCAGGGGAAACGGCGATGGCGACGGGGCCCTTGAATGGTGTCTGCTTGCCAGGGCTGACGGAAGGTTCTTGAAAGCTCAATTTAGAAACTTTTGCGTCGCGACAGGTAGATGCGAGATTAGTCTGCTCTACAAGTGACATTTTCTGCACCTCGTCCACCATCTGCCGTGACGCAGGAGAAATCTGGCCTGCGCCTAGAGGAGCCCGCAGCCCCTCTTCCGCCTCCGAGACTGCAGCATCTGAAGCATCATCACAGTCCGAGTCAGACGAGAAGCTCTCCTCATCCGTAGCATCCGCACCGTACAGCAGCAGGGCATCCAGCCCCGTCGGCTTCTCCGGCTGCACAGGTCGTCGAATCGTAGGCTGCACGCGCTGTATGTTGCGGCATTCCGTATGGAAGTCGTCGTACGCACGCTTCATCATCGTGAACAAGGGCACGCGAGACCCCGCGAGGACCGAGTATGACGACATGAGGTTGTACCAGAAGTTGCCGTACTGTCGGTCCGTCACGATCCCCCGGCGCCGGAGCTCGGCAGCCATGGCTTGCGACTTGGGCGGCATAAAGTGGTGCGATGGGATGCCGCCTGATGTCTGATCGTCTTCTCCATATGCTGGCCCTGGGAACTCCTCTCCCTCGGCGATTCGTCGCTTCAAATTATCAACAGTGGGCTTGATGGCATGCTCCGAGACTCCATCCCTCATCAATGTTGGCTTGTAAGAGGTGCGGAACGGCAGCGGTGTGCGCAGATTGACGAAATCACGCTCGTCATATCCGCGCTGCTGCGATAGTGTGTGTCGAGTCGAGCCGGGTGATACATGCAGGCGATATTCGGGTGCCGATGCCATTGTCGTCTCAAAAGCCTCCTTCTTGATGGCAACATTCTGCTCTGATTGAGTAGTATGGTAGCGGCGTGCCTCAGACTCGGCAGGGCGAGATTTACTTTGGCCAGCCTGGGAGGAAGGATTAGCTTGCGCAGGACTAGATGTTGGGTAACTCACAAATCCATCCTCCATGTCAGAATCCATAGTGGTGTCGGAGTCGTCGGACGTAAGCTGCGTCAAGTCGATCGTTAGTGTGGGCTGCTTGGGCGTCGCAGGAGTTTTCAGAGGTGTCTTCAGAGGCGACTTCGCGGGTGTCTTCACGGGCGTCTTCTTCAAGATTGACTTGAGAGCCGTCTTGGACGGCGTGCCATATGACAGTGCGGGCTGGTCCTTCTGGCGGCAGTTGTTGCCTTGCGGCGAAACTTTGTCTTCGCATTCCCGGTCCGCCTGTGAAGCTGATTCCCTCTTGAATGCTCTGGGAGCTGCTGCGTCTAAGTCGCTCTCGTCATTACTATTCTCGAGAGCGGATGGTGCCTTGAGCTTGGCCGGGCTGCGCCCTGAGTTGTTGGCGAGTCGTTTCTCAGGCGTAGTTGAAGCTGGCTGACTGGCACTCCTGGGCTTGGAGTCTTCTTTCTTGGGAGTCGGAGCGAAAGCCCGCTGCGGCTGGGCATTGATATTGCCACCTTTCGTACAAGGCGAAGCTTGAGAGACCGCACCATCGTTCGTTGTACGATTGTAACCCAGCTTCTGGGGACTTGCCTTGGACTTTGTGGCACTGTCGTATCCTGCTGACGGGGAACGAGCAGCGACCTGTGAGCGCGTGGGCGTTTGCTGAGCACGTTTTGGAGTCGAAGCAATAAACTCGACCTCGCTCTCCTCGCTTTCCTCACTGTCCGGTATAACCATCTTGGTAAGCGACTTGTGGCCAACCTTTTCGAGCTTGATGGCAACCTCTCGCTTCACTGGAGTTGCGCGTGCTGGTGTTTGCGCAGATTTTCCTTTCGGAGTCGAAGCAACGAATTCGACCTCGCTGTCACCGCCATCACTGCCGTTGACTACCTCTGGAGGCTCGACACGTATCTTTTCTGACCTGGCGACCATCTTTTGCTTCACAGACGGGATACGAACCTCGCACCGCGTGCGCCTCGGCGTTTGCGCTTGTCGGCCTCGTGGCGTAGAAGCAATGCCTTCGACCTCACTGTCCTTGCCCACGGTTCTCTCCGTGCTCTGATTCAACTTGCGGTGGACCTCTTCCGCCTTGATGAAGACTTTACGCTTGATAGCCGGGGAAGATGCTTCAAGCTTCACGCGTGTCGGCGTTGGTGGCGGGAGACTCTTGGGGGTTGAGGCAACAAACTTGACCTCATTATCGGAATCATCTCCTTCGGATTCAGACGAGATTTCGATAACGGCTGCTGGCTTGGGAGCTGGTGCTTTGCCGCCTCGGTGCAGTTGCCGGATGTGCTGCTTCACGCATGGCGTAGATGCCCGCTGCATCCGTGGCTTCGGCGAACGAGGGGTAGGAGGTATGTTGATCTGACGACTCGGGCCCGGGGCACTGTTCACGACCCTTTCCATAGTAGGAGTCGACTTGGCTCGTTGGGCGGGAGTGGTGTGCAGCCTCGGAGTGACCGGAGCAGGCGCCTGCTGATGCTTCGTCTTCTTCATGCGAGGCGTAGCAGAAGAGCTGCGTTTTTGTCTCCGGCCCAGATCCCCAGGACTCTCATCCGCAGCTTCTTCCGCAGTAGAAGATGGCCGCGGTCGCCGCGCGGTGGGCGTTTGCGGCTGCGTTTCCGCAGGCGACTTTGTGGTTCGGCCGTTAAGCATGTCGGTGATCTTCAGCTGTGGCATCTCCTATAGTAGAAAGCCTGCCGACGATTAGATGAAAGGAAGCTGCTGAGAACAGAGAGACGTTTGAAGATGTAGTGAAGCGGACGTGGAAAGAAGTTTGAGAGGTCTGAGTTAGCAAAGAGGATACAAACAAACACAAGGCGACGAATGGTGAGAGAAAACTGAAGACTTGCTGGCACATATCTGGCTGGCAGCTGTAGCCAGCCGTCGGGCGCCCTAACCACCACGCGATCAACATTTCTGCAAAGAATTCCCAGGATGGAGCCTGCAAGGTGCGTCTCATATCGGTGCTCAGCATTATCTAGGTATGTCCCATCTATGGTATCATTACAGATCGTCGTCTGCACCTGGCCGAGAACCTTGATCGTTTCATTTTTATTTTTTGTCCTCCAGTCATCATCCAGCTTTACATGCGCTCACGTCGCCGAGGTGCTGCTCGGATGATGTCGTCTACTCTCAGCAGAAGCTGGTAATGGTTAGCAAAGCAATTCTGTTTTCGGATCGTGGGAACGTACCTCTGCTGCCTCGCTGGCTGATGAGACGACAGCACGCTTCAGCTTGTAACTCTCAATAACTCCGAGGTCCCGCATGTCCGTTACGCCGCCACCAGGGGTCATGAGGTCCAGGCCGTAGGTAAAGTGGCCTTCGTAGATGGCCTTGCGCAGGCGTGCGACCAGATCACCCGAGTCGAGACCAGCGTTGTCAGCCAGGATTGTGGGCAGTTGTCGCAATGCCACGGCGAAGCTGGACACGGCCATTTGCCTCTTGCCCTCGACGCGAGTAGCTGCGCCCTCAACCGCCTTGGCCATGACCATCTCTGCACAGCCTCCACCAAGAGTCGTTCGTGGCTCGCGCACCGTCTGTGACAGCACGGCCAGGGCATCGTGAAGACTTCGCTCCGCCTCATCCAGCAGCTGCTCAGTTGCGCCACGGAGGACGATGGTGCAGGCCTCGCCGGCACCGACGCCAGAAAACTTGATCAGGGTATCCTCTCCGATGATGACCTCCTCAATCAGGTCGCAGTGACCAAGCTGGACCTGATCAGGGTGGTCAAAGGTGGAGGTAATCTCACCACCAGTCACCAGTGCCAGACGCTCGATACCGTCGAAGTCGGCGTGCTCAATCGACATGATTCCAGCGTCCGTAAAGAGCTGCTCGGGCCAGTTATAGATGAGCTGACGGTTGATGAAGCAGTTAATGCCGTGGGCCTTGATCTTGTCCACCTTGGCCTTCATCTTCTCCTTCTCGGCCTTCTCCAACTCGGCCAGCTTGCTCGTAGAGCCCACCTTGACGCGGGCGCCAAAGATCTTGACCTTGTCGGTGTCCATGGACGTGTTGGCGACAAGGATCTTGGCCTTCTCCAGTCGCTTGGGCTGGTTGACACCAATCTTCTTATCCAAGATGAAACCCTCATCGAGGTAGGAGTCGCTCAGCTTTCCACCGGCCTTCTTGATGATCTGGATGTGGCTGAGGTCGGACGACTGCTTCAGTCGGAGGACAGCATCGCATGCCAGCTGGGCAAAGTGCTCACGATCCTGGGCGAGCACCTTGGAGCTCAGGGTGGTGCGCGCGATAGAGACAAGGTCCTTTCGGAAAGCATCCGGGCTCTTGCTGTGGTCGACGGCGGACTCTTCCAGTGCCTTGAGAGCGGCTTGGCTCGCTATTCGGTAACCTTCGATGATGGTCTGTGGGTGAATCTTCTTGTCGACAAGCTTCTCGGCCTCCCGGAGCAGCTCGGCCGCCAGGACAGTGACAGAGGTGGTGCCGTCACCAACCTCATCATCCTGAACCTTGGAAATGTTGACCAGAACCTTGGCGGCAGCATTATCGAGGGCAATAGACTTGAGGATCGTAGCGCCGTCGTTCGTTACCATGATATCGCCGGTAGATCTGTGTCGGATGTTAGGGAACCCCTCCATGTCTTATCCAGGGGAACCAATGTTTTTTTGACTTACGCCGACTGGAGGATCTTGTCCATGCCCTTGGGTCCCAGCGTGCTCTTCACCAGGTCGCCAACAGCGATGGCACCGACGAAGGCGGCGAGACGCGCATTCTCACCCTTCTCCTCCGTGGTCCCCTCCTCGAAAATTTGGGTTGGTTGGAAAGACTAAAGCCATGTTAGATAGAGCAAGCAGCTTTGACAGCTTGACCGCCAAAAGGGGGGGTCCCCGCGGTCACAGTTTCGTGTCGGGTTCTCGAGACAGTTACGTACCATATTGGAGGCAGAAGCGAGAGGCCTGGTCTCTTGACAAGTCAAATCTCGAGATAGAGTTTGTAGCCTCTATAATTTTGTCGGGGAGCTCCTTACCTTTGTCGAGGTACCAGCTTCGCAACGCTATCACAGGCAGCCTAGCGGTACCACCCAAACCCCCACCAACAAACTTCCAACACACGTGACTTGCCCCGCGGTACGCAAAATGCTCGGTGAAGGGAAAATCGCTTCTCCGTCGCACACTTT
This sequence comes from Stachybotrys elegans, assembly GCA_020746835.1. Classification (NCBI taxonomy): domain Eukaryota; kingdom Fungi; phylum Ascomycota; class Sordariomycetes; order Hypocreales; family Stachybotryaceae; genus Stachybotrys; species Stachybotrys elegans. The sequence goes on from JAGPNK010000017.1 coordinate 555,274, forward strand.
GCAGAAAGTGAAAGTTTCAGAACACCAAATTCGTGGGCTTCCAGGATATCAGGATATCGCAGAGCCCCCCACCTCAAAAACGTCGCAAAGGACCTCTCGCCGCCCGCGCCGTCCGCTTGAGGCTCTCGACTGCCAGACCCGGGCCGCATTCTCTGAACGCTGTACGGCTACATCGTACCTGGAACAAAGCACCACCACATCCCTCACATATTCCTTGGAGCGGGGCATTTTGCTACACCCCTCCTCCCGAACGACTGCCCAGCATGGCGCCGTCATTCGACCACCTGCGCGAGGCCGATCTCGACGACGATGAGTTCAACGAGGATGATATCGACATCTCCGACTTGAGGGAGAAGTTCGAGGTTCAGCTGGAGCAGGGCTATGATTCATTCGTGGTTATCGATGGCCTGCCCGAGGTTACCGAGGACCAGAAGCCCCGTCTGGTCAAGTTCTTGCTCAAGAAGCTCAACTCTGTTGGCAAGACTCGCGAGGACCTGATTCACATGCCCATGGGTGATGATGGCAAGTCGCTACGGTAGGTTCTTGGCTCCTCTGGTGCATCGCATCCCCCGTCTAATGCATTTCAGATTTGCCTTTGTCGAATACTCATCCCCCGGCGAGGCTGCCGCTGCTACCCGTCAGCTCGACCAGACTCCTCTCGACAAGAAGCACATCCTCCGCGTCAACAAGATGACCGATATCGAGCGCTACGGAAGGGAGGGCCGCATTGACGACGAGTACACCCCCCCTCACATCGACGAGTTCACCGAGAAGGAGCACCTTCGCTGGTTCCTGAAGGACCCCTCTGGCCGAGGGCGAGACCAGTTCGCCATGTACCGAGGCGAGACTGTTGGCGTGTTTTGGAACAACGAGAAGGACCAGCCCGAGAATGTTGTCGAGCGCCAGCACTGGACTGAGACCTTCATCCAGTGGTCGCCCCTCGGCACCTACCTGACCTCCATCCACGCTCAGGGTGTGCTCCTCTGGGGCGGGCAGTCCTGGTCGCGACAGGCTCGTTTCCAGCACCCCTTTGTCAACCTCGTCGCCTTCTCCCCCCACGAGAAGTACCTCGTGACCTGGTCCAACAGGCCCATCTCCATCCCCGACGAGGGACACCCCTCCCTGTCCATTGACGACGATGGCAAGAACTACGTTATCTGGGACATTGCTACCGCCACCCCCCTGCGATCTTTCGCCAACCTGGATATGCCCAAGCCGGAGGAGGGCAAGCCGCCGCCCAAGCTGCAGTGGCCCGCCTTCAAGTGGTCTGCCGATGACAAGTACGTTGCCCGTCTTACTCAGGGCACTTCCCTCTCGGTGTACGAGCTGCCCCGCATGAACCTCCTCGACAAGACCACCATCAAGATTGACGGAGTGATGGATTTCGACTGGGCCCCCGCCACCGCCCAGCGTGATAGCGTCAAGACGTACGAGCAGCTGTTCTGCTACTGGACCCCCGAGATTGGCAGCAACCCCGCCAAGGTCGGTCTGATGAGCGTCCCGTCCAAGCAGATTGTCAGAACTCTCAACCTGTTCAGTGTCAGCGACGTAAAGCTGCACTGGCAGTCCGAGGCAGCCTATCTCTGCGTCAAGGTCGACCGTCACTCCAAGTCCAAGAAGTCTCAGGCTACGACCCTCGAGATCTTCCGCATCAAGGAGAAGGGTGTCCCTGTCGAGGTCGTCGATACCATCAAGGATACTGTCATCAACTTTGCCTGGGAGCCCAAGGGCGACCGTTTCGCCATCATCCAGACCACAGAGCCCGTCGGCGCAACCGCCGTGCCCCCCAAGACGGCTGTGGCCTTCTTCTGCCCCGAAAAGGCCAAGGGATCGATTGTGGGTAACTTTAAGCACCTGCGCACGCTGGAGAAGAAGAACAGCAACGCCATCTACTGGTCTCCCCGCGGTCGCTTCGTGGTTATTGCCACGATTCAGAACCAGCAGAGCTCTGACCTCGACTTTTTCGATCTCGACTTTGAGGGAGAGAAGCCCGAGTCTGACAAGGACTTGACGGCGAACCTGCAGCTCATGAACACTGCAGACCACTACGGTGTCACAGATGTGGAGTGGGACCCTTCAGGACGATATGTCGCCACGTGGGCTTCTGCATGGAAGCACCAGGTAAGTTTTGAATAACAAAGTGGACAGTCTATTGCTACGAGTGATGGCTAATGCTCTCTGCAGATGGAGAACGGTTACCACATCTACGACTTCAAGGGTGAGGCTCTTCGAGAGGAGCCCGTCGACAAGTTCAAGCAGTTCCACTGGCGGCCACGACCGGCCACCCTGCTCACCAAGGAGGAGCAGAAGCAGATCCGCAAGAACCTGCGCGAGTACAGCCGAGTTTTCGAGCAGGAGGATGCCGACCGAGGCGCATCGGCCGATCTGGCCGTGGTGGAGGCGCGCCGCAACCAGCTCAACGAGTGGCACAGCTGGAGGGAGCAGATGGAGGAGGAGGTTGCCGAGGAGCGCACAGCGATGGGACTGCCACTGGATCCTCACGCAGCACTGCTAGAGGCCAAGACGAAGGAGGTGGAGGGATCGGGATCGCCAGAAGAGGAGCGGGTGATCGAGGAGATTGTCGAAGAGGTGTTGGAAGAGTCAGAGGAGGTCATCGGGTAACGCTCCTAGATTTCTTGCATGGACGAGGAGTAGATTTGCTTTGTACGCATTACGAACGTAAAAGGGTTTCAGAGATCAACGTCGATAGTTACGGCTCAATAATGAGGTCAGGGACTACTGCCAGCTGGGATGCTGCTGTGATGAGGATGACGCGCGCTGGGTGAAATAGAGGAGGTATGTACTCGTATGCCAATTGCGTTTTGTGGACACGGTTTGATAGGTTGCAACGTGTCAGCAGAAGCACATCAGAACAAATGTGATCACGTCAAGTTGATGAAGCCACCAAAGGCTATCTTGTCCTCATGCGCAGGCAGCAGGCGCGGCATGTGAAATGTGGACAAGAAGACCAACGGAGAAATAGTCGAGATGCCGCATTAGTCGAGACGATGGAAGCTTCTCGACCAGCGAGGGTAGTGTTTCATTTGGGTGGAGGACTGGACGGTTCAGGAGCACGGAGCAGGAAGACGAGAGATGGTCGGGAGCCAGACTTGGCTGCGGCGCCCGGGCCCTCGAGCTATCCTTAGGCGGGTGAACGGTCTGTCGATGCTGTAGCCAGTCGTATTGTCGTTGCTTCTTCACGATTTGCAGCCCAAGTGGGAGGGGATGAAGGTGGCGTCGAGGTTAGTTTTCTTCTTGCGCTGTGAGGGGTACGGTACACAGAAAGGCCGTGCCGCGTGTAAGATGATCCAAAAGGATAAGAATCGTCTGAATTGCAGGTGTGTGTGCCCTTGTTGTCTTGGACAGGACAGGGGTGGTTGCTTGGTTCGGGTAAAATCAGCGGGTCAGCAAATTGGTGAGGTAGGGTTGAAGCTGGGTGGACGGAATAACACAGCTTTGACAGCGGGGAAAATTTCCTAACGACAAGGAGACAAGAACAAGAGAGAAGAAGAAGAAAAAAAAAGACATCAAGAAGCTGTCCACGTCATAGGTTTCATCAGAATCAGTGAACACCAAGACTGCGCCGAGGAGGTGACGGTTTCTTTTTTTCCTTTTTGGTTTTTTTTGTCAAGTCAAGACGTTTGTGCGGCATGGATGGAGTCCTTAGTAACGACCAACACACTACCTCTCTTCTCATGTAGGCAGTAGGTATGGATACTGTCGGGCATTTCCTATCCTGATCCAGGGATCAGCGAAGGAGTGACCATACAGCCAGTAATCACCAGTAAGACCAAGACATTGGAGAAAGAAAAGGGCACGGCACAACACAGCAAGGGCTGAAGATGGCCACTGAGAATGGTCGAGCCGGAGTCGCGAAGCCTGGCGCACTGTCCGCACCCCCATCGGCTGTTTGACTCTCTCGCACTGTATCTGAGCAACCTGAACGAGCGGGATCAACGGGAGTGGCCTGGAGACGACCACGGGATAGCCCGGGGTGGGTTCCGGCCCCCTCGAAAAGTGTGCCTCCAAGCGCCAAAGTCAGTGGCTTAGGGGCGGTTTTAGGGGGTGAGGGGGTCTTTTCGTCTGAGTCCCACCTCCACCTCGTCGTGCATACAGTGCGAACAACTCTGACAATGCCCTCCCAACCTCACGCCATCCTTTCCGTCTTGGAGCGAGGCAGGTCGGGCTGCTGCCCACCATCTTCTTGGTCCTGCCTGCCCTGGCCATCCGGCGAGGCGCATGTCTTTCTGCGTCCTCCCACTCAAGGCCGGGCCTTTTCTCCCCCTTCACCCTCCATCTCCATCTTCCCCTCGATTACGTCCTTTCCCCTGGATCTAAAAAGAATCTTTTTTTTAATACTCCCATCGCCATCTTCATCCACCATTGCCGTGACTGGTGAAACTCGACCTCGCTTCGACTCGTTGCACGACCGGCACTTAACGATAATTACCTTGTCAATAGCCCACTGCTCAGCAACCCAAAGGGAAGTGCCGACACGACCTGGGGCTTCTGACAGGACCGTCCGACATCAAGACCAGCACACGGACACACCTGGGTGATGGCCAGCGCCTCCGCTTCACAAGCCTCGGCCTAGGTCACTGCTGCAGCCGTCCTTGCTCTCATGTAATCCATCTCTTCCAACAGCACACCTCGTCGTCGCTACTGTCGCTCCTACGACGAGATGCCGCCGCTACCGGCCGGCCATGGACAGCGGTCCACCACCACACTCCTCGCCCTCGCCCTCGTCCTCCTACCTTGGCTCCAATTCGCCGATGCTCAGCAGCAGCATACGCGACACTCTCCTCCCGGCTCCGGCCCCAACTATATACCTCGCCAGCAGCAGCAGCAAATCCGCCGCTCTGACGGCGCCGCCCGCGATGCTCTCGATGATGCTTGGCTCTCTACCCACGACGCGGTCGAGGCAGCCCAGGCTACCCATCCGAGATCTCAGCAGCGACCTCGCGGATCATCCCGCGACAGCGATCTTGTTCAAAACATAATTATTCCTGACGATGCGAGCGCCCTCGCCACTTTGGCTCCGGATTCGTCCGTACGAGCACCAGCTTCACGAGGCTTACGGTTCAACAGCGCCCCTGTTTCCGGCCTCGCCTCGCCGCCGCACCATGCGCGGAACTTGAAGGATTGGGAAGTGGAAGATTTTGTTCTTCTGGCGACCGTCGATGGAGATTTGTACGCGACCGACCGTAGGACCGGCGTCGAGCGCTGGCGCCTCGAGGTTGACCACCCCATGGTCGAGACAACCCATTATCGGGTCAACAATTCCGTCCTCGATGACGATTACAGCCCCCTCGATCACTACATCTGGGCTGTTGAGCCCATCAGGGATGGCGGCCTCTACGTTTGGAGTCCTGACCCCGGCGCTGGCGTCGTCAAAACCCCATTTACCATGAAGAGCCTCGTCGAAGAACATTCTCCTTATGCCGACGAGTACCCCCCTGTTGTCTACACAGGCGACAAGAAGACCACAATGGTCACCCTTGACGCTGCTACTGGCCGTGTTCTGAAATGGTTCGGCTCTAGCGGCTCTCACATCAACCAGCCCGACAGCTGTCTGCAGCCCAATGCGATTTATGGCAACGACGAATGCAGCTCCATCGGGACAATCACTCTCGGCCGCACAGAGTATACCGTTGCCATTCAACGCCGTGATGATGGCACCCCCGTTGCCACTCTCAAGTACTCGGAGTGGGGGCCTAACCATTTCGACAACGACCTCTACGCACAATATCATACCTCTCTCGACAAGCAATACATCACAAGTCGTCACGACGGCAAGATATATGCTTTTGACCAGGGCCACCCGCAGAACAATGACCCTCTCTTCACCCACAAGTTTCCCACCCCTGTTGCCCGAGTGTTTGACGTCTGTCGACCCTGGGATGCCCCGCCGAACAGCAACCCTGAGCTCGTCATTCTCCCTCAGCCAACTATGCCATCTAGGGACGCGGCGGTCAATCGCATGCGCAGTAGCAGCATATTTCTCAATACAACCGAGGATGGCAGTTGGTACGCCATGTCTGGGCGAGCCTATCCTCTCATCATCGATGCCCCCGAAGCCACCCTCTCCCGGCGGAACGGCGGTGGCAAGGGCCTTGCCTGGGACACTGTCAGTGAGCCCCGCCTGCACAAAGGCCTTGTTGGCATCCACTTCCTTGATCAAGAAGCTGTTAGAGAGAAGCCTGGTACACAGCTGGCTCTCCCTACTGAACCTGCCAACAAGGCCAAGGACCTCGATGAGGAACATGATCTTCCCATTTTGCCTCCCACGGAAGGCCTTCAACCGCACGAGCCGACTATCATAACCGGTCTGAAGATGCTGCCCCAGAGTGCTGCCAACAGTGTAGTTGATTTCGTCAGTAACCCAGTCTGGCTGCTTATCTTTTGCATCACCATCATTTGGAACGAAAAGAAGCTTCGACGTGCCTATAATCGGTATAGGACAGGCGGGTCCTTCAAACAGGCCTTGGAGTTCTACGTCAACGACTCTCCGAGCGATTCGCTAACGGACGAGATACACTCTCATGACACGGACAAAGCCAAAGAGGCGCTAGGTCAGCATGTTGTACGACCGGAAGATGCCCCTGTCAAAGCTCCGGGAGAGAAGGCTTCGGCATCTGATGAGAACTCATCAACATCAGAAGGTGGCGCTGGGTCCTCGGAAGAGGTAGCAAAGGTGGCAGAGTCCACATCTCCCAGCCAGGCACAGACCGAAGCCGCAGCGACAGATGCCACCCCTGACAACGCCGATGCTGCTCCGCCTGTCAAGAAGAAGGCACATCGTGGCCGACGAGGCGGCGTCAAGCACCGAAAAGGACGCCAACGCGAGACATCAGTGTCACGCGACGATGAGCCTGTCCCAGCAACCGTCGAAGATGCCGTTCTCAAAGCCAAGAAACTGGGAGATAATCCCATGTTGGAGCCGGATATTGTCACGGTGACCAACGATGTGCAGGCTGTGTCAGGCCCTATTGTTCGCATGGGCAATATCGAAGTCGACATGAATGACCAGCTGGGCATTGGCAGCAACGGCACTCTGGTGTTTGCTGGCAAGTTTGATGGACGTGACGTGGCAGTGAAGCGCATGTTGATTCAATTCTATGATATTGCATCGCAAGAGACCAAGCTGCTCCGAGAGAGTGACGATCATCCCAATGGTAAGCTGGCGCAGCTCCGGAAGTTTCTTGATACTAATCTACATAGTCATCCGATACTACTCACAGCAAAGCCGTGATGGGTTCCTCTACATTGCTTTGGAGAAATGTGCCGCTTCGTTGGCCGATATCGTCGCCCGACCTCATTCCTTCCCAGCTCTCGCCGAAGCAGGCAGACGCGACCTACCCAATGTTCTGTACCAAATCGCCAACGGCCTGGACCATCTCCACAACCTGCGCATCGTGCATCGCGACCTCAAGCCGCAGAACATCCTTGTCAACATGGGCAAAGATGGCAGGCCACGACTGATGGTGTCGGATTTCGGTCTCTGCAAGAAGCTTGAGACGAATCAATCCTCGTTTGGCGCAACGACAGGCCGCGCCGCCGGCACCACTGGCTGGCAGGCCCCAGAGCTTCTCCTCGATGACAAGGCTGACGCCTCCGGAATGACCCAGGAAAGTCATCCCGGAGAATCCGAGATGAGCTCCGGCTCCATGCTAGGCGACGGTACCATGTCAGGTGGTCGTCGTAAGACGAAGGCAATCGATGTGTTCTCCCTAGGCCTGGTCTTCTTCTACGTGCTCAGCGGCGGCGAGCACCCCTTCGACTGCGGCGACAAGTTTATGCGTGAGGTCAACATCCGCAAGGGCAAGTACGAGCTTAAGCTGCTGGATTCCCTTGGCGATTTTGCGTACGAGGCTAAGGATCTCATCTCGTCCATGCTCCACGCCGACCCCGAGCAGCGCCCGATGACGCGAGCCATCTTGTCCCATCCCTTCTTCTGGTCGCCCAAGAAGAGGCTCGCGTTTCTGTGTGATGTGTCGGATCACTTTGAGAAGGAGATGCGGGATCCGCCCTCGGAGGCTCTCATGACGCTCGAGGACCAGGCCCCAGAGGTTATTCCTACTGATTTCCTCCGCATTTTGCCCCGAGAGTTTGTCGATTCTTTGGGCAAACAACGCAAGTACAAGGGAAACAAGCTCCTCGACCTTCTTCGAGCTCTCCGGAACAAGAGGAACCATTACGAAGACATGCCTGACAGCCTGAAGCGAAGCGTAGGGCCCTTGCCCGAGGGCTACCTGAGTTTCTGGACTGTCCGCTTCCCCTCGCTTCTCATCACTTGCTGGTGCATTGTGCGTTGGGTTGGTTGGGACACGGAGCCTCGATTTATCGAGTACTACGAGCCTGCCGGCCTGTAGGGTTGGATGTAACTGTATATTGGAAAGAGATGAAAAAGCAGACTTATTCACCGCGCGAGCGCAAGTTGATGGTTTTTGGTTGGCATTCATCTTGTTTTGGACATGCAAAGCGCCTCTTGACACATTATTGGGCGCACATAGTACTCTTAAGCAATTGATTACTGCTGATTATCAGCCTGCTATACTTGAGACACACGCAGTGACTTGATCGGGTGACGGGTGCACAGTACTGTTGATGAACATGACATTCCACATTGATTCGCCCTAGTGGCCATATGCTCGCATTATTTTCTACAATGCAGCCTACTGGGTTTTAGAATACAGACCAAGCGCCGCGACAACTACTCCTATTCTCATAACGACCAACGCTATCATTCCCATGCTCGCTGGCAACAAGGCCCCCAAGTAATCCATCATGCAGAGACAGGCGCAGACAAGACATGCAAAGCCCTAGAGGTGGCCTATCCCCACTGCACAAGAACCTGCTTCTTGTTCTTCTTGCCTCCCTTTTTACCCTTTCCTGCGTCGTCTTCCTGCTGCTCCTCGGCGGGCGGGGTGGGCGCCGCAGATGAGGAGCCGCTCCCGCCCCACTGGAAGCCCGAGTCGCGGACGCCGTAGTCGCGGCGGACGGCGCGGCCGGAGCCGTAGCCGAAGATGGTAGTGGTGGGCTTCGGGGCGGCGGGCAGCGCGGGGAAAGCGTTGTCGTCGCGGGCTTTGCGGGCGCTTGGGCCGGAGGAGGATGAGGACGAGGGCGCAGCGGTGTTGGATTGCGCGAGGGAGCCGATCCAGGTGGGACGCGAGGAGGACGGGCCGGTGGCGGCGGCGGAGGAGAGGGCGGGGAAGGCAGCAGAGGAGGTTGTGGATGGTCTGGCGCTCCGGGAGGCGGAGGAGGAAGAGGAGGATGCTGCGGCGGGGACCCAGCCGGGGGGACCGGACGGGGTGGTGATGCTGGGTCCGCCGAGACGGGTGCTGTTCTTGAGCTTGAGGACGCGGTTGGAGTGCTTCTGCGAGGGGGAAGCCATGGGGAAGGCCGGGTTCGCAGAAGCTGCGTTGACCCATCCGCTGCCGTTGGAGCTCGAGGTAGCGCCCTGCATGCCGCTGAGGCCGGGCAGGCTCGGGTAGTCCTCGTTGATGGCGCGCCAGTCCTGCCATGCCTTGCGGAGTGCGTCGGCCTTGGCCTTGTCGTCGAAGAGGTCGGCGAGCTCGCGGACAAGGGTGCCGAGAGCGTTGGAGGAGGTGTCGGCAAAGAGGACGAACAAGGCGTCGACGAGCTGCGGGGCGGTCAGGGAGCCGCGGCGGTAGGAGGAGATGTGCTCGCGGAACCGTGCCATCTTGAGCGGGTCGTTGCCGAGGAGGTTGGCGGCGCGCTCAATGACGGAGCCGTGGCGGACGATGCGGGCGCGCTCGTCGGCGGTTAGGTTGGAGGTGTCGGTGATGGTCATGGCTTCGAGCGAGATGGGGAGGAGGTTGTCGTGCGAAGGGGGAGCCTGAGAGGAGGAGGCGGGGGCGGGAGTAGAGGATGGGCGTGGTGTCGAGGAGGAGGAAGAGGGCGGTGCTGGTGTTGAGGAAGAAGACGCCGTGAGTTGGCCGCCAAACGTTCGGTTCGAGACGGACTGCGCCGAGTGGATGGCCATCTGTCGCTGGAAGGCGATTTCATCTCTGCGCATGTTCTGCGGCGCCGTTGCTCGAGGCGTAAGGGGGTTGTCATCCGAGGTATCTCTAGGCCCTCGCCCACCACGCTGTCTGCCTCCTCTTCCGCCTCCTCTCCCACCGCCTCCTCCGCGACCCTCGCCATCCCGCCCCTGGTAGGGCTGACGGATGTCGAAGCCCGACATGTCGACGACGCGGGCATCCCTGCCGACGTTCTTGCCGGCGTGCTCGCTGAGCTGGTGGGCCTGCAGGTCCATCTCGGACTCGAAGACGACAAACTTCTTCTCGAGGCACTCGCGGTCGTAGCACAGGTAGTGGTCCTTCTTGAAGTGGTCCTCGAGGGCGTTGTAGTCGAGGTAGTAGTGCGGCTGGCGCGAGTCGCGGCGGTCGCAGATGAAGCAGCGCTCGTGCTTCATGCGGCAGTGCTCGTACAGCTTGTCGTCGTCGTAGAAGCGCTCGCCGCAGAAGCCGCACAGCGGGTGGCCCTTGAAGCCCGTCTGGTCGGCGGCGCCCGGCTTGTCGTCGCCGTGGCGCATGTGCCGCTCCAGCTCGCGGTCGCCAAACAGCTCGTGCTCGTGCGTAAACACCTTCTTGTTACGAGTGCATAAATCACACATGCGCTTGCGGTGTGCCGACTTGACGTGCCGGTGCAGATCTGGCCATCCGAGGCCGGCAAAGTCGCACGAAGCGTCTGGGCAGTTGTACCGCAGCAGGAGCACCGTGTCGCCCACAATGTCCTCGTTGGTGTACTTGATGCCGATATTGGTATCGGACGTGGTGAAGTCGCTGTCCGTGTAGGATTCGAAGCGCTTCTCGGCGTCGTCGGTGAAGATGACGTAGCTGGCGGGTGTCTGGCAGCATGTGTTAGGGATAATGAAAATAGGTTGAAATATGAGAGGGTTGAACGTACTCGACAGTGGGCGCAGTCCTTGGTCTTATACAAGGCTCTCATACGCAGTCCACAGATGTGACACGTTTGGTGATTGCAGGGAGCAATCGAGTAGTGGGCAACGGGGTTGGCGCAGATGAAGCAAACGTCGGCATCATCGCCATCGTCATCGCCATTGACAGCCTCGCCCGCAGGCTTCTCGCCGTCGACGGCCTTACCAGCCAGACGAGCTCTCAAAGCAGCAGTGGCAGCGGTAGCAGCGACATCCTGAGCTGCGGGATCGGCAGGCATGCCCTTGAGGGCAGCATCGCGGGATCCGCCCTGCTGTCCTCCCCGAGCACCGCCTCTACCTCGTCGTTGTCCTTGTCCTTGGTTACCGCCGCCGCCGCCGCTGCCGCCGCCTCCTCGTCCTTGCCCGCCGCGACCTTTTCCTTTGCCCCGGCCGCCTCTAGCTCCGGTGGCATTATCACCGCGACCTGACGAGCCGCCGGCTCCGCCATCAGCAGCGTTCATGGCAAGCTGTGTTGTTCACGGCTTTCGAAGCCGCAAGTTGTGATATCGATCGGGGTTTGTTTTCTGGTGATGCCACTCGCTGGGGCGTATTGTCTTCCCTCCTGCTGCGGAGGATATCGGTGTGCTCTTCTCTCCCCAAGATCAGTGCAGACGGTGCTGCAGCGGTGCAGCGGTGGAGATGCGGATGGAATGGCGTGGAAGTGAAGTTGGTAATTCAGAGAAAGAGAGCATCATCCATGGTGGGGGGCAGAATTATTTTGTACTGCCGTAGGGGACATGGTGTTTTGACGTTGCAGAGAGCTTGAAAGTACCTGGGGAGCTAAGATACACAAATTAACTCAGTGATATGGCGATCAGGGAAGTACAGGTACATTGATTATTAAAGAGGGGCAAACCTTTGCTTGGGTGACAAAGGGCAGCGGGCACCAGGGCTAACGTGGGGAAACTTGAGGTACGGCCTGCTCAAGTAGCACTAGTGCGGGTGTTGTATGCATATCAGCCCCCAGAATACTCCGCTAGAAGGTATATCTCATTGGTCATGTTGGAGTCATATTAATCCAATCCAATCCAATCCAAACATGGATGAATGTAGGTTGCTTCACTTTCATCATCTGAGGTGCACAGCCAAGTGAAACGCCTTGTTTGTCGTGGCTTTTGCCAGAGTCATGCCGGAGGCGCCTCCAGGTGGCTGAGCCGCCGCCCTGTGCTGAGCTTTTGGGAGTCACTTCATCCGAGTCTACGGTGAGTTGACTCATTCGAGGTCAGAGCATGGGTCAAGCAAGCGCCCAAACAAGTAGAACCAAGACGAGGCAGATTATGCCCCCGGTCCAGGACTGAGAATAGCTGCGTAGATGGTAGGGAGGTACGTGGGTAACAATAGGGTATGTTACTCGGATACAGATCCGTCTCCTAAGATGATGCTCGATAAACCAGCCCGTGACACCATCAAAATAAGCAGCCGTCAAATGCCTATCGCCGCCTCCCCGTCCCTCTACTGCTGCCCCATCCCTCATCCCCAACACGATATTGCAAACAATGAATCCAGTACCTAGTCCCTAGTTGCGCCGCCTAGGCCCCAAAACAAGCGGGAAAGAAAACAACAAAGAAAGGTCGTGCAAGCAGCTGGCCCTTGCCTGGGCGCAAGCCTTCATAAGATCCTATACCCCGTATGCAGTGTGACCCCGGCACCTGTATTTTCCTCGCGCCCTTGATGCCATTTCGTCTGTTCGCCCTTGATCCCTACTCCTCCACCGGGTAAAGGTGGTTGCCGATATCCTTGTTCATCTTGAACATGTCCACCTTGGCCTGCTTGAAGACGGCCAACATCTTCTCGTCGCACCGGATTTGTCGCTTGTCGCTGGGGTCCTGCAGTTCGTTTGCCTTGATGTGCTCCCACAGCTTCTTGACCACCTGGGGGCGAGAGAGCTGAGGTTGTTGTCAGCCAACGCCATCAGCTAGCTCCATACATGTGAGGGAATACATACCTGGGTCTCGCCAACAAGCGCAGAGAGCGTGGAGCTCAGCATGAACGGCTTCTGGAAGCCACCGCTCGCCTTGCGCTTGGGTGCTTTGGAGTCACCGCTGGCATCCACCTCGCTATCGTCATCGGCCCCGACCTTGTTGGCGCTCTTCTTGCGCGGCGCCTTCCTTTTGGTCGGCTTGGGCTTGTCACGGCCACCGCGTGTTGAGCGGCCGCGCGCTAGGCTGTTCTCCTGCGCCTGCAGCTGCGCCGCCAGCCGAGCGTCTGCGTCCTCGGTTGAGGCTGACCGCTTCGTCTTCTTCTTGGCCGGCTCCGGGGATGCCGACGGGTCGGTGCCGTCTACATCGGCATCCGAGATGCCATTGGCGCTGCGCTTGCCATGTATCGCCTCGGCTTCGGGGGCTGGGGACTCGGACTCCTTGGAAGCCTGTGCAATGTCGAAGCGCTGCTCGATGAGGAGCTTGATGGCGTTCTACGGTGTGCGGTCAGCATTCAGCCCGGGAGCACAAGGTTGCCAGGCGCATGTACCTTTTGCTCGCTCAGGTCCTTGCCGCCAATAGCAGTCTCGAGGCCCTGTCGGATCTTCTTGCGCGTAATGGTCTCGAGGTCGGCGGTGGAGAGGATTGCATCAATGACAGCCGTATAGCGCGCCTCCTCCTCGGCAGTAACTGGCAGGTTCAACATTTGTCAGCGCACAGCACAGAGCATAGAACAGGAGGAGGGGTGGACGGCAAACGGCGACGTACGTGGGGCAGCCATGATGACCAAAGGTTTGTACGACGCGCTCCGAGGGAAGCAAGAAGCAGAATCGCGGCGGGGGTTTGGCAAGCTTCAGCGGGTCTGGGCCCTCTTGTGCGACTTGAGACTATGCGGCGATTGCTCCAGGATACAAGAGGGAGCGTCCAAGTCGGCAGCGATGGAGAGCCAGCGTCTGCGATGGCGGATGGCGGATGGCAGAGGAGGAGCGGGAGCGGCTGGGCTCGGGATCAAAGCATCACTAGCCCAGTGGCCTGGCAACCGACGATAGCAAGGTTAGGTAGCCGCGGAACGCGCAAGGGTACGGAGTAGGAAGAGGCGGGGGGAGGGGGGAAGAGAAGAGAGAAGAGAGAAGAGGTCGGTATGGCGGTCGCGGGTCGGAGTCGGAGACGAGGAAAAGGTGGTTAAAGTTGTCAAGTCACTTTGAATTGTTGGTCGGTGGTGGAATGGCTGGTGGTGCTGCGGCTGCTCTAGGCCAGGCCGTTCGCAATGGCGGCTAAAGGTGGGCGGGTGGATAAGGTACGGCTGGATTCAATGGGCAGCAACAACCCCCAGCAGCGCGACGAGTCACGGGAAGGAAGAATCGGATGAAAGATAGGGAGAGAAGGAGAAAAAGAAAAAGGAAAAAGAAAGGAGGAGAGTAGATCAGGAGGAGGAAGCCGACGCGTGGAATAAAGCAGTTTGAGGAGCTTGTTGGTGTTGACGATAGATGGAAATGGGATGATGGGCATCTGAGGCGGACGTCACTGGCGCGGTAGCTACCTGGGCTGTTGCCACCTTGGCACCGCCTATAAGGTTACTTGCAGGAGAAATACCTCCTATGCAACCAGAGGGTCGTGTGATTGCCGGCGGGCATGGGGCTCGGCACATGGACAGGGCAGGTGCCGTCTTTACTTTGACTATTTAAAATTTAAACTCATGACTCTCCTTGCACACATCCGATCTAGATGGAGACTCAGATTTGTTGCAACAATAAAAAATAAAATAAAAAGAGCCCGAGGGAGAACAAGTGTGGCGCATGCCGTCCTTTGTTTTCCATCGCCTGTTCCTAAAAGCGCACCGGCCTCTGTATCGGAGGTGCTGTGGCTTGGCGGAGCTCCCTAGCCTCAACCAATCACCGAGCTGAATTGGGCCGGGAGTGTGCTGTCATGCCACGTGATGCATGTCTTTTTAGGTTACTGCCGCCCGCGCGGTGCCAAGCTGCCAGTACGTCCTGAGATCGGAGGTGGGCAAACTTCACTGCAAATCATTCACCAATCAACATCATCAGATGTGCATTGCAAATTTGCCATTAATTACTATTATTTAGATACCATGATGCTATTACAACCCATCCGCAACCGCTTTAGTACGGGGCAGGTGGCTGCGGATTCATGCGCTGCACATCTACGTCGTCGATCCAGAACGTCCGGACGTTGCCCTCATACCCGCAGTCCACGGCAAACAGCGACGTCATCTCGTAGTTCATGGGCCCCGAGTATACGTTGGCAGTGTACTTGTTCCAGCCGGCCTCGATCGGGCTGCTGCCCCTGGCATACCCATTGCCGGTGCTGAACATGGTGCGGCAGCTTCCCGACACCTGCGAGGGCTTGATCCACATCGTCATGGTGTACCACGTCGTCGGGCAGAGGTCCTCGATGGCCTGGCGGATGCCCAGGAACGTGCCGAGGTGCCGGAACTCGACCTTGTACGCGCCTGTGCCGTCGTTGTTGCGCGACGTCGTGTTGTCTGCCTGGACCGTCGTTGACCAGTCGCCGAACTGCAGCTTGTCCCAGGCCGTCTCACCGTCCCCGAAGCTCGGGTTGATGACGGGGCTCTGCGTGTAGGCGCACTCGGTCCTGGTTGCCGTCATGACCAGCGAGGTGGTTCGCGTCGCCGTGTACGAGTAGTCCGTCTCCGTGTACGTTGTCGGCGTGCTCACTGTGCTCTGGTACGGGTAGATGGTCGTCATGTCCGTCACCGTCGAGATGACGCGAGGGCGCAAGGTCAGGGTCTGCACGCCCGCCGAGGACGTCACCGTCGCCGTCTCCTGGCCGACCGTCTTGGTCTGGGTGCCGGGCGGGAGTTCCAGGCAGTCGCAAGCCTGGGTGACGGAGGCCGCGGGGTACTTGGAAACGATGTTTGCCAGGCCCGTGGGGATCACCACCTCGTCCGTTTTGCCCAGAGTGGTGGTGAAGGTAGTCGTCGATGTGTAGGCGGTCCAGACGCGCTCGGTCGTGACGCGGACCTCGACATATCCAGCGTACGAGGCCACAGTGGTGGCTCCAGGCTGCGTGACGGTGGCGCGGGTATAGCCTTGCACAGTATAGTAGGACGTCCGAGTCTGCGTCAAGCGGACGGTAGACGTGTTGGGGATCACATCAGTGACGGTTTGGACATCTGTTAACCTTGTCAGATTCTCCTCTTCCTCTTCTTCTTGTCTTGCGTGGAAGCCGTCTTACCAGCAGTCACAGTGCTCGTCACATCCGGGACTCCAAGGACCGAGCGACAGTAGGGCGCTGCTGCTGCAGAGTAGCGCTTGTCCTTGAGTCCTCGCAGCAGGTTGTTGGCGGGACAAGCACGAGGCTCGATCACAGCAATGGCAGCCGCAGAAGCCACGTCCAGGAAGGCCAGGAGCGAGAGGCACGCCGCCGCGGTTGACTTGAACATCATCTTGGCAGAGTTTTTATCCCAACAGGGTGGTCTAGGCGAGCGAGTGTAGCCGAGTGAAGAACATCATCACCACTGCAGGATCCCGCGGCCTTATATAGGTGATCGTGAATGGCTTCATTCTGTGCAGGTCAGTGGTCCTGCGCTTCCGCTAACAAGGCGTCTCCGGCCGTGGAATTACGCATCTCGACCGTTTTGCTCCCTGGCTGTGTCAGCTGCAGCTGGAATCCTCACGACTAGCGATACAGTAACGGGGTCCAAGTCGATAGTCTGTCGTTGCTCTGGTGGCTAGCGCAGTTCCAGACCACAATGTGGAAATGACGATCCTGGCACCCCATCTTCAGCTGGTCTAGCCTCTCTGCTCCAGGGAAAAAAATTATGGCGTCAACTTGGTGAGCCTGCCGAGTGATTTCGAGCCCATGCCAGTGTCAAGGACCAGACGAGCTTCTCGCAGGGTCCAGAACCAGTTCGGCGGCATCTTGGCTTCTCCACAACCTGGGCAGTCAAGCTTTTCCAAGCCATGGCATTGGATCGACGATATTTCCGCGATTTCCATTATACTCGAATTACTCCTGCTGACTTTTCTCTTCTCTAATTCCCTCTTCTAGATTGTTGGTTCATGTGGCGCCGAAGCCATCCCGAGCTTGATGCAATAACTTAAAAAATAGGGGAGCTACTCCCAATAGCTTATTTCTTAAATAGCAGATCAAATTGTTTATTCTATGTACCACTTCAGATTCCCCCCTCTTGTTTCACCCGCCCATTTAGTAGGGTCATCCCCGTCCGCCATCCAGAGTCAATTGGGAGGCAAATTACGACAGAAATAATGGTACCTGTCACTATGAAAGCAGAGCAAGATCCTGCCAGAATCGTCCACACTCACGGGGTTCAAGTCGTTTAAATTATATAGGTTCGGTCATGTGCCACGACCTCACTTCTTTGGACCGCAGTAAGGCTTCCTTGAAATAGAACCAAATTACCGTCAGAGAATACTAGGCATCTAACAATTGCCCCCATGTATCTATACACCCCAGCTTGCAGGGCGGACCAGTCGGGAGGCGGCCCGATCGGCACGGAGCTGGCCAGATTCATTCAAGGATGTCCTTTCTCCGAGCACAATTAGCCATTCTGATCCTGTTTCCCCAGCGCGGGATCCTTATTATTTTACCCACTGGTTAATATCAAACAGCGGCCGGTTCACGCCGACTTGCCTATCCCGCAACGAGCATATGGCCCCGTTCCGCTCACGGCAGGCGCCACGAGAGAGCTCTGAGAGTCTCCGGTGGCCAGGATTGAGGCTGATGCGCGCCGGAGACTTATGTTCCATCGTGGTCTACGATGATGGCATCTCTATCACTGCCATAAAGGGTCGTCGTGGACGCCGTTTCTGACGACCCTCATCGACCTCCTCCGGCACCCTCTCTCTACGCCCCATTGCCCGTCACAGCTACCCATTCCTCTCGCCATGAAGACCGCCTCTGCTCTTCTGACCTCCTCTTCCCTTTGGGTCGGCCTCGCAGCCGGCGCCATTCTCTGGGATGGGCGAGCCAACGACTTGTCCTCGGCCGCGGACCTCAACAAGTGGTCCTGGGGAAACCAAGTCGGGCCATACCAGTGGTACATTCACGGCAACGGCCCCGTCGACGAGTACGTGGAGTTGTCGTCGAGCTACAAGAACCCGGCCGACTCCGGGTCAAGCCAGGGCATCAAGGTGACGCTGACGGACACGGCCTACTGGAACGGGCAGAACATGCGGCGCACTGAGCTGATCCCACAGACGAGCGCGGCCATCGCCTCGGGCAAGGTGTACTACCACTTCAGCATCAAGCGCGAGGACACCAACGCACCAGCCTTGACGCGGGAGCACCAGATCGCCTTCTTCGAGTCGCACTTCACCGAGCTCAAGAGCGGCTGGCTCTCTGGCGCATCCGGGACCGAAGACCCGGCGCTGCGGTGGATGGTGGGCGGCCAGACGCAGTGGAGCGTCAACTGGGACGCGGGCGTGTGGCACAACGTGGCCTACGAGATTGACTTCTCGGCCAACACGGTCGGCTTCTGGCACTCGACGGGCGCGAGCCCGCTGACGCAGGTCGTGGCCCCCGTGAGGGCCAGCACGAGCAGCAACGGCGCCGACTGGCACGTCGGCGTTCTCGAGCTGCCGCGCTCGGGCTACCCAGACAACGACGAGGACTTTTACTTTTCCGGCGTGTACATTGAGAACGGCTCCATCACGACTTCTGTCTCGGGCCCTGGAAGCTCCAACCCGTCAGGTCAGTAGAGTGGGGAGGGGGGTGATGAAGAGGAAGAAGGGGGCGGAGGGGGGCTGAGATGAAGACAAGAGGCTTGGTGTGTCGGCCGCATGATACCCATGACACAGTTAGCTGACAGGTTGTGCCGTTGCAGGTGGCGTCTCCTCTACTACGCGTGCGGGCTCCACGAGCGCATCCAGGACGACGACTTCGGTTAGCAGGACGACCGCGGCGGTGACGACGTCGAGCATCGTGACGACGACGAGGGCTCCCACGACGAGCGGCGCAGCGCAATGGGGGCAGTGCGGCGGGTCTGGATGGGCGGGACCGACGGTGTGCAACTCGCCATTTACGTGCTCGACCGTGAACCCGTGGTATCACCAGTGCGTGTGAGGCGAACGAGGTGAGGAGGTTCGTGGCTGAGTGAGCCGCAAGACTTGGCGAGACTTGGCGTAGGGGACCTACATTGCGTAGAGGGAGATTATTCAAGAATAACACGAATTATTCATACCGAGACGAGAAAAGCGGCAAGTTCTGTGGACGTGGATGTACGGATGTACAGCCTGTGTCCCTGTGATGGTGGTTGTGAATAGCTTCATGTTGGCATGCTTGATGATGCAAGCACAGGCACTGCACTGACCACCTTCCGCCGTATCAGAGTAAGTGATAGCAGATGGTGAGTGATGAAGTTGAAGAAAATGGGACTGCGCATCTTGAGAGATCCTAGACAGTGGAAAAGGCCTCGGGCGCTGGCAACTGGCCTATGCTCATCCTCATTTAGCGATAATTTGAGTGAGTAGATGAGTGAGTGAGTGAGTGAGTGGAGTACGTACCTAAAGTGCATGTGCCGATATTCAGCCGAGCGCCGCTTAATCACCCAACGCCGGCCAATAGGAGGCGGAGCCCCACATGCATCGAGAGTCAGCCTCGTCAAATCACCAAAGAAAGGCTGGTTCAGTTCAGGCAAAAAAGCATCTCGACGCATCGCCATCAACGTCCAGCCCTTCCTCGCTCATCCTCTGGTCTCTTTTCTCCCCCTTAAATATCACACAAACCACCACGATGAGTTTCATGCCCGTCAACCCGCGGCCGATGCTGCAGGACCTCGTCAACAAGCCTATTTTTGTGCGCCTGAAATGGGGCGAAACCGAGTACAAGGGCACCCTCGTTGCCGTCGATAGCTACATGAACCTGCAGCTCTCGGGCGCCGAGGAGTATCTCTCTGGAAAGCTGACTGGCTCTCTGGGCCAGGTGCTCATCCGGTAAGACTGTCCCCTCCTGGCCTCATCTGACCGAGAATGGCTTTGCAGAACAGCTCACTCACGCGTTGCGCGGGCAGATGCAACAACGTCCTCTGGGTGCGAGGCGCCGACGACGCAAAAGACGAGACAATGACTGATTAACGCCTGCGAATTGGCCTACGGGAGTTTTTGGCTTGACTATTCTATTCATGACGCGTGGTGAGGGACCGGGTTCGCCCAACAGCCACATATCCAAAGAGAAAGAAACCAGGATCGCGCAAATTTTCACAGCACAAGGAAAAGAGGGCCGCACGCCTGTCCGGAGGCATGGAGTTTATCGGATACGAGATTGTCTCATGTATGCTCTCATCCCGCACATTGTTCTCTGCATCGAGCTTTTGTTATGAGCTGGTGGTTTTGACCGTCTGGAATCTAGACTCGGGCTACACGGTGGGGAAGGACGACATCAAGAACCAGTGAGGGACAGAGACGAATGGTCTATCGGTTGGTCCGACACCCTACTATCGGAGATGAAGAGAAAGGCAGAGACAAAAAAGACGCGATTCAATGGATGGTCATACTGTGTGCCCGATCTTCATATGTGCGTGTGCTTGACAATTTAGCTTCTATACCGGATCGCGTTTCGATTCCAGGGTGACGTGTACACCGCTGCTTTGGATGACTCGACGGACGACTTCCTCCGCATCATGTGTGGCGAATATTTGGATCGACTTGGACCGGAATCGTCCATCTTCACGGGTTTTCTGCACGCACGCGGAATTCTGGCGATACATGTGGATGGATGGGCAGGGCAGACATGTTTGAGCGGGATAGAGTTTGCGACAACGGCGGGTCCCCCTGATCAACGACGCACGGCAAGGGGAGCCCCATCGTACAAGATTCGAAGCCTCAGGAGCAGGATCCAGGGGCCGTTGCCCCCAAGTAGTAACGGTCGGTATGTGAGAAGGGGAGCATACCTCGGGAAGACGAGGCTGTTCGGTGGCATTCCTGTGCCGCGTGGGATCTGAGATGCAAAGTTTTGCTGGACGAAAACGGTGCCTGCTTTTCTTCGTCTTCCCTTGTGAAGGCCGCCGCCACTTTCTCTCTCTCTCCATGACGAGACGTGCCCGTGATGGTTGTCTGGTGATGAACACGAAAAGGCAGGGAGTGTCTATCCTCCAATGAGGACGGCGGTGAGCATGGGGGGGCATTCCACGCGTTCGAGATCAAGAAAGGCGTCAAGGAGTCCAGCCTCGAAACACTTTCCTTGCCTGGGGCGGTCAGCTGCCAGCAACAGGCGCCACAAGCGAACGATAGTATTCCCTCCATATCTCCGTCGTCGACCATCAACCCCCCCTCCTCGTGGCAGTAAGCCCCTCCCTACCTGCATTGTGCCTTTTGCAAGCCTCCTTGCTGTCCGTTCCAGCAAACGTCGGCGAGTCCCTAGCTTCAAGGCACCCAAAACCACATCATTCCAACGGGGGGGTGGTTCTTCTCCTTTCTCTTTCTTGCATTGCAGCGCAATTAAAGGCAATCTCCACGAATCCAGTTCTCTTTTATTGCCCGCCGAGTCAAATAAGCTCAGGGAGGAACTAGAAGGGAGCATGTTTCGTCAAGGGAGGAATAGAGAAGACCGTTATCACATGCTGTTCCGTTTCGGGTAAGACGGCAGACAGGAGGGAGAAACGGCGAGGACGGAAACCATTCCTGGCTTCCTTCTTCCTGTCCTTCTCGTGTTCTCCTTGAACGGAGGGGGAGGGGGGCCCTCCACATTCGGGCTAGCCTGGACGGTTTGCTTGATGGCCAGATCATGAATCGACTTTCATGCGGCCGTCTCATCTATTGTCCATCAATGCCCCTCTTGTTCCCACCGCCTTGTAGATTCTTGTTTACATACTACTGTCGTCGTCATGCTAACTAGAGACAAAGGGAAAAGCCGGGGTTTCTGGCTCGGCTTCCCCGCGCCGCTCATCATCTCCCGGGCTCAGGCATGCCACGTCAGAAGACAGGGCGATGCAGAGGAGAAGTTCGTCGTCTTGCGTCGTCGTCGTAGTCGTCGTCGTCGTCGTCTGTTGCTGTGCCGAGCCTATGTGTGCTTGGGGGTTCCCTGCGCCCTTTCGCCTGAACACATGGGTCAGAAGGGGATCGGCAGAGACAAGCGATTGTATGTGGCGTCGAACCTTATCTCGCGTCGGGCGTCACGCAGCCCCAAAGACCTGTCTCATGGCCTCTCGCGACGGGCGTCCCTATCTTTCATCTTCCCATGTCGTGTGAGAGAGGAGGCCATATCGTTTGGAAACGAGCTATGCTATCTCTTGGGGGGTGGTGAACAAGTGACCTGGCGCAGACGGGAGGGGCATCGCATGATCATCGTCGACGAGATAAGAAGACCATGTCTAAGCCCGCGACGGCCAAAAGAGGGGACGCCTATGCTTGCGAGCCTCTACTCTGCTGGGCGCATCTGCCTACCGCTGCCCCACCATCCAACTACCGTCGCTTGGCACACATGCTGTCTGCTGATCCCCAGCTGACTTGGGGCCCTGGCAGCGATGTGACTGGCCCTGGTTTGAGTTGCCGCTCATTCATCTGCAGGTTCTATTACAACACGGCATGGTAATATGGGATGTGCCCTGGCCCGCCCCTCCCTCTTTCGTTACAAATGAGGGATCGGATCACGACATTAGTAGCATCCGTGCTGTGATTACCTGTGAAATATAGTGACAGGCAAGGGGGGGGGGGGGGGGGGGAACCCCATGTCTCTCGAACAGACAGATGAACAGAGAGACACAGTCTCTCATCGGTGTAAGGGAACCATGGGAAGGAATACTGCAGGGAGAAAAACAGGTGATGTGGGCTTTTCTCACGCTCAGCCTCAGCCCTACATTCGTGGCGGCGTCGAGCCCATGCCTCTGCTCGCTGGAGCTGAACCCAAGCGCGGCGACAGGTTTCGGTGAGGTGTGGGAGCCGAGTCTCGACTTCATCATCTCTTCCTGTTATCCTGCACTTGGCGTCAACAATGCGCAGCGCTGCTGTCAAGAATACGCCTCCCTCCTCTTTACAGAAGGGGGGGGGAGGCAGCAACGGCATGTCAAGCTTTCCGGCACATCCATCTGGAACCTCCCCCACTGACCCATCATCCATGGTCCATGGGGGGGTGAGGGTCCCTGCGAGACCAGCCCAATCCAATGCTAAGGTTGTATCTTTTTCTTATTATTATTTTTTTTCCTTTCCCGCCTAAGGAGTGGTGACAATATCTCTGTGCCCTTGGTCCTCCTTCGTCATAGCCCCCAAATCAACCCTAACGTTGGTGTTATTTCAACCGTCTTGAGTGACGGAAATGTGATGAGATCTAATGCAACAAGACGTAGTGTCCGGATTACCCTTCTCGCGGTCCACCGCAACCTAAATCAGCATCATGGCTCGTCCCAGACGCCCGCCTCGAGCATGGTGGCGTAGCACCAGTCTCCGGCGCAAAGGCACAAGCCGTTGGGTGCCGGACGGATCTGCTAGGGGGTCAGCTGCCGGCTGGTATGACACACTCACGCACTCCCTCCTGTCTCTCGAAAATGCTACCCAACCGAGAGACAAGCCATCCGGGACGCGTGGGACAGGTTGCTTTTCCCTGGGTATAAAGCTGGCCCCCCCCGGGCCCTCACTCTTGCAGGGTCTGGCCTGTGAAAACATCGTGATAATAAGGCGAGCTTGACCCACTGAGACCCAACAGACAACTCATCGGCACCCATTCATACCAGACTACACGGCAGTCTTATTTAGCTCCCAAGGAGCAGACCAGCGACTCAGACCCTAGGAAGAAAGAAGTGTGAGAGAGAGAAAAAAAAAAACAAGAAAAAAAAACCGAGGCCATTGCGAGAAGAAGAAGCAACCAAGATAAGGGGTGAACAAAGCAAATATTGCTACTACTCGACGCATTATACGATATAAGTTTGACCGCCAGCTTTGGCAAAGGACTTCTCTTCTCGACTCGACTCTCTTCCTCCCTCTCTCCATCAAGTACATCTACATTTCATACACATCAACATGCTCTTCCACACTACACAGCAAAAGATGGCTTGCCGCCGCGCATCCCTCGAATCCATCACCTCGACGTCCAGCAGCTCGCACGAAGAAGCAGCAGCCACCAAGGCCCACGACGCCCCCTCCTCCTCCTCCTCGTCGGCCATGCGCCCCGGCCGCTTCGACCACAGCCGCCACTCGAGCGTGTCTTCGGAGCGCAGCTGCGAGGGCATGTCGGCCGACGAGACGCGCGACCTGTGGAGGTGTATGCTGCAGCTGCAGGAGCTGTACGGCTGCTACAACTCGACGCGCATCGACCTCGCCGTTGCTGCCGGCGATGAGGCTCTGAACCTGATGCGTAAGTCTCCCTCTCTCTCTTCTCTTCTCTTCTCTCTCTCCTTGATCCCCCTTTGCTCGGTTCATTTTTGGCCGTCGATCCCATCTCCCATCCAATAAGTCTCCGCTCCGGCTCAGGTGGCGGATAGGAGGTGCCGTCTTACATACACCACACCATACGCTCACATACATGCAAACCACACCTGACACAACTCGTGCTGACACGTCCCTGCACAGCCAACCGCTTCATCATCGATACGCTCAACAGCTCCGTTGTCGAACTCCCCGACGAAGGGTGGGAGATGCTCGACAAGTACCTGCGCCACGACCAGGCCCCCCGTCCTGCCAACCAGAAGCCCAAGCATCATCATCACCATGGTCATTTCTGGAAGCGTCACTGATGAGTTGACGATGCCATCATCAGCGACGTGGCTGAGTGTACAACTACGAGGGCCTCCTTTTATCTTTCTTGCTTTTTTTCCTTTTCTTTTTTCTTCTGTTCATTAATAGCAGGCTTGCTGGGAGTTCTGGGCATCAGGGGGAATAAGCTGCAGGGGTTTCGACGTCTTTTTTTTTCCCCGTCATACTGCACCGACCATAGACGAGACTGACTGCATGAGGCATGAGGCGCCCAATCTTGGCGCTTGGTTTATTAAAAGCACACATCATCCATTACGACGTGAGCATTTGCGGGCGTTTTGGGCGGCTTCCTGTTTCATCATCTTTTATTTCCCGTTTCATAGCAAATCAGATCAATCCACATCACATCAAACAATTCGCACCCCTACTTCTGTCTGTCAGCTAGACAGATCGTCAGCATTCCACAACCGCCTCACTGTAGCTACCTTGACCATCCTCCCCCTCACACCGCCTCATTCAGCAGGGCGTGCGACGTGTAGCCCATGTAGCTAGCCTGTATCTTCATACTGTCCAGCACCCTCCCTTTGACGCCCGCATCCTCAATGTCCATGCCGACAAACGCGCCGTGCGTCGACCGGAACTCGTACGCCTTGAGGATCTCCCACATGCGCGCCAGCTCCGACGCGCTGAGCGGGATCATGTTGGGGATGCTCCACATGAAGGAGAAGCTGTTCAGGCCCGGCGGCTTCGCCCGCGCCGCGCCCGTCGCATCCGCCTCCCACCGTCCGATCCCGGCCGGCGTCGTCATGAGCGTGTCCGCGATCAGCAGCCGCCCGTCGAACAATCCCACCAGCGAGCCCGGGAAGTGCCCGCCGAGCTTGATTGCCAAGAACCCGGACCCGTCAACAACCTCCGTCTCCGTGCTGGTCAGCAGCACCTGATGCCTGGAGCGTAGCGCCGTCCACTGCACATCGTCGGATGCGAGGTAGACGGGGCACTGAAATGCTCTCGCCCATTGCACGTGCGTCGAGTAGTAGTGCGGGTGGCTGATTACAATAGCTTTGAGTCCCCCGAGGTCCTTGATGCGGGCAATGGTGTTTTCGTCCAGCAGCGCAACGCAGTCCCAGAGCACGTTGCCCGCCGGAGTCTTGACGAGGATGGCGCGCTGCCCGATGCCTAGCTTGGGCGTCGTCGTGATGGAGATGAGCCGCTCATCACTCTTGAAGGGCGCAAACTCGTTGTGATGCTTATTCACGATGTCGTTGAGCGTCGTGAAGGACTGGCCCGACGGGGGGATATATTGTCGCGGATCGTCACATATGAAGCACGTCTTGAGCGAGGAGCGGTCCGACGTAGGGAACTGCGTCGTGCACGCATTACACACCAGCCACTCGCCCGAAGTCTTGCGATCGTAGACTTCCATCTGCGCCATGTTGCTCTTACCACACAGGACGAGGATGAGGAGAAGCTTCCGTCGGCCCAGGAGCGCCGACTTGGGGTTTCAGCCGCTCGAGCTACCCAGAAGAGACAAACCCCATCCATCCAGAGGCTCCGATCGGCGGGGTCCAACATGTCGACCTACCGACGTGCAGAATGCAGCATTCCCTTCCCTTTTCAGCCGTCCAATCATTGCGAGTCTATTACCTGTCAGGCACACAGCAAGAAACAACCACATCGCAGAGACCAGATCTGATCTCATCAGATCAGGTTACTAACAGGACAAGAACGCTCGTCTTCCGAGTATCCGAACGCCAAGCTAGCCCGGAGCCGTGCCTTGGCGAGCCTTGTACTTGGCAAGCGTCATTCCGTGGAGCATGGCTCCGGATTTTCTTGCTCGTGGTGGAGCTCTCTCGACTTAAACTTTTGGAGCTGTAGGGAATGATATAAGAGAAGCAGGATGGATTGCTGTTGTTTGGCTATTGGACTCGCTGTAAGAGATGGACGGTGGTGTATAGACAATTCGATAGCGACACTCATGAAGCCATCATCCGTCATCATCTCCTGGTCGAAATGAATACCTCGGAGCGAACAACCCAGATGAATAGCCGTGGCGATGGTCAGCATCTCAGACAGACGAGCGCCACCGGCAACAATAGCCATACTGAACATGGCTCAACGAGCCAAGGGACGACAGTCGACGAGCGCAAGACTGACCTCGAAGCCGGCACACAAATCCACCACGACAGATTCCCGCGGAGCCATACCGCGCCACTGCCCTTCAGAGACCGCGCCGTGCGCGTAACCTGGGGCTGGTTCCCCTGCACCATGGCCACAGGCGGCATGGCCAACCTCATCTCCCAGCAGCCCTACACCTTCACGGGCCTCGAGGTCATTGGCAAGATCTTCTTCATCCTCAACCTCGTCCTCTTCCTCGCCTTCACGGGCCTCATCGCGCTGCGCTTCACCATGAAGCCGCGCGCCCTGTCGACCAGCCTGCACCACCCCTCGGAGTCGTTCTACTTTGGTGCGTTTTGGGTCAGCATCGCGCTGATCCTCGTCGGATCGCAGGCCTACGGTGGGCCAGCCACGGGGAGCTGGTTCGTCGTGGCTATGCGCGTCGTCTTCTGGATCTTCTACGCCTGCGAGATCATCGTCGCCGTGTTTCAGTACCACGTCATCTTCGAGAGCGAGAGGCTCGACATCGCCGAGGCGCTGCCCTCCTGGATCCTGCCCGCCTATCCCTTCCTTGTCACGGGCCTGCTCGCGGGCAACATTGCCCAGGCCCAGCCTACTTGGAGCGCGGTGCAGATGGTTATCGCAGGGCTCATGGGCCAGGGTTTGGGCTGGATGCTGTCCTTGTTCATCTACGCCGTCTACTTGATGAGGCTTATCCAGCATAGTCTGCCGGATCCCTCCAAGCGGCCGGGCATGTACATTGCTGTCGGACCTGCAAGTACGTCTTCCTCTTGACCTCATCTCTGCCACTTATACTGACATGGACTCATCGGTAGGCTTTACTTGCGCTGGCCTGTTGAACCTCGGCAAGCAAGCCAAGGCAAACCTGCCAGATGACTTTCTCGGGATAACCAGCGTCCCAGTCGGTGATCTCTGGTTGGGCATGTCCGTTGCCGCAGCTCTGTTCCTCTGGCTCATGGCCATCTGGTTCTCCGCCCTGTCCACGCTCTCCGTCATCCGCGAGGCCCGCCACATGACCTTCACGCCGTCATGGTGGGCGTTTGTCTTTCCCAACGTAGGACTGGCGCTCGCAACCATCAGCGTGGGGGAAGCCCTCGGCTCGTCGGCCATCCAGGCAGTGGCTTCTGGTATGACGATTGTCCTGGTCATGGTCTGGATCTTCTGCGCATTTAGTCATGTGCGCGCAGTGGTGAGGAGGGACATTCTGGCGGTTGGCAAGGACATGGATGTTGAGAAGGTCAACGAGCAGCATGAGATTAAGAAGCAGAGACGACTTACCATGAAGGAGAAGAATGGGAAGAGGTGAATAGATCACAGCTGCTGAAATAAATGTGATAACTGGCGACTGCCCCTATATTGACTATGGCCATCGACGCGGCGATATATGCGTAGATAAAGTCCATTTCATGAAATGGGCGACCAGGGAGCAGGCTGCGAGTTGCCATCACACCTCGAATACACTCCTTCGGACGAGAACCTGCCTCTTCTCATCTCAATGGAGTCCCTGACTGCCTTCATCTTCGTGGTTGGGGCGCTTTTGCTCCTCCCTATTCCGGGCCCGGGCAATGGGGCGTCGTTCCAGGATGCATCATCAACATCCTCTGGCTCTTCAAGTTCCAAGTCTTGTTCTGAAGCAACTCGTTTGAGAAGTCGCAATCGACCAGCGTTTCCCGTTACGGCCTTGTAGCCCGTCTGTTCCGTTTCTGTGTGTTTCTTGCCAAACGTGATGGCACCTATGCTCGCCAAATACAGGTGCTGCGCCGTCCAGGATGTCAGTTCGGGTGGCCCGACCAGGATGCGAATGCCGAGCAAAATCATAGAGACGGCTCCAACGATGATAAAAACCACCGCTGCGTCTCTTCGACAGCCAGTCGCTTCGAATGTGCCTCTCGCATAAGGATGAGGAGGTATCGGTTGGTTTTCCATATTAAGGGAAGCAGAAGGAGAGAGCTCATCTCCATAAGGCCGGTGGTCTTTTTCCAGAAATGGAAGTTCGGGTGCCGAAGCAACCATCAAAAGACGCATAAACAGGTTCGCTGTTGATAGAATATTTGATCCCTCGTGAGCTATGATAGCATCAAGCCAAACTCGAAGGCGTGGTATGAGAGAGTCAAGATTCGATATGTGAAAGGTCTCATTGGAAAGAGACAAAAGATCCACGAAATCCAGCCCACGTTCAGGCAGGTAACATGTAGGATGTCCGGGCCTCCTCTCACTAGTACTCTTCCACATAGTCCAAGAAGTTTCCCCAACTCCCTGGTACATCTCGTAAGCTATCCGCCTCCCATGAGATTGGGCTTCATCGCGTGACGTGCTCGAGGACCAGTTTCCCGCTGGCGCCCACTGGATCTGAACTTTCCCTGTCTCTAATATTCTGTAATCGACGACGGTCCCATCTTCAGATCCGTGTGGCCAATGTGGGCTTCGCGTCTTGACACGATGCCATCCATGCGGATCTTGCTCGAGGAGGACATGGTCACCCCACTGGGTCAGATTTGCGACCATGACAAGTTGGCGAGCGCTTACGGAGATCTCACTGGCGGGACTAAGTTCAGGAAGCACCCAACAGTCGTCTCCCAAGTTATCTGTCATGAATATCATTCTCGGTAGTCCAAACGGATAGTCGTCGTAACCAGGACCCCATATTTGCCCCTCCGGCATACCGTAACTAAAGAGATCTCTTTCGCTCGGTCCATAGTTGAAGAAATTGTGATTGGAGTTTTGCGGCCGGTAGAGCCACAAGTGTGTATTGGCGAGGCTTGGCAGACGGCTTGTATGGATTGAGTCAATATCAAAACCCCTCAGTTTCACTACCTGGAATTCTGCAATCCCAAACTTGTACGTGATGGAGGCCACCATGGACAGCAAGGAAAATAGATATCGAAGGGAAGAGAATCCCGGGAACCCACGAAAGCCATATGTGACGGGTGCTCTGTATTGCGAGTTGAGGTAGCGGCCGTAGTCGAGGCCGCCCTCTTGCCGGGCCTCTCTACTACACCACAGGTCGAAAAGGTGGTGATAGATCTCAGTGTAGCCGTGCGACAGGAGCCCAAAGCCTACGCCGAGTACGGCAACCCAGCTTTGCACGTCCAAGTCGGCCCCGACAGTAAACAAGTTGGCATTGCATCTGTCGATCCATAGCGATTCTGCATTTCCGCGGTAGGCAAGGCAGCTGAAAAAATACTGGGAGCCTCTCAAGGCGTTGAGCCCAACAAATAAAAGAATTGCACTTCCAGCAAGGAGCGCTGCTAGAGACGATGGCCCTAGTTTTACAGCTCTTGCCCAGAAACCTTCTGAAGCTGGCGAATATTTCTGGCCCAAGTTGGCGAGCCGAAGGAATGAAGGCATTTGACTGATGATGCCATGGACAGAGCGACGGCGCACAGCCCATGACCAATGCAGATGGGAAGGGCTGCATTTATCCTCAAAATCCGATGCCAGGTAGCTGCAGTCAGCCTTGTCTCTTGGGTTGCACGCACTCTGAATGCAACGTCGACAACACAATAGACTAGTACCAAGGCCTGTCACCCGCTTACGACTGCAGTGTTATTTTCGTCGTCAGGTAGCATTGCTAGCTAGAATGGTCGTTGCCAAGCAAGTGGCAAGAGCGAATCGCATTCCTCCCACTGGAAATACAGCCCCCATGTCCCATAACCGTTGCAACAACACTATCTTTCAAAGTGTAGATATGGCAATTGCAGAGAGAATCAGTCCTCTTCCCCCACTGAGAAAGCCTACAGAGTTCACGAAGTGAGGCTGGCGAGAGGCGCAGTTGCAGTTTTGTTTTTACACCAATATGGTTATGTTCCTTCCCATCACATTATAGTAGCATACATCTCTCATGTCCATTCTTTTCTGCGGTTGATTGCTGAATGTCCCTTGGCTTGACGCTGTGTCAACACATAACCTCATGCATCGTATCCAGTCGTAATATCATAAAAGTCATCTCTCACCATGCCTCCCACATCTGGTCCCCCATCGCAATCAACCGGTTGAACAGCTCGTCCCGCGTAGAGATGGCTGTGAGGTGGTACTCCTCCCCCATCCGCGTCTTCACCACCAGCCCGTCCATAATCTCGCGCTTCATCGCCCAGCCCACCACGAGCTTGCTCTTCCACCCAAGACCTCCCACCTTTCTGAGCTGCTCAATCTGCCCGATGGGGACGGACCAAGCTGGTTTCATATGCTCAATGTCTGCCGTCCAGCTCAGCGCAGGCGATGTCGCCGTGGCAGTGATGTAGACGAACCCCTTTTGCCCCTTGAAGCGTGCCGGGAAAGAGACAGGTCCCGTCTCCGGCTTATAGTTCATGCTCCTCACCACCCCCTTTCGGTTCTTGGCATGCCTGCCTCCTGCTGCAGCCTTGGCCTTGTCTGCAGTCAGTAGCGTCTGGATGCCTCCCTTGGTGGTGCCCTTGAAGAACTTCATGATGCGATGACCCTTGTTCGGCTTCTCTTGTGCGCCATCAGAACCATGCGTATCAGGAACCGGTTGGATGGCTTCGTGAATCTCCTCTTCCGTAGCTCCGTCTGGCAATGTTAGTTCGTCATGCAATAGGCAATGGCAGATTCAAGACTCACCGAAATGCTCAATGTTCTCTCCAGCATTTTCATAAGGCACGACAGGAGGGGGCACGTCTGACGAAGGCGGCGGCGGGATCGGCGCCTGGTTCCTCTCTCCGATCCGGAGAAGCGTCACAGTAAGCTGCGCGTTGGTAGGAACCCCTCTGAGTATAGTGTTGCGCAGCTCAACATACTTCTCCCAGCGGGGATATGTCCTGTTGAGCAGCGCTGTGGTTGGTGTGATGATGGGGTCGCCAAAGAAGGCAAACCCAGCTCCAAAGCCGGCGGCCTTCATCATCATGTATGAAGTCAGAAAACACGAGCCGATGAGGACAGGCAGCAAGACTCCAGCCAACACCAGCCGCGGTCGAGTTGCCGGGAAGGGCGGCGTAGCGCTGAGTGCATTGCCCAGACGCTCCCACGTATCGACAAAGTCAGCCACCATGTGCAGGAGAGGGCGAGCCTTCTCGGATACTGCACGCGCGACTGGCTGTCTAGTCCTGTCATGCTCAACACTCGTTTCGTGTCCCGCAGTATGGTCTCTGGCAACGGTGAGATCCGACGTGACCTTGGTCGGATCAGGGGTGACTTTATCCTCGTGAGGATCGGCTTCCGCATGTTTCCCAGCCGCTGTGCTAACAACCAGCTACACCCCATGTTAGCAAGCGATATTATATTTCATAGGCAAAGTAACTTGAAACAGAAACAGTGCTAGTTAAAGAGCCATGTCAATTGCTTACACCCGAACATACCGTGGAGATGCTGTCGACGAAACTATGCGCCTCCAGCTCAACGGCCTCGCCCTGATGCTTCTCCGGCGCGCCAGTAACAGAGTCGTCGGATGCCAGAACACCTGCGGGCGGCTTCTGGACGCCGCCAGTCTTGGAATCGATGAGCGCAGGCGGTGCTGGCGGGAAGCAGCGCTTCCGAAACTCCGAGGATAGTATTAGCGCCATCAGAAACGCGGTAATGGTCGGGATCACGAGGTCGAGCAGCCAGGCGAGGGCGTAGACGCCAAGGAAGCACGAGGTGCGGCGCCACTCGCGCCATGATCGGAGCTGAGCGACGTGCTTCCACGCCGTGAATATGGATACGACGACGGAGATGTAGAAGCGCTCCAGCTGTGCCCGCAGCTTCTCGGGCGAGAAGTAGAAGTCCTGGTCGTCGGCAATGTTCATGTCGAGGCCGCCCAGCGGCGGCTGCTCGATCCGACGAACATTGAAGATGTGGTGGTTGAACCGCCGTATCAGCGTCCACAGCTCCTCGTTTGTGATACCCCCGACGACGGGCTGCGGCACCTTGGAAGCCTCGTCGTTCCATCCTAGATTCTTCACCTCGAGCTCCTGATGCTCAAACTGGCTGGCGCCCTTGTCCTCGGGCGCGGCCTGCGTGATGCTCTCCTCGGCGAGGGCATGGCTGGCGGTAGGGGCTTCATCCTGGTGCTTCTCCACCAGCTCCGGCTCGCTGCCGGCGGGGGAGGAAGATGACGGCGGTGGTTGAGACAGTGGTGGCGCTGCCGGTGGCTCGTCTGGCGCGGCCATGATGAAAGATGCTTTCTTTGGTTGGTGATATTAATTAATTAACCTAGCGAATATAGCTTCCGTCTTCCCAATAGTAGGAGAGATGGAGAAGACCGAATCTCGGGAGAAGGATTAGAAGAACTCGACGGCGGGCATGAATACAATGGAATCGCTTCCTTCTCGCACGTAGTGCCGCATCATCGCGCCGCCGCCGACGTCAAAAGATGACGGTCTCTTTGCTGCCTCGAGCCACTCGGGAGCCAAGTTTGACGTCATCCGCGTGTGTCGTTTTCCACTTTTTTCCCCGGCCAGCGCCGCACACTCAGACACCCTCGGACAACCCTCGCTGATCTTCACGGCTGCATGCTCGGATCTTGCAGATCGCGGCAGGAATATCCCTTGCAGACAGGGGATGGATCGATTCGCTGTGCGGCGTTTCACGATTCTATCAGGAAAGGGTTGCCAGCATCTCATCAGCTGACGATCGGACTCGATGCAGCCCGTTCGATGGGATGGTTCACAAAGAACCGGCTTATCTCGTTTCTTAACGTAGTTGACCCAATCACAGATGCAGTATTGACTGGACTTGAGACGTCACCACCTTGGCGCAGAAAAGCATGGATAGAAGGCCTAGGGCAGACGTCAGTGTCTTGCACGATCGGCACGCTATCATGTCGCTCATTCAAAACTATATACAGCTTATGTGGTAAGTTAGAAGAAGAAAAGAATAATAATAATAAAGAGGGAAGAGAGATAGAGGGCGGATAAATAAAGGTTGAACAGAGTGAGTGAGTGGCCTGCATTGGATGACGCTCCACGATCCAGCAAGGCCACGGTTTACCAGACGCCGCATCTTCGTCCATTCACTATCCCGCCTTCAGCCCAACAGGTAGGATATCATCATTATACTACAGTCCGTATCACCTCCCGCCCCTACCAAGAAGTCCGACAGCTTCACCAACACAAGCAATGCCACGCAGCCATGAATACATATGTCGAGACGTATATAAAAGCGTGGCAAAATAGGCGCGCTTTTAAAACTCAATCGCATCAGTGCTGTTCTACGACTCTCCAGCCAACTGCCAACTACCAGCGAGTTGTCCGTGTCTCAAGTCACTCGGTTGGTTTGCTCCTCCCAGAACACCTCATGGGAGAAATGGTTTGTGTAAGACAATGACACTACGGACTCTTTTACAGGCATTTATAAATTCCCGATTCTTATAAAGAGCGTACGTCTGCAAGGTCCAGTGATTTATCCTCGTATTCTTGATACGTTGCTTGCCTGCCTTGGGTCTCCTCACCACGCGTGCCGGGCATCACTTGGCTGTCTTGTGTAATGACATCTCCAACTACTAAACTAATTCTCTTACAGTCACTGGGGTTGTACTAACTGTACTGAAACCCATTGCAATCAATCGATTCGACCACGGTGGCGATGTATTACATCTCATTCATCAGAGGCCAAACAATTGGAGAGAGTCAGCCATCCCAACGGTAGACGACTGTTCAGCCTTTTGCAAGTCCATCACCTAGTCCTAGAGCCGCTCTCCTAAATATATGAGTCCAAGCTATTGTAATGATACTCCCCTACAAATGAATCTGTCTGATGCATGTAAAGCAGCGTATCCCGCACCCATAGATTCCTACTCCAGTGACCTACCCTATACCCCTCAAATAAACATCATCACCACCACCACAACCATTGTTGAGGCATGTATAGATGAATCCATCAATACAACCTCAGTTAATGCTCCAAATAGCATCAAAACACGCCTCCCTGTGCAAACTACAGTCTCGACGCCCCGTCGCTTCGAGCAAACAGGAAGCGGGGAACCTGGTTCGCCAAACACATACGAGGAAGGCTGTGAAGACGACAAGCGACCTACGATGCAGCGGCATCCTCCTCCAACTTCTAGACCGAACCCTTATTATTGTCCAATCCCACGGCTGCACCACGGGCCAAGCACATGGAGGGTGTTCGGCGATTCTGACAATCCTACATATCGACCATCTGCTCCCAAATCTCATCTGATGCGCAAAACTCCAGATATAGCGCTCTGCCCGCATTCCCTCTCACGCTACGCTCCGAAGGATGCGATGACCAAAGTCCATATCGAGGACCCCCTCTTCTCAGGGCTTCTCCTTCCGAGATCCTGAAGATCTAAGCCCGCCTGCCCAGATCCTTCTATGCAACGCTCCCGCACACGCCATGCTGCATCCGACACAAAAATAGACGAATAACATGCTGCCTTACGAGTGATGCAGAGCACAAGCCAAGGTCATCGCCCAAGTGGGAGCATGTCCCTCCCACCGGTTCTTTCTCTCTACAAAGAGTCCCTACCTATGCATGTGTGGCCTGAGTTTTGAAGGAGCCTCGACCGAAAGAGAGCCCATGGCAACGACACACCCCCTCAGGACCAGATCAGAAGCAGAAAAAGGACCGAGTGAGAAAAAGCAAACTCTGAAAAAAGTGGTGGGAAGCATCCATCGACTACCTGATTCCCACATGCAACCACTGAATGCTATCACATGGGATCCAGAGCTCTCGACGTGCGACGAATGAGGGATTGCCACACCCCAACGCCGCACATTGCTTCTTTCGCCGACATTTAGTAATTCTCATCCATAATGCCGCACCATGGGGAGGAGAGAAAAAGTCGATTGTGGACGCAAACATGGAGACCAAGCGGCGCATCGGTGCGAAGGAGGCAACAAGTGATGGCAACGCCCCATCTCTGCAGGACGACGGTCCAATTGCGCGCGTCATGGTGACCAATTCGACCACACTTGAGGTCGTGGTTGGAGTCAATGGAATCGAGAGCAGAAGCGCTCCAGACCTCCTCTGCCTCCTCTATCCGTTTGCCCATCCATACCCACAGTGCCGTGCAGCGCCGTGCAGCGGAGTGAGCCCAGGGTCAGGAACATGGTTGAGCTTCCGTTCTTCGGCCCTCTATGCAGACGCGAAGCCAAACTCAATTGGCCTGGTTGCTGCCATGCTGCCAACGTCTTGCCAAACGATCGAGGAAACAAGCTAGAATGCCCAGCAGGGGAGCAGCCTGCTCACCCTTCTTGACGACGCGTAACCAGCCCCGGACCAGGGCAAAGGAGAATTCAAGCCCCCCCTCTCTCCTCTGCCTTTGCCGTTTTGCTTACGGCCCACACCTGGCTGGACTCTTCATCGTTCCACAGACCGAATCTCAGAACCCACTCAAGTGGTCTGTTCGTTTTCCCACCCCGCTGTCATTGTGGTCTCGGGCATCGGTCCAAAGGGTTCGCGGAAAGTGCTAGAGAAGCCTGTTATGCCCTCCAAGTCCGGTTCGCTCAGAATCCTAGCCATTGGCGCGTCTTGTCCGTGGAGCTGTAGACCACACTGCCAGGGCATCGTAGGGTAAGGCTGGATGCACCCAGCACCACGGCACAGGCCCCGTTGTTTGATAATCCGAGCGGCGATCGCTGCCTCAGGGTGCCATTTTGCTTGCTGATCATCCCACAAACAACACAATGCGAGGGCTTACTACCGTTCCCCTGCATTAGTGGAGGCGGGAAGAGGCAAGACCGCAAGCCCGAGATGTCCCCCTCACCTCTTCCGTCTCTGTTAAGTGCTGATCCGGCTGCAGCACCACCAGAGTACGTCATTCTTATGCCTCGCCTTTGCAGGAGAGGGTGGTTGACTTGTCGCAAAAAGGTAATCGGGTCATGGACAATGGAAAGAAGAAAAATTTTCATGACACACACGATGCCCACCCAAGGCCCTGTTCGGTGCTACCCCAGGGACAGTTCTCAGGAACCTTGACAATTGCCGACTCGGATACACGTCCGTGGTATGGTTTAGTTTCGGCGAGACGAATCATGACACGACCCGGAAAGTTTCCTGGTTCCTTGTACAATGGCGTGTTGCATGGTTTGGTCGACAGATTGAGGCATTCCCAACATGGTTATCAGGTCATCATTCAATCATCTTAGTGCAGTGGAAAAAGCCGTGGTCCATCCCGACGAATTGGGCTGCCGAGCTACCCTCCAATTCGGGGGGTCGCTAATGCAAGGTACACATCTCGACACAGGAAACCTTGATGTGTCCGGGATGTTAGTGCTCATCTTGATCATGTTGAGAGCAGTGCGAGGATAATGCCGGCCGGCACAATGCCTCCCATCTCGATCGAAATTGGAGCTCCTAGGGCCATTGTGGAGATTGCGGAAAAGAGGATACCATCCAGTGCGGTTGAAGGCTTAACCCAGATAGACACCATGAGTGCATACATATGTATGTCTGGCTATTGATGCGATACGAATTGGCCAATAATCATCGAGATGGGCCAGGATTCTGGCGAGAATAGCAAGTGCCTGTGGCCATCTCGATGGCCGATGAGGCCAATCCGGAGTACAATCGAACGAAAAGTCTGTACAGGGGTGCGCCTATGGCAGCCATGACAGCTACAGTCGGATGTGATAGGAAAGACCGGTGAGGACGTGCAGCATAAGCCGGCCAGCACCTCACGCGTCCTCCCGGTCCCCGGTAACGCGTGGCGGCGTAGCAGCTTCAGCCGTGCGCATTTGTGTGAAGCCAACTGCCAAGTTTGGGAGGATCGTTGCTTACTCGACGCTGCTCAGAATGTGCTGGCAAACGACCCCCAAACAGCAGCTTCCACATTTTCGGCCACAAGGCGCACTCCAAAGGATTGGACAAGCAGAGGGTGGGGGACAGGAGAACGACAATGACGGAGAAGCTAGCCATTGAGCACCGGTGGTCAACCCCGCGGAGATCGAGCGTGACAGTTCATGCTGTGCACCTCGCGCACGCGTCGTGTCAAGCACACGCTGTGCGCTGACCGGAAAGCCACGAGCGGCAATGCGCTCGCCGCACTGTAACGGTAGATGTGATGGTAACGGTGATTCGTCCACGTGTTCCTGTCGGAGAGAAGGATGCTCAGCAAGGCATACAGTGGCTACCACCCGCCACGACAGAGGCTGGGCTCTGTACAACCAATTGCTGCTGGGATGGACCTGGTACTATTCGCCAGCCATGGCTGGATGCCCGATGAGGAACATGTGTCAATGAGACTCTGGAGAAGATAATTGTTCAACCCCGGGCTGATTGGCCAGTGCCCATCAAGAGAACTTTTGCTTGATCGGTCCTTTGTCCCAAACCGTACGCCACCTACTATAACACTTCTCAGTATGAGGTTGGACTTGGTTGACGCGACATGGCGCGCCATGCATGGTGAGAGGGTGTGGTGCGGCAGGCGGCCCGGCTGAGGCACAAGCTTAGCAGGCCGAAGTCGCGTACACCATCAGTCGAGCAACACAGACACGGGGAATCGGATGGCGAGATATGGTCTGACGACAGGGTTTATAGATGGCCAGGGGGCCACAAGTTCTGGCCAACCATTTCTGTCAACGGCGCAGTCAGGAGCGGGCCTTCCTCCCAACGAGCGATTGGCCAGGTAGAAATGTGTGGAATCAGTTGTGTTGGCTTTTGGGTGCCCAACGGCCAGGTCGGTCAACCGCACACGACAGGACCAGCTAGAATGTGCGGTGGCAGTTGCAACACACCTTGTGCTGAGCAGTAGTAACAGGAGGCGGCACGGGAACAGGTGTATGGCGGGCGAGCAAAGGATTCGAACCAAGAGCTGCCGTTCAAATAGCCGGGCCACTGACGTGGAAGGCTGGAAATCGGGGGGACCAAAACAAGTAAAGAACCCCAACAAGAAAGCATGCAATTCTCTCATTTGGAAATAGGTGGCGTCTTGCTCCCTCACCTCCAACACGGAAGAATTCCCAATGCCATGGCAGAAGAGAAACTAGAAGCAGTGCCGGTACCAGCGCGTCTTCGTCACTACCCGGTAGCGCGCGGTTCTACCAGCAACGGCGTAAACTCAGAGGCCCCAAGGGACGATGCGATGACTGGATCGTCTCCAACAGAGGACCCTTGCCCCCCGGCCAATAGCTCTCGGCGAACATCCACATGAACTTGGGCGAGTAATGGCGCAGAAACGTGGCTGTGAGGGCGAGCTGCGGCAAAGTCATGGGACAAGACGGGCGAGTCAACGGACAGACCATTCATGTATGACCTGCGCCTTGCTGTCATGGCCCATGCTTCCTCTTCACCATAGGCCTGCCATCTATACTGCACCGGGGGATAAACCGAGAAATCACATAATAGGTAGGTTGTTCTTGTGTCAGCCGAGCCCTGACTCCGATTGTGTTTTTCTACCGGCCAGGCCGGTCAGTGAATGAGGGGCGCGTAGCGACGACGGATCCGCCGTCTCCAGTGTCTCGGGCTTCCTGAGGGCAAACATGCTGGGGAACCAGCATCCCGGAATCTAGGGACAGAAAGGAAGGCGCAGAAGCAACAATGGGCTTGGAGGGGTCCGGTCCGAGACCAAGGGCTGTTGTCATCATGTGTGCATCTGAGATTGTTTTACTATTAGACCCGGTTAATGGGTCAGGTATGTCATTGTTGCGCAAGTAGTCGCGCTAGAAGCTCCATGCCAGAAACCCCAGATGTGTTTTGGCTTCTTACTTTTATGGGGGGTGTTGAATGTCTCCGATAGACCAAGACAAGTTGACGGTTTCGTTGCTGAATGTCATCACTTGTCGCCTGCTTGGCATCAGGGATCTGTTGGCAAGCGCAAGCCAGCGAGGTTTACCGGCGACTGTGAACTCAAATATTAGCGACATTGATGACCAAGCATGCCGTGCTGTTGGGAGAGGTTTCAAAGGCTGCTCAAGGGTAGGAGGCAATACCCTTCTGTCCATCCCAAGCAAGGCAGATGCTGGTCTCGTTGTGGTGTGCTCGCGTCATCAGTGTAGTACGGTACCTGCATTTCCCACCCCTTCAGTCCGTGCTCTTCCACAGCTTGTTTCTCTCTCGCACGCACGCACGCACTAGTAAGCTGCTGGGATCAACGCGGGGAGCCGTTGGCAAATGAAACATAGGACGTTGCTTCTGTCCTCGACTTTGCTTAGATTGGATATGACGAAGCGGGTTGAATGTGGGAGGGAGGGGAGAAGCAAGTTCTCGGAAATGAGAGATGATGTCACACCAAGTGAGACCAAATCCGTGTGTGCGCTTGACGCCTCCACCCCCAGCTTCGGCGGCTGTTTGAAAATCTTTGCACCTTGCTCGGCCAGGCTTCCCTGTTGCTTGCCATGCCAAGGGGCTGTCTTTCCAGCGAGCTGGCGTACTGTGCATGTACATGGGCAGGGAGGTACTGCGTTATTGTCCCACGGCAGCGGGAGACCTGTAACCTTGCATGATCAATCTCGCGTC
The DNA here is from genome assembly GCA_020746835.1 of Stachybotrys elegans. Taxonomy (NCBI): domain Eukaryota; kingdom Fungi; phylum Ascomycota; class Sordariomycetes; order Hypocreales; family Stachybotryaceae; genus Stachybotrys; species Stachybotrys elegans. Next base: position 595,269 of record JAGPNK010000017.1, read on the forward strand.
TATGATGGCTGGAGCGAGCGCGGCGTAATCGGTCGAAGGTCCCGAGAGGCTTCTACGAAAGAATAGTCGTCTTGTCTTCTAGGTCCCAACTAAGCTGAAGCAGCGGCGGAGAGAGACAACGACAGCGAAAAGACAATGGCGGTGATGCCCACGCCATGGACGGATTGGGACTGTCAGCGTCATTGGCAATGGCGCCGAAAGCGGTAATGTGCACATACCGACGAGTCACAAAGCCGAAATAATCCAAGCTGCTTGGTTTCTGTTGCTGTAACCAGGCCTGACACGTTGGACAAGAAGGATATGGTGAGGCGGAACTAGATCTGAAGGGGAAACCGACCAGGGTCCGAGCAAGGATGAAAAAAAAACTCTCTCCCTCTTATCGTCCTCTGGCGATACGATGACGTTGCGAAATGCGAAATGAGACGTTGAGAAATGAACATGAACGGCATCGATGAGAGGCGGCCAGGGTCTCAGACAGCGAAAGGGGCCGAAGGCTGGAATCATGACAGACAGGCCATCTTCAAGGCCGGATGATGCCGTTAGCTGGCGGGCTCTCTCCTGTCCCGGGTCTTGGACTCTTGGCCGGTTTGCTTCGTGGGAAAGCTTAGCCACCAACAAGGCGAAGAACTCCTTTGACACAGACGCTTTGACAAGCACCAAAATAGCTCCATTTCTGTAGCAGATTGGGCCGAGGAAGAGATAGGGGGAAGAGGAGGTGAGTGAGTTGACGATGGCTGGGCTTGCCGGGGGAGGGAGGATGGACCATGGGGTCGGTAAGCAACAGGCCATGGGGATGGAGAAGTCTGCCAAATCCCCGTCGCCGCCCGGCGATCCGTAGGTAAATGGAGCCCTCGAGATTTGGACCGAGTTCTATTTTGCAAGCTCGCCTTGGGACAGGCACAACGCAGACGCAGACGAGTAAGGTAGGAGTGGGAGCGGATGGCCGATTGAATGGAACGGGGTGGCATTCTGGCAAAATGTCGCCAGAATTGCCACAACACCACCATAAGCATAACCACAACCACAATTCGGTTCAGATTCTGTCGCGATGCGGGTTCGTACTAGGCGGGTCAGCAGCGCTCCCCGATCCTTGGCTGGCAAATGTTTATTTAGCGTCCCCGTTCTCATGACAAGCTCTAAGCAACTGACAACGGTCGGAAGAGCCAGGGTGCAATCCCACGCGAAGGCGCTTGCTGGCTAGTGTACCGAGTAGCGGAGGCTTGCTTGTGTCTGGCGGTCGGTGCTGCTTGCTCAGAGTTTGGTAATTGGGAGGCGTCGATATCATGGACATTTGCCGGATCCAAGGCGACGATCAACTGCCGTATACGCGGCAGAAGAGATGAAAGAAAGGAGTGATGGTTGTGGGTGTGAGGGGGAGGATGCAGCCGGTGAAAGGTTGCGCGAACTGCTGGTCCCATACTCCGTAGGCTGCCCAATACCATCTGCAGCGAGGTCATGCGGGGGAGTGCTGATGGTGTCGTCGGCTGCAGGTAGCTTGGAGGTATGGGATGGATGGTTGGGGCTGGATTTGAGGGCGATGAGGGTGGCATGGCATCATTAGAGAGAGGGCATGAATGAGGGGAGGGCTGGCCGTGGCCGTCCGTCGCTGGTGGTTGGCTGGACGGAGGGAACCCCTCAGTTTCCTTTCCCGTTCACGTTTACAGGTACCTTTACGTTTGCGATGCTGGAGGGAAGGAGCAACCACGGCATCCCACGTCATGTCACGTCACGTCACGATGCAGCTGCAGGCCAAGCAGCGAATCATGTGGTCAAGAAATGCAGAAGACCAAGAAGACCAGCAAAAGGCGGCCAGTGGTTGCCGCTGCCGCTGCCGCTCCAACAATCAGTCACACGCGCTCCCATGGGCCGAAGCGCTGCGCTGCGCTGCGACCTGTTCTTTTGACCGTCACATCACATACATACGGCGGCCAGCCGACCGCCCCAGACCGTATCGATTGGCGCACAGGCTTCCTCGCTGCCACAGTCACAAGCCAAGCACGGCGAACAGGATAGGCAAGAAGATGGCAGCGCATACATGTACTGTACTGTACATACATAGCGGGTGCATTGCGCTGGGAGCCCAACCAACCCCCCCAGCCGACACGTGGACGATAGGCCTGAAGCTGAACCAAGGAAAAGAGGGAACAGCTAGCCATCACAAGACCCTTTTTACCCCATACCTACGACCCTGCTGCGTCTGTTCTGCCATCTGCTGCAGTGTTACCCGGGCCTACAATTGGACGAGAAGGCCTCTCGCCCAGCCAGATGCCGTTTCGTCTTGTCCGTCCGTCCGTCGGTCCCCTTGGCCCAGCCTCTCGACAGCAGAAACGAAACACTCCCTTGTTTGGCTCTTAGCTGTTCGCATAATGCTATGGAGCATGGAGCAGCGGTGGGCATTGTTTGTTTTTGTTTTCCTTTTGTTGTCGGCCTTGTTTCCCCGACGACATTATAGCGCCGGGTGTCCCATAAACAGCCAACTATAGTAGTAGGTCAGCAGCATTGACACTGGAGGAGGCCCAGGCAAACGCCGGCCTTGACGGTTCGACTCGTGAGTTGTCGGTCGGTTTGCTGTGGGGTTTGCTGCCCGCTTTTCCCTTCTTCCACGACTTCTGCGACTTCTGCCAGTCCCTCTTGAGTAGGTCGCTAGGCCGGGTCGGTCTAGGTGCTGGTGTGCTCGCTGGACAGAAGGTTGGTACAGCACACAGCACTGGATGCCGACTGAAAGCTCTAGCACCCAAGCCCAAGCCCCCACCCACACGCACAAGCCCACAAACTTACCCACCCGCACACGCACACGCACAAATCCCCTCCCCAGCATCCATCATCCATCCATCATCCACCATCCACCACCCACCCAATCCGTCTGCCGCCAGGGCCTCTCTGAGATCCGATTTTTTTTTCTTTCTGGTCCCCCCCTGCTCGCTGGACTCTTCTCGTCTTCCTGCAAAGTTCCCTGACTTCCGGACAGCCTACCAGGATCCCACTCAGCGACCGGGGGATGAAAGCTCTTTGCCTGCCAGCCTGCAAGCCCAAAGCCAACCCATCAGCCATCCAGCTGGCCTAACCCAACCTGTCCCAGCCCCGGGACTCCGCCCCATGGTCGCTTTCTCGTTTTTCGGGCTCTCTCTCTCTCTCCTCTTCTCCAGCCCGCTTCTGGCTGGCTTAGACTCGCCCCCACTCGCCAGTGACTGTCCTGCCCTTGGCAAGCAAGCAAGCAAACGCATTCTCCCTTTTGTTCGCATTCTCATCGAACACAAGAGCTGAATCAAAAGAGCCAAAGTTCTGGACAGGCAGGTGGACGGACAAGGCGCTCGCTGGGTTGGCACTGGCGCACGCCAACCGTTCAGGCCAAAAAGAGAAGAAAGCGAAGCCACGGGCAAAAAAAAAAAAAAAAAAAATATGAATAGAGAGAGAGAAAGCCAGCCCAGCGACTCCACACACACACACACACGTACGCCCACGCCCATGCCCAACATCCACGCCCTTACCCACGTCGGTTCTTCCATCACCTCGCTCTCTGCTCCGGGCACTAGGATCCTTTTTGCACATGGACACACACCCACCTCCCGCCTCCTCCCACCCCATCTTGAACCCGTCCATCCACACCTTATTCCTTGACCTTGCCTTCACTTAATATCTTCCCGCGCCTCCCACACCTGTTGTTGTTTTCTACCCACTCCTCACCATCCATATCTCTCCATCTCTCTCCATGATATTCGCAGCTTCGACTTCCGTCTCGCATATCTGACACCGGCTCAGCCTCGTCCGCTTCGACCGTCTGCTACAGCAGCAACCAAACTTCAGCCTTCTCTCCCCGCTGATCACGGTCCCAGCTACAAGAGACATGTCGCCCAAGCTTAAACCTCTACTGCTTCCGCAGATCGTTGAGAACCGCAAGAGACACGAGAGCCTCGCCTCCCAGACTTCCTCCTCCTCCGCCAACGAACACGATATGGCTTCCGTCTACTACACCACCAACTCATCCTCTTCCGACATCACTTCGCCTGTCACACCGACCTTCTCTGCTAGGGGCCATCTGCGCTACTCCAGCTCCACCTCGTCCCTCGATCTTCCTCCTCTGGTTCAGGATATGCCCTCGTCGCCCATCCAGCCCACCTGCAGCAAGACTGGTCCTCGACAGCTCCCGGATGTCCAGGAGCACCCAATGGAGCGCGATGACCTGAACGGCACCACTCCCCAGGCCAACTACTTTGCGCTCTACAGCTGTCTATGTAAGTCGGCACGCTCCACGCCAGTCCACACTGCGATACTGACCGCAAATAATCACAGGCGACCAGCCTTGCGAGCACAACAACAGCACAGATTCAGTCTTCCCCAGTGTATCTGACTATGAGTTCGACTACGACATTGGCTGCCTCAGTGACAATGACTCCCAGTCCCACAAGAAGAAGCGTTCGGGTTCCGATCTGCCTTTCCTTGGTCTCACCACCCGCTTCGGCTCGCGCTTCAACGGAATGAACCGCTGGAGAGCCAGCAGGAAGCCCAGCCTCATGTCCTCTCCCACCACCGAGGTCAGCCATGAGACCGTCCTGTCCCGCGACTCGGCCATCACTTCTCCCTACCGCACCTTGGTTGACCGCCCTTCTGACACCGCCTACCCGCCCACGCCCGCCATGTCGTGTCACGCGAGCACAGAAAGCATCTGCGACTACGACGCTGATGAGTTTGAGTACGACGACCACCGCGCCAGCCTCGAGCGAGACCGGGCCAT